>CP136058.1:408051271-409251271 GCA_032464435.1 Aegilops umbellulata
ACTCGTGCAATAACTATAACAACGTCTAAATATATAGGAAGGACGCATATAGTTGTTTTTTTGTAGGGCGAGCCAAGATCTTATCTTATATGCAGGTCGTATAAATGAAATGATTGGAAAAATCATATAGAATTTGGAGGTGCGTAGTGTCTTACGGGGCTGGCTCACAATACAACAATTATCGCTATGTGGAGCTTAAATGGGCTGCAGATATTGCAGCCATCTGCAGCCCATTTTGCACAACCTATTTTTTAAAGATATTTTAAAACGTAAGTACTAAAAATTATGTTTCAATATTTGTGTGTTATCAATATTATGTAAATACAAAAAATGAAATACATACCCGTGTACATATAAATTATTTAGTTAAAATGGACATTTAAAATGTATATATTAGATATAATGTTTAATGAATACAAAAAAGTATACACCCATGGCTTTTTTAAATTTTTAAAATGATGAATACAAATTTTAAATGCGGTTTTTTTACTAATCATGGTTTGTTTGTATAAAATTTATAGCACACAAACATTTAAACACATTTTTTATCACTTACGTTTTATAAATATATCTATAAAAAAATAGCTCGTGCAAAATCGGCTGCAATAACTGCAGGCCATTTAAACTTCAGATGCGTACTTGTTCAATACATGTTGCTAGAAAAAAAACTTGTAAAATATATATATATTGTAGTTATCCTTTATATACATTTTAAGAGCAACAGCGTACTGGTTGGATAGGTTTGCTTTCTTCCCGTGGTTGCGTGTTCGAGTCCAGGCATTCCCTTTTTGTGTTATTTTTTATCAGCGGGACCCGCTAGTTAGAGGTCAAACGTCGATATGGACCCCTCTCCCAGGTCAAGTGGTTGACGGCTGGACCCACACGCCTAGTCAGCGCAGATTCCGTATACCAACGCGATTAGCACTGTATTTGCACACTTGAGCCAAGTTTTTGCACCACATCGATGTATACCGCAACTTCCAGCACCAAAGTGACCGTTTGCGGCAAGTTCTAGCACCACCAGTGTAATTGACTCATTCGATTTGCTTCTTCTCTTTCGTCTGCTGCTGCGTGCTTCTTCTCTTTACTCTGTCCATGTACGCAGCATGCATGCCTTCTTTCACCGTCTCTAGCTAGCTCTTCACGTCCACGGTCGTTTTGCACGCTACATAGATGGTGCAAGATTTGCTGGCTACACAGAATGTTCTCATCAGTACGTACGTTTTCCCTCCATACACTGATGAAGATCGACCATCCCTTTTGTCCATCTCTGTCGTCTGAATTTCAGCAGAGGCGAAAAGTAACACACTAACATGAATGAATATATGCTTAGAGTAAGCAGCCGCTTGAAAGTAAAGCTTTATTGACATTTACTAGTAACTAGTTATTTTACCTCTCCACATGCCATGCCAGACTTTTCAGGTGCAGCATATATTCTTGCCGGTTAGGCTTTAAGTGCGAGACAAGTTTGGAACCAAAGAAAGAACCTCGGTTTGCCTTCGCAGAAACGCAGGCATTGTCGCGACCTGACGGTACGTACTACATACGTGCGCTCGGTACGTCCACAAATAAATTGCTTCAGCTAGGGCTACGCTCGGCGAGACGCTGACGCTGGGTATACTCCTGTGGCTTTTGTGTCCAGTACTGGAGCTTGTACTGCCATATATAGTACCTCCTGCACAGTTGCCGCCTCGCTTTCACCACAGTTTCAGCTTACGGAGAACAAAACGACGGCCTCATCCACAGTGAAGCTACGATCGATGTGCATCCGTATATAGATTTCATTTGTGTGATGAGGAGGAGAAGAAAAACATGCGAATTCCGTCGACCCGCTGGCCGTGGAACATCATCACTGGTGTACTGTGCCATCGGACCAGTGCTGCAGTCGTGGGGGCTTGCATGCCTACTGATGATCGTGCACTGGACACGTGGGCCAGGGCGGCAGGAAAGGGTAGAGCCTTTTTCTGATAAAAGGAGGCCATGAACCATGGAACGAGTTACCTAGATTTTAGGCGGAATATAACACTCGATCGGGGTGTAATGTAATTATGCATGTTCTATCCATCTTCTATCTCAAATGTCCCTGCCCGTGGTTTTTAAGATTACAAGACTTGATCCAAAGGCCAGCATCATTGATTTAGACGTAAGAAACTCTAAAGTCAACTTAAGTTTAGATACATTCCATTTCAGCGATGGGCGACCACTCAACTAATAACCTAATCTTTATACAAGCAATCGGCACAGAAAAGATCTTTCAATTTAGAAAACATAGGTGGAACAATTCTGAGTCGTTGGACGGACAGGCACTACGAGAAGCGTTACTCATGAAGTCATGATTGACCCGTACGTAGGCATGCCCGTAGGCGGCTAGCCATTCCTTAAGCGGCATACGTACGTGCAGCAGTACAGAACGGACGGGGTCTCTGTCGAACGCGGTATAGTATCTCCAGTCCAGTGTCAAACACTCAATTCTCGCGGCCGAACATTTTGGGGCGGGCCATGGATGGGCTGCAGGTCACGTGGGCAAAGTAAGCCGACATGGAACCGAGCCGCTAGCTGGCCGCGGAAAAGCGTGGGGAGGCCACTCCGGATTACCGGATTGCTTCGGCGCTCCGCGATCGGCATGTGCCCATCTCTTCGCGCGTGCTCGTGCGTGCGGGCGTGAGTGACCTTCCTCTGTCGCGGTCGCGGCCGATGCAGCTTTGCCAGCCCACACGTACCGCAGAGAACCAGCCGTTAAGCTGTCTGCAAGGAAACCTGAATCAAATTTTCATCTGAGAGCTTTACATGACGTTTGTTCAGCTGAACGGTCGTACTAGTACTCATTCTGAGAAGGGATGAACGGTCTTCGATCTAAACACGTGGAGTTCTGAGACTGTCCGTGTGTGGTGTTGCCTGCTGCGAGCTTAATATGACCTTAGATGTTGCTGGTCAGTACGAAGAGCATCTTCAACAGACGCTCGACGCGCCGCGCGCAAAAAACAGATTTGCCGCGCGCACATAGCCTGATTTGGCGCGGCGCGCAGCGCTGACTTCAGCAGCCGCGCTGAAATGCAGCGCGCGCGCGCCGCTCCAGCAGCGCGCTAAAATGCAGCGCGCGATAACACTTTCGGAAGCATAAAAATAAAGATAATAAGTTGCATGGATAAAAAGTAAAGATAAATTGCATAGATAAAAAAACGATACAAAGGTATCGGTACAACTAGATAGATAGTTCGAAAACATAGATAGATAGAACTACGCTGCAAGTAGATAGAAACTACTACGGCATACTAGATAGAAACTACTCCAAATCGCTACCATCGTCATCACCATCATCATCCTCGTCGGTGTTGTCCGAGGTATCGAGCCAAATGTCGTCCCAACGTTCATCGTCTGACGTGAAGATCGACCTCCCACCTGCTGAAACGATGTCGCACTGCGCATTCGCCAATGCCTTCCGCCGACGCCGGTCCGCCCGCTCCGCGCGGCGCCTTGCCGTCCTCTCCGCCCAGTAGGCACGCTCGTCGGCGACGTCCTCCGGGTGGCGACGGCGCCACTCCGCCATGGCTCGCTCGTCCTCCTCGGCGGTGAGAAGGCGGCGGCAGCGCCGAGCGTGGTCGGCACGGTCCATGTCGGTGATGAGACGCGGCGGAGGGGCGACGCGCTGCGCCTGCTCGCGCGTGAAGACGTCCCGAAAGTTCATCTGCGTCCGGGGCCTGTCCAACCGCCACGCCGCCGCGTCGTACGCGCGGGCCGCCTCGTACGCGGTCCGGAACGACCCGAGGCCGAGCCGGACGTCGCCGGACCGGATCTCGGCGGAATACCAGCCGTTGGGGCGCTCGCGGACGCCGCGGTAGCCCGACGAACCCCGGCGGCGCGGCGGCATGGTGGCGCGGAAGCAGCGAAGCGGCAAAATTGCGAGGGGAGGGCGCGTGGCTGTGGCTGTGCGCGTGGCGAGCGCGGCATTTTATAGGCGTGCGCGAAGCGGCGCGCCAAATCTACCGCGCCGCGTGCCGCTTTCTCCCGCGCGCGCGCAAACGCTTCCCGCGCGCGGTAACTTCCCGCCACCGCTGGAGCGCGCGGAACTAACCGACGCGCGCGAAAAACTGCTTTTTCGGCACGGGCGCGCGTTTTGCCGCGCCTGTTGCAGATGCTCTAAAGCAGAACAAGTAGAACTGTTCGTCGTGCAATGTACGGCCGTTCCACTGGCCACCACCTACGGCTACGGGCAATAATTTGTACCGCACGTCCCGACCCGAGTCGACCAAAACGGAGGCAGGCGATCAAGTGAACCCAGTAAAAAGGTGAGCGAAGCCATCCAACGATCCCTGGAGGAAGCTGTAAAGCTGCTGCTGCTGCTGCATGATTTACCTGCGTGGCCCGTCGTCATGGCCCACGGCAGCTGCGGAGCAGAACACGCCTGGGCCCCGGAGAGACTGGCTCGTGGCCCCGTCCTCACGTTCCGCAGCGAGCCAAGCAATTTCGTGCCATCAGTTCCGCTGCTCGCCGGGGCCCATTCCTTGTGCTTGTCCACGTGTCAGGGTCGGTTATGATTCGCCCACCGACCCGCCGGGTCGCGACGCTCCTGATTCCTGACGGCACGGCCGCAGGGCGCTGGGAGTTTGGTTCACCAAGAAATTTCAGCCCCAGCCTGACGGTACAGTCGGTACTAGCCTAGCACGGATGCACATAAATTACAGGAGCCTCTGGGGTGCGCCCGAACGAAGACCAGAATTTACCCAACCTAAATGCAACGTCGCACTTGAAGAGTACAGTGACCGTGAGACCCCAACCATAGTCTTGCCCGGTCAATCATCTTAAATGCAGGTGTGAAGGGAAATACCCAAATTTACTAGGAGTAGCGAGGTTCGTAAATACTCCCTCCGATTTTACTTAATTACCCCACATATCAGTTTTGGCTCGAGTCAAACTTAATAAAGTTTGATCAACTTTGCAGAAAACAATATGAACACTTACAATAACAAATTTAATAATGAGTTTATATGATGTGAAGATATATGCAATGATGAATCCAATGGTATTGATTTGGTGGTGTATATATTAATATATTTTTCTATAAACTTGTTGCAAGCGTAAAAAGTTTGATTTTGGACAAACCTACTGTGTGGAGTAATAAATAAAACAAAGGGAGTAATACACAATTTTACATGTCATTAACCAATAGCCCATCATACGAGTACAATAATTTCAATGTAGTCACCTAATTGAAGGTGTGAGAATATCCCAAAGTTACTCTCTAGGTGAAGCTTGCTCAAAACAGTACTATAGTCTAACAAGGATGGATCCGTGAGTTGTACTCGTTAAGCTCGTGCTCGCGAAGCCAACAACAACCTAAGAGACAATAATGCTTTCTGTGTGCGTGTGAGGGGTGGGGGCTAGCTAAGGCAATTGTCCAAAGCCTAGACGCCTCTCGTCGCCTTACCTTCTCGTTGCCATCAGGGTTTGTCGTTGCGAGGGGCAAGGAGGTCTGGTTCAAGGGCGGCTTGCTAGCAAAGTCTGGGAGATCTTCAAGGGCTGCAATGGTTGAAGGTGGAGACGCGGGTTGAGGTTCGCATGGGTTTGAACGGAGGCGAGTTCAATCTAAAATTCGGACTTGGCATACAACGTCGTGGGTAATTTGTCTCTGATTTTCTTTTGGGAATATTCACATTTGGTTTTGGATGACATGGAGGCGGCGCTTTCCCAGTTTAAGAAAAATGGCTTCCCTGGCCTATCCCCGTTCTGTTGGCGTACCCATTGTTGGTGTCAAAACCGGCGGATCTCGGGTAGGGGGTCCCGAACTGTGCGTCTAAGGTCGATGGTAACAGGAGATGGGGGACACAATGTTTACCCAGGTTCGGGCCCTCTCTATGGAGGTAATACCTTACTTCCTGCTTGATTGATCTTGATAAATATGAGTATTACAAGAGTTGATCTACCACGAGATCGTAATGGCTAAAACCCTAAAAGTCTAGCTTGTATGTCTGTATCTATGAGTCTTGGCCTCTACAGACCTAGCCCTCCGGTTTATATAGACACCGGAGGGGTCTAGGGTTACATCAGGTCGGTTTACAGAGAAAGGAATCTTCATATTCGATCCCCGAGCTTGCCTTCCACGCCAAAAGAGAGTCCCATCCGGACACGGGTGGAGTCTTCAGTCTTTGTATCTTCACAGCCCATCAGGCCGGCCCATAGCTAATAGGCCGGACGCCCGAGGACCCGTTAGTCCAGGACTCCCTCACCCATCACCGACGGAGGACGTATAGTTTTGGGCTTCTGGGATCCGGTTAATTTAGGTTTCTAGTGGATCCGGCTGGATTCGGCCTGCTTGCGTGGTCTTTGGAGTTTCTACATGCCCTCATCGGCATTCTCTTCTCCGCGCGACAATTTGCTTCGCAGATCGCCGCTGCCCGGCATGTCCTGGTCTGCATCGATGACTAGAAAACCGCTGCTTATACAAGCTCCCGTGTTTCAAAATGTTTGCTCTGCCAAGGCGAACTCCTAGAGGCGGAATCGACCTACGCTAACGGCTGTTGTCGATGGATGCAGGAGGAAGAATACTTTGGCACCCCAAGGCTTTGATGGTAATCTTATTTTATGTTTGGGTGTGTTTGTCAGGTTGTGTGAATCTTAATATTACAGCCTTAAGCCTTTTCACACAAAAAAAACTACTCGACTCTATTCGTCTAAACTTTCTTAAGCTTACACAGGCTCACAACCATGCATCATCACAATCATGTAAGAGGCATACAAAATTTTCTACAGTTTTGGACACAAAAGTAAAATGTTATTCCTCATGTCCATGCCTTCATGCCTCCAGTTTACTGCAGATGTTCATCCATTGCGCCTAGATATACAGGTTGAGGATGGAGAAAACATGGGATGGACGGCTGGGGGGGGGGGGGGTTATCGTTGGACCGCAGATAACCAAATATGAGTAGCAGGGATGCCGGAGGGCGGAGGTTGTCAAAATCTTAGCCATCCCGCCGATAGTTCCAGTAATTACATAACGAGCAATTTCTCTAGCCCATACATCATACTAAGTCTGAAGTGACAAATTTATCAACAATTATCTTACAACCATTGAAGATGGTCTTATAATACACCTCAAAAGCTAGGCATGTTGTGAAAAATGTCAATGGAGATCCAGCTCCACAGAGGTCGGTACGGAAATATCATTTTACTTTTTTTCAAAGGGAAATATCATTTTACACAAATTAAAAACCTAAATTCTTTTGTGAATACACATACACATGTATACTATTTATGCGCAAAATTTTATAATGTTATACCTTCATATGTGGCATAAAAAAAGGCAAATATGTCTTTTCTAATGGGCCGCTTGTTTTTTTGCTAGGGCAAAATTTTGTTTTTCCGTGCAGGCTACGAATGACAATATTTCCGAATGAAATTTTACACGTTCGTACTGAACACATGTAAGTTTTCATGATCTTTTTTCAAATATTTATGGAACTTTGAAATATTTTTTTAATACCAAGCTCTTTGGAGCTCGGCCTCGCGTACGCTGCACTCGGCATGTTGTTAATTTATGTTTTCAAGAGCCAATATTGAAAAATGTCACAACCATATATTTCCGAGACACTATTGAAAATGCAGGAATTGATGTTGGTGAGGGATATTTACAAACCAAAGCACACGTTCGAAAAAAAATTAACTGGAAACCTAAAAAAAATCATTCAAATCACAGAGGAAAACAGTTGTAGAAACGAAGCCGTGCACTAAATAAATAGAGATTCACGAAGGGTGCTGCCTGCAAAACGAGAGAGCTCAATTACGCCACCGCAAGTCTGCAACTAGTACTCCACTAGAAGAGGTCTGTGGCTGCAGGCTGCAAGCTGCAAGCTAAACCCGATTGCGATTCCCACACGCGAGGGAAGAGAAGAGAGGAACCGCGAGAGAGAGCGCCACGCATCGCCATCGCCGCAATCCCAATTCCCACGCAGACGCACGCCCACCAATCCCGCCCTTAACCCAATCGGGAACGCCACCCAACCGAATCCGCCAGCAGCAGCAGAGGCCGCGATTTGCTAGCTAGTCTGGCCGCGATGGCTTGGACCGCCCGCCGCCCAGGAGCACCGCAGAGCTCGCGGTGCCTTTAATGGCGCTGGAGTCTTCCCTCGCGCTCCGTAGGCCCGCCACGAAGAGGATTTAACCCGCAGGCTCCTCGCTCCGTTCCGTCGCAGCTCACCGCGCGCGTGGTCTTTGTGGTGTTCACATAGGCGAGCATACGGCGTCGGAGATGAATGGCCGGGCTCGGAGGCCGGTGGCGGGCACGAGATCTCGCTCTGCCACTTGCATTTGGATGATTATATACTCGTAGAATTTAGCGCCCAGGTGGGGTTATTTCTTGGGTTTCCGTGAGGGGCTCTCGATTCCCTTGGGTTTCATGCGGAAAGCTTGCGACTTTGCTATCTGTTCGAAGTCCGTGTTTGAGGCCTTTGGTTTGGAGGATTTTCCTAGGAATTCTAGTGCATAGGATTTTTATAGATTTTTTTCCTGTAAAGCCCTTTGGTTCATAGAAATGGGTTCCTATTTCTACATAGGATTGTTTTCTATCCTCTACATTTTATAACATTTTATAGGAAATGAAAATGAGCCTAGACTCAATGAAAAAATATCTCGTTTCTATTTCTACTCATAAAATTTGAGTTACATGTCATCTCATTTCCTACAAATTTTCTATTCCTACAATAATCCTATCATATGAACCAAAAGAGGCCTGAATGTTTTTCCTTTTTCATTTTTGGTTTCTGTGCGCCTTTCCGTCGTTGTTTAGCGTTTCTGGGCAGTGGTTGACTGGTTGTTGTTAATCTGTTGCACCGTCCATGTTTTTTGTCCGACGGACTATTAGAGGATTTACACCGGGTGCCCTGTATCTGTCTTAAATGTCCGAGCAGGTCGTCCGATCACTAACTGGTCATAAAAAATCGATCCAACTAGAGCTCTCAAACGGGCCTCAAACGTCCGGACTGACCGGCACTTCTCATAACCGTCCCATATGTAGGGCGGATATGAGGCGACCGGGGCATGTCCGAGCGCGTCCATCACTTCAGCCCACAGCTGGCCCACCCCGACCCCATAAAATCCCCCGTCCAAAGAAAACCCTAACTCACTCCCCTCCGCTCCCCGATGCTCTTATTTTCCTAATCCGTTCAATCCCTAGCGCCGGTGAGCATGTCCAGCACCGGCAACCGCTGCGATGGCAGCTCTGGAGACGAGAAGGAGCTGGCACTCCGTATCGCGCTCGAGCGCTCGCGGGTCGATACGGGTGGCAGCTCCGGGTACGGTGCGATGCCACCTGTCGCCCGTCACCGCAGCGTATACGCCGGCGCCGGCCCTTCCCGCCCCATGCGCGGATCTGCAGGGCCTGCGCGATCTCCTCCTCTCGCCCGATGACCTCCGTCCGCTGCTTCGCACGGGCAGCCGTGGGTTCTAGTGTCCGCTCCGCCGACGCCGCGGATGCGGACTTCGGTGCCGGAGGCACGTGCCGCCCGCCGTGAGAGGAAATGGGCAAGGGACATGGGGGCGGGTCCGACGTGGCTGCGCAGTCCGCTCGCCGCCGCCGCGTGATGCCAGTGCTGATTTTTTAGGACCGTCTCCTCGAGTGGGTGTGCCGTCGGTCACTTACTGAGCCGGAGACGAAGGCTCGACGACTCCGGAGGATCGACGCCAAGGAGCTCTGGCTCGGCATTGAGCAATCCGAGAGGGAGGCAGCAGCAGAGGGGAGGGTGGCCAAGCTCAAGCGCAAGTAAGAGCGTATCGTCCGGTGCTTGCAAGGCTACATCGTCATCTCTGATTCCTCCTCCTCTGACAGGTTCGACGGCTCCGACGTGGACCCACCTCCTGCCTGCGGACTCCTACAGTTGCGCTGTCATTTGGTGATCTATACAATAGTTGCATGAATTTGTATGGATATAGAATCCGAAATATGAGATACACGGGTCTGGAGGCGCGGATTTAGAGAGTGCTCGGTCAATGTCCGGGGGCATGCCCGGGCACGTTCGCGGACGTATAGGGGACCGGATTTGTCAAGTCCGGCTGTAGATGCTCTTAAATGACGCAAGAGTACAACGGCGAGCTCAATAGTTTCGTTTGTTGTTCGTGCAATGCCAGGCGATTATCCATATGGGCTGGTTTGTCTCCACGGCATCGGTTGCATTAGGGAGGAGCAGCTCGAATTGGGTGCCCTCTCGATCTCATCCTTTTTATTTATTACCCAGTTTTTTAGACATCCATTTTATGCTTCTGTTTGTGTCTAATGTCATTGTGTTTTTATTATAACGATGTTTAGGATAAATCCCATCAGACTTTACTCTACTGAAGTTAACATGCGAGTAAGTAATCAACCCTAGCTTAGTTTTTTTCTAATTCTTTTGAGAATGCTCAAAATTTTCAGTGTAGAATCACATTTGCAAAATTTGATCAGCACTCAAAACTATTCATATCTTGGATAAATTTCAAGATGCAAGTTTTTTTGCCTTTGTTTGATTATGATAACGAAAGAAGGAATCATATGATACATGATACACATACATGAGGGCAGAAGTCTGCTAATTCCTTTCAAATTGGTCATCCAACTTAGACTATAACATGCATAACAAACATTAATCACTGCACTAAATATATTTCTTACCTTGCTCTATGTCGTATGTTGACGCAATGGTTCACTGGGTGTTCGATTAGTTAGTGTCCACGTCCTGACTCCGAACCCCAATTTCAATCATTCAATTTGTCACGCGGAAGTAACAACAAAATGCATGATGTAACATAGAAAGACAGAACCATGGCACTACTAGTATGAAGCATGCGAGGTTGATGAAGGGCAATACTCGCATCTTTTTCATTGTTGACCAGGTTAGCTAAAATTTGAGTCAAAATTAGTGACTCTTCTAGCACATCAATTTTTCCCACTTCAACTACTTTGTGGATTTTTTGTTTCAAAGGATCTGGTTGACTAAGGATTGTGATGAATATGTGAGCTCCATTTCATTCTCGCATACAGATTTCATTCTCGCATACAGCAAAGCAATCCTTTATAATGTGTAACCGAGAATTTTGACTCTTTGGCTATACACAATGTAGTAAAGGTATTGTATACTTGGCCATACCTTACACTTCAAATGCATGTAAAGCTCATGATCTCATCTTCTGAATGCAAAATTCAAATGAAAGGAAGGTTCATGATCTGATGTTATGAACATAATGTCATCTTGTTTATAAAGAGTTCATCATTGATTCCTTGTAGCTTTACTATGCATGGTCTAAGGGAGCAGATAATGTCCTACTGATTGTTGTCGTGTTACTCGGTCGCCATATCAAGTGACTGCTGAAAAATATGAGAAATACTTAGCATGTCAACTTTAGTTGAAGTTAGTGAATTAGTTTTCCATTATCTCCTTTATATTCAAAGCCTTTAGCTCTCCTTTCTTACTACAGTGAATAATTCTATTTGCTTCCATAGAATAAATCAAATGCATCTGCAGTATGCTAATCCTAATGGAATTCACATGTTCATTGTGTTCTTGAAGGTGCATTATGAACGGGAATGAACGATAGATAGCATTCAACTTATTGGCATCTACGATACTTCCAGGCATTCGGCAGCATGAACGAAGTGGGGAAGTAGAAGGGAGCAGTCACTAGAGGATAATATGTGTTGATGACTATAAAGCTAGATTCATGTACTGAAAAAATATACTTAAAAAATCATCTGCAAAATCAGGTTATTTTCACCTTATGAAGTGTATAATCTTTTAGACCAATGTTCGCTTCATTGTACACATCCGTTCAACTTTCTATGTATGCCACCAGATTCTGCAACCGACCAAACAACTTGCACACTTTTCTCGACAGTCCGTAATCTTCTCATGCTACTTAGTAAAATTGAACAACAAAAAGTAAACATGAGCAACCAACAAATTAAGATGCAATTTAGCTAACAATGTACTTATACTCGGGCGCGGCGTGCCACCGCGCCTTCCGCCCACTAGTTGCTAGAAGGTCTGCAACAATATTGAAATGGATAGGTGACAGAGGATTGCTGCTTCTTGAGCTTGCGTTGGTTTTTCCCTTGGAGAGGTAAGGGTGATACAACAAAGTAGAGATAAGTATTTCCCTCGGTTAGAGAACAAGGTATCAATCCAATAGGAGAAGAACGCGCAAATCACCAGTATCTGCACAAACAATCAAACACATGCACCCAACACGATAAAGGGGTTGTCAATCCCTTCACCGTCACTTGCAAAGGTGAGATGTGATAGAGATAGATTAAACTAAACAAAAGATAAAGTAAATACTTTTAGGTTTTTTTGGTTTATAGATCTGAAAGTAAAGATTGCAGAATAGTAGATCGGAAACTAATATGATGGAAAATAGACCCGGGGGCATAGGTTCCACTAGAAGCTTCTCTCTTAAAGGCAAATAATACGGTGGGTGAATAAATTACTGTCGAGCAATTGATAGAAAAGCGCAAAGTTATGACGATATCCAAGATAATGATTATGTAATATAGGCATCACGTCCGTGTCAAGTAGACTGACTCCTTCCTTCAACCAGGCCCGGCCCTGAGGGGGGCAGGGGGGGCGGCCACCCCAGGCCCCCAACGTCCAGGGGCCCCTCCCCAAGTGTGCAATAGCCTGCCTACAGGTTAGTAAGAAACCATGGGCCGTGGCCCAGGGAAGTAACCAAGCGTGGGACGCAGTCAATGGCAAACATAGCGATTCTTCCTATTCCTTGACGAAGCAATCCCAGATCCTACGCCGTTTTTTTCGCGATAATAAATACGGCAGCAGCATCATGTTCCTTTTCTCGTAATGTCATTCCTAATCCTGATCGCTAGTTCGCCGTCTCGTCTATGCCGATTTCTGTTCCCGGGGCCGGTTCAGTACTCAGTACGCGAAGCCGCTTTGCTCTCTCGTCATCGGCTCATCGCTGAAGGCCCTACAACCAAAGCCGATTGGATCCATCCAAGGTAGTACACTATATCATTACTGTTCCCCAATCTCTACTCCCTATATGTTTAGTACTTACTATTACCTAATTTATCCTTCGGATATATGATGCATAGCTGGCACCTATCAACCTTTGATTCCATTAGTGCGTGGATGACTTGATACAATCAGAGATGTGCTCTTGATAAAATTTTCAAGAGTAATACTGGTGCTTCATTGAACTCAGATGGTGAATTACGATAGTTGTTGTGGAGGAAGAGGAACAAATTGATGGGAATTCTGAATCAGAACAAGAGGAAATGTTGACGTCAATACCGGTGATAAAAATGTAAGTTCTTCTGGGATTACAGTTATTTCAACAGGTGCACATACAGAATCTGCTAGTGTTGATTGACATCCAGTTTTGCAGTTTTTTAACTAAAGATTTTGAAATTCGCTTTCTCAGATGGTGCAATGTATACTATTGTGTTTTTCTAGCACACAAGGGAAGTCAATTTTTATCCTAATGCTCGGAAATTCACAATGCCTCCTAGGTTCATATGCATCCATTGTCAAAATACACATTTCGAAAAGTTGAAAAATTCGAAACAAAAATCACACATGTATATCCGGACATTTTATATGCGTTCACAAGGTTTCGGTGAAAAATGACGTTTTTTGTGGCTTGTGTAAAAAAGATAAAGAAATGCCTCGTGAATAGTTCGAATGAAGCATCAGAAATTGTCTTTTTTACACAAGCCACAAAAAACGTCGCTTTTCACCGAAATCTTGTGAACGCACATAAAATGTCCAGATATACACGTGGGATTTTTGTTTTGAATTTTTTAACTTTTCGAAATGTGTATTTCGACAATGGGTGCATATGCACCTAGGAGCCAAAACACCGCGTCAGTAAAGTTAAAATTATTGAAGAACTATTTGAGATCAATGATGACTCAAGAGATTTTAAATGGTTTGCAAACATTATGCATCAGCACGAATTTACTGGAAGAGATTGACGTCGACCCCTTCATAAGTGACTTTGCATTGAAGACTGTCATAATTTTTAAAAGGTAACATGTATAATTATTTTATATATTAGCAAAAAAAATTATATGTATATTTGGATGCATTTAAGCATTTATACATAAAATTTCATATACATACATAGTTATTATTATCATAACATTGTGTATATTAAGGGCCCCGAGTTTTTGTTCCGCCCCGGGCCCCCAAAATCTCAGGACCGGCCCTGCCTCCAACTACTACTATTACTCCACACATCGACTGCTATCCAATATGCATCTAGAGTATTAAGTTCATAAAGAACGGAGTAACGCCTTAAGTAAGATGACACGATGTAGGTGAATAAACTCATGCAATACGATGTAAACCTCATATTTTTATCCTCGATGGCAAAAATACAATACGTGCCTCGCTACCCCTACTTTGTCACTGGGTGAAATCACGCAAGATTGAACCCAAAGCTAAGCACCTCTCCCATTGCAATAAAAACCAATCTAGTTGACCAAACCAAACCTATAATTCGAAGAGAAATACAAAGATATAAAAAAATGCATATAAGAATTCAGAGAAGATTCAAATAATATTCATAGATAAGCTGATCATAAATCCACAATTCATCGGATCTCGACAAGCACACCGCAAAACAAGATTACATCGGATAGATCTCCAGGAACATCGAGGAAAACATGGTATTAATCAAAGAGAGATAAGAAGCCATCTAGCTACTAGCTATGGACCCGTAGGTCTGAGGTAAACTACTCACACTTCATCAAAAGGGCAATAGGGTTGATGTAGATGCCCTCCGTGATCGAATTCCCCTCTGGCAGGATGCTGGAAAAGGCCCAAAGATGGGATCTCACGGGAACAAAATGTTGCGGCAGTGGAAAAGTGTTTTTGTGGATGCTTCTGGAGGTTTGGGAATATATGTGAATATATAGGAGGCAGAACTAGGTCAGGGGGGTCATGAGGGGCCCGCAAGGTAGGGGGCGCGCCCTCCACCATTGTGGCCACCTCGTGGCTCTTCTTACTTAAATTCCAAGTCTCCTGGGTGTCTTCTGTTTCATGAAAAATCACCGTGAAGTTTTACTCCGTTTGGTATTCCTTTTCTGCGAAGCTCAAAAACAAGGAAAAAATAGAAACTGGCACTGGGATCTAGGTTAATAGGTTAGTCCCAAAGATAATATAAAATAACATATTAATGCATGTAAAACATCCAAAACAGATAATATAATAGGATGGAACAATCAAAAAAATTAGATACGTTCGAGACGTGTCAAGGATCTTCCTGACACAATCCTTTTCCGGTATGAAAAAATGACCAATATCATTATTTACCTTGACACTAATGTTGCCTCCGCTAACAAACGAGATGATGCATTGACGCAATTTTGTTGGGAAACCTTTCATGTGCATAGCTTGTTGGAAAAAAATGTCCATTTAACCTTATCATACGATTTTTGAATCCACCTTAAAGATAGCTCCATCGAGTTTTTTATAGTGAAATTTGTGAATGGTTTCATGCAAAACTACAACAACCTCTTGGAATTGTCGGCTAGGTATGAAAGTCGTCTATGTGGGCCTCACCACCATGTGAGCGATCGCAACAACGTGATTGATTGCCACTTTGGTGAAAATCTTGAAACTGACATTTAGTAAACAAATAGGATGAAATTATTGAATTTTAATAACCTCTTCATTTTTAAGGAGAAGGGTGATAATGCCGAAGTTTAACTTATACAAGAGCAAATCTCTGTTACATAATTCTGCAAATGTAGGCATAAAATCATTCTTTATAACCGTCCAGAGAATAGAACTCTGCCGGAAAACCATCTGGCCATGGCGCCTTACTGTGTTTCATCTGAGAGATTGCATCCCACACTTCTTTTCCCATAAAGGGGGGGGGGGGGGGATAGCACTCTCCTCTATCGATAATCGAGGGATATCATCCATGACATCCTCATTCAGTTGGACATGGTCAGTAGCCGTCAAGCTAAAAAGTAGTTTGTAAAAAAATGGGTTTATGATGTGTATATTGTATGTTCAAAAATACTCCCTCCATAAACAAATATAAGAGTGTTTAGATCTAAAGTAGTGATCTAAATGGTCTTATATATATATATTTTTTTGAGGAAAATAGTCTTATATTTCTTTACAGAGCAAGTAGGTTTTGAGATGGTCTTCACCAAAAATAGTGTCATTGTCTTGCTCAAGTTGGGAAATGTTAAAATATGTCTCTCTTTTTTTGCGGGTTAAAATATGTCTCAAATGTTCTCGAAAAGAAAAACATGAACGTATATATTGTATGTATATTTTCCCTAGAAAATTATATCATGTGTATTATTATTATTATGTACAAGGAGAACACCAAGAAGATGCAGTGTGTCAATGTATGTCCAAACTTGAGGACACTATATGATGGCAAAGAAAACTGGTCATCGTAGGAGTTGCCTTTCTGATGCGGAAAGAAAAGAGAGGGAATTGATGAGTAAACTAGAAACAGATGAGGGGCTACATGGAGCCCAGATTTGTGAAAAAATGGTAAACTTATTTTGGGTGTCAACATTTTCTGAATTTTGTACCTTGATTTTAAGTCGCATCAGCAACGCTGATCTGTGTATTGTCTTCTCTGTTTTTGTTTTTAACACATTGCCTTGTCTGCTAATCTGTCACGTCAAGTTTTCTGTCTTCTGAAACAACTTCCAAAAAGACTGCTGGTGCAGGTTTCCAAGTTCGCTATCTGGACAGTGTGGCCTCACCCTCACTTCGTCCGTTCATGGTTGGATCTGGTGATGCTCCTTGTGCACATTCGGAAGGCGCCAACCAATTTTTGTTTTTGGCAATAACTGATCCATGCATGCCATCTTGTGATCTGAGGCAAAACGCATGAACCGCGACGCGAGGATAGCACCCTATTGGCCTATTCTAGCAAATCAGCTACCCCTGGCAATGTAAAGGAAAATTTGTACACTGATAAAGAAATTAAAGTAAAAAAGGTATCTTGTACGGCATGGCCGATCTCTTTCATAATGTTTCCAGGAATCACATCCTGCGTATTACACTGCGGTGGTGGCTGACACCCTGACATAAGAGCATCTCCAACGGCAGCGCGAAAAGGGGTGCGCGCGGTAAACGCAGCCTTTAGCGCGCGCGGGGCGTTTTGACGCGCACCAGCGGCGGCGGAAAAATCACGCGTGCGGGAACCGCTTGCGCGTGCGGGAACCGCTTGCGCGCGCGCGTGAAAAGGCGCCAGCTCGCGCGCCATATTTTGCGCACCGCTTCCGGCGCGCCTATAAAATGCAGCGCGCGCCACGCGCCTCTCCACGCCTCCTCTTCTCCTCTTCACTCTCTTTCTGTGCCACGCGCCGCTACAGCGCCCCGCCACCGACGCGCCTCCGCCGCCCCAGCGCCCCGCCATGCCGCCGCGCTGCCGAGGAGAGTCCGGCTACCGCGGCGTCCGCCTGCGCCCCAACGGCGGCTACTACGCGGAGATACGCTCCGGCGATCTCCGGCTCGGCCTCGGCACGTACGGGACGGCGCGCGAGGCCGGCCGCGCGTACGACGCGGAAGCGTGGCGCCTAGGCCGGCCGCACGGCCAGATGAACTTTCAGGATGTCTACACGCTCCAGCAAGCGCTCGACCGTGCCCCGCCGCCGCGTCTGAACACGGTACAAGACCGTGCGGAGCACGCCGAGCGGCAGCGCCGCCTCCTCGTCGTCCAGGAGGACGAGCGGGTCATGGCGGAGTGGCGCGCCCGCCACCCGGAGGACGTCGCCTACGAGCAGGTCTACTGGGCAAGGCGTCGCGAGGAGGACACGCGAAGGCGCCGCGAGGCGCGGTTGGACAGGCGTCTGCGCAAGGCGTTGGCGAACGCGCAGTCCGATCTCGTTGGAGCAGGTGGCCAGTCGTTCTTCACGTCGAACGATGATCGGTGGTTGGACATCTGGCTGGATACCTCAGACGACACCGCCGAGAAGGATAATGGTGATGATAGTGATGATAGCGACTTAGAGTAGTTTTTTTATGCAATGTATCTCGTTTTAATCGTTTGTCTTTTTAATTATTATGCAATCTATGTTTTGGATGTAAAATACATTTGTATTGTTTTAAAATCTATGCAATCTATTTATTTTCCAATGCCTACATTTTTTAGACTAGAATGAGCGGGCGCTGCATTTTTTGCGCGCTGCTGGAGCGACGCGCGCGCTGTATTTTAGCGCTGCTGCTGGAGCGGGCGCAGCGCCAAATCAGCCGATGCGCGCGCGGTATATGTATTTTTTGCGCGCGGCGCGACCGGCGCCTGTTGGAGATGCTCTAACAGACAGCACATGTGATGGATTCCAGCGGGTCATTCCGTTGAGCAAAAAGAAAGATAAGCTAGTAGTAGTAGTAGTAGAGCTGATCCTATCCTACACCAATCCTGTCTGCCGAGATAAACCACCAGCATTGCATTTGGCCACACTCCTCTCCTCATCCCTGCCTGAAATGAACTACAGATCATAGAGCATAGAGCATACGGTGGCCACCGATAATTCAGGCACTTCAAAAGTTGAGGATTTATTGCATGTATGGGTGAGCGCCACTGCGGCAGGGAGTACGTACGCTGCCTATCAATCAGGCAAAATAGAAGGGGGAGAGGACGAGAAATTTGGCTCATCCATTGTGGGTGACACCTGAGAAACCAACCACCTTCCTTTCAGTGCATGCAGATTCGAAACAAGGAGGAGCACATCGGTGATTATGGGACGCCGCCACTGCTTTTCCCCCTGATTTGAACGCCACTGCAATGTGTCTGCTGGTAGATCATATCAATTGCCTTTTGTTTGTTCCCCTACATCTACAGGGGCAGCCTAGTTTGTTTGGTTAATCGCCAGGGATGTGCTTCCGTACAGACGATTTGGAGCGGAACATGTACGATCAACACTAGTTTAATGGAGGTATTAGACTAGTCTGAAACTCTAAATCATGGACACAATAATGACGGCTGGATGATAGCACTAGATACACTCAATTTGGAATCAAGCTTGTTCTGCATAGGAAAAAGCTTATTATCATCTCGAACTTTAGGATAAAATCCTATAAACAGAGGCCATTTGGAAACTACGTACAGATCGGGATGATACCTGAGCCCCCGCGTCCTCCCCGCTAGGGCGACTCTGGCGGGGCCCAAACCCTAGCCGCCGGGGGCGCGCACTCCCACCTCCCCTCCTTTTATCGCTGCCGGGCTACGCCCGGGGGCCGACGGCGGTGGTGGGGGACACCCTCTCTCCGGTGTCTCAGGGGTGGTGCTGGGCCACTACACGTGTGGAGGCACATCCAATAAGCGGAGCGGCGACGATGGTTGTGGCGACGGCGGCGGTGGCCGACCCTACCTAGGGCCACGGCGGCTGGCCCGGTTCGGGCTTCGGCACGATGCGGTCGGTTGGCTATGCAACGCGGTGCGCCATCTGGCTTCGGATCGGCGGCGGCGTGGAGGGCCTGGTGCACAGCTCGGCCGCCTCACCGGTCAGATCCGTTCTGGTCGGTGCAGCCGCCGGTGGTGGTCATCTCTTTCGTCGAAGGTGGTCGAATCTCGAGATCTGTCATCTAGTCCCGGCTGCGAGTCGGGGAGACATAGTTGCCGGTGAAAACCAAGCTGACGGCAGGCGATGACGGTGTTCTGCGTCGTTACCTTGATGAAGGCATCGTCATGTAACTACCGTTGACCCACTCGTGCTGCACCTGAGGAAACCCTAGGATCTGGTCTTCTAGATCGGACGATGGCGGCACTACGGTGTCGTTTCTCTCTTGAGAGTATCGTTTTGTGGAGCAGCGTTGGAAGACAGAGGCCGGAGGTGAAGCGGCTTTGTCTTGAATGGAGTTTCGGTGGAGATGTCAAGTCATGTCTGGCCGACAGATGCTATGATGTGTCATGCATGTTCAGTAGGTGCTACGCACGACAGATCTTCGAGAGTCTACATGTCAAGATGGACGAGCGCAGGGTTGTGGCATCGTTGGGAGACGTGGTGGCGTCGACGGATGGGCAGACTGACAAGAATGATGTGGATCTCTCTCCTGAAGATGGGTCAGCGGTTGGTGGCGTCTTCTAAAACGTATGCATGTGGTGTACGCTTTAGATGTGCTGCACAAGTTGTTGGTTCCGATACATTATATGGATGGATCGACCACGACATCGGTTTTAGATATGAGGAGTGAGAGCACTCCACATTATCAAGTCTGTAGATATGAGTGGTGACTTCGGGTGGCTTAATGTATATTTTTCAGACCTTCCTGAAATAATTAATAAAGATGATTGTATCCATCGATTGATGCAGAGGCTGGGGTTTAACCTACTTTTCTAAAAAAAATATAGATCTGGACGCGGCACACATACAAGAGCTCTTTTGAAATGTCAAGAGTTGAATTGAGTAGCGAAAAACGGCATAAGATAGATCCACAAACTTCAACGTACGGCCCCAGATGAAAACGATCTTGCATCGGCCGGATGGATTAGAATCATTGTCTGCGTCAACATGTAGGGCTCTAGACTGCCAGCAGCACGGCGTAGTACGGCACCATCATATATTACAGGACATTTTGATAAATTAGCTGCTAGAATTAGGTGGCGGTAAGGACGGCTAAACTAGCTAGCTAGGTAGCTATTTCCTCTTAAAAGGACACTGTTTCTTGCATTTGGCATGCACATTGGCGGGAAATAACATGGCCCAATTGGCACGCAATGTGTGTACGAGCACGACACTACATGCATGGTGCATCTACACATATAGCACGGCCACCGCTCGTGCACCTGCCACATGCACGAGCAGTCCGGGATATGTGCACCACTTGCAACGTCGCGTTTGGCATTACGTGCATGGGTACGGATATGTTACGTTGCTTCAAGGGCAGATTTAGCGGGAAATAATCAAATAAAGCCCCGTTTGACCAGGAGAAATAAACTCCACGTTGCACGGTCATATTTCTGGTCCAGACAGCCGTGAGGTGTCCATCAGAACAGTGAAACACTGGTGAGAAATTAGTAGAAGGAAATCCACACGGCGGGCACCAGCTAGCCATGCGTACGTGCAGGTGCAGTACCGCAGGGCAGTATCTCCAACAGCCTAAAATTCACGATACAGCGCCGGGTTAGTCAGCTTTTGCGCGCGGCGGTGCGCTAGCTCCAGCGGCTGCCGCAAATTAAAAAACGCCCACGCCGCTCAGCAAGCGCGCTATATTTCAGTTTTTTCTACTATGATTCGGTATATATTTGGTTTCGTAGATAGTTCTCCTCCTACTACTACTCGTCCGACTCGGACTCTATCTCAGTGATGTCCTCCTCCGACGTCGGAGCGTAGGCGTTAAGGAACCGCTCGTCGCCGGAGTTTCATGAGGACGCATCTCCTAGCGCTTGGTTGTATTTACCGACTGACTTTCGCGTTCGCTTGTCCTCATGATAGTCGGCTCGCTCCTCCCTCCTCTTCGCCCTCTTCGCCCTTCTCTGGGCCAAGAACTGTTCCTCGTTGGTGTCTTGTGGGAAGCGATTGCTCCACAGCGCCATGGCTTGCTCGCCCATCTCGGCCAGCCTGAGACGATGCTCCCGCCTCCAGTGCTTGCGATGATCCTCGTCAGTGAGAAGCCGCGGGAAAGGCGCCAACTCCTGTGCGCGCTCCCGCGTCGCCATGTCGGCGAAGTTCATGTCCTGAGGGGACCGCAGGAGGCGCCAAGCCGCAGCGTCGTACGCGCGGGCGCCCTCCTGGGTGGTGTCGAAGGTTCCGAAACGGAGCCGCATGCCGCCGCCCAACCGAATCTCGGCGGAGTAGGTGTCGGACGGACGCACGCGGACGCCGCGGTAGCCCGTACTCCCCGGTGGCGCGGTGGTGGTGTGTCGGCGGCAGAGGGCGATGGAGAGATGGAGAGAGCGGCAAAGGGCGATTGAGAGATGGAGAGAGCGCCAGAGGCGCTGCAATTTATAGGCGCATCGGACGCGGCGCGTCAAATGTAGCGCGCGAGCGGCCGCCTTTTCCCGCGCGCGTAATCGTTTCCTGCGCGCGCTAGTCTCCCGCCATCGCTGGAGCGCGCGAAAACGTCCCACAGGTGTTAAAAGCCAATTTACCGCGCGCGCGTTTTTTGGCGCGGCTCAAGATGCTCTAAGCCTTTTTCCCAACTGATAGTTTCAGCTAGTCATTTGGATTTCTTCCCCATGATGAAGTGGCCGCCAACGGATGGACCGAGCGGCAAAGCTAGCGCGTCGGCTGGGTAGACGGCGACGCGACAGGCGAAGCCTTCTCTTATCATCGGGTACAGATTTTCACCAGCTAGCCGTGCACCGTGCACGCCCCAGAATATGTGGCAGGGCAAGCTATATGCATGCATGGGTGATGGGTGGATGGACGGACGGATGGATTCCTAGCGTGCTTTCTGTAGCGTAGTCAGCTCCGTAGGAAAGCAGCAACGCGCGGGCGGGTGGACCAGGACCACGCATGCAGGACGACGCCAACGAACCATCTTCGGTCGATTCGATTTGCTTTTTCTCTTTCGTCTGCTCTCTTGGTACGCAGCATGCATGCGTTCTTTCACCGTCTCTAGCTAGCTCTTCCGGTCCACGGTGGTTTTGCACGGTACATAGATGGTGCAAGCTTAGGCAGGCCCGTCCGAGCGTTGTCACATGAACAAGATTTGCTGGCTACACAGAATGTTCTCATCGGTACGTACGTTTTCCCTCCATACACTGATGAAGGTCGACCATCCCTTTTGTCCATCTCTGTCGTCTGAATTTCAGCAGAGGCAAAAAGTACATACACACTAAAATGAATGAATATATGCTTAGAGTAAGCAGCCGTTCGAAAGTAAGCTTTTTTTTTTTGCGGGGGATTCGAAAGTACTCACATTTACTTATTTTACCTCTCCACAAGCCATGCCAGACTTTTCAGGTGCAGCGAGCATATATTCTTGCCGGCCAGGCTTTAAGTGCGAGACAAGTTTGGAACCAAAGACAGAACCTCAGTTTGCCTTCGCGGAAATGCTGGCATTGTCGCGGCCTGACGAGCGATACTACATACGTGCGCTTGGTACGTCCACAAATAAATTGCTTCAGCTAGGGCTAGGCTCGTAGAGATGCTGGCGCTGAGTATACTCCTGTGGTCGGAAACGTTCTGGGAGACGAAAGCAACCATGACTTTTGTGCCCGGTACCTCTCAGCTTGTAATGCTACAGTACCTCCTGCACAGTTGCCGCCTCGCTTTCATCAACAGTTTCAGCTTCCAGAGAACAAAACGACGGCCTCATCCACAGTGAAGCTACAATCGATGTGCATCCGTATATAGATTTGTGTGATGAAGAGAAGAGAAAAAGATCCGAATTCCGTCGACGTGCTGCAGTGCTAGTCGTAAAACATCATCAGATCAGTACTGTGGGACGGTCGCCAGGGTCAAGTGCCGTCGGACCAGTGCTGCAGTCGTGGGGGCTTGCATGCCTACTGATCGTGCACCGGACACGTGGGCCTGACTGACGAAAAAGGGTAAAACCTTTTTCTGAAAAAAGGAGGCCATGGACCATGGAACGGCCAGATTTTAGGCGGACTGTAACACTCGATCGGGGTGTAATTATGCATGTTCTATCTCAAATGTCCCGTGCCTGTTTTTTTTTTTTTTAAACAAGGGAAAAGATTTTCCATTTTCATTAAATAAGGAGAAGGTTTAGACAAGAGTCGCAAAGCGGCAAGAAAGAAAGATTACTCTCGCGACATAAGCGCACTCAGGTGTTTGGCTCCCACCAACGCCCAAAGATGGGCCTTCTCTTTGATCTTGGTAGCAATAATAGTTGTCGGTGAAGCTGTGTTGCGAAATATTCTTGCGTTTCGCTCCTTCCACATTTCCCACAGGATAAGCATCAGAACAGAGGCAATGGCTCTAGTGTGCCCTCCAGTGTTTATCGTTTTAAGCCATCAATCTTGAACCGTGTCTTCATGGCGCCAATTCAGTGGCGAGTGGTCATGCATACCGAGCCAGTCGACCACCTCGTCCAGACGCGGGTAGTGAACCTTCACTGAAAGAGAAGATGGGAGGCGGACTCTTGGACTTGTTTGCATAGGGGACAAAGTCCACAGTTTGGCCATCCTCGGCATTGTGATCGATCTGCCGTCCACACACGGTTTTTGATGATAAGCCAAGTGAAGACCTTGCATTTTGGGGGAGCCCAATTCCTTCATATTGTGGGAGCAGCTGGGCTGAGAACTAGGCCCTCGAATTGTGCCATGTACGCTGTAGCCGCCGAATATTCACCACTGGAAGTGAATTTCCAGGATATGGTGTCCTTCCTATCAGATTGAGAGCAACCACTAGTAGAAAAAGGGTCAAACATGAAGCACATTAGTGCCGGTTTGAATTCGAGTCGGCACTAATGTGAACATTAGTGCCGGTTCCAACGGCTAGCCGGGCCGCTCTCATTAGTACCGGTTCGTGGCGAACCTTTAGCACCGGTTCGTGCCATGAACCGGTACTAATGAGAGTTGTGGCAGGATGTTGTCAGTCTGGGGCCCCTCCACCACCTTTAGTACCGGTTCATGTCATGAACCGTTACTAAAGGTCATCCTACATAAACCCTTCGTCCACCCGAGTCTCGCTCAGTTCTTCCCCTTTCCCCTCCCTCTCTGTTCTTCCCCTCTTTCTCTCGAGCTCATCACACATTTTGCCCAAAATTTGTCAAGATTTGAAGGTCCCCATCGATTCAAACGATCACAAAGGTTAGCAACTTTGTCCTTTCACCTCTCATTGCTAGATTAGCTCTTGCAATGCTTTATATAGTGTTTAATTTATGAGTTTAGTAATTTGGGAGGAATTATATGTGCTAGTATTTGATTTATATGCAATATGAGGTAAAAAATAACACTTAGTTTGCATATGTAGGTGTGGTTTACTTAGTGCCTTCTAAATCTCCGCCGTAACCACCGTCGATCGCCCGCACCGTCTCGTCGCCGGCACCACCTTGTGGTGAGCCTCTTGTTCATGAAATTTTATATAAAAATTGATGTTTGTGTGATTTGGATATATAGTTACTCGTATAATTATCTTACCCGTACGTTGTTTGTTATACATAGTGCCATGATTTTGATATCCGTCCCCGTCGGCCCTCGTCCATGTTATGATTCGGATGTGGTATATATATTCTCTTTTAAAACTAGTTGCATTTCGTGTTTATGACAAATTATGCCCATCAAGTTGACATAGATATTTTTTCTAGGAGGTATGTGAACCGGAAATTCCAACCGATCCTATTGTCGAGAGGTTAAATTTAGTTGAAAGAGAAAACGAGTACTTGAAAGAAAAATTGAAAAGAATTGAGGGGGAGAAGATGGAATTGGAGTTGCATGTTGCCGATGTCGTCGATGATCACAAGATCAAGATGGAGAAAATGCGCTTGAAGATTAAAAAGATTAGAAAATATGCCATCGATAGTGAGGCTTGGTATCATTATGCTGTTGGATCAATTGTTACCTTAGCTGCGATCTTGATCGCATTTGTTGTTGCATTTAAATGCTTTAGCTAGAGAGTTATTTGTTTGTTGCATTTAAGTGTTGTATGAACTTTATGTATGAACTTGTATTAAGTTGGTGTTTTTGGTGCTGTGTATTGAAGATGAGCCGACAATGGATGTACGATGACCGATGCTCTCTCGAGTTCACTAATGGCGTGCAAACTTTTCTGCTTGCGGCTGAGGCAAACAAGTGGGTGGATGGTTTTCTGCCTTGTCCATGTGCTGTCTGTAAGAATGGTCAAAATTACTCTAAGTCAAGAATCATTCACGTCCACTTGTTTAAGTCCGGTTTCGTGCCCCACTATAATGTTTGGACCAAGCACGGAGAAAGAGGGGTTATGATGGAAGACAATGAAGAAGAAGAGGACGACGACAGCTATCCTGGCCATGGATTCCCTGAATACGATGATACAACAATGGGGGAAGAAGCTGAGCCGGTAATGCGGGAAGAAGCTGAGTCGGCAATGCGGGAAGAAGCTGAAGAAGAGGCATCAGATGAGCCCGTTGATGATCTTGGTCGGGCCATTGCCGATGCAAAGAGAAACTGCGCAAGTGATTTGGAGAAGAAGAAGTTGCAGCGCATGTTAGAGGATCACAAAAAAATGTTGTACCCGAATTGCGTAGGTGACAAGAAAAAGCTGGACACCACACTGGAATTGCTGCAATGGAAGGCAGAGAATGGTGTATCTGAAAAGGGATTTCGAAATTTGCTGGTAATGATAAAGGATATGCTTTCAAAGGACAACGAATTGCCCGAGAGTACGTACGAAGCAAAGAAGGCTGCCTGCCCTCTAGGGTTAGAGGTGCAGAAGATACATGCATGCCCTAATGATTGCATCCTCTACCGCGATGAGTATGAGGATTTGAACGCTTGCCCGGTATGCGGTGCATTGCACTATAAGATCAGCCGCGATGACCCTGGTGATGTCGAGGGCGAGCGCCCCAGGAAGAAGATTCCTGCCAAGGTGATGTGGTATGCTCCTATAATACCACGGTTGAAACGTTTGTTCCAAAACAAAGAGCATGCCAAGGAGATGCGATGGCACAGAGAAGACCGTAAGAAAGACGGAAAGTTGAGAGTACCCGCTGACGGGTCGAAGTGGAGAAAAATCGAAAGAAAGTACGGGAAGGAGTTTGGAGATGACGCAAGGAGTGTATGGTTTGGTCTAAGCGCATATGGCATTAATCCTTTTGGGGAGCAGATCAGCAACCATAGCACCTGGCCTGTGACTCTATGTTTGTATAACCTTCCTCCTTAGTTGTGCATGAAGCGGAAGTTCATTATGATGCCAGTGCTCATCCAAGGCCCTAAGCAACCCGGCAACGACATTGATGTGTACCTAAGGCCATTAGTTGAAGAACTCTTACAACTGTGGGATGGAACAGGTGTACGTGTGTGGGATGAGCACATGGGGGAAGAATTTGACCTAAAGGCATTGTTGTTCGTGACCATCAATGATTGGCCTGCTCTCAGTAACCTTTCAGGACAGACAAACAAGGGATACCGCGCATGCACGCACTGTTTGGACGATACCGACAGTATATATTTGGCTAATTGTAAGAAGAATGTGTACATGGGACATCGTCGATTTCTTCCGAGCAGGCATCCCGTAAGAAAGAAAGGCAAGCATTTCAAAGCTGAGGCGGATCACTGGACGAAGCCTCGCCACCGTACTGGTGCTGATGTACATGATATGGTCAAGGATTTGAAGGTGGTCTTTGGAAAGGGTCCTGGTGGACAACCTGTTCCGAATGACGCTGACGGACGCGCACCGGCCCATGTGGAAGAAGAAATCTATATTTTGGGACCTGCCCTATTGGAAATACCTAGAGGTCCGCTCCGCAATCGACGTGATGCACGTGACGAAGAATCTTTGTGTGACCCTGCTTGGCTTCTTGGACGTGTATGGGAAGACAAAATATACACCTGAGGCACGGGAGGACCAGCAACATATGCACGAAAAAGACGACATACATCAGGGTCATGCAAGCTACGCTCTTACCAAAGAAGAGAAGGAAATCTTCTTTGAATGCCTGCTCAGTATTAAGGTACCGTCTGGCTTCTCGTCGAATATAAAGGGAATAATAAACATGGCAGAGAAAAGTTCCAGAACCTAAAGTTTCATGACTGCCACGTGATTATGACGCAACTGCTTCCGGTTGCATTGAGGGGGCTTCTACCGGAAAACGTTCGATTAGCCATTGTGAAGCTATGTGCATTTCTCAATGCAATCTCTCAGAAGGTAATCGATCCAGAAATCATACCAAGGTTAGAGAATGATTTGGTGTAATGTCTTGTCAGTTTCGAGTTGGTGTTCCCACCATCCTTCTTCAACATCATGACGCACGTCCTAGTTCATCTATGCGAAGAGATTAACGTTTTGGGTCCTGTATATCTACACAATATGTTCCCCTTTGAGAGGTTCATGAGAGTCTTAAAGAAATATGTTCATAACCGTGCTAGGCCAGAAGGAAGCATCTCCAAGGGCCATGAAAATGAGGAGGTCATTGAGTTTTGTATTGACTTTATTCCTGACCTTAAGCTGATTGGTGTTCCTGAATCGCGGCATAAGGGCAAACTGGATGGAAAAGGCACGCTAGGAGGGGAACAAATAATATGTATGGACGGACATTCTCTCACTGAAGCACACTACACAGTTCTACAGAATTCTGCCTTGGTGGCTTCGTATATGGATGAACACAAGAATTTGCTACGCTACAAACACCGGGAGCGGTCTGATGACTGGATTACACGTGAACAAACCAGGAATTTTGCCAGCTGGTTGCAGACACGTACCATGCATGACACCTCTATTGAAGATGACCTGTACTTGCTGTCCCAGTTACCATCTTCGAATATAATGACTTTCAAAGGGTACGAGATAAATGGTAATACATTTTACATGATCGCCCAAAATAAGAAGAGCACCAACCAAAAACAGTGGTGTCCGCTTTGATGCAGAAACCAAGACGGGAAAGGAAACATGTTATGGTTATATACAGGACATATGGGAACTTGACTATCGACGTGGTTTGAAGGTCCCTTTGTTTCGGTGTAAATGGGTCAATAACGGAAGACCCGCAATACGGAATGACAACAGTGGATCTCAACAATCTTGCGTATGCAGACGAACCATTCGTCCTAGCCAATGATGTGGCATAGGTTTTCTATGTGAAGGACATGTCTACCAAGTTAAGAAAAAGAAAAGATAAGGAAGCGAATGCATCATACGATGAGCCAAAGCGGCACATAGTTATTTCTGAGAAGAGAAACATCGTGGGAGTGGATGACAAGACAGACAAGTCAGAAGATTATGAAAAGTTTCATGAAATTGCTCCATTCACAGTGAATATTGACCCGAGCATCCCGTTAAATGATGAAGATTTTCCATGGTTACGGCGCAAAGGGACACACGCTAAGAAAAAGTTTCACACCCAAAGATCTGGGATGTGATCGGCTTCACTATCATCACTTTCTTCTG
This sequence comes from Aegilops umbellulata, assembly GCA_032464435.1. Classification (NCBI taxonomy): domain Eukaryota; kingdom Viridiplantae; phylum Streptophyta; class Magnoliopsida; order Poales; family Poaceae; genus Aegilops; species Aegilops umbellulata. The sequence continues at coordinate 408,080,220 of CP136058.1, forward strand.
TGTTTCACACCCAGAAGAGAATCTCTGTAATAGTTAGGGTAGTTATGTGTTTTGGCATTTGAAACGCGAAGAAATTTTATGTGCAAACAAATTCTTTCATGCCTTTACTGATTTTTAAAGTTAAGTTATTCACAAACTAGTGATTCACACTAATTTCAAATAATTCAAAATTTAAACTATTCAAATTTGAAAACTACGGGCACTAACAGAAAGTTTGTAATTTTTTGTACCTAAAGCAAAAATATTCACAAAGAAACTCTAAATACACAAAAAAACAACTCAAAAATAAATAAAGCAAAAAAAAACCCCGCCAACTAGGCCAGAGCGGCCTGCATACGACTAGAAACCCAACCTGTTGTTGGGCCAGGATGCAGGCCCGCAAAGACCCAGTAGGCCCACGGGGCAGCACAGCACAGGTAGGCCCAGAAGGCCAACATTTGAGAGGAGCTCAAAGGAGCAGCCGCGGCTGGGTTTATAAACGAGTGCGGCTGCCCTTCGCTAGGCGAGGTGGGACTAAACTTTGCGCCCCTCGCCTGGCAGCGCACCCCCCTTTAGTACCGGTTCGTGGCACCAACCGGTACTAAAGGGGGGCCTTTAGTACCGGTTGGAGCCACCACCCGGTACTAAAGGGGTCGCTTCCCGCCGCTTTGCCTGGCCAAAACAGGCCTTTAGTACCGGCTCCAACCGGTACTAAAGGCCCCTCCTATATAAACAACACTTACGAAAATTTTAGTTTCTCATCTGCTTCTTCTCCTCTACACCGTCGCCCGCCGCCCCCGTCTCCATATCCCCCGTCGCCGCCCCCGTCGCCGCCCCGTCCCCGTTGTCGCCGCCCCGTCGTCCCCGTCACCGCCGCCCCATCCCGGCCCTTCCCGCGTCGTCCCCGTCCCCGTCATCGCCGCCCGGCCTGTTCGTCCCCGTCGTCGTCGCCGCCCCGGCCCGTACGTCCCCGTCCCCGTCGTCGTCGCCCCGTCCCTGTCCCCGTCGTTGCCATCCCCGTCGTCGCCGCGCCCATCGCCGTCCCTGTCGCCGCCGCCCGTCGCCTCTCGCCTCGCCGGTGAGCGCGCACACACACACACATACATTTTTTTAGTTTTTTAGTTATAGAAATAGTTATAAAAATGTTAGAAATTTTTCTTTTTTTAGTTATAGAAATAGTTAGTTATATAGCATTGTTAGAAATGTTATAGAAATGTTAGAATTGTTAGAATTTTTTCTGTTTTTTAGTTATACAAATAGTTATAAAAAAGTTAGAATAGTCAGAAATTTTTCTGTTTTTTAGTTATAGAAATAGTTATAAAAAAGTTAGAAATTTTTCTTTTTTTAGTTATAGAAATATTAGAAATGTTAGTTATATAGCATTGTTAGAAATGTTATAGAAATGTTAGTTATATAGAAATGTTAGACATTTTAGTTATCAAAATCCAATCATTAAAAAAATGTTACTTTTTGCGGGCATATAGCTAGTATTTGTTCTCGACGATGCCCGGCCTGCATCCTCGCCGTCGACCCGTCCGCGACGACGTCCGACTGACCCATGTCCGGGACTGGGCTCCGCCGGGCTGGCACTGGGAGGTGCTGCCTGGAGGGGCGTGCCGCTTGATGAGGAACCCGGCCCCGGGTCCCGTCGTCGACCCTGATCTCGTTTGGTGGCGTTCGCAATTGGCCAGTTTCGGTGCGGAGGGATCCGACCCCGCCGGAGGTGGTACGTCGCCGTGTCAGGGAGGAGGACGAGCACGTCCATCGCTACATGGTTGCGTTAGAGGGCGGCAGGTTCTCCAATACCTGGCAGTTTCTTCAGGGATCTCACTTCAGCTATGATCCTGTGAGGGTTCCTTCTCTTTGGGTGTCCACCGCCCGCGCCGCAGGAACCGCGAGTGTCCTAGATTCTTCTGTAGTAATCGATCTTTATTAGCTACCTAGCCAGTGAGGTATTCGATATTATATATTATTCGAGACGATGTATTCGAGATTATATCTATTATTCGAGACGATGTATTCGAGATTATATCTATTATTCGAGACGATGTATTCGAGATTATATCTATTATTTGAGACGATGTATTCGAGATTATATCTATTATTTGAGACGATATATTTGAGATTATATCTATTATTCGAGACGGTGTAATTTGAATACTAAATTGTTTTATATTTCTTTTGGATTAGTTAAATAAAAGCTATGGCGGACAAAACCGGCAGAGAGGGAGAACAGACCCTGTTCGATATGATACGCCATCCTCGCAGGCCAGATGATGATCAGAATGAAGAAGATTATGACGGCTCCGAATTTCTAAACACGGGAGAGGGTGATATGATATTCGATCGCGACGACCGATTGATGAAGTCATGAACTACGATTATGATGATGATGAAGAAAATGTTAATCTTGAAACTACAAAGACCGGCGAGGTATATATATTTATATAAGCAGGCATCTGGTGATCATCACATGTTTTAAATGAGTTGAAGATATATTAACGAATCGACCTTTCTTCTTTTAGCCATCCGGATCGAGCAAATCTTCAGGGAACAGGACGAAATGAGGCCCGAACAAAAAGTTGAAGGAGGGCGTAAAGTACAATATCGAGGCAATCAGACCTAATGGCGAACCATTAGCGCCTAAGAAGGTTGCGGACAAGTTCGTTCGTCAGTGCGGAGTTCTTGTGAAGGACCAACTCCCGATCTCCCTTCAAGAATGGAGAGAGCCAGCAAAGCCACGTCCAGATGTTACTTTTGTCAACGACAGACAAAAAAGTCTGCTTTGGGATACTCTCATGGAACATTTCACCCTACCAGATTATTTCACAGATGCAGATGTGGAGAAAGTCAAGGACGCCGCTCTTAGGAAGATGGCGGTTGCATTCAGCAACCACAAGAATCGTGTATGGGACAAGTACGTCAAGGGAGGAAGGAAGACTCCATTATTCGAGGGAACACTAGAGAATCAAAGTGCTCATTGGGACGATTTCATGAAATTCAAGGATTCAGAATTAGCTAAGGAACGGTCGAAAATAAACAAGAAGAATGCTGAAAAAAAGGATAAGTTCCATAAGCTGGGGCCAGGTGGCTACGCGGTGGTAATGCCTAAGTGGGATAAGTCTGAGAAAGAGATGGAGGATGCAGGTGTCACTCCGGTTACTAGGAGCTGGCCCCCAAGGTGCAGGACTTAGTTCTATGCGCATGGGGGGGAGTTGGACCCGAAGACAGGCAAAGTTTCGACGAAGGCATGTCTGAACGGAGCCGGCGATAAGATACTTGTTGCAATAGAAGAGGCTCAAACGAGGGTGTTCCAGCCCAACAGAGAGAACGGCGAGCTTACGTGTGCCCTGGGAAATCCTGAACACCCGGGAAGAACACGAGGCAAAGGCGCTATTCCGTGGTATGAGGGGTTTTCGGACTGGAACGCCGACTACAGAACCCATGCGAGAAGGAAGATTGCGGAGGAGAAGCAGAGGAAGATGGAGGAGGAGAAGAGGAAGCTGGACTATGAACGCCTTCAAGGCCTAGAATCAAAGCACGCGGACTTGGCAGTCAAATTCCAGCGGCAGCAGGAGCAGATCGACTCACTTAGCCAGCAAAGGGGGTCTCAGCAGCTGCAACAGCTAGCGGATGATCCAGCATTGGATACCACCGCCCCATCCATGCCGAGAAGCAGCGTGGGTTCCGCCCCGTTTGACGCAATGCTGGATAGATACCCCGTGGATGACATCATGGAGAACACTAACTGCGAGCTACACTTCAAAATGAAGAACATATCCATGAAGTTGGCGGACGCCGTTGCTTATACAAATTCCCCCGATGCAACCTTCCATTGAAACCCGATTCCAGCAGGCTATGCTCGTGTCGTGGTTGATGAGGTGGTGGACCAATATTCGGGGCTAGAGCTTGACATTCCTGGAGGTGACGAGGAGCACACACTCGGAGAGGCCAAACATCGTATCATCCTATGAAGAAAGGATTGCATCATCTTTCGAAGGCCACCGACACCGCGTCAGCCGACTCCTCGTCGAAGTCCGCCACCGAGTCAGCAGACTCCCGCTCCTGCAAGTCCACCAACGCGTCAGGCCACTCCTCCTCCTCCAAGTCCGGCAAAGCGTCAGGCCACTCCTCCTCCAAGTCCGACACAGCGTCAGACGTCCACTCCTCCTCCAAGTCCGGCACAACCTCAGGCCACTCCTCCTCCAAGTCCGGCACAGCTTCAGGCCACTCCTCCTCGTCCAACTCAGCCCCGTCAGCCGTCTCCGCCGCCTCAGCAATCGCAGAAGAGACACCCCGCAGCTATGGTGCGTAGCGGTACGAGTCGAGGTCGTAGTACAGGAAGTACAGTCGGAGGCAAGCGATATAAGTATGGTCCAAGCAGCCTCGCGCCTCTTCCGCATAGGCCTTATGACAAGTCCGAGGAGGAAAACGCAGCCATATCGAAGGCCGAGGTGGAAGCCCATTTTGCACCGAAACCGCCACCGCCGCTAAGGGAGAAAGTGCCTGAGGAAACGATTGACCACTTCATTCGTATGGCTCAACCACCAGCTCCGAAGCCTGTTGACACAGACTATGAGCGCCACATCAGGAAGTTAAATCGAGCACGTCTACAGAGGGAGGCGAGCTCGAGCTCGAGCAAACAACAAGCAGCTGCCAAAAAATGCGGGAAAACTGTTCCCCAGCTGGGAGAACAGGCGGCGCAATCGATCCCCTCGCTTGTTGTGGCAACAACACGTGACAGTACGTGCGCCCAATATTATTGTGGGCAAACAGTTTACGTTCCCGAGGTGGGCAATGTGGTAATAACCGAGGAGCATATAATGCAGGCTGAAGTTCTTAACATCACTGTTGGACAACTCCTCGAGATCGAGCCCATGCCTGTGCTTATAGAGGAGGAAATAAAACGGAAATATGTCCGGGGCGAACCTTTGGTCAAGCCAGACGAGGTCAAGAAGCTCCCAACGAGAATGTATGAATTGCATCAATGGTACATGAACATTACCAAGATTTCCAATCGAGAGTCCCTCATGGTGAATGTCACGAAGGATCATTACTACCATGAGAAAGTTGTGGCCGTTGAGTATTCTGAACTGTTTCAGTTATACAATCAAGACGCACTCGACAAATCTATCGTCAGTTGCTATTGTCTGTAAGTGATTTCTTTGTATAATTTAAGTCTCTCAAGCTAGCTATAGTGATCCTTTTGATCAATCATTACCTGTAATTATCCTCACTATATTCTTTTCTGTGGTATTATGCAGGATGAAGATGTATGAAATGAGAAAAGGTGGACGCTATGGCATTGGGTTCATTGACCCAAACACCGTTAATGAATACACATGGAGAATAGATCCATATCATGAAAAGCATGTAGAGGACAGCATGCTAGATTTCTTGAAGCGCCTTAAATACAATGAAGATATACTACTTCCTTACAACTTGCAGTGAGTCATACTGTCTTGTACTACAAATTCTTTATTTTTGCGTACTAGCTAGCTACATGTTTTTGCTTACATATGTCCCCACTTAATTAAGACATGCAAACGTGCGTGCATGCAGATTTCACTGGATCTTGTATATCATTAAAGTTGACGCCGGAACAGTTGAAATACTGGACTCACTACTCAAAGCAAATACTGACTATAACATCTTGTTTGGGATAGTCAACATGTAATTTCAATCATTATTAACTATATATCTCGGCCTATTTAGTTCGTCATTTCATGATATCAACTATTTAATAACCCCTTTATTCATTTTCTTTGTCGGCGGGCAGGGCTTCGGCAAGGTTCATCAGCGTCACGGAAGGCGAATGAAAACAAAAGCTGAAATGGTTTCGACCCAAGGTAAGTAATTAAATAGTACTAGCTAGCTAGCTAGCTGCCATCTCTTTAATTATCATGCTTGATTAATTATTATCTGATCAAATTCCATACTCGTAAAGGCCCTGAAGCAGGTGCGGGGGACTGATCTGTGTGCATTCTGCGTTTGCGAGAACATTCGCATGATGACGTCTGAAACGAGCAGATCTCAAAGACAGGAATGGGTACGTTTGTGAGAACACTATTCATAATTTTTACACCATTATCGATATCTAGTCACACAACTAATACACATGCATATTGATCTCCTTCTTAACAATTCACATAGGTGCGGGACAAGCTCCTAGAAACGGAGCGCGTACAAGCACTTTAAGAGGAAATAGCAGGATTTTTGCTCGACCAGGTCATAAATCCGAAGGGAGAATACTATTACCCGCTACCGCCCCATGAACCACTTCCAATTGTCATCGTGCTCCGAAGGCACCAATTAGGCTAATGCCACTGGCTCCGAAGGCAACATGTAGGAGAAATTGTATATAGCTATACATGTGTGTATGTGTGAATTAATATGGTGGTTTGTGAGACATTTGATGATATATATATGATCAGTTCTACTAGATATTATATATATATATATATATATATATATATATATATATATATATATATATATATATGCATAACGTGTACAATGTGTAGTATCGTAAAATACCAGCAAACGAAAAAAATTAAAATGGAAAACACAAAATTAAATGAAAAAGAAATAATAAAACCAAAAAAAAAACCAAACCTTGTAGTACCGGTTGGTGTTACCAACCGGTACTAAAGGGCTCCCGGCCCTCGAAGCTGGCTCGTACCACGTGGTTGCCCTTTAGCACCGGTTTGTGTTGAACCGGTACTAAAGGGGGGGCCTTTAGTGCCCACATTTTAGTACCGGTTACGGAACCGGCACAAAAGGGCCTTACGAACCGATGCTATTGTCCGGTTCTACACTAGTGAACATTAGTAATCAACTCCCATAAGACCGCAAACTCCTGGATATGTGCCAAAGTGAGCCCCTGTGAAATGTCAATTTGCCGGACCCAAAAATTGGTGTCAAGAGCCTTACTAACCAAGCATGCCTTCTTTTTTGCATATTTCGAAGATTTTAGGAGCGTTGAGCCAAGATGACTCCCAAAATTTTGCTTTTTTGCCATCATCAATGGTCACAATCGTGGATGCTGAAAAAAAGATCTCTGTCAGTTGCATTTCCACCCCATCCAAGTTTTGGGAGGGTCGACCCATTCAAACCAAAGCCAATGAAGACAAAGGGCGGTCGCAAACTTCTCGAGATTAAGCACACCCAGGCCACGGAAAGTCTTGGGCTTGCAAACATGCTCCCAATTAACCTTGCACTTTCCACCAGACACATTGTCACAGCCAGCCCAATGATAAGCACGTCCCAGGTTTTTAAGATTAGAAGACTAATCCAAAGGCCAGCATCATTGATTTACACATAAGAAAATCTAAGGTCAACTTAAGTTTAGATACTCCCTCCTTTCCATAATGTTAGGCGTATTAGTTTTTGCACGAAAATTAGCGCAGGTTTACTTGAGCGATCCAATCTCAAATGAAGAGGAAGCTATGAGCTAACTGCACGATAGACCTAGCCAACAATTTGTTTACGTTTTCAGAAAAATAGGGTTTGTTAGTGATGGCTGTAACTGAATGAGAGATAAAGCCACATGTGTCTTAGATTATGGGATTGCATAAGAATCTTATATGCCTAATATTTTGGGAAGGAGGGAGTACATCCCAATTCAGCGACGGGCGACCACCCAACTAATCTTCATCATCATACAAATAATCGGTCGTTCGATTAGAGAATAAATATAGCTGGAATGTTTCAGAGTCGTTGCAGGGTAGACACCACGAGAAACATTTTGAACCGTTATAAGCAGAAGCGCTACTCATGATTGAGCCGTACGTAGGCATTCCTTAAGCGGCATACCAGGTACGTACAGCTGTACAGAACGGACGGGTCTCTAACGTATCTCAAACACTCAAATTCTGGCGGCCATTTTTGGGGCGGGCCATGAATGGGTTGCAGGTCACGTGGGCAAAGTCAGCCGACATGGAGATGGAGCCGGGTGGCTAGCTGGCCGCGGAAAGCGTGGGGAGGCCCCGATTGCTTCGGCGCTCCGCGATCGCCATGTGCCCCTCTTCGCGTGCGTGCGTGCGTGCCCTCCCTCGACCTTCCTCTGTCGCTGCCGATGCAGCTTTACCAGCCCACACGTAGCGCAGAAGTCAGCCGTTAGAGCATCTACAACTGGACCCTCAAATCCTTCTCAAATGTCTGGTCGCTGTCCGTTTACAAAATTTGAATTCAGACGGGCCTCTTAAACCGCCTTCAAACGCCCGGCTGACCAGCACGCCCACATCAAACCCAAATATGCGGCGGTCCAGGCGTGCCCGTCACGTCAACTTGGCCTAGCCTTGTCTACGGCTGCCCCACAAATATTGCCGTCCGGGAAACCCTAGACCCCAGTCAATTGAACTCCACGTCACTCCTATCTTCATCCACTCCACTTCTGATCCCCTCCAAACGCATCCGACGGCCGGCGAGCGAAGGAGCGCTGCCTTCGGTGGGTACTCCGCCTCCGACGATGACTGGTCTAGCCTGCTACGTGAAGCGGACCCCGGCGATGTGGAGGAGGTCACCCTCCGCATTGAGGCGTTCGATCGTCGACCAAATCGGATCCGGCAGCGGCGGATCCACTTCGTCAGCGCCCGGCGCGCAGCTCCGGCCACTCAGCTCTGCTCCTCCAGGTATGCCGCCCAGTCCACCACCGAAACCCTCTGCTCCGGAGGTGGTGCGTGGCCACTGCTGGGTCCTCGTGCCCGCGGCGGGGCCGACGCGCACTCAGGCACCCGAGTCGGAGGCACGAGCAACCCAGCGCGAGCGGCAGCGGGCTTGGGAGAGGGCAGCGGCGTCCGAGTCGATGACCGCACGCCGTCCGCGCGCGAGTGCGCCGGTTGGTCCTGAGGCAGCGCTCCTCGCTTCTGTCCTCCGCCGCTCGCTCACGACGGCAGAGACGGATGCACACCACCTTCGCCGCAAGAATGCCAAGGTGCTTTGACTCGCCATCGAGTTGTCGAAGCGCGAGCCAACAAAGGAGGCGGCGGCGAAGGCAAAGGCGGCCCGCCATGCCAAGGAGCAGGACCGCCTGCTCTGCAGGCTACCGGGCATGAGGTGCAGCTTTGACTCGGATATAACAGATGGCTCCACCTCCGGCTCCGACGACGACGCGCCTCCGCACGCCGACGCCTACATGGAGGAGGGACACAGCCGCGCCGACAGCCGGATGGGGCCGGTGAGGAAATAGTGATTTCCTCCGCTCTTCCTCGTTCTGTTTATATTTTATCTATGTTTGTAGTATGGATTTGCACTGTCCGCCGTTGAACTCCGATGAATCATGTTCCTTTTGTCCGGCTAATCCGATGAACTGCGCTATGATCATGTGTTTTTACGTAGCGTTGCATGAATCGCATGGTTTTGCGGTTTAGAATATGAGGGACACGAATGTGGAAGACGAAGTATGAGGCGTGCCCGGTTAGTGTCCGCGCCACGCCCGAACGCGTCCGCGGGCATTTGAGGGGTCGGACAAGTAAACCTGAAACAGATTTTCATCAGAGAGCTTTACATGACGTTTATATTCAACTGAATGGTGTTAGTACTACTTATTTTGTGAAGGAATGAACGAGCTATGATCTAAACACGTGGAGTCGTGGACTGACATGTCTGGTGCAGCGAGCTTAATATGACGACCATATTGCTGGTCACTGAAGCAGAGCACGTAGTAGGACTGTTTCTGCTCCATTGCACGGCCATTCCACTGGTGACACGCTGCCACCACCACCCACCGGCGTGTCACGAACAGGCAATAATTTGTACCGCACGTCCCAACTCGAGTCGACCAAAACGGAGGCAGGCGATCGAGTGAAAGTGAACGCAGTAAAAAGGTGAGCCAAGCCATCGAACAATCCGTGGATGTATCCATCCCTGGACCTGGAGGAGTGGAAGCTGTAAAGTGAAACTTGCGTGTCAAAGTGCGGAGCGGCACGCTGCTGCTGTATGATTCACCAGCGTGGCCGGCCCGGCCCGTCGTAATGGCCGACGGCAGCTGCAGAGCAGAACACGCCTGGGCCCCGGAGAGACTGGCCCGTGGCCCCGTCCTCACGTTCCGCAGGGAGCCAAGCAATTTCGTGCCATCAGTTTCGCTGCTCTCTGGGACCCGGTGAGTCTGCCTGTCCACATGTCAGTCAGGGTCGGTTATGATTCGCCCACCGACTCACCGAGTCGCGACACTCCTGACTCCTGACCGCACGGCCGCACGGCGGTGGGAGTTTGGTTCACCAAGAAATTTCAGCCCCAGCCTGACGTTACAGTCGGTACTAGCCTAGCACGGATGCACATAAATTACAGGAGCCTCTGGGGTGCGCCGGAACGAAGACCAGAATTTACCCAACCTAAACGCAACGTCGCACTTGAAGAGTAGTACAGTGACCGTGAGACCCCAACCATAATCTTGCCAGGTCAATCATTTTAAATGCAGGTGTGAAGCAAAATACCCAAATTTACTAGGAGTAGTGAGGCTCGTAAATACCCCCTCCGATTTTACTTAATTACCACGCATATTAGTTTTGGCTCAACTCAAACTTAATAAAGTTTGATCAAGTTTGTAGAAAACAATATGAACAATTACATAACAAATTTAATAATGAATTAATATGATGTGAAGATATATGCAATGATAAATCCAATGATACTGATTTGGTGGTGTATATGTTAATATTTTTTTATAAACTTCCTGAAAGTGTATGAAGCTTGATTTTATACAAACCTAATGTGTGGAGTAAATAAAACAAAGGGAGTACTCCACAATTTGGCATGTCATTAACCAATACCCCATCATACGAGTACAATAATTTCAATGGAGTCACCTAATTGAAGGTGCGAGAATATCCAAACTTACTCTCTAGGTGAAGCTTGCCCAAAACAATAGTATAGTCTCGCAAGGGCGGATCGGTGAGTTGTACTCATTAAGCTCGTGATTGCGAAGCCAACAACAACCTGAGAGACAATAACGCTTTGTTTTTTTTGTGCGTGTGTGCGTGTGTGCGTGTGTGTGTGTGTGAGGGGTGGGAGCTAGCTAAGGCAATTGCCCAAAGCCTAGACGCCTCTCGTCGCCTTACTGATACGTCTCCAACGTATCCATAATTTTTGATTGCTCCATGCTATATTATCTACTGTTTTGGACATTATTGGACTTTATTACTCACTTTTATATTATTTTTGGGACTAACCTATTAACCGGAGGCTCAACCCAGAATTGCTGTTTTTTGTCTATTTTAGAGTTTCGCAGAAAAGGAATATCAAACGGAGTCCAAACGGAATGAAACCTTCGGGAACGTGATTTTTAGTAAGATTATGATCCAGAAGACTTGGACCCTACATCAAGAAACAAAAGGGGAGGCCACGAGGTAGGAGGCGCGCCCTCCACCCTCGTGGGCCCCCTGTTGCTCCACCGACGTACTCCTTCCTCCTATATATACCTACGTACCCCCAAACGATCAGAGACGGGGCCAAAAACCTAATTCCACCGCCGCAACCTTATGTACCCACGAGATCCCATCTTGGGGCCTGTTCCGGAGCTCCGCCGAAGGGGGCATCCATCACGGAGGGCTTCTACATCATCACCATAGCCTCTCCGATGAAGTGTGAGTAGTTTACCTCAGACCTTCGGGTCCATAGTTATTAGCTAGATGGCTTCTTCCCTCTTTTTGGATCTCAATACAATGTTCTCCCCCTCTCTCGTGGAGATCTATTCGATGTAATCTTATTTTTGCGGTGTGTTTGTTGAGACCGATGAATTGTGGGTTTATGATCAAGATTATGAACAATATTTGAATCTTCTTCGAATTCTTTTATGTATGATTGGTTATCTTTGCAAGTCTCTTCAAATTATCAGTTTGGTTTGGCCTACTAGATTGAACTTTCTTGCAATGGGAGCAGTGCTTAGCTTTGGGTTCAATCTTGCGGTGTCCTTTTCCCAGTGACAGTAGGGGCAGCAAGGCACGTATTGTATTCTTGCCATCGAGGATAACAAGATGGGGTTTTTATCATATTGCATGAATTTATCCCTCTACATTATGTCATCTTGCTTAAGGCGTTACTCTGTTTCATGAACTTAATACTCTAGATGCATGCTGGATAGCGGTCGGTGAGTGAAGTAATAGTAGTAGATGCAAGCAGGAGTCGGTCTACTTGTCTCGGACGTGATGCCTATATACATGATCATACATAGATATTCTCATAACTATGCTCAATTCTGTCAATTGCTCAACAGTAATTCGTTCGCCCAGCGTAAAAAACTTATGCTCTTGAGAGAAGCCACTAGTGAAACCTATGCCCCCCGGGTCTATCTTCATCATATTAATCTTCCAACACTTAGTTATTTCCTTTACTTTTTTACTTTGCTTTTATTTTACTTTGCATCTTTATCATAAAAATACGAAAAATATTATCCTGTCATATCTATCAGATCTCGCTCTCGTAAGTGACCGTGTAGGGATTGACAACCCCTTATCGCGTTGGTTGCGAGGATTTATTTGTTTTGTGTAGGTGCGAGGGACTCGCGCGTAGCCTCCTACTGGATTGATACCTTGGTTCTAAAAAACTGAGGGAAATAATTACGCTACTTTGCTGCATCACCCTTTCCTCTTCAAAGGAAAAACAACGCTGTGCTCAAGAGGTAGCACTTACCTTCTCGTTGCCATCAGGGTTTGTCGTTGCGAGGGCCAAGGAGGTCCAGTTCAAGGGCGGCTTGCTAGCAAAGTATGGGAGATCTTCAAGGGCTGCAATGGGTGAAGGTGGAGATGCGGGCTCAAGTTCGCATGGGCCTGAGCGGAGGCGAGTTTGATCTCAAATTTGGACTTGGTATACAATATAATGGCATAAGTAATTTGTCTCAGGTTTTCTTTACGGAGTCCTTGCATTTGGTTTTGGACAGCTTGGAGGCAGCGCTTTCCTAAGGGAAAACTTTGTGTTTGCCACTCTAGTTTTTGTCCACTTTGCTTATGCCACTCTAGAATTTGACATTTCACTTTTGCCACTCTTAGCTTCTGACAATATATCACTTTTGCCCTTCCGTGGAAAAAGCAAAAAATTCAGAGTGGCAATTGTGATACATGTCAAAAGCTAAAGGTGGCAAAAGTGAAATGAAAAATTATCATTTTTGCCACAGAATGGCATTTGTGATGTATTATCAAAAGCTAAGAGTGACAAAAGTGATATGTCAAATTCTAGAGTGGCATAAGCAAAGTGGGCAAAAACTAGAGTGGCAAAAACAATGTTTTCCCGAAGAATAATGGCTTCCCCTCTATCCCCATTTTGTTGGTGTTTTGCGCTTTCGGGGTTGGTTGATTTAGGTTTTCAGTGGATCCGGCTGGATTCGGACTGCTTTCATGATCTTTGGAGTCTACATTCCCTTAGGCCCCATTCTGATCCTCTCCGTTCCGCGCTTCTCCTGCTCCGCGCGGGGAGCCAGCCCGAACGTTGCAGCTCCAGGAATCCAGTGAAGACGGGCCCTCTCCCGTGTAAAATCGCGGAGCACCAGAAGTGCATCTCCCAGAAAAAGCGAGGTAGAAGTTTGACAAAATTACCTCGATTGCCACCGCCAAGTGAATAACGGTTCGCTCGATTAGAAAGACAAGTCAAACGATGCTTCGCCCCACGTTCTCTCAACCAAACCACGCCATGGGCTACTGCCCTTTTCAAAGAAATTGGCCTTAAGCCCACTGCATGCAGCCCATCTTCACTTCCACAGATCTGAGAAGCATTTTCCGCAGCCGAACACACGTAGCTCCGCGAGAGAAGTTGGCAGTGAGTACGAGAAGCTGGAATCGAGGATTTGGAGAAGCCAGAGGATTTTCGAACGGGGCCTTAGTGACGTTCTCTTCTCCGTGGTGACAATTTGCCTTGCAGATCGCTGCCGCCGACATTTCCTGGTCTACATCGACGACTTCCTTGGCGTTGTCAAGCTCCTGGGTTTCAAAACCTTTGCTCTGCCAAGGCGGAGTCCTAGAGGCGGCATCGACCTACGCCAACCACCGTCGTTAATGGATGCAGGAGGAACAATACTTTGGCAACCCCAAGGCATTGATGGCAGAAGGAATTTTGGGTGTGTTTCTAAGGTTATGTGAATCTTAATATTATGGCCTTAAGCCTTTTCACACATAAAAAACTACTCGAATCTATTCGTCTAAAGCTCCTTAAGCTTATAAAGGCTCGCTGACATGCATCAACACAAACATGTAAGAGCCATCCAAGGTTTTCTACAATTTTGGGCACAAAAATAAAATGATATTGCTCGTGTCCATGTCTTCATGCCTCCAAGTAACTGCAAATGTTCATCCATTGCGTCTAGATATAGTGGTTGGTACCACCTGGGACATGTGGTTAGAAAATTCAAAATTCACATAGATATAGAGGTTGGAGATGTAGAAACATGGGATGGACGACACTGGGCGGTTATCAGTGGACCATGGACAGCCAGATATGAGTAGCAGGGATGTTGGAGGGCAGAGGTGGTTGGAATTTTAGCCATCCTACCAGTAATTCCAATAATTAAACATCGAATGATTTCTCTACCCCTACATTATAATATGTCCAGAGTGACAAATTTATCAACAATTATCTCACAACTTTTGAAGATAATCTTATAATACATCTCAAAAGCAAGACATGTTGTGAAAAATGCCAGTGGAGATCGAGCTCCACGGAGCTCGGTACGGAAATACCATTTTATACAGCGTAAAAAACTGATTTTTTTTGTGAATACACATACACATGTATACTTAATATGTATGTGCAAAATTTTATAATAGTATACGTTCGCATGTGGCGTAAAAAGACAAATATATCTTTTGTAATGGGCCGGTTATTTTTGTTTTCTCTGAATACACATACACATGTATACTTAATATGTATGTTTTTGAGGGGATACTTAATATGTATGTATACTTAATATGTCTTTTGTAATGGGCCGGTAATTTTTGTTTTCTCTCAATACACATACATATGTATACTTAATTTTTTTGTGAATAGACATACACATGTATACTTAATATGTCTTTTGTAATGGGCCAAACTTTTGTTTTCTCTGTGCATGTTACAAATCACGAAATCACTAGTTGAGGAGTACTCGTTGCAAAAATCACTTCAACTGTGCGTCAAATTTTTGTTTTCTCTGTCGCAACCAAGGAGTTTTCTCTTTTTTTCGTAGATCTGTTTATTCAAAACGTTTTATCTTTCAAACTGTGCGTCCAAATCTCAAACCACTTTCAGCGTGGGATTCCTCACGTCAAGATTTTCAAAACTAGATCCCATATTGATAGGTTTTGACGAACTTTTTTTCACAAATAAAAGCGGCCGAAAAAACTGGACAAAAAAACAGAACCGTGAGCACTGGTATTTTCCCTTTCCGAAAAAGGCACGCCCGTGCCTCTCACGAAATCACAACCTTACCTCTCGCGAAAGCAAAACAGTGACTCTCGCGGAAGAAAAAAAAAAGAGAAAACGTGTTTTTTTCGTTTTCGAGGAGGCACGGCCGTGACTTTCGCGAAAGCACACCCGTGCATTTCACGTAATCAAAACCGTGACACTCGCGCAAAAAAAAATATAACGCGTTTTTTTTCTCGTTTCTGAGAGGCACGGCTGTGATTCTCGCGAAAGCACAACCGTGCCTCTCGCGCAAGCAAAATCATGACTCTTGCGAAAGCAAAAAAACAAAAATCGCGTTTTTTACGTTTCCGAGAGGCAGCGCCATGACTCTCGCGAAAGCACAACCGTGCCTCTCACGGAAGCAAAACCGTGACTCTTGTGAAAGAAGAAAAAAAGAAAACGTGTTTTTTCCGTTTCCGAGAGACAAGGCCGTGACTCTCGCGAAAGGGAAAAAAACCACATTTTTTCACGCAATTTTTTTTTCTTCCCAAATTTTTTTATGGTCAAAAATTAAAGAAGACCGGTGGAAAACCAAAACGCCGGAAAAACCAGAAAAAACCTGTTTAAATAGCCGAAAACGTGTACGGAAATTTAAAAAAAATCCGAAGAAAGCATCCAGAACACGACACGTGGCGAATGGCTGAGAGCGCGTTAAGTGACACTGATTGTTGCGAGGCTCCCGAAGGAGCGCTCGTTAACTAGTGGGTGCCTACAAATCACAATATTTCCAAACGAACTTTTACATGTTCGTACCGGACACATATAAGTTTTCACGGATTTTTCTTCAAATATTGTTGAAACTTCACCATACACTAAAAAAATTTAGAATTTTAGGAAGGGTGCTGCCTGCAAAATGAGAGAGCTCAATTACGCCACCGCAAGAGCGCAACTAGTAGTAGTACTACTAGAACGGGGCTGTGCAGGCTGCAAGCTAAACCCGATTCCCACACGCGAGCGAGGGAAGAGACGAACCGCGAGAGAGAGCGCCACGCATCGCCATCGCCGCAATCCCAATTACCACGCACGCCCACCAATCCTCCACTTAACCCAATCGGGAACGCCACCCAACCGAATCCGCCCGCAGCAGCAGAGGCCGCGCTTGCTTGCTAGTCTGGCCGCGGTGGCTTGGACCGCCCGCCGCCCAGGAGCACCGCAGAGCTCGCGGTGCCTTTAATGGCGCTGGAGTCTTCCCTCGCGGTCCGTAGGCCCGCCCAGACCAGGCTTTAACTTGCAGGCTCCTCGCTCCGTTCCGCCGCAGCGCACCGGCTCCTCCTGGTGTTGGTAGAGGCGGGCATACGGCGTCGGAGATGAATGGCCGGGCTCGGAGGCCGGCGGCGGCGGCGCACGGCGCGAAGGCCGCCCCGAAGGGCGACAGGGTATGCCTCTCCAACCTCTCTGTTTCTTTCGCCAGCTCTGTCTCTGCCGCTTGCATTTGGATGATTAGAGTTAGAATTGCGCAACTTTTGCTCGTGGAATTGAGCGCCCAGGAGGTGACAATGCGCGGTTATTTCTTGAAATTCCGGGCTCTCGATACCCTGGCCGCTCTCGGTAGTCACCGCCCGCATGATCGGAGAGCTTGCGACTTTGCCGTCTGTCCGGGGGACTCGGTCGTTCGAACTCCGTGCGTTTGAATGTTTTCCTTTTTCCTCTTCGGTCTCCGTGCGCCTTTCCGTGGTTGGTTAGCATCTGTGCCCATCTGAAGTTGTTTAGCGTTTCCGGGCAGTGGTTGCCGCTAATCTTTCGCGCCGTCCATGTTGTTTTCTGTCCGACGGACTATTAAATGCGGAAGAGTACAACGGCGAGCACTGTAGTTTCATTTGATGTTCGTGCAATGCCGATCGATGATCCATACGGGCTGGTTCGTCTCCACGGCATCGGTTGCTTTGGGGAGGAGCAGCTCGAATTGGATACCCTCCCGATCGCCGCCGAGTCCCAGTTTTCCCTCTTTAATCCGCTTTGCTTTACCTTTAATCGGCCGGGGCTACAGCCAGGAATCTGTCGCTTTGCTTTTGTTGGTAGTTTCTTTGACAGCTCGGTAGCTGAATGAGCGACGCTCTTTTCCCTCTTTTCCCTGATGATGGCATTTTGCGTCTACTCCAGATGATGATGCAGAAGGACCAGAGGAAGGCCATGCCGGCCAAGGGGCCGACCGCCGGCGCGGCGGCCAGAGGCGTGGCGAGCAGAGTCCACTCGAGGCGGGAGCGGAAGCTCGCGCTGCAGCAGGATGTGCGTGAATTCCATCTCGATTTTCTTTGATTCGAAGGATGCTTGTGCGCATTGCGTTGCTGACGGTGTCGGGAATTGTGCTTGCTAGGTCGACAAGCTGAAGAAGAAGCTGCGGCACGAGGAGAACGTCCACCGTGCTCTGGAGCGGGCCTTCACCAGGCCGCTCGGCGCGCTGCCCCGCCTGCCCCCCTACCTGCCGTCCCAGGTCAGTGCCCACCCGCATTCTGCTTCGGAGGCATTGCGCAATTCGGTTTCTGTTCTGGAGCAATTCGATTCTGAGCTGAACTGTGCCGCGCAGACGCTGGCTCTTCTGGCGGAGGTGGCCGTGCTGGAGGAGGAGGTGGTGCGGCTGGAGGAGCAGGTGGTCAATTTCCGGCAAGGCATCTACCAGGAGGCCATCATCTTCTCCTCCGCCAAGAACGCGCACCTCCCCCACGCTGGCGGCGGCGGCGAGGGGTGCGTGCCGGCGCAGCCCATGCCATCGAGCCCGACCCCAAATGCGGAGCTCTCTCCAACTGTTCGTCCGTCGCCGAACGGCAAGCAGACGCAGACGCCAAGAAAGCCGACTCCCGGTCAGGCGAGCCAGGACGAGCACTCCGGCGGCTCCGGGGCTGGAAAGGAGAACCTGTCGTGCAGCAACACCTCGACGGCAAGAAACTGCCGCGTGTCGCCGTCGCAGAAGGTCGCCGCCAAACCCAGGGCGCCGGCGGCGGCGGCGCCAGAGAAACGCAGGGCTGCTCCTCAGGTAAAAACAGCGAATTACCTACAGTTTTACTGCGAGCAGCTGAATGAATGTTCCCCAAAATATTCTTCTCTGTCTCTGCGGGACGTTTGCTGAATTCGTGCTGCAAACTCTGTATTTTTGGCGCAGACGATCAGTACGGCGCCTGACCGCAAAAGGGTCGCAGACGCTGCCGGTAATGATGATTCAGAGAAGGCGGCGGCCCCGGACGGGTCGAGCGCGCCCAACAGGCTGTCGGAGGAGCTGCTGAGCTGCCTGCTGACCATCTTCTCGCAGATGGGCTCCTCGCCGGCGGCCGGCGGCGGGCAGGACGAGGAGCAGCAGCAGCAGCCGGTGTCCCCGTCGGTGTCCGGGTCGTGGTCGTCGGAGGACGCGTACCCGCAGGACCCCTACGGCATCCTGGAGCTGGGCGGCCGGGACGTCGGGCCCTACCGGCGGCTGCGCGTGGTCGACGCGGCGTCCTTCGACCGCGACGCTCTGGCCGGCAACACGCTCCTCGCCCGGAGACTGAGGTGAGCTCGCTGTCACGGCCGCCACCGTCTTGATTCCAAGTTAGATTTTGCTGTCCGGTGAGTAGGGGTGGCCGTTTGACCGACGGCGTCGCTGATCTGGCGAATCTTGGTGCAGGGCGTTGCTCCGGAGGCTGTCCACGGTTGACCTGGAGGGGCTCTCGCATCAGCAGAAGCTGGCCTTCTGGATCAACGTCTACAACTCCTGCATGATGAATGTGAGCTCCGCTGGCACCCATCATTGCGCCCGTCTCTGAATTATTCACATCTTCAGGCTATCTTATACTACTAGTAGGAGTACATATACATATTGCTTCTGCCTTCTGGCACGGTGGCGTGCAATTTCGTCTTCCGGGGCGGTTGCATCTAGCTCCTCAATTATAAGCGTCGCTTTTCGTAGAACTACTGTTCGTATGCTGGGGCTTTTTTGGGGGGTTCATTCATGGCTACTGGTGCATGTCCGGCAGTACAGCCTGGGTGCTGTGGTAGTAGTGATTCTGACGACGATGCTTGCTTGCTTATTCTTTAGTAAGTTTGAAATAGGCTGGGAAGTGGGAACGGGACATTGGTGGCATGTTGGTTCGTTCGTGGCGATTATACCCTTGGTTTTATATAAGTAAATAAATGGTTCATGTCCCCTGCCCTAATCATCGCCGGAAGTAGGCTCAAGTTACTTGCTGGATCTTGTGAGTTTAATATGCTTACTTACTTGCGCTTGCCTGCCATGTACTGCAGGCATTCCTGGAGCAAGGGATACCTACGACGCCCCATGAGCTCGTGGCAATGATGCCAAAGGTACCACCCCTGCCCTGCCCTACCTCCTCAATGCTCCGGGAACGGCCTACTCAAATCAGCCGTGCCTGCCTCTGCCTGCAGTAAGATTTTAAAGATGGTACTCTGACGTGGTTGAGTTTTGGTTGCAGGCGACGGTAGATGTGGGCGGGCGCACGCACAGCGCCATGTCCATCGAGCACTTCATCCTGCGCCTGCCCTACAGCGTCAAGCATGTACGTTTGTCACCATCGGCAACGCCGCCGTTGGTATCTAGTAGTAGAATGAACTGTCCGTCCGTCCGTCGCTGAACGTATGACCCGTGACCGTCCGTCCAGCAGGTGAGCCCTGACGGCGAAGGAACCAAGGGCGGCGACGAGGCGGCGCGCGCTGGCGCGTTCGGACTGGAGTGGCCGGAGCCGCTCGTCACCTTCGCGCTCTCCTGCGGCAGCTGGTCCTCCCCCGCCGTACGCTCTCTCGATCTCGATCCCAACAGTGGCACGCAACAGTTCTTCTGTACTACCGGCGACGGTGGCGCTGATGATGGGGACGCGTTGTCTTTTTTGCTCCGATGGTGATGCAGGTGAGGGTGTACACAGCGGCGCGGGTGGAGGAGGAGCTGGAGGGCGCGAAGCGGGACTACCTGCAGGCGGCCGTGGGCGTCTCGGCGCCGGCGAGCCTCGCCATCCCCAAGCTGCTGCACTGGTACCTGCCGGACTTCGCCAAGGACGTGGACTCGCTCATGGACTGGGTGTGCCTGCAGCTGCCGCCCGAGCTGCAGCAGGGCGCCATGCGCGCCGTCGCCGCCGCCGACGCGCGCCGCCGCATCCAGGTCCTGCCCTACGAGTTCCGGTTCAGGTACCTCCTCGCCGCGTGAGGCGTGCCGCAACGGTGGTGCGTCGTGTTTGTAACTAGCTTTGTACACAGGGTTGGGTTGAAATGAATAAAGGTTTCTGGTTTGTGTTTTGCTGCAATTTGGCCCTCCTTTTTACCTTGATGAAGAGGAGAAGAAATATGTGTATAAGAGCCTCTACAACCGGGCACCTCAAACCCACCTCAAACGTCCGGGCGGACCAGCCGGTCACGAATTTTTGACCTAGCCGGGCGCCTCAAACGGGCTCAAACACCCGGACAGGCACCCCTTATATGCGGCCCAAATATCGGGCGGATATGGGGCGGCCGGGCGCCTCAAACGGGTTCAAACATCCGGACAGGCACCCCTCATATCCAGCCCAAATATCGGGTGGATATGGGGCGGCAGGACACGTCCGCCACGCCATCTTGGCCCAGTCTTGCCCATGCCTGCCCCACAAATATCCCCATCCGGAAAACCCTAGTCAATCTGAAATTCACTTCACTCCCCTCTCCGTCCACTCCACTTTCGATCCCTTTCGAGCGCATTCGATGGCCGTCGACCGAATTAGTGTTGCCTCCAGTGGGGAATCCGCCTCCAACGATGACTGGGTAAGCCCGCTGCGCAAAGCGGAGCCCAATGAATATGAGGAGGTCGCCCTCCGCATCGCGTTGAGGCGTTCGATGGTCGACCAAGGTGGATGCGATAGCGCCAGGTCAACTTCGTCAGCGTAGGCGACGTCGCCGGCCCTCCCGACGGCGCGCAGCTCCGGCCGCTTCGCTCCTCCAGGTAAGCCACCCACCACCCCCATCATCTGCTCCGGAGGTGGTACCCGGCCATCGTGGGGTGCTCATGCCCGCGCAGGGTCCGGCGCGCACTAGGACTCCCGAGTTCCGAGGCACGAGCAGCAGGACGCGAGCGACAGCGGGCGAGGGAGAGGGCAGCGGCAGGGGGCGCGATGACCGTGCGCCGGTGGATCGCGAGGTTGTGCTCCTCGCGTCGGTCCTACACCGGTCTCTCACGACGGCGGAACGGATGCGCGGCGCCTCCGTCGAAAGAATGCCAAGGCGCTCCGACTCGCCACTGAGTTGTCGGAGTGTGAGGCAAACAAGGAGGCAGGGGGTCGGGCAAGAGGTGCAGCTCCGACTCCGACCTGAACGACGGCTCCACCTCGAGCTCCGACGACGACGCACCTTCGCATGCCGTCGCCTACACAGAGAAGGAGCACAGTCGCGCCGACGACCGAACGGGGAAGGAGCCGGCGAGGAAATGGTGATTTCCTTCGCCCTTTCCCGTTATGTTTATATTTTAACTAAAGTTGTTTCTAGTATGGATTTGCCGATAAACAATGCTCCTTTTGTCCGTTGATGCAATGTTGATCCGATGAACTGGGATATGAACGTGTTTTTACATAGCATTGTACGGGTTGTATGGTTTTAAGAGTTCAGATATGAAAGACACGGGTGTAGAAACCAACAAATGTGACGTGATCGGTCAGTGTTCGGGTGTTTAAGGGCCTGAATTTTCAACCTGCCGCTGTAGACGTTCTAAGAAAGTTTTTTTCCTGTGCTCCGGTTGAGTGATGGTGGGTCGTAGTCGTAGACGGGTACAATGTTTTTACTTGCACCTTTTTCTGGCATGAGAAGATGTAGCAGCACTCCACAGTTTGCTCGCAGGCGTGTCAGGCTTCTTGTTGCCGAAAAGCGAAAGGCGCAGCGTGCTGTCAGTGAGTAGCCTGCCTCATCCTGCAGGCGGCCTTTTTGTCGACGTCCCTTCCTTCCTCGCTGTAATATTTCGGCTCGGATGATTGCAGCAGACCGACGGTAGAACGCGCGCAATCTGCACGACTACACGTGACGACGGTAGTAATAAACCCGGTGCAAACGTGAGTAGGTGACCGGCCACTTCGCGCACCCGGACCACACTTGGCACGGAGCCGCTGCACGAGGGATGCAGCTTCTTCCCTGCTCTGTATTTTTGTTGGTGCTTTTGTCAGTGATTTGTCGGTACTGATCACAGGGCTAATCTCGCCCGTCGTTACACGACAGATCGAGAAGCTGTACGGTAGGTGTTGGTGTACGTATGCTTAGATCCGCGGGGTCCAACAGAGGGTCCTACGTCCGGGCTACGGCTGACAGCCTCCGGTGCCGTATAAAGACTCGCAGGCAAAGGACGGGTCGGGGGCCTTGCCTTGGGACGTCGCGGTGCAGAGGGATACGATCGAATTGGGGCCTTTGGAGCTACGTGCAGTACGCGTTTGGCGACGGGCAACAGCAGCAAGCGACGGTTTTGGAACCTTGGACAGAGCACACCAATGCTCCAGCCTGGTTGTGGTTGGGCTGTCCGATGAGCCTTGCGGGAAGCAAGCAGGGGAGGGGAAGGCCATGATTGGGCTCCGTGTCTCGGTGCAAATAACTGCGCCGCACACCGCTCCCTGTCTGGTCTGGCTCCCGTAGGCGGCTAAATTTCGTGTTTTGACCCTTTTCTAAAACATATTTAAGATCTGATTTTAGTTTGAATTTTTTTCGAGATCTGACCTTTTGCTACCGCTAAGGTCCATGGCGGTAGGGTCAAACAGCCTATCGTTAAGATCTCAGGCGGTAGGGTTGCATGCCCTACCGCAAATTTCTTGTAAGTGTTGAACACAGTGCGTGCTCGTGCCTTGGCGGTAGGATTGTACAGGCTACAGCCATATGTTTGGCGGTAGGCATTTTTGCTACCGCCAGGGTCCATGGCGGTAGGGTGTAACAGCCTACCGTCATGGACCCTGACGGTAGCAAAAGGGTCAGATCTTGAAAAAAATTTAAACTAGGGTCAGATCTCGAATAGGTTTCGGAAAAGGGTCAAAACACGAAATTTTGCCCCCGTAGGCATGGCGGGGATCTTTCATCTTTGTGTGCGTGCGTATCCATCATGTCCATGCATCCGGCATGCATCATCCCGAGGTGCTACGCGCCACTCTTTTTTTTTCTTCTTTTTTCCTTTGGGAAAGGGGGAAAAGAGGCTAGTACGGGGATTGTGTTCCTGACTTGCCGTGGTGATGGAATCATTGCACAACTGTGGGTTCCTCATTCGGTCTCCAAAGGCAAAGAAAAGGTCAAGGCAATCGATTGCCATGTACTACTAGTATGGCTTTGAAGGAGCTGCTAGGAGTAGCTAAGGCCAACTCCAAGCGCCCGACACTAAACGGACGTTCGTTTTGTCCGGATTTTTCATCATGTACATTTTTCTTTGCAAGCACATATCTTTTTTTTATCATTGATTTTTGATACATGAGAATACATCACCAAATTTTGATTAGAAAAGTAAGACCAAAGAAAACAAGAACCACAAGAATACATTTTAGAAGATATCCAACTTTCATAACTGCTCATGTAAGTTGGACTAGTGCCTTCTCGATGCATTCATTGTTGATCTGCGAAGGCTCGATCTTGCGTACTTCTTTCTTCTTCGAGTGTAAAGAAGTAGACATTGATTCCTCGCATCTAGTCTCATGTCTATCCTCTATTCTAGCAACAAGTGCACTAGTCTCATCTCTAGCCTCTATGCTAGCTAAAGTGCACGATCATCTACTAAACTGCGCTCTATCAATATATCGATATACTCTTCTTCCCAATACCAAAACTTGCATAATAAAATTTTAAGTTAGCACAACTAGTCAAATTCGAGAGCACGACCGAAGCGAAGTAGCACATACCCCATCGGTTGAGCACTTGATGAACACGCATCCGGAATGTTCCTGCGTTGTAGACACGACGCGCAAGACCTTCTTTGGGCAGTCATTGCATTTAATGAGTGGCAACGGTTCACCGACGAGCTTTTGGGCCAGCACCGAGCCCGGCCGACCGCGGTTCATGTATCTGCCGATGAACCACCGACGGTGTAGATCCGAGCGGCTAGAGGAGGAGTCAGTACCTGCATGCGGCCTTGCGGCCTTGCCGGGGCCTTCCAGCCCAGTGCCCGGCCACTCCATGGCACGGCGGGGCCTCCCACAGCCGGGCGAGTTCAAGCTCGACCGGATCCGCTCCAAATCCGGCCGCCGGGTGCGCAAATCAGATGATCGTGGTTGGGTAGCTCGGGGCGTCGAGGGAAAGGGGGCTGGGCGAGCGCGCGTCCAAGCTGCACAGCTGCAATGGCAGCGGCGACGGCGAGGGCAAGAGTGGAGAAGAGTGGAGTGGGTATGGCTGGAGGGGGGAAGGGGCCGATAGAAAAAGGGATCCATGCGCCACCGACGGGCGGGCCAGGGGAGGACAAGCGTACACGACCCGCCTGTCCGCGCGCTGTCTGTTTCACCCCAAAAGCGGCCCAAACTTGGGTTGGGATGAATCGAAAGCGGACAGAAAACAAACAAAAATCCGTTTGCGTCCGCGTGTGAGCCGCCGGGTATGTCCGTTTTACCCCAAACAAACGCACCCGGACAAGATGGGGTCGCGCGCTAGAGTTGGCCTAACTTATTTCTATGCTCTTTGGTTCAGCGACGAGTCTCAGCTGTTTAACTGTGTGGTGGATGCCATGTGAATAATGGTTTCCTTCATCTTTTTTCTTTCTAGTCAGGAAAAATGGAAGGTCGAAGTCCATGAGTATCAACATCTGCAAATATGTACAACGACAATGTCATTAAATTTGATTTAAGAAACAAGGTAAAAATCATCTGCGAGGAGAATACATAAACGCAGAGTATATGCTATTCCACAAAACATCTCAAAAAGGTATTTCGCTGCAATTTGAACGTCGGGTTTTTGAGCATGGCAAATTGAATGTTGTTAATGTAAAAAATATGTTGTCACGAGGGTGGTAATTTCTTTTAGCAAGCAAGACAAATTATTGCCGTCTTTTCCAGGATTTTCCATGCTTGCTAAACAAAATCATCATCCTCACGACGACATAATTTGTCCTTTTTTTACGGTAATAAAACCCGTTAGTAGTCCTGATTGGATTGTGCAAGAGACCAGAGGTATCAGAGAGGATCGCACACCAGCGTTTATGCAGGTCCAGTCCCTAATTGTGGAGGTAATACCTTACTCTTGCTTGGGTTAGATTGATGTATGGGTTGCCTCGTATGAGTGGCTTACAATGGTGTGGAGATGATTCTATCGTGAGTAAGGTGGAGATATCATCCAATGCCTCGACTACCCCCTAGGTCTCGTCTTACAGAGGGAGGGGGGCAAGGTGTAATGTCCAAGATGCAGTCCTAGTCTCAATAAAGGCTTTGCAATCTTTGCTAAGACTAGAAGTGCATATTAGTCGCCCAAGCATATGACTTCACAACATACACACAATCTCATATGCCGGTGAGCAACGATGGAGCATCACAACAAGTACAACTAAAACAAGATAGAAGAGTTTAATACGAGTGAACAGTAGCGCAAACATCTGGAGTAGGGCATTTTGGTGACTGAGCTCCATGGATGCCTCTATTTCAAAATTTTCAAAATTCAAGAATTTTTGTTTCAAAAAATTCTGAAAAAATATACACATGTATGTAAGGATGTAATGTGTATGTGTCCAAATTTTCAGGATAAATACCTTGATTTGTCATTTTTGTATAATACAATGACAATTTTTAAATACACCTTGAACATTTTTTAATATGTGAGGGCCATTTTAAAATGTGCACAATGAACCTTTTCTAAAAGCACGATGAACAATTTCCTATACATGATGGACAACATTTTAAAATACACCATGACCATTTTTTTTTACACATTTTAGACTATTTATAAACACATGATGAATATTTTTTAGACATGATGATTTTTTTCGAAATATAACCTAAATATTTTCTGAAATATGCGATTGCCATTTTCAAAATGCATGATAAACATTTTGTATATGTGATCGAGAATATTTTTTAAATACACAAATGCACATTTTTAATACATAAGGAAAAATAGCGGATAAAGCTTTCAATAAAATGCACGATGCTATTTTTAAGTATGCGGTAAATATTTAGGAAATAGATGATGAAATTTTTTATAAACACAATGAATATTTATAAAAACATCTTGACATTTGTTTGTATATTCAAGATGAACCAGTTTAGACGCACGAAGAACCTTTTCAAAATACAAGGTGGTCATTTTTTGTACATGATGAAATATGTTTTAGGTACCAATGAATAATTTGAAAATTCTGAAGTTTATTTTTAAATATGTTGGACATTTTATGAAGTACATGTCAAATTTTTCTCTGAAAATGTCATACATGTTTCATAAATACACGATAAAAAGTAGAACCAAGCGAAAAGGAGAAAAGAACAAAATCGGAAAAAGTGAACATAACTTTAGAGTGTAAAACTCACTTTAGAAAAAAATATTGAAGTAATTAGATTGGAAAATGAAAAGGAACAATAAAACATGAAAAGAAGACTAAAACAATAGAAGAACATAAATAAATTGAAGGTAGAAAAATAAAAAATTAATAACAATAACCGGACAAGAAACTAAAAAACATGAAACCAAAACCCCTAAAAAAACACTAAGAGCTGCATCTATTTCCTCAGCTACTGGCCTGGGCCATGTTGCATCGCCTTGGGGCGACCGCAAAGTTAGTTGCATTACGCGATGAACAATTTCCACGCTTGCTTTATTTGCGAGGGGGATGTTGCCGTCGCCAATAGTGCTCAAGTTAGCTAGTCGGCGGGAGTTGTTTTAGGAACCTCTCATCTGGTTTTTAGAAGGTTATACTCAGTTTTTATTTTTATTTTTTGTTTTAATAGTTCCTTTTTTTATTCTTGATTCTTTTTTCCTTTTTGAAAAAATGTTGTTTTTGTAAAAAAGGAGTGATTTTTTTTAAAGAACAATTGTGTGAACACGTTTTCATGATTATTTTTAACACATGTGAAAACTTGAAGTGTCATGAACATTTTTTAATATGCTAGGAACATTTTTTAATTTTTGGGATCGATCTTAGACATTTTATGATCATTCTTAGAAATATTACGAACAAGTTTTTAAACGTGTGAACATTTCTTTTGAATGGTTTGGATATTTTCGAAAATGCCATTAACATTTTTATAAATGTATAAACACTTTTTAAATGTTATATACATTTCTGTTAGATATGACGAACAATTTTTCTAAGTAAACCCCGAACCAAACCGTGTCTCCGTGTGCTAGCTTCGCAACGGAAACATATATCCCCTCGCATGTCAACCTTGGCCCAATACTTGCCTTATAGAATGCTAGACATGTTAGCCGGACGCGCGTGCTATCTCTCGGCCGTACCGACACGTGATCGTCTGTTTCACTGTATTGCACTGCTTTTCTTCGGGTTTTCTTTGGTTTTAATTTTTTACTTTTCTTCCTCTTGAGTTTTCTCTGGTGTCCCTTGTTTATTTGTTCGGTTTTTGCTGGTTTTGTTTTGTTTTTTTAACACGGGTATAACTTTTTCAAATATGTTGTACATTTTCGTGTACATTATGAATTTTTATGTAAATTTAACAATTTTTACAATATATGATCAATATTTTTTTAAATATATATGTTTTGATGTATAGTTTTTCATACACATTGTACTTTTTTTATACATCTAGAACTTTTCCTAAATGTTTAATATTTTCTGAATACATGATTAACATGTTGAAACATATGCTTTGAACATTTTTTGAATACGTGGTAAAAAATTCAAACACGCACTGAAACATTGGCTTTAATGAAACAATTTTGAACTACAAAACATTTATTTACGTTGCATAATCATTTTTTAATATTTTACGAAAGTTTGTTTTGAAATGAGTGAACTTTTGAAAAATGTAACATACTTGTTTAATGGTAGTAAAGTATTTAATTACACAATTTTTTATGTATATTATGTGACAATGGGGCATCATATTGGTTCACTTGATATACGTTATGGCACTCAACTTGCGGATTCCCGCGGTGATATTGTGGTAATCTATGCATAGGGGTTGATGCACGTTTTTATTATCTTTTCTCCGATAGAAACTTTGGGGTCTCCCTGTAGTTCTTTGTGTGGGTTGAGTATTATGAATATGAATTTGCTTTGGTGTTATTTTAGTACGAACTCTTGATTAGATCGATCGGAAAGAATAGCTTGCGTTATTTTAGTACGAACTCTAGGATAGATTGAACGGAAAGAATAGCTTTGAGGTGGTTCGTACCCTACAAACAATTTCTATCTTTTGTTCTTCGCTAATAGGAACTCGGGAGTGATTTTTTATTGCACTTTGAGGGATAATCATATGATCCAACTATGTTAACATTGTTGAGAGGTTGCACTAGTGAAAGTACGGACCCTAGGCCTTGTTTTAAGCATTGCAATACCGTTTTTGTGTCCATTTACTATTTGCTACCTTGCTGTTTTTATTTATTCAGATTATAAAATATATTTTTACCATAAATATTACACTTTTATCATCATCTCTTTGCCGAACTAGTGTTGGGTGTGTTGGGGACACAAGAGTTTTCTTGTATTTGGTTGCAGGGTCGTTTGAGAGAGACCATCTTCATCCTATACCTGTCTTGGTAAATCTTAGGTCATCCACTTGAGGGAAAATTGCTACTGTCCTACAATACTCCGCGCTTGGAGGCCCAACACATGTCTACAAGAATAAAGTTGCATAGTAGACATCATATCACCATGATTGTTTTGTTTTCGGACCTGTTTTTGATCCGTGGAGAGTGATGATAGTCTATGGTGAAGCTCAAACCCATATTCGGCATCAAACATGGGATACCTTAGAAAATATAAGTACTACTAGCAGCTTGCCATGGCTATGTTTGGAAGATTTCAATGAAAAGTCATGCGTCCGGATGAACATGAGGGAGTGGGACAGTGAAGCAATGCACAAATCCAAGCCTTCTGAGATGCCGTGGACGTGTGCGTGTTAATGGACATCGGCTACTCGAGACCTTTTTGAACTTTTGAAAAGAAAGTGACTGGTGGTTCTCTCACAAGAGTGCGACTCGATCGGGCATTGGTTATTGCAGATTTGCAAGGTAGGTTTTCGTTGGTTGACTTGTCTCATCTCGCGGCTGCAACATTGGATCACAACCCAATTTTTTTGAACTTGAACAGAGAGCAAACACATAATCAACAAGGTAGAACCTTTCGTTATGAGGTTATGCGGAAGGGCCACAACACCTGGTCCGAGACAATAAAGCATGAAACAGGATCTAGAGAAACTGTGATCAGATCCAAACCGTACCGCACCTAATCATGTTGAGCTAAAGATCAATGGGAAGCTCGTGGAGATGTACCACAGTGAGGAGATAATGTGGCGACAGAGATCCATGATTGAACGACTATCATTAGGGGACAAAAATACTAAATTCTTTCACCTTCGAGCGAGTATCCGTAGGAAGAAGAACATGATAAAAGCCCTGCAGAATTCTCTAGGTGTGTTATTTGAATGAGCTCAAGGTGATGGTCCATGACTTCTACAAAAAAAAACACTTCTGAGGTAGTTAGCAACATGGATGTAGTGCTCAACAGTGTACCCAGCAAGGTGACGACATATATTAATGAGTTGTTGTGCACCCCTTATAGTGGTGACGAAGTTAAAAACACCCTCTTTCAGATGTTCCCTACCAATTCTCCAGCGCCGGATAGTTGGCTCATTTTTATCAAAGGCATTGGGAAATATGCGGTGCATATGTTACAAAGGCGGTGCTCGGTATTGTCTGGGGAGAAGAGAACCCACAGTGCATGAATGATACGGTTTTGGTCCTCATCCCAAAGGTAACAAATCCATCCTTACTAAGACAGTTCAGACCCATCAATTTATGCAATGTATTATACAAGATCACATCGAAGGTTGTGGCAAACTTGTTGAAGCAAATTATGCCGGATATTATTTCAGAAGAGCAATCTGCTTTCGTCCCTGGTAGGCTCATAACGGATAACATTATTAGTGCTTACGAGTATTTAAATTTTATGAAAAAAAGCAAGGCCAAAGTGAACAACTACCATGCGCCAAAGCTCAATATGATGAAGGTTTATGACAGACTCGAGTGGAGCTATCTTGAAGCTATGATGTTGAAATTGGGTTTTGATACTTCATGGGTGCAGATTATTATGAGTATGGTTCGGTCTATTTCCTTCTCCGTTCTTTTTAATGGTGAGATACTTGATCAGTTTGTGCTAGCAGAGGCATTTGGCATAGAGATTCGATATCCCCATATCTTTTCTTAATAGTAGTAGAGGGCCTTTCGTGCCTCCTGAAGTCCGTTCTTCGTCATCACACCTAAGCGGAATAAAGGTGGCTTCGACAGCTCCAGCTGTGAACCTTCTTCGACTCGCGGATGACAACCTGTTGCTCTTTAAGTCAAGTAATGATAGCGTGGTGGCAGTATCAAATCTACTGGACAACTATTGTTTGACATCGGGACAAAGAATAGACCATGAGAAGTCCTCTATATTTTTCAGCAGAGGATGCCCTTAGGGGACACGTGATGAGGTAAAGAATATTTTGCATGTTCAAAATGAGTCTCTTAGTGACATGTACCTGGGCATGCCAACCGATGTGGGCCACTCAAAGAACGAGACTTTCAAATATTTGAAAGACCAAGTTTGGGAGAAGTGAGAGGCTAGATGGAGAAACTTTGGTCAGAAGTTGGTAAAGAAGTTTTAATCAAGTCGGTTGCTGATACGTCTCCAACGTATCTATAATTTATGAAGTATTCATGCTATTATATTCTCTGTTTTGGATGTTTATGGGCTTTACTAAAAACTTTTATATTATTTTTGGGACTAACCTGTTAATCGGAGGCCCAACCCAAATTGTTGTTTTCTTGCCTATTTCAGTATTTCTAAGAAAAGGAATATCAAACGGAGTCCAAACAGAATGAAACCTTCGGAAGAGTTATTTTGGAACGGAAGCAATCCAGGAGACTTGGAGTAGACGTCAGGAAAGCTTCGAGGAAGCCACGAGGCAGGGAGGCGCACCCTACCCCCTAGGCGCGCCCCCACCCTCGTGGGCCCCTCATGGCTCCCCTGACCGACTTCTTTTGCCTATATATATATATCCATATACCCTAAAAACATCGGGGGGCAGAATAGATCGGGAGCAGAAAAGATCAGGAGTTTCGTCGCCGCAAGCCTCTGTAGCCACCAAAAACCAATCGGGACCCTATTCCGGCACCCTGCCGGAGGGGGGAACCCTCACCGGTGGTCATCTTCATCATCCCGACGCTCTCCATGACGAGGAGGGAGTAGTCACCCTCGGGGCTGAGGGTATGTACCAGGAGCTATGTGTTTGATCTCTCTCTCTCTCTCTCTCTCATGTTCTTGAGATGATACGATCTTGATGTATCGTGAGCTTTGCTATTATAGTTGGATCTTATGATGTTCTCTTGTAATGGATTGAGTTTTCCCTATGAAGTTATCTTATCGGATTGAGTCTTTAAGGATTTGAGAACACTTGATGCATGTCTTGCATGTGCTTATCTGTGGTGACAATGAGATATCACGTGATTCACTTGATGTATGTTTTGGTAATCAACTTGCGGGTTCGGTTGAACTTATGCATAGGGGTTGGCACACGTTTTCGTCTTGACTCTCCGGTAGAAACATTGGGGCACTCTTTGAAGTACTTTGTGTTGGTTTGAATAGATGAATCTGAGATTGTGTGATGCATATCGTATAATCATACCCACGGATACTTGAGGTGAGAATGGAGTATCTAGATGACAATAGGGTTTTGGTTGATTTGTGTCTTAAGGTGTTACTCTAGTACGAACTCTATGATAGATTGAACGGAAAGAATAGCTTCGTGTTATTTTACTACGGACTCTTGAATAGATCGATCAGAAAGGATAACTTTGAGGTGGTTTCGTACCCTACCATAATCTTTTCGTTTGTTCTCCGCTATTAGTGACTTTGGAGTGACTCTTTGTTGCATGTTGAGAGATAGTTATATGATCCAGTTATGTTATTATTGTTGAGAGAACTTGCACTTGTGAAAGTATGAATCCTAGGCCTTGTTTCCTATCATTGCAATACCGTTTACGCTCACTTTTATCATTATTTACCTTGCTGTTTTTATATTTTCAGATTACAAAAACCTATATCTACCATCCATATTGCACTTGCATCACCATCTCTTCGCCGAACTAGTGCACCTATACAATTTACCATTGTATTGGGTGTGTAGGGGACACAAGAGACTCTTTGTTATTTGGTTGCAGGGTTGCTTGAGAGAGACCATATTCATCCTACGCCTCTCATGGATTGATAAACCTTAGGTCATCCACTTAAGGGAAATTTGCTACTGTCCTACAAACCTCTGCACTTGGAGGCCTAACAACGTCTACAAGAAGAAGGTTGTGTAGTAGACATCAAGCTCTTTTCTGGCGCCGTTGCCGGGGAGGTGAGTGCTTGAAGGTATATCT
Source organism: Aegilops umbellulata (assembly GCA_032464435.1). Classification (NCBI taxonomy): domain Eukaryota; kingdom Viridiplantae; phylum Streptophyta; class Magnoliopsida; order Poales; family Poaceae; genus Aegilops; species Aegilops umbellulata. Next base: position 408,113,022 of record CP136058.1, read on the forward strand.
TTAGATCTTGCAATCGAATCTTTTAGTTTCTTGCTTTATCACTAGTTTAGTCTATAAAAGAAAACTACAAAAAAATGAAATTGAGTTTGTCTCATACGCTTCATCTTTTTAATATCTTTCGTGAGTATGATGGAAAGGAAAATTGTGCCAAAGTGTTAGAAGAAGAATGCATTAAAATATTCGGCACTAAATCTTTGAATGATGAGCATGATTGCAATGTTGTTAGTATGAACTCTTTGAATATCCATGGTACTAATGATGATTGCACTATTCATAATGAAAATGTTTTCTATAAGTATGTCGATTTCTGTGGAGTGCATGGAGTTTGCAAATACATACCAAAAAGAGAAGATAGATTTTGTAAGAGGCACAAACACTTAGAAACTAAATGGTTGCAAAAAAGGCTAGATGATTGTGCTGAAAGATTCAATATTTTTCCCCATCCTTGTGAACTTTGCAATGAACATGGCCATTTAAAGCTCCAATGCTATTTTTTCATGATCAAATCGTGTCCAAAAATTGTGACAACTTGATTACCCTTGAGCATCATAAAGAGATTAGTCTTCTTTTGGGGTATGAAGAAATGAAACGTATAACTAAGGGTATTCCAAAATTTAATCTTGATAAATTTCTTGACTTTGATCTAGAGGAAATTTATATGTATTGTGCGATGAATTGCATTGAAAATCCTTATATTGCCAATTACATAAAGAAAATAAAACAAATAGAAGATGAAGAGAATACTAATGAAAGGGAAGAGACTTTTCAATATTCCCCTATTATTTTTTATGATGAATCAGGTAACGTGGGTGAGCCTTCTATTCAACCAATCTCATTAATAAGGAGCTCCAAAAATATAATTTAATCCACACATGATGTGAAGAAGAAAAAGGAAAGACGGAGAAGCAAAGGTAGAAAGGTATCTCTCTCAAATAATGTTTCTCCTATTACTCATCGTGATGATGATAATTGCTATACTATTGGTGCCATCCATACTATTAATGACGAGAGTGATTATGCTTATGATATGAAAAGGCCCAAGCTTGGGGATGCTATGTTTGATGAAGATGATATCTTTGAGAATTTATTTGCTGCAATTAATGTTTGTCCCAAGCTTGGAGATGCTACGTTTAATGAAGATGATATTTTTAATCTCCCAAGTTTTGATATGCAAATTTATAATGATGATAGCATGCCTCATACTTATGATGATTATATTGATGAAAGTGAGTTTGGAAGAGTGTCAACTTTATTTAGTAATGATTCCACTATCTTGGAAGAGGTTTCAATTGATTATTATGAGAACAAGGTTGCTAATATGATGATTATTGTGATGACACTTATGCTATAAAAAGTAGTGATGATTATATTTATAAAACTTGTCATGATTATGATTACCCTTTTTCTGAAAATTACTCATTTAATGTGGAACAATTTATAGTATTCAAGTCTCTTATGATACTCCCACTATTCCGAATGAGAAGAAATTTGCTTATGTGGAGAGTAACAAAATTTCTATGCTTGTAGATCGTGAAAAGAATGCTTCAGTGCTGGTTATATTGTTGAATTCATTCATGATGCTACTAAAAATTATTATGAGGGAGGAATATATGCTTGTAGTAATTGCTATAATATCAAGTTTCCTCTTTATGTGCTTAAAGTTTTGAAGTTATGCTTGTTTTGCCTTCCTATTCTAGTTGATTATTGTTACCATAAGTTGTTTGCTCACAAAATCCCTATGCATAGAAAGTGGGTTAGACTTAAATGTGCTAGTCATATTCTTCATGATGCTCTCTTTATGTTTCAATTCTTATCTTTTATGTGAGCATCATTGAAATCATCATGTCTAGCTAGGGGCGTTAAACGTTAGCGCTTGTTGGGAGGCAACCCAAAATTTTATTTTAGTTTCTTGCTTTTTGGTTCTGTTTAGGAATAAATAATATATCTAGCCTCTGATTAGATGTGATTTTATGTTTTAATTAGTATTTGTGCCAAGTAGAACCTTTGGGAAGACTTGGGTGAAGTCTTTATGATCTTTCTGTAAAAAACAGAAACTTTAGCGCTCACGAGATTAGCTAAAACTGTTTACTAGAGAGTGATATTTAGTTGATTCTTTTTTCAGATAATTACTAGAAAAATTACTCAGGTCACCAATTTATTTCAGAACTTTTGGAGTTCCAGAAGTATACGTTTGATACAGATTACTACAGACTGTTCTGTTTTTGACAAATTCTGTTTTCTATGTGTTGTTTGCTTATTTTGATGAATCTATGAGTAGTATCGGAGGGTATGAACCATAGAGAAGTTGAAATACAGTAGATATTACACCAATATGAATTTAGAATGAGTTCACAACAGTACCTGTGGTTTTATTTTATTATACTAACAGAGCTTACGAGTTTTCTGTTGAGTTTTGTGTTGTGAAGTTTTCAAGTTTTGGGTAAAGATTCGATGGACTATGGAATAAGGAGTGGCAAGAGCCTAATCTTGGGGATGCCCAAGGCACACCAATGTAATATTCAAGGACAACCAAGAGCCTAAGCTTGGGTATGCCCCGAAAGGCATCCCCTCTTTCGTCTTCGTTCATCGGTAACTTTACTTGGTGCTATATTTTTATTCACCACATGACCGACCGTTGCAATGCGGAGTGCCTTAGGCCTCCTGGCGGTCAAGTGATGATCTTCATGGTCGAGTGACTTCGACTCTGTCGAGTGGAACACTTTATGGTCGGTTGAAAGATGATTCTTCCTCGAATGCTCCTGGTGATAAAGTGATGTCCTTAGGGAGGGTATGTAGGTCAGGCTTGTGACCCTACCCTAGGTAAATGTCTTCGTCATTAGCCCCCGAATGGATCGGGGTTTGAGTGGGAAAGAGTTGAAAAATCCTTCCGACTCACTTTAACTCTTCGTGTGTGTCTGGTCTTGGATCAATGAACCGAGGTGGCAACGTCAACTTCTTTTTCAGTCGCCTTGATCCATTCTTATTTTTGTCGAGTGAACTTTTACTAGAAGAACTCTGAGTGTTGATGTGGAGGAGATCTTCCGTCTGACAAGTTTTTCTACTGTCCGCGGATCTCGCGGGATTCGAATTTCGGGAAGCGCGCGGGCGGAGGGAGCCGCTGTAATCGGGCGGGATAAGGCAGGGCCGCCTCGATTTTTGCGCCGCCTTTTTTGCCACGTATCACCGGCGCGACTGTTGCGGGATTTGATAAGATTGTCTGGGCCTACAAGTCAGTCACTCGGAAGTAACCTCATATAAGGCCCCTGACCGGGGTTTTGGAACAATGCGCTTTCATTCTTCCCCCTTCTCCTCAGATTTCTCTGCCACGCCTGCTCTCGCCCGAGTGCCGCTATTCTGTTCGCGTTTCGCCTGCGACGATGGGGAAAGAGAAGACAGTAGCTCTGGAGCGTGCGAAGAAGGCGACGGCGAAGGCGAAGGGGAAGAAGTCCAGCCGGGCGGGTCTTCCTCGAGGGCCGGCCTACCGCAGGGCTGGATCCAGGGCGACTGGATCCGCTCGGCGATTCATCAGGACGACATCGACGACTTGGTCGAGGGAGGACTGATCCCCCACGAATCGACGCGGCTTCCGGGGAATGAGACCGAGCCGCAACCTCGGGAAGGTGAGTGCGTTCTCCTCGCCACTCACGTCGACCGTGGGTTTTCTTTGCCTCCTCACCCTTTCTTTCGGGGCTTCTTGAATTTCTTTGGGGCGCAACTCCACCACTTTACTCCCAACACAATCATGTACCTTGCTGCCTTCGTGTCTTTGTGTGAAAATTTCTTGGACTGCCGACCTCATTGGGGCCTTTTCAAGCACATTTTCACATGTCGCTCCCAAACGGTAAAAAAGGCCAATCCGAGTGACGAGAGGACACAAGTGATTCAGATGTGCGGGGGTCTTGGGATTCAGATGAGGGGCAAAAGTTCCTTTCCAGCCATGATCCTTCCGATTTGGTCCGCGGATGGCAGTCGACCTGGTTCTACTGCAAAGACCAGCCGACTCCAGGGCAGTCGACTGGATTACCTCATTTTTCCATGGCCCGAGTGGGGAAGCCCTCCCCTTTGAAGGTGATCCCGGAGGAGAAGGCGCAAGTTAAGGTGTTGGTCGAACGAGTAGTTCAGCTTATCCGTGACGGGGTGACCGGTATGGATTTGTTGGAGGTCTTCCTCCGGCGACGCATCCAACCACATCAAGCTCGAGACCATCCGATGTGGATGTATTCGGGCACTGATGACACCACTCGGACCCATCCGGAGGAGGTCGACGAGACCATGCTGGAGAGATGGCTGACGAGTATCACTTGAAACAAAGATAACCCCAGGGGACCCAGGAGAATTCCTCCACTCGACCAATCTTACGAACCAGACAAGGTCTAATTCCAAACTTTCGACTGTAATCTTGACTTAATCATGCAGCTGTTTATGCTTCGTCGATTGACTTTGTTCTGCTTGTTTTCTTCCAGGTCCTTACCCGAAATGTACTCGATGCCCAACGGAGAGCAGGAGCAAAATCCGAAGGGGGAGGCAAGCGGAGGTGAAAGTGGCGAGTGGCATTCTGACGGTGAGGGGAACGAGGAGAGTGACGACTCGAGTGACGAAGAAGAAGTCGGTTCGCCTCCTCGCAGGGAGAGGCGATCCAAGCTCGACCAAGACCGAGCGAGCGCCCGTGAAAAGGTGATCGCTCAAACTGGCCAGTCTTCAAAGCGTCCTCGGACATCCTCTCCGGCACCGACTGAGAAAGCCTCAAAGCAGTCCAAGGTTGTAGTGCAGAAGCCTCGGAAGGCATTGCCGAAGATTAAGATTGATATCCCTGTCGCTTCTGCGTGAGTGTTTTTCTTTCGCATTCACTCGACGCTCTGTGTTGTTGATCTTTCCTTTGATTTGACCAGATGAATCTTGAAACTGGCAGTGCTGCTACCTCTAGGACCTCAGCTTATAAAAAACGAGGATGAGGAAATGGAAGATGCGGTCACCTCCAATCTGGGTACGATCTTCGTTATTCTGTCTTCTTTTTGTTGATTGAACTGTAATATATCCAATCGGGCGATGTAATTTTGGCGACTGATCTTTTTACAGCTCCCAATGTCATTGACCTCCCCGACGATGATGAGGACGAGCCACAGAGGCCTTTGGGGAGAAGGAACAGGAAAACGTCCGCTGGCAAGACGCCTCAGTCGACACTGGTGGCGGAACCGATAGTTCAGGACGCCGGTGACGCCAATCGGACTTCTGTTTCCTTCGCCATACCGCCGTCGAGTGCTCTACCTTCTGCGTCAACTGCCCAGGCTCCTACCGATCCACCTTCAGTTTTTGCCACCCATCACGTCCCAGAGGACGAAGTGAGTGCTGCCAAAGAAGCCATACGAAGCGGGTATTATGATGGAAAAGATGAAGATGGTGCGGGATGCCAGCCAGGCTGCCTATGATGTCAGCTCCGCTCTCAAGAGCAACGTTCAGGTTAGCAGATTGTCGACTGACTCTCTTGGCCTGCTCTGTTTAGGATATGATGACTGAAACCTCTCTTTCGAGGGATCTTTGCTTCTGTACACCCACTGGGTGTTTCAATTTATCGTCGATTGAACTTCTAGACTAGTGGGGGCACGCTGAGTGCACCCACTGGGTGTAGTCCCCGAGACTGTGATGGACTGCGGGTAGTCGATCGTAGATTCGTAGTCTTGGATTTTGAATTTCTTCACTCGGTCTGGTCGGGCCATGTCGAGTGGAATTTTGAACCAGTGGGGCCACGCTGAGTGCACTCACTGGGTGTAGTCCCCGAGACCATGGTCGACTGCTGGCAGTCGACGATGGTTGGAAAAGGCCTTGTCGAGTGTAAACTGAACCAGTGGGGGCACGCTAAGTGCACCCACTGGGTGTAGTCCCCGAGACTACTATTGGATGTTTGATTCGTCAGTAGTCTTAGAATTTGTTGTCTTTATCCTTTTACTCTTCCGAAATAACCAATCTTTTCCTTAGTCGACTGACTCGTTCTTTGGTTGCAGAAATCTTGTGATCTTGGAGCTCGCTTTGCTGACCTGGAGAAACAACAGATTCAACTCACCCTTGATCTGGAGTCGGCCAAGACAAAGCTGCAGAAAGCCAAGGATGACGCCACTGGTAAGAAAGACTCGTCGATTGTTTTGTCTTTGGTCTAGATTTCCTTCTGCTTTTTCGGAACCAAGCTTTATTTCTTTTCAGAGAAACTGAACCAGGCTCTGGCGAAAAAGGATCAAGATCTTGCTGCCGCGTAGAAAAAGGCTGACGAGAAAACCGCTCTGGCTGAACAGAAGTTGACTTCAGTCGGCAAATTGGAGGAGGAGAACACCAAGATCAAAACTGCTCTGGATGAAGCCAATAAGTAACTTGCTTGAAGAAGGACAAGGCCAATCTCAACGAGAAGATGGAAGGCATTTCCCGCAGGAGAAACGATCTGGAGAGTTATCTGAGGAGCCTTGCCAAAAAGTTGTTCATCAAGCTTGAAGGTATATTCTTTGTTCCGACTGGTTTGTCCTCGTCGACTCAGCATACAACTATTGACTCACCCTCGGATTGTGCATGCAGAGTTTTGCCGAGACTTTGAGGAGGAGACCGGGCGAATTGAACCAAGCTTGGACCCCATCAACTCCCCCATGGCCGATGAAGCTGCCATGAATGTGCTCCGACTGGAATCCCGCATCGACGGTGTCATTGACTATCTTGCTCGGCTGAAGGTCGCAATGTCGCAGATTGACATGGCGCTCTAGCCAAGGGCAACGTTCCAGAATGACCTCGAGTCTCTGATGACTCGACTTAACGAGATCCCTGGTCGAGTGCAGGAGTGGAAGAACTCTTCTGCCCGGTGCGGCGCTGATGTGGCTCTGTCTTTGGTTCGTGTCCATTGCAAACAAGCATGAGAAGATAAGCTGGCAGCGGTCAAAGGTCGCCAACACCAAGAGGCATGATTTTCGATCCTTTATGGAGACTTTCATTGCTGCCGCCACTTGGATTGCTGATGGCGTTGACCTGGACGAATTCATCGAGCCTGCCAGCCCTCCTCTTGCGGAGTGAACAAACTTTTATGCTCCACCTTAAATTTGCCTCGGGATGCCGAGTGGTTTTTGTAACTGTTAAACTCTTTCGGGTTGAATGCCCGGGTACTTTGATCTGCGGTCTTGAACTTTTAGGGTTCATCTGAACTTGATTTATCTCAGGTATGCTTGCGATTGCTTTTGGAATTTGTTCTTCACTTGGAATGACTCTTGTGTTTGAGATGCGGCCCTGAAGTGGAGACTTCAATCGACTTGCGCCTCGTCGTCCTCGCGGACAAGGATGGAGCGCACATTTTATTTATGACGCACCTCCGAAGGAGAAGGTTGCAGTCGGCCTGCACCTCGTCGTCCTTGCGGATAGGGATGAAGCGCACATTGTATTTGTGGCGCAGCTCCGAAGGAGAAGGTTGCAGTCGACCTGCACCTCGTCGTCCTTGCGGATAGGGATGTGTTTCAAACTTAGGCGAGTACAAAACTACAGCTAAGCCCCGAGTGGGAGGGGTGCTCACCACTCGGTAGGATTTTTTAAACTTAGGTGAGTACAAGACTGCAGCTAAGCCCCCGAGTGGGAGGGCTGCTCACCACTCGGTAGGATTTTTAAACTTAGGCGAGTACTGGACTGCAACTAAGCCCCCGAGTGGCAGGATTGCTCACCACTCGGTAGGATTTTTAAACTTAGGCGAGTACTGGACTGCAGCTAACCCCACGAGTGGGAGGATTGCTCACCACTCGGTATAATTTTATAAACTTAGGCGAGTACTGAACTGCAGCTAAGCCCCCGAGTGGGAGTATTGCTCACCACTCGGTAGGATTTTGTAAACTTAGGCGAGTACTGGACTGCAGCTAAGCCCCCGAGTGGGAGGATTGCTCACCACTCGGTAGGATTTTGTAAACTTAGGCGAGTACTGGACTGCAACTAAGCTCCCGAATGGGAGGGTTGCTCACCACTCGGTAGGATTTTGTAGACTTAGGCGAGTACTGGACTGCAGCTAAGCCCCCGAGTGAGAGGATAGTTCACCACTCGGTAGGATTTTGTAAACTTAGGCGAGTACTGGACTGCAGCCATGCTAGAAATGAGATCAGAGACAGATAAAAACTGGCACCCATGGTAGGGTCAGAGAATCGGAAAGCAGAAATGATTAGTCATGATAGCAGAATAGCATGACGACGGACTGCTGGATGATGTAGAGCTTGACTTTCTCAAATGAGATGCGTGTAATCTGTAAATTTTAATAGACATGTTATATGCAGGCAAATCTCTATTTTGGAGAGTCTCCAACTACACAATGGACGTCACGCAACAACTACAGATTCCAATTCATCCAATTGATGAAAAAACACCCCTAAAAACATGGTGCTAAGGGATATGAGCATGGTAGCCTACAAGAATGCATACATCAGCTTACATGTGCAGGATAGATAGCAGGGCAAGTCGCACACTTTGTAAACTGATGACGTCATAACACTGAAGAGTTATTTTACAACTAACATTAACTCAATCAACCTATGTAGATTCTATTTTTGTTGTCCTTCCCTTGTTTGTCTTATTTTCTTTTCCTTACCTTTTCTTCCTTTTTTGTCTTTTCCCACAATTGATAATTCTTTCGTTTCTTGACACAACAAAGAATTAAAGTAGGGACAAACCTTGCTGCTTCAGGGTACAAAATAATGAAGTCAATCTATTAATCAATTTGTCATGTTGGGAAGTAGTGCTAGATAGATTCCTGCCCAGTTTATTAGGTATTTGACCCTTCTCATTATTTAAACTGGCAATAAGCCTCCGATTTATGGATGGTGTAAAACTTGGGAACGAATAATATAGAAACACAATATCGGCATTGTTTATCTAGCATAAAAATATTGCAGAAGTTCGTTACCTTTTTACATGGTTCCACTATCAGCTCAGTCCAATCCTCGTAGCCTTGTTGACAAATTCCATTCTCGTAGGCCTGTCAACATATTCCATTAGCACCATTTCAATTTTCCCAGTACCACTCTCTCATCTTCACAAAGATTCCATACAACTACTGAAGCTAAACTCGTAGGGCTGTGAACTAAACTCCCGATACATTTTGTAATACTGATGTGTTTGAGGCCAAACTTTAGTACATTCCCACGAGTGTTTGGAGTTGCAGTTAAGCTGTGAACACAATCATGAAAACATAAACTATACAATTTTGAAAACTGCGCATGAAGCTAGTCCATAGCTGCGACCATAGCAGTATGCATATTCAAATTAGCAACCGAGATTTGACAAGACGCGCTAGGAAAGCAATGATCTCAAAATGCACATGCTGGCTGAATAATATAGTATACTCCCTCCGTCCGAAAATACTTGTCATCAAAATGGATAAAAAGAGATGTATCTAGAACTAAAATACATCTAGATACATCCTCTTTTATCCATTTTGATGACAAGTATTTCTGGACGGAGGGAGTACATGACAACCATAGGTGTTCATAGTTGTAATGGTAACCATAGTATATAACTATATATACATAGTATATTATGCATAACTTCTCCTCATTCAATATATTTCAGATGCAAACAGTGACAAGCCAGAAATTATCAACATAGACAAATTAAAATTAGACCTACACAGTAAAAAAGAATAGTAACCTTTCTAGAAATTGTTTTAGTTTGGTAGGTCTTTAGCGCCTTGTTTTACGGTGACCATCTCCTATCACATATCACAGGTAAAATTCCACCCTTCCAGGTCGCCCTGCCATGGCCCTACTTAAGCTCCTTCTCGTTCTTACTCCTTTTCCAATTAAGCAAACCCCTTCTTCTCCCAAATATTGTCTAATCTTAAAAAAAATCATCAGCACATCATGCAGCAGGAGAAAACCCATGCCAAATGTACAGCTGCAGGAGTGCCGAATAACAATGCTTTCAGCCAATCAACACTATTCAGAGGAAAAATTGACAAATTGAAAAAGCTTGCATGATGGACTGGACAAAAAGATATACCTCTCCTCAAATATAACTTGGAGATGAGTTCGTAGACCTGTACATATACCTTTCAGATATATCCTTCAGGCTCAGGTTCAGGTTTAGGGCCAGGTTCCTGTAAATGAGTTGCAATAAGAAAATCAGTGAGAAATTTACTCCCAACAAAGAGAAAATCAACAAAATCCAAAATCAATGCCGAACTCGTCACCAGCATGCTGCACTTACTCCCTAAAAAAACAGGCTGCACTTACCGAGACAACATACCAATTCTTCCTCTCCTCTAATCTGGCAACTTGGCGAGATGTTGTGTGTGGTGACCTGCCTGCTGGAAAGAGCTGTCGAGGGAGGGCACGAAGAGGACCCTTTGTCAGCGAGCAGAGGAACAGGCGAACGCAATCACACATGTATCGATCCATCGATGTATAACTATTCTCGCCATCAAAATCAATTACAAGGTAATTGAGTAGTACTGATGAACCTACCATGTCACAAGAACAACTAATTTATTCAGTAGTACACTGGTATTTGTTAACACTCTTGGTTGATACAGAGAATGAAGATAATGGTTTCTTTTACAATATATTACAAGTATAACAAGAAGACGTAGTACATCAAAGATAATGGTTTCTTTAACAATCTTTGACGCAGCTTCTTCAGTTGAGAGGACGCAACTTCTTCAGGGGAGAAATCCTTTCATTAAAAAAAGAAACGCGAGACCGTACCGGCGCTCGCCGCTCGGGGATGCCTGCTGAGACGCTGTTGTCGCCGTCCCTTGGTCCTCGCCGAACCTCTTTGTCACATTGTCCAGGAACTTGCTCAGCGCCGAATCTTGGATTGGTGAGTCTGGCACGCAGCAGACCACATCGACGCCCACCTTGTCCCAGCAACTGTGGTGCGACCCCTCCATCCAGCGCACAATGAAACGGCACAGAGCTGGACACCCGGGCGGAGATCGCCACAGCGGGCGTCGTCGAGGGTGGGGCACGTAGCGGCCGAGGCGAAGAAGGATCGCTCGATTGACCGGACGGCTGGTCCTGTCCTTGCACGACTGCTCCTGCCGCCTCCCCTTGCGCGTGCAGGTCGGCACCGCTTGTGCCCTCGCCGGCCAGCGGCTGCGGCGGACGGGAGCGGCGCTGCCAGCCGGGCCACTATGCCGGGGGAGGCACGGCCGGGGGCGCCTCTGCCGGAGGTCGCCGGATCCAGCGCCAGGACATGGGTCCGCGCCGCCATCAATGGGCTCATCGGCGGCAGATCTCTTAGCACAATATGTCTCACCATGTTTTTAGAAATATCTAGTTATTTAAGATAAGGCTAAGAGAAGACCCATTGTAAATATATCTTTTTGTCATCTCTAAATTACATGCAAGATTTAAGATAAGGCCAACCATTGTACATGCCCTTAGTGGCTTGCTAGTGTTAGACACAGAGAGACCATGGACCATTAGATCTTGATGATGGATGGGTGTGATTGATTGGATCTGCCCCTCTCTTCCTTTTATAGTGGTAGTAGATAGCCCATATTATGGCCATGGTTAAAAAATTATACGAATTTTTTTCATATTTTGATGTGGTCCGAACTGTTTTTAATCCCGAAATTTCGAGTCACATTCAAACTGATTTAAAAAATAAATTATATCAATATAAAACCTAACAAATTGTCCATGCATAAAAATCAATGCAATTTAAAATCTCGAAATGAAAAAAAAAATTGAAACTAATTGCCGGTTTGATGTGTTTTAAAAATGTATATCCCATTTCTCATTACTGATAGGCCATTTTCTTGGTCAGCCGAATGAAGCTCTCCTTGTCTTGAAAGATTTGTAGCCCAACAGGCCTGACAAAGCAACTTACTTGGCAAATCACAAAAAAAACTGGGATGTGGCCGTGGACCCAGCTGTCAGCCTCTTCACGTACAATACTCTTCCGATGGAAGTCGATCGTTGACCACATTGACCACGCCGCGCCGAGAGCACCAAGGCGGTGGACGATGATGAGGCCTAGGAAGGGGACGACGCGGCAGTGGATGCCCACGCGGAGAGGAGTACGAAGGTTCACTGGTTCGGCTGCGGTGTGAGGCTGCCGTCGCCGCAGAATAACAGGGGTTGTGGGTGAGTAGAGGGATGCCCTGGCCAGTGATGGGAGTAGTAGGGGGCGGTGAGGCCTCTGCGGCATCACAACCATCCACGGGAGGCAGGAGCACGCGGCACGACCGGCGCTGGTTTGGGCAGTGATGTCTACTACGCAACCTTCTCCTTGCAGACGTTGTTGGGCCTCCAAGTGCAGAGGTTTGTAGGATAGTAGCAAATTTCCCTCAAGTGGGTGACCTAAGGTTTATCAATCCGTGGGAGGCGTATGATGAAGATGGTCTCTCTCAAGCAACTCTGCAACCAAATAACAAAGAGTCTCTTGTGTCCCCAACACACCCAATACAATGGTAAATTTTATAGGTGCACTAGTTCGGCAAAGAGATGGTGATACAAGTGCAATATGGATGGTAGATATGGGTTTTTGTAATATGAAAATATAAAAACAGCAAGGTAACTAATGATAAAAGTGAGCGTAAATGGTATTGCAATGATAGGAAACAAGGCCTAGGGTTCATACTTTCACTACTGCAAGTTCTCTCAACAATAATAACATACTTGGATCATATAACTATCCCTCAACATGCAACAAAGAGTCACTCCAAAGACACTAATAGCGGAGAACAAACGAAGAGATTATGATAGGGTACGAAACCACCTTAAAGTTATTCTTTCCAATCAATCCATTGTGCTATTGCTATAAGTGTCACAAACAACCCTAGAGTTCATACTAGAATAACACCTTAAGACACAAATCAACCAAAACCCTAATGTCACCTAGATACTCCAATGTCACCTCAAGTATCCGTGGGTATGATTATACGATATGCATCACACAATCTCAGATTCATCTATCCAATCCAACACAAAGTACTTTAAAGAGAACCCAAAGTTTCTACCGGAGAATCAAGACAAAAATGTGTGCCAAACCCTATGCATAGGTTCATGGGCGGAACCCGCAAGTTGATCACCAAGACATTCATCAAGTGAATCACGTGATATCCCATTGTCACCACAGATACGCACGGCAAGACATACATCAAGTGTTCTCAAGTAATTAAAGACTCAATCCGATAAGATTACTTCAAAGGGAAAACTCAATCCATTACAAGAGAGAAGAGGGGGAGAAGCAACATAAGATCCAACTATAATAGCAAAGCTCACGATACATCAAGATCGTGCCAAATCAAGAACACGAGAGAGAGAGAGAGAGAGAGAGAGAGAGAGAGATCAAACACATAGCTACTGGTACATACCCTCAGCCCCGAGGGTAAACTACTCCCTCCTCGTCATGGAGAGCGCAGGGATGATGAAGATGGCCACCGGTAAGGGTTCCCCCCTCCGGCAGGGTGCCGGAATGGGGTCCCGATTGGTTTTTGGTGGCTATAGAGGCTTGCGGCGGCGGAACTCCCGATCTATTCTCTTCTCTGGAAGTTTTAGGGTATATGGAGTTATATAGGCGGAAGAAGTACGCCAGGGGAGCCATGAGGGGCCCACGAGGCAGAGGGCGCCCTAGGGGGGTGGGCGCGTCCCCCACCCTCGTGGCTCCCTCGTTCCTTTCCTGACGTGCACTCCAAGCTTTTCCGGTAGCTTTCCTTTCAAAAATAACTTCTCTAGTTGATTTCATTCCGTTTCGACTCCGTCTGATATTCCTTTTTCAAAACACTGAAATAGGCAAAAAAAACAACAATTCTTGGCTGGGCATCCGGTTAATAGGTTAGTCCCAAAAATAATATAAAAGTGGATAATAAAGCCCAATATTGTCCAAAATAGTAGATAATATAGCATGGAGCAATAAAAAATTATAGATACATTGGAGACGTATCAAGCATCCCCAAGCTTAATTCCTGCTCGTCCTCGAGTAGGTAAATGATAAACAAAGAATTTTTGATGCGGAGTGCTACTTGGCATAATTTCAATGTAATTCTTCTTAATTGTGGTATGAATATTCAGATCCAAAAGATTCAAGACAAAAGTTTATATTGACATAAAATTAATAATACTTCAAGCATACTAACAAAGCAATCATGTCTTCTCAAAATAACATGGCCAGAGAAAGTTATCCCTACAAAATCATATAGTCTGGCTATGCTCTATCTTCACCACACAAAATATTTAAATCATGCACAACCCCGATGACAAGCCAAGCAATTGTTTCATACTTTTGACATTCTCAAAACCTTTTCGATCTTCACGCAATACATGAGCGTGAGCCATGGATATAGCACTATATGTGGAATAGAATGGTGGTTGTGGAGAAGACAAAAAGGGAGAAGATAGTCTCACATCAACTAGGCGTATCAACGGGCTATGGAGATGCCCATCAATAGATAACAATGTGAGTGAGTAGGGATTGCCATGCAACGGATGCACTTGAGCTATAAGTGTATGAAAGCTCAACAAAAGAAACTAAGTGGGTGTGCATCCAACTCGCTTGCTCACGAAGACCTAGGGCATTTTGAGGAAGCCCATCATTGGAATATACAAGCCAAGTTCTATAATGTAAAATTCCCACTAGTATATGAAAGTGATAACATAGGAGACTCTCTATCATGAAGATCATGGTGCTACTTTGAAGCACAAGTGTAGTAAACGGATAGTAGCATTGTCCCTTCTCTCATAATAATTTTCAGTAGCATCATAAATGAATTCAACAATATAACCAACACCTAAAGCATTCTTTTCATGATCTACTAGCATAGAATTTTTATTACTCTCCACATAAGCAAATTTCTTCTCATGAATAATAGTGGGAGCAAACTCAACAAAATAACTATCATGTGATTGAAAATTAAGATCAAGATGACAAGTTTCAAAATTAAGATCAAGATGACAAGTTTCATGGTTATCATTATTCTTTAAAGCATACGTGTCATCACAATAATCATCATAGATAGGAGGCATGCTTTCATCATAGTAAATTCGCTCATCAAAGCTTGGGGGACAAAAAATATCATCTTCTTCAAACATAGCTTCCCCAAGCTTGTGGCTTTGCATATCATTAGCATCATGGATATTCAAGGAATTCATACTAAAAACATTGCAATCATGCTCATCACACAAAGATTTAGTGCCAAACATTTTAATGCATTCTTCTTCTAACACTTTGGCACAATTTTCCTTCCCATCATACTCACGAAAGATATTAAAAAGATGAAGCATATGAGGTAACCTTAATTCCATTTTTAGTTTTCTTTTATAAACTAAACTAGTGATAAAATAAGAAACAAAAAGATTCGATTGCAAGATCTAAAGATATACCTTCAAGCACTCACCTCCCCGGCAACAGCGCCAGAAAAGAGCTTAGTTGATGGAGTGTGAGTGCCGCTTACCTAGCCTCCCCGGCAACGGCGCCAGAAAAGAGCTTGATGTCTACTATGCAACCTTCTCCTTGTAGACGTTGTTGGGCCTCCAAGTGCAGAGGTTTGTAGGACAGTAGCAAATTTCCTCAAGTGGGTGACCTAAGGTTTATCAATCAGTGGGAGGCGTAGGATGAAGATGGTCTCTTCCAAGCAACCCTGCAACCAAATAACAAAGAGTCTCTTGTGTCCCCAACACACCCAATACAATGGTAAATTTTATAGGTGCACTAGTTCGGCGAAGAGATGGTGATACAAGTGCAATATGGATGGTAGATATGGGTTTTTGTAATATGAAAATATAAAAACGGCAAGGTAACTAATGATAAAAGTGAGCGTAAACGGTATTGCAATGATAGGAAACAAGGCCTAGGGTTCATACTTTCACTAGTGCAAGTTCTCTCAACAATAATAACATACTTGGATCATATAACTATCCCTCAACATGCAACAAAGAGTCACTCCAAAGACACTAATAGCGGAGAACAAACGAAGAGATTATGGTACGGTACGAAGCCACCTCAAAGTTATTCTTTCCAATCAATCCATTGGGCTATTCCTATAAGTGTCACAAATAGCCCTAGAGTTCGTACTAGAATAACACCTTAAGACACAAATCAACCAAAACCCTAATGTCACCTAGATACTCCAATGTCACCTCAAGTATCCGTGGGTATGATTATACGATATGCATCACACAATCTCAGATTCATCTATTCAAGTCAACATTCCGTTTCGGTAGCTTTCCTTCCAAAAATAACTTCTCTAGTTGATTTCATTCCGTTTCGAGTCCGTCTGATATTCCTTTTCTTCAAAACACTGAAATAGGCAAAAAAAACATTTCTGGGCTGGGCCTCCGGTTAATAGGTTAGTCCCAAAAATAATATAAAAGTGGATAATAAAGCCCAATAGTGTCCAAAACAGTAGATAATATAGCATGGAGCAATCAAAAATTATAGATACGTTGGAGACGTATCAGGCGGCTGGAGCAAGAAGACCAGAAGTTGAAGAAGCACTACTGCCATTGGATGAAAATCGTACGGTAACTAGAGCTAAAATCGTTTATATTGACTAAGTTGACAAATCCCTCCGTCCCTGTCAACTTGGTAGGCCAACAAGTCAACCTCCCACTTTGCTGGGTTCCAGCTCGCAGGGGGAGTATTCATTTTTTGTGCGTAATAAGGAGGCACTTCCTTGCGTGCGAAGATAGCTGGTGGGTCCGACCTGTCAGCGGGGGGCACATTTTTTTTGCAAAATATAGAGCCCCTTCCGGTGGGTCCCAGATGTCAGGTGGAGGAATCAAAGACATGAGAAGGCATACAAAACAAGCTAGTGTACCAGTAAAGAGACGTTGCTGCGTTTTAGAAAAAAGAGAGACGTGCTCCTGTAGCTGGTTCGAATCCAAACCTAGACTATGACTATATATATCGTGCTATGCTACTCCGCAAGTAATGAAACTGACATATCCAACATTCGCTTCTCCTCTTCTCTACTTACTCTGCCTAGCATCAGAAGCTCTGGACGCAGCAACCATGTCAGCTGGCTGCTTGTCCACCTGCTCTTCAGCAGGCAACAACCAAATATGCGCCAAGTCGCCACCCGTACCATCGCCTGTGGGTCTCATCACACCCCCGCCGGCACGTGCACCGCAGCCGGTTGCTCATCGCAACCCACCGTCGTTGGTGTGGTGCCACTGCTGCAAATCACGCAGAGTCATCTGTCGCGTCTCAACCACAATCCTTAACTCTGGCCAAGTCTTCTACAAATGCCCGAATCATGGGGTAATAATATGTTTAAGTGTTGTTCTGCTGCTTTCAGTTGCTGATTTTTTTAAAAGTTTGGTTGATGATCTTCCAATTTGATTCATGCAGAAAAGGGAAGATTCATGTGATTTGTATTTCTGGGAAGTTGCTGATGTGGGGGAGTGCAACTACGCTGGTTATTTGGTTAGCCGAGGAATCCCAATACCAGCAGGTTGGGGTGTTGGACAAGTAACTGAAGGAACGACAAAAGAGGAAGATGCAGAACAGAAGGTTAAAGATGCAGTTCCTCTTATCATGGCCAAGCAACAGTTGCTGAACGGCCTTGACAGCAATGAGGAGATGAAAGAGCTTGTGAAGATAATGGGAAAAATCGATGTGCTCTATAGGATGATTGTCTCTTTATTTGCCGTGTATGTAGCACTCGTGATGTATTCAGTGGCTATGACATGAGCACTTTGCTGAAACTAGTAATGAATGAAACCTGTGTAGCAGGCTGGGCGCAGTATTGTGAACATCTAATGATTTCTATTAACGGAAATCAAGGGGTATCCCCTTTTGCTCATAAATAAATAAATAGCAGAGGCCCTTTTTGCAATAAATAAATAAATTAGCAGAGGCCCTGTCGGGTCAGCTTTGTTCTCATTCGGAGACGTCGAGCAAATTGCAGTCCAACAACAAACTATGTCATCAAATTCAAGTTTCACAGCCAAATATGAGTACAACTAAACAACAATGTCATCATGTTTTAGTCGTCATACAATCACCAAACACAAATCAGCATACATAACAAGTGATGTTCTCACAGGAAAATACTAAACAACATGTTCATCAGGTTTCAGTTGTCATAGCAAACACCATTCACATAGTAGATAAAAAACGTCTTCTGACAGGCAAATACGACAAAAGAAATGTAATCATCATCCGCAGCAGCAACATCAACATCTTCGCCATGTGTATCAGTCTGAATTGTAATTCCCCGTGGTGTCATCTTCTTCTTCATCCTCAACGTCCTCGAACGTTGGCTTCTTCTTGATCAACTCTTGTATGTCCATAGCACGACAAGCAATCTTTTCGCCGGTGACATTGACGTGATGGTTCTCAAAGATATTAGGAACATATGTGTTATCTTGTACATCAGGAGCAGTGTAAGCATCATCTTGTTGTGAAACTTCATTAAACGAATTCCTCTGCTCAAACCTTTGCCATACTCTCCAGTCATCGCTACGTGCAAATGTGTCTTCCAAGAAAAATATCTGTGTTGTTTGATTTGCCAAAATAAAAGGCTCGTTGGTCTGGTACACCGCCTTGACATTGATGGATTTGAAATAATCATCAGCTCTGGGTTTTGCGATCCTGGAAAACATGTTATACCAATGACAGCACAACAGAACCACACATCGATGATCCTCAAAACTGGAGATATACTGCAACTGAACAATGTCTGTTATGTTAGCATACATTTCAGTTGTCTCTTTGTCATACGTATCCGTGCTCATGATGGCACTATTTTGTGTCTTCTTGCCTTCGTCTCGTGCAAGGGTGTTGTAGCACACATCTCCAACAATGCAAGATCCATAATGTCTTACCCGAGTATCAGGACCCATTGCTAGTGAGTAAAGGGCATCATCAACTGCCTGCCCATCCTCCCGCATCTTCTTAACCTATGGTTAGAAAATAGATAAGCTGATCATCTTATGTACTCAATATATTAAAAAAATGATAGTGCAATTCAAAAGCTTACATGGCTCTTGAACCATTTCGCAAATCCTGCCATAACCAGTTTGTCAACGTTTCTTGGATTTTGCGGCAATAACTCCTTTTTGTAGATGCTGCACAACATAGTGATCGCGTCAAACATTTAAATATGTAAGAATGTGCTGCAAGTTTAGTAGATTATGATGTATAAGCTGCAGTACTTAGCACTTACTTGATATAAGGTAGTATCTCAGGACAATTATTCAACACATACCAAACCATTTTGTCCAAATCTTTAGGTTTGTCCTCTTGTCGACTCTTCCCTGTAACTCGAACAGAATAATCGAAAACATTGAGCCCGGGATTGTCTTCATCCACCTCTTTTCTAAGTTGATCAGCTGTTTCAATGTAGTTTGAGCAGAATGTCAACGCTTCTATAACAATGTAGGCCTCTGTAATGGAAACCTCGGGTCTAGCTCTGTTCCTAACATAGCCCTTGAAAGTGCCTGGGCGCCTTTCAATAGGGTACATCTAGCCATACTGTACTGGACCTCTAAGTAGTGCCTCATCAGGTAGATGAACAGCCAAATGCACCATCACATCAAAGAAGGCTGGAGGATATATCTTCTCAAGGTCGCATAGGATAGTTGGTGTCTTGTCTCTAAGACGCTCCAAAGCATCTATCCTGATATTTCTACTGCAGAGTTCCCTGAAGAATTGTCCCAACTCTGCAACTGCTCTGTATAAGTCAGGGCGTCCCAATCCTCTAAGGATAATAGGTAAAACCCTTTGAAGTAGGATGTGTCAGTCATGAGTTTTCAACCCTTGTACCTTGTTTCCATCTGCACTGACTCTCCTTTCAGGGTTGGAACCAAATCCATGTGGGAATCTCACATGTGACAGGACCTCGCAGAATTATTTTCTTTTTACCTTGTCCAAGACGTACATAGCTGGTGCCATATCCCGTGGTTTACTTTCATCGTGCACCTGCAAATCCTGTCTGATACCCAGGTGTATCAAATCAATCCTAGATTTTAAGGTATCTCTCGTCTTGCCTTCAATATTAAGGAGTGTGCCGATAATGCTTTCACATATATTTTTCTCGATGTGCATCACATCAAGATTATGCCGCAGATCCGAATCTTTCCAATACTCCAAGTCCCACAAAGTGGACCTGCGGGTAAACAATAATCTCCCTTCTGCCCTGCCACGCTTCCTTTTCCCGCTACCATTATCAGGATGGTTTCCTGGTGTAATATGCCCGACCTTCGCTAATCCCACTTGCAACTCATCGACGGTGAGCCTCTTTGGCGCATCACGGTTTTCATGCTTTGCATTGGACACATGTCTTCGGTATTTTCTAGGATGCGGCTTGTCCTTGGCAAGGAAATGGCGGTGTCCAATGTAACAGATCTTGCTAAGTATTGCTTATGACAGCGGATTCCTGTCACAACAAACACATGCATTGTAACCATGTGCCGTTCGCCCTGACATAGTGCCCAAAGCCGGATAATCATGGATGCACCAAATTATAACAGCACGCAGAAAAAAATCAGCTGGTGGGCTGCTATATAGGTCTCGAGTGAGAACACCCCTCCATAGCTGTTGAAGTTCCTCCACAAGAGGCTGCATGAACAAATCAAAATCCTTTCCAGGACTTTTTGGACCTGGGATGAGCAAGGCCATCATGTAGTTTGATTCTTTGGTGCAGACATTTGGAGGCATGTTGTAAGGGATAACAAGCACTGGCCACATGTTATATGTGGCGCTCTGGTGGCCAAATGTGTTAAATCCATCTGAAGCTAAGCCAAGTCTAATGTTTCTCGAGTCAGCAGCAAACTTTTCATGTTTTTGATTGAAGCTTTTCCACTCACTACCATGTGATGGATGGATCATTACATTCTGATCTCTGTACTCCTGGTTCCTAGAATGCCACAGTACATCTTCTCTTGTTTCAGCATCATGAAACAACCTCTGCAATCTTGGTGTAATTGGAAAATGTCTCAGAACATTATGAGGAATCCTCTTCACATCATCGCCATCTTTCCATCTTGATGATTTGCATTTCGGGTATTCACTTAAGTTGGCATAATCCTTCCGGAACAGAACACAATTATTCTTACAAACATGGATCATATCATATCCAATTCCAACTGCATGAAGGAAATTCTTCATTTTACTGTAGGTGTGTGGCAGCTCAGACGCATCTGGGAAAGCTTTGCAGAAAGCAGCCAACATCGCATTGAATGATTTGTTGGTCATCCGCTCAGATGTCTTCACCTGAAGAAAGGTGACCATACCTGAGAATACTGACAGCTTATTTCCTGGGGTGACAGCCACGTTGCATTGTTCCAACATGCGAGCCCACCGTTTTTCTTCTGCAGGTGAAAGTTCATGGAATGCACGAGCATTTCGTAGCATTGTTTCAATGTTGGTCAAACTCACTGGCTCCGTCACCACCTCCTCCTCCTCCTCTTCCACTTGAGCATCAGGCAGATCAAGATGGTGATCTGCTACTTCCACGTAGTCAATAACATTGACTTTCACAACTTCACCATGATGAACCCATCTAGTATATGTGACCGACATCCCATACAAGTGTAGATGATTTTGCACAGTTGACTGGGGTCTTGTAACTGAATCCATACAACTGCTACATGGACAGAGCACATCTGATATCGGACCACCGTACTCAGCTCTGATAAAGTTCATGAAGTTTTCAACCCCCTCGACATATGCAGCGGAGAATCTTCGAGCAGAAGCTATCCAAGTCCTATCCATCTATTAGACATACAAATTAGTTCTTCTACTAGATATTACAGGAAAACATATATGCTTTTTTGTGAAGTCCAGAAGAAAATACCTAGGCGATGTCTAAAGCTATGGCAAGATATTTGGACGAGCAGATCTAAGTAACGAAATATATGTAAAGCTAATTCAGCAAACATATTTGAGTGCTAAATTATGGCAGGCTGTTTCAGCAGTCAATGAGGCCGAGCACACAGACATCAAACTGTCGAAGGCCATCGCAGCAACAAAGATCGAGTATAAAACGGTGTAGAGCTATTTCACCTAACAGATTGGCTACTACACCATGGCAATCTACGTCACAATAAATATATGGTAGGATATTTTAGCAACTAATCGGCCTTTGCATGCCATCTCAGCTAAGTAGATTGAGTGCAGAACAAGGCAAGGAAGCTTCTTAAGCAGAGCATATTGACTGTAAACTACTTCGACAAACTGTGAGATTAACAGCGTCTATCAGCTAACATTCAGCGCTACACCGACATGCACGGGGCCTCAGTCTAGAATGCACGTACCATGGGAGAAGCTGACCACCGTGCGTCTCCACACGAACATCGCCAGCAGTGGCGGTGCTGACCGCTGTGCGCCTCCACAAGAACGTAGCTAGCGGTGGCGGCGCGGCTAGAGGACGACAGTCTATGAGAACGTACTGTGGGAGCGAGAGGATTGTCGTGCGTCCCCTCGACGAACCACGGCGCCGACGTATCGGCGTGGTGGGGAGGGTGGCTTTGGCGGAGCGAATGGAGTGGAGGGGGACGGGGGGAGGGGGTTTGGGGAATATTATTGGCTAGTTGGCTGAAGGGTGGTTGAATCTAGGATTTGGGGGGAATTTTTGGGTGGGTGGGGGGATTTTCTTGCGGTGGGCGGGGGGAGTTTGGCGCATGGTCGGTTTCTCCAAGCGCAGTCCCACGTGTCAGTGAAGAGGCAAGCCGAAGCGCGTTTTGTTTGCGTGAGCCGTGTGTAGGACCGAACGTGTGTGGGGTGCAATGCGACCGCGACAGGGGTGCTGTGAGTGTACCGCCTTTTTTCCTTTTAAACTATGTGCTTCGCCCCCTAAAAAAAACTTGTTGCTACGCGCGATCCATCGATACTACTACTAGTAATCCGGTAATCCCGACTAAAACGACGCGACCGGGTCTTTTCCCGCGCGATATGCTGGGAGGTTGGCTTAGGGTTTTTTAGGATGAGTAATGCTACACCTACGTAGTCCCAGTTACGTAATTAACATAATGTGAAATGTGTGAGCTTCTGATTGTAGATTGGGGGGAGGGAGGGGCCCACCACCATGAAAATCAGGGGAGGAGAGAGAGAGGCAATTTACGTTAACCCTTTCGTAGGTTCCCGTAGACGTAGAAATATGTGAAATGCGTGAATGTGCATTTGTAGATAAGGCCTTCCCCCATTCATCCTTTTCTCCCACAAGATCTTGATCTTCCGTGCAACGCATGGGCATCTTGCTAGTACTCCTACAATATATTATATTATTGTGAAAGTTCATATACACCGGCCAAGATTAATGCAAACACGACAGATTTTCATTACATTTCGAACTTTTATACGACAGAAAAATAAAAGAAAACGACCCTAAACCTATTCTATGGCAGCGACCAACGTCCTCCATCTGCGATCTCCATGTACGGGGGCGGGGTTCAAGACCCGTGAAGTGAAGGTGCGATCTCCGGCGAGGAAAAGTAGAACACGAGAGACGGACCAGCCAGTTGGCACACCATGCCCTGCCGCCTCCCATGCCCTACTCATCCTAGGAGAAGTCCCCGACCTTGGCGGTGCCGGACGTTGGACGGCGGCAAGTAGGACGCGTGGCTTGCGGTGCTCCCGTCGTCGGCCGCCAGCGTGGCCACCGCTTGTGCGGTGACTTGAGCGAGGGTGGCGACCTCGAGCTTCATCCCCGAAGACAAGCTCTCCCGCAGAGCGTTCGCGCTTGTGGTCATGGCGGATGTGGTGCCAGGTAGGAGGACGATGCGCTATGGTGTGGAGGTTAGCTGGGCGTTGCCGATTTAAGTAGCGCATTCTGGTGAGGCCAAGCGTCCTGGTGCGTCATTAAGTCGCCGGAGTTGGTTCCTCGGGTATCGAGCCTCTTAACGGCGGCATACGGACGGACGGCATGAATGCGGGCAGCTGGCGTCGGCTGGGAACGCACCTTGCGACGGCGCGAGGGATGAGGGTTTTTGGTGTGCCAAGGTAGTCATCTGCGGTCGTGGCAACGTTAGAGATGCCCTTTGCTCACATGCGATCGACGCATGTCATTGAAAAAGCAAGACGACCCGGCATGGTCTCAGGTCCTGAGGATGCGGTTGGCCGTGCTACACCACTCGACAGACGCGTCCCGGCGCCCTGTGCATCCTCGACAAGCCGGGTGTTTGAAAGTGCAACTATCCCTAGGTGGTTTTGGTAATTCATAACAACATATAGCTCATTGAGCTAATGCTATTCCAATATAATTATTTCAGGAAAGCTCAGTGATTGGCATGGCATGGATGGTGAAAGTGGAACCCTCAAAATGCTAAGGACAAAGGATTGGCTCAAGCTCAAAAGCTCAAGACTCTTCATTTTACATTTTAGTGATCCAAGATCACATTGAGTCCATAGGAAAAGCCAATACTATCAAGGAGGGATGAGGTGTTGCTTAATGAGCCTTTTGCTTCATGTGCTTAATGATATGCTCCAAAATCCTCAGCTACTTTTCCATATCCACAAATGACCTAAACTCCAAGCTAAACTCGGTCCTACCGATTCTTTCTATCCGGCGCCACCGAGTTTTACATGTCATAAGCCACTGCCAAACCCTAGCAAATCGGTTCTACCGATAGGGATCTCGGTCTCACCGAGATGGGATTGCAATCTCTCTGTTTCCATTTCGTAACTTTTCGGTCTCACCGAAAGAGCGGATCGGTCCCACCGAGATTGCAATGTAAACTCTCTGTTCCCCTTTGTAACTTTTCGGTCTCACCGAAAGAGCAAATCGGTCCCACCGAGTTTACCTGACCAACTCTCTGGTTAGCTAATTACCAAATCGGTCTCACCGAGTTTGTGTAATCGGTCTCACCAAGATTACGTTATGCCCTAACCCTAACCATATCGGTCCTACCGAGTTGCATGTCAGTCCCACCGAAAATCTCTAACGGTCACTAGGTTTACTATTTCGGTCCGACCGAGTTTGTTGATTCGGTCCCACCGAGATTGGTAAATTGTGTGTAACGGTTGGATTTTGTGTGGAGGCTATATATACCCCTCCACCTCCTCTTCATTCGTGGAGAGAGCCATCAGAACACATCTACACTTCCAACTCATATGTTCTGAGAGAGAACCACCTACCCTTGTGTTGAGGCCAAGATATTCCATTCCTACCATATGAATCTTGATCTCTAGCCTTCCCCAAGTTGCTATCCACTCAAATCTTCTTTCCACCAAATCCAAATCCTATGAGAGAGAGTTGAGTGTTGGGGAGACTATCATTTGAAGCACAAGAGCAAGGAGTTCATCATCAACACACCATTTGTTACTTCTTGGAGAGTGGTGTCTCCTAGAGTGGCTAGGTGTCACTTGGGAGCCTCCGACAAGATTGTGGAGTTGAACCAAGGAGTTTGTAAGGGCAAGGAGATCGCCTACTTCGTGAAGATCTACTGCTAGTGAGGCAAGTCCTTCGTGGGCGATGGCCATGGTGGGATAGACAAGGTTGCTTCTTCGTGGACCCTTCGTGGGTGGAGCCCTCCGTGGACTCGCGCAACCATTACCCTTCGTGGGTTGAAGTCTCCATCAACGTGGATGTAGGATAGCACCACCTATCCGAACCACGGGAAAAACATCCGTGTCTCCAATTGCGTTTGAATTCTCCAAACCCTTCCCTTTACATTCTTGCAAGTTGCATGCTTTACTTTCCGCTGCTATATACTCTTTGCATGCTTGCTTGAATTGTGTGATGATTGCTTGACTTGTCCTAAAGTTGCTAAAATCTGCCAAGAACTAAAATTGGGAAAAGGCATAGCTTTTATTTGGTCAAGTAGTCTAATCACCCCCTCTCTAGACATACTTCCGATCCTACAAGTGGTATCAGAGCTTTGGTCTCCATTTGCTTTGATCTCCATAGCTTTTGGTGGTCATAGCCTTGGTTTCACAACCTAGGAGAGTATGGCGTCTAGTGAGGGAAATTATCACCGTAGAGGTCCTTACTTTGATGGTACTAATTTTGCTAGTTGGAAGCATAAAATGAAAATGCATATTCTTGGACATAACCCCGCCGTTTGGGCTATTGTGTGTGTTGGTTTGCAAGGTGACTTCTTCGATGGGAAAGAACCAAACCGTGAAGCTACCGCGGATGAGTTGAAGATGCTACAATACAACTCTCAAGCTTGTGATATTCTCTTCAACGGATTGTGCCTCGAAGAATTCAACAAAATCAGCCGTCTTGAGAATGCAAAGGAAATTTGGGATACTTTGATTGATATGCACGAAGGTACCGACTCCGTCAAGGAATCAAAATTGGATGTTCTTCAAAGTCAACTTGACAAGTTCAAAATGAAGGATGGTGAAGGTGTCGCTAAAATGTACTCTAGGCTTGCTCTCATCACAAACGAGATTGCCGGCTTAGGGAGTGAAGAGATGACCGACAGATTCATCATCAAGAAGATCCTAAGAGCCTTGGATGGAAAATATGATACCGTGTGCACATTGATCCAAATGATGCCCAATTACAAAGATCTCAAGCCAACGGAGGTCATTGGAAGAATTGTTGCTCATGAGATGTCGCTCAAGGATAAAGAGGAACTTCACAACAAATCAAGTGGTGCCTACAAAGCCTCATGTGAAGTCCCCACATCATCAAGTGAGAAACAAAACTTCAACGAAGAATTGAGCCTAATGGTGAAGAACTTCAACAAGTTCTACAAGAGTAGAAGCAAAGATAGAAGCTCCAAGTCAAGGTCCTACAATGACAAAAGATCTTCTAGTCGAGAGCGAAACTGCTACAATTGTGGAAGATCCGGACACTATTCCAATGAGTGTACGGCTCCCTACAAAAGAAGAGAAGATTCTCCAAAAAGAAGAGGCAAAAGAGAAGAATCACCATCAAGAGAGAGAAGGAGTAGAGATGGTCGTTATGAACGAAGATACTCACGGAGAAGCAGGGATTCAGAAAGAAAGGAAAAATCATCAAGGAGCTACACAAAACGAAGACATCAAGCTCATGTTGGTGAATGGGTATCCGGCTCCGACTCCGACAACCACTTCGAGAGAAGTTATCACTCCGATTCCGAATATACTCAAGATGAAGGTGTTGCCGGTCTAGCACTTGTGTCAACCAACTCCTACGACATATTTGACTCACCAAATGAAGGAATTGGGAGATGCTTCATGGCCAAAGGTCCTAAGGTAACTCACCCTGAGTATGTTGATTTTAATAGTGATGATGATTTACTTGTTGACAACTCTAGTGATGAATACTATGATGAAACGTCAATTAATCATGCTAATCAAGATAAAACGAATGACAATGATAAGGAGAAAATTGAGGCTCTAACTAAAGAACTAAACACTCTTAAGTTAGCTCATGAAACTATCTTCGAAGATCATTGAGAACTTTTAAGAGCTCATGAGAAGTTACGCTTTGAAAAGCTCAATCTTGAGCAAGAGCATGAGTTTTTAAAGGCAATCAATGATGATCTCCGCAAGAAAAGTTCTTCTTACATTTCCAAGCGTTTACTCTTATCCACTTACATGCCTCAAATCAAGTCTAGTAACAAGAACAAGAAAGATTCTTCCTCTAGTAGTAACAATGATCATGTTAAATCCAATATTGTTGCTTCTAGTAGTTCTCTTGATTCCACTAATGATTCTCTTAGCCAAGTTACACTTGAGCAAGAAAATAGCTTATTGAAGGGAATCATAGATAAAGGAGTGTACAAAAGCCTTGCCGGTAGTAAGCAATTCGAGGAAATTGTACGCAAGCAAGGAAGGCACCGGAAGAATCAAGGTGTTGGCTTTGAACGAAAGTTCAATGCTAATGGAGTTGAATGGGAAGAAGATCAATACCCCAAGACAAATTTTGTTCCACAACAAGAGAAGTATGATCCTACTTCTTTCAAGGGGACACAAACTCAAGATGATCTTCCACCACAAGACTACAAGCAAAAAGGCAAGGACAAGCTTCAAGAGGAAATTGATGCATTTGAAGAAGCTCCTAAGACCTTAGTCAAGTGGATTCCCAAGACTACTTCAAGTTCCACTTCATCAAGTACGACTACAACTCCAAGGATTCCCATCAAGATGGTGTGGATCCAAAAGAAGAAGAACTAGAGAGTTCTTGAGGGTGACTCCGCCAACATACTTCACTCTTATCATTTTGGCAAGAAGAAGTGCAATCAACTTCCACATCTTGCACTAGTTCAAGGAGTCACAAACCCTCTTGTTGGTAAGTCAAGGGACAAGGTAACCTAAAAGCTTTCATAGACATCATCTTGTGTGTGCATCACTCTATGTCTATGGATATCCTTGCTTGTTCCTTGTGGGACTAACCCATGTAGGTATTGAAAGTGCAATTCACTCAAAATGATAGCTCCAAGTGATCTACATCAACATTGAGCATCCACATCTTCAACATCTACATGAATTCATCATCGACAAAACCCAAGGTTAGTTCATCCCTCTTAGGGGGGATATCACATCTAGGGGGAGCTTTACTCTAAGACTTGAGTTAAGGCAACTCTAATGATGTGAACACAACAATGCTTTATGTAAAAGTGGTAACCCCACTTGAGCTTAAACGATGAGTATGACCTATGATCAAGTGTTCTCATTTGACTCCTAAGTCAATATACTCATATATAGATGACCTAGTCATCGCCAATTGCTTGATAGATGCTAGAATTGGTTGTGCATGCTTTGTCACATATTTCAGTTGCCATTTTATTGTGTGAGCATGTTGGTTGCATATTTTATTCATTCGAGGACATCCACTTGTTGTTTTGATTATTTGGCTCTAGTTTTTCTTTTGCCAAGTGGATGGACAAGAATGCCTAAGAACCTTCTCTAGCTATATATGCTTTTCTCGTCTCAAACTCCATTCATGCTACATCACAAAATTGATCAAGTCAGATTCGAACCACTCTGTGTGAGGAGCACTCGGAGTCCCCGATTCGTCATAGACTTAAACTTCCAAAACCTCTTTGTGATTCTCGGTCTGACCGATACCCCACTTTCGGTCTTACCGAGATCATTCAGTTGATCTAAGTTTTTGATCTCGGTGCAACCGATTTGAACCATTCGGTCACACCGAGTTGCAATAACTGTACACAGTTTTGCATCTCGGTGCCACTGAGTTGTTCCACTCGGTCACACCGACAGGGTCGGGCTATATATAGACACGGGAAAAAATTTGGGAATTTCTCTGAACCCCTTTGCCCGCGCGATAGCTCGCTCTGCCAACGTGGTCTCCGGATCGTCTCCTCGCCGCCAGCCGCCTCCAGTCGCTGGTCTCCGTCGCCATCAACGGGAATCAACCCCGCCGTTGCCGCCGTAGCGAGTCTCCGCCGAACTAGGGTATGGACTCGATCTTTGTGCTATTCCCCAATCCGATTCCTAGCACATTGTGATCATATTGATTCTAGCCACGTTTGATAAACTCCTATCCAGTCAATGAACTCGTAGAATAGGTTTGATCCGAAAATTTTAGGGTTAGGTTTCCGCCGAAACCATCTCGGACCCACCGAGTTGAAAAACTCGGTCCCACCGATTTGGCTTATGCCATTGCACAAGTAAGACTCTGTCTGACCAAGTATTGCTAATCGGTGTGACCGATTTTGGAACTTTGTGAAATCCTAGCAGTCTCGGTGCCACCGAACTGTGACTCGGTCTGACCGAGTTCACTAGTTTAGGTTCCAAAAGCTGCTTCGGTATCACCAAGTTTAAAAAACGGTAGATCCGAAATGCTTTCTGTGGGAAACTAAAACTAAGTTTTTGAATCATTCTTTTGCAAAAATCTCTGCATTTTGTGATGCTCATCCACTCTACCTCATGTATAAACTATTCACAGGGTCAGCAGTCAGCTTGTTCATCATGTCAGACCAGAGTGATAGCCAGAACATATCAGAACAACCAGTGCAGATGAGTGAGGGCACTAGTCCCTCCAGCTCTTCAGATGAAGGCAGCAGGAGCACCCCCAGCAACCTGCCAAAAGCTGCCACAAGACAAAGGAAGAAGAGAACCTCAGAATCAGAGGATGATGACTATGTGGCAGAGGAGGAAGCAACTTCCAAGAAAGTTGAACTCAGGAAAGAGCATGGCTCAAGACAGAGCACCAAGCCAGGCTTAAAGGTCAAAAGGCCAGCAGGCAGGCAGCCCATGCCAAAGGCCAGAGCCTCAACAAAGATTCCTGAGAAGCCTGCACCCAAAGAGCCAGTTGCAGCCGAAACAAAGAAGGAAAGGAAAATAGGTAGATGGTGCAAGAAAGTTGATCCCATGGCTGGATTTGAACAACATTCTTCTGATGAAGAAGAGGAAGAAGAAGAGGTTGCTGCTCCAGCACCTAAGGCACCCAAGCTGATGGGTGATGCTATAAGATCAGGGGCAACTGCATCTAAGCCCAAGGAAGCCCCCAAGGCTGCATCTAAGGCCAAGCCAGCTCCAAAGCCAAAACCAAGGAGAAATACAAGGAGCATACCAGCTGCTGAGAAGAACAAGGCCCAGTGCCTGAAGCTATTGGAGAAGAAGAGGAAGGCCAAGTGCTGAGAAAGTTGAAGCCCAAGATCCCAGACCACAATGATGCTCATCCTGTGGCTGAGGATATGAAGATCAGAAGAGACTCTGGGCTAAGAAAGTGGAGAGCAGAGGATCCATATGCTACGAGGAGGAGGACTGCTGTTGACTACAGGTTCCACACTAAGGAACAACATGACTTCTATGAGACAGTCTTGTTAGACAAGAAGCCAGTTGTGTGTGATATGAGATGGGTCGACTGGGCATACATCAAGGACAATGAAGAGCACTACCCTGGAGTGCAAGATAGCTTCAGAGCTTGTGGAGTAGCTAACTTTGTTGGGCAGAAGCTCACAAAGTGGAATGAGGAGCTGATTATGCAATTCTACTCCACATCACACTTCTATCCAGATGGAAGGATCACATGGATGTCTGAAGGTACAAGGTACCACTCAACTGTTGAGGAATGGGCAAGATTGATCAATGCCCCAGAAGAAAATGAAGATGACTTGGATGTCTATGCCAAGAAAAAGATGGATCATAACACTATGGCAAATATGTACAAGGAGATTCCAGTAGAAGATCTTGATACTCACCAGTTTGGGTCTGTGAAACACCTGTTGTCAGGACTGCCTACGATCAACTGGATCCTTAGGCACACACTTTTGCCCAAGTCTGGAGATCACAGGATGATCAGAGGTCATGCCATTAACCTGCTACATATATTTGATGTGCCTCAGAAATTTAAGGTCATGAGCCTCATAGTAGAGACTATCAAGAGGACTGCAGTAGATCAGAAGAGGAGATGTGGTTATGCCCCTCAGATCCAGATGTTGATTAACTCAAGAATGGGCATAGACACATACTTGTTGGACAAGGAACATTTGCCTATCCATCCAGATTTTAAGGACAACCAAGTTGTGATGAATGAAAATGAACCATCGTCAGTCCAAGCATAAGCTAAGAAGGAGAAGGCAAGGAAGGAGAAAGCTGCCAAGATGCCAACTCAAGAGGAGGCATCTGAGTATTTCTTGAAAAACAAGCAAGAGCAGCTCAGTTACCTGATTGCATCCACCCTGAGGATTGAGAAAGGTCTGGCCACCCTCACTCAGAACCAGGAGAGCTTAGAGAGAATTGTAGAACAAAAGTTCTATGACTTGGATGTCAAGGTGACAGAGATTCAAACAGCAGTGGAGCAACTTCAAGATGACATGAAAGAGAGGAAAGGGAAGACTACCACTGATGCATTTGCCAGAGTGCCACGAGGTCCGAGGTCGTCTGCAGTGCCAGTTCCTGACACAAGAGCCACCGCCTCAGCTCCAGCCACAGCACCAGCCCAACCAGCTCCAGCATCTACTTCATCTCCAACTCCAACCACGTCTACGGAAGCCTTCGTCCTTGGAGTGATCCGGACTCCACCACCACCAGAAGATCTAGCCTGAGTGTCGATCTAGCACTATGCATTTTCTAGGAACTTTTTGGTAACTTGTTGCCAAAGGGGGTAAAAAATGTATAGATCATAGGCTTCGAGAGAGAGAGAGAGTGTGTTGTTTTTCTCTCTTGCTTTATTTGGTGGTTTTTCAAACTTTGTTTGCTTTTGGTCGAGATACTTTGATATGCCTGTGAGACATTGATGATCATGTGTTTGATCATAAGCTACACTTATGCATGCTTGATATATCTTATCTATCTTATGTGGTCATTCACTTTTCCTTGGTGATGAGTGCATGTATTTCATTATTATCATTTTGAGCGCTCCACCAAGATGTATGTGACATGGAAGAGTAACCCATAATTCTAACTCTTTGTGCATTTGCAGTCCAAAGCAAATTTTAAATATGCACAAATTTAGGGGGAGCTCTTACTTATCACATACTTCTCAAAGCGACGATATAATTCATTCTTATTATCATTTGTCGAAGCTTTGATCTATATGTTGTCATCAGTTACCAAAAAGGGGGATATTGAAAGTGCAACTATCCCTAGGTGGTTTTGGTAATTCATAACAACATATAGCTCATTGAGCTAATGCTATTCCAAGATAATTATTTCAGGAAAGCTCAATGATTGGCATGGCATGGATGGTGAAAGTGGAACCCTCAAAATGCTAAGGACAAAGGATTGGCTCAAGCTCAAAAGCTCAAGACTCTTCATTTTACATTTTAGTGATCCAAGATCACATTGAGTCCATAGGAAAAGCCAATACTATCAAGGAGGGATGAGGTGTTGCTTAATGAGCCTTTTGCTTCATGTGCTTAATGATATGCTCCAAAATCCTCAGCTACTTTTCCATATCCACAAATGACCTAAACTCCAAGCCAAACTCGGTCCTACCGATTCTTTCTATCCAACGCCACCGAGTTTCACATGTCATAAGCCACTGCCAAACCCTAGCAAATCAGTTCTACCGATAGGGATCTCGGTCTCACCGAGATGGGATTGCAATCTCTCTGTTTCCATTTCGTAACTTTTCGGTCTCACCGAAAGAGCAGATCGGTCCCACCGAGATTGCAATGTAAACTCTCTGTTTCCCCTTTGTAACTTTTTGGTCTCACCGAAAGAGCAAATCGGTCCCACCGAGTTTACCTGACCAACTCTCTGGTTAGCTAATTACCAAATCGGTTTCACCGATTTTGTGTAATCGGTCTCACCGAGATTACGTTATGCCCTAACCCTAACCATATCGGTCCTACCGAGTTGCATGTCAGTCCCACCGAAAATCTCTAACGGTCACTAGGTTTATTATTTCGGTCCGACCGAGTTTGTTGATTCGGTCCCACCGAGATTGGTAAATTGTGTGTAACGGTTGGATTTTGTGTGGAGGCTATATATACCCCTCCACCTCCTCTTCATTCATGGAGAGAGTCATCAGAACACATCTACACTTCCAACTCATATATTCTGAGAGAGAACCACCTACCCTTGTGTTGAGGCCAAGATATTCCATTCCTACCATATGAATCTTGATCTCTAGCCTTCCCGAAGTTGCTTTCCACTCAAATCTTCTTTCCACCAAATCCAAATCCTATGAGAGAGAGTTGAGTGTTGGGGAGACTATCATTTGAAGCACAAGAGCAAGGAATTCATCATCAACACACCATTTGTTACTTCTTAGAGAGTGGTGTCTCCTAGATTGGCTAGGTGTCACTTGGGAGCCTCCGACAAGATTGTGAAGTTGAGCCAAGGAGTTTGTAAGGGCAAGGAGATCGCCTACTTCGTGAAGATCTACTGCTAGTGAGGCAAGTCCTTCGTGGGCGATGGCCATGGTGGGATAGACAAGGTTGCTTCTTCGTGGACCCTTCATGGGTGGAGCCCTCCGTGGACTCGCGCAACCGTTACCCTTCGTGGGTTGAAGTCTCCATCAACGTGGATGTAGGATAGCACCACCTATCCGAACCACGGGAAAAACATCCGTGTCTCCAATTGCGTTTGAATTCTCCAAACCCTTCCCTTTACATTCTTGCAAGTTGCATGCTTTACTTTCCGCTGCTATATACTCTTTGCATGCTTGCTTGAATTGTGTGATGATTGCTTGACTTGTCCTAAAGTTGCTAAAATCTGCCAAGAACTAAAATTGGGAAAAGGCATAGCTTTTATTTGGTCAAGTAGTCTAATCACCCCCCTCTAGACATACTTCCGATCCTACAGTGTTGGGGTGTGTTTGGATTGTGGCCAAAGTGCACCTTACCAAAATTTTGGTCATGACCCAAAGATTGGTCTTTGTTTGGATGGTTGCCATTTTTTGGCATGCCAATGAACTCTAGCCAACTCTACTTCATTTTTGTTGCCGATGTCGGCAAAATCATGGGCAACCAAAACCTCAACCAAAATTTTGTCTACCCAATGCTTTGATGGGGCAACCTTGGGCACAAACCAAACATACTGTTGGTCGTGCCACAGCACTAACTCCACCCTCGGCACACTGAAACCGACCGTATCTAGCGACGATGAGCGTGTCACTCACCGCGGTCACCGTGTCCAGAGGCGGTGCTGGAGCTGCGCCACGTTGTTGGCCCCCACGACCCACATGAACAGTTGCCGGTGGCGAGGAGGTCGTGGGCCAGGTCCTCCATTGGACTAGTTTGCGCTACGTCATCCCGAAGGTGTGCCCCACATGTCACTTTCCCTATTTTCCCGGCCATATTCGAGCGTCAGTGCTCCGCGTTGCGCATTAAGCCTTTCACTATGTAGGCCAAGCGAGACAACTTATTGTTTATTTGAGCCGTTCAAGTATAATCATGTGGCGTTTGCTTATTTCTCATTCCTCTCCAACCCTCTTCTCCATCGATCATGTCGCCCTCCGGTCGAGTCCATCCTCCCGCATGCCTCATTTGAACATTCCGCCGAGTATCATTCTCATGTGGGCCTAGACCATGCTTGTATTTCCAATGTTTATTTGTATTTTGTCCGACATGCATACAAACAAACGGTTCATTTAAAGTTTCACTTTGCCTCCACTACGTGTCTTTTCGCGTCTTAGTTTTGACATCCCATTTGGTTCATGCCCAGACACATGTTGACGAGATCGATTGATGTTCAGAGATCAACTGCGTGTTGTGCAAGGAGATAAAGGTTTGGTCTATTTGTATGATAGAAATGACCCGCGGGTGGGGGAGGGGTCGGTGTCAAAATCGGCGGATCTCGGGTAGGGGGTCCCAAACTGTGCGTCTAGGATCGATGGTAACAGGAGACGGGGGACACGATGTTTACCCAGGTTCGGGCCCTCTCTATGGAGGTAATACCCTACTTCCTGCTTGATTGATCTTGATGAATATGAGTATTACAAGAGTTGATCTACCACGAGATCGTAATGGCTAAACCCTAAAAGCCTAGTCTATGAATATATGGTAATGAATGTATCCTATGCGGACTATGCTCTTCGGTTTATATAGACACCGGAGAGTTCTAGGGTTACATGGGGTCGGTTACATAAGAAGGAATCTTCACAACTAGTTGCCTAGCTTGCCTTCCACGCAAAGGAGAGTCCAATCCGGACACGAGTATGGTCTTCAGTCTTCATGCCTTCACAGCCCATCAGTATGGCCCATGGATAACAGACCGGACGCCCTAGGACCCCTTAGTCCAGGACTCCCTCAGTAGCCCCTGAACCTGGCTTCAATGACGAGTAGTCCGGCGCGCAGATTATCTTCAGCATTGCAAGGCGGGTTCCCCTTTTTCCGAACTCCTAGATAGTCTTCGGACGTGATGTTTGTACCCGGACCTTTTATACACCACACATAACCGCAGAGAGAATATAATATTTGCACAGATCTAATATGTCGACAGTTTCTTTACAACACGACATTGCGTCTGTTCGGTTATGATTTCGAATCGTTTTTCTTCTGCAATCCCACGTCTCGAGACACGGTTGCTATTGGTATGTTTTGTCCAAGCAGAGATCGTGTTCCCCTTATTGCGGGATTCTCATCAATGCGGGCATGGGTAATCCAACCGTGCCGTTTGCACAGCCCTTGGGAATAGGCGAATCTTAAGGCGAGCGAGGAGGCGTTTTAATGTTTGCTGCCTTTATAAGAGGATAAGGATCCTCTCTTCCTCTTCTCATGCTTTCTCTCTGTCTCCTCCTTCCCGATCTCGAGCTCCAACGCCCAAGTTATCATCTCCTTTCCACTCAAGCAACCATGTCCGGATCCGGTGGTCAGGGAAAGTGGATGGTCTCCTCCGTCAAGGAGGAGGACATTACTGAGCTCCGAGCAGCCGGATATTTGGCAGAGGAAATCGCCCACCACTTACCGGCCGAGGGACAAATCATCCCCACACTGGAGCCCAACGAGAGGGTAGTATTCCTTCCTCATTTCTTCCGCGGCTGGGGTTTCCACTCCACCCTTTCGTCCGCGGGCTGATGTACTATTATGGGATAGATTTCCATGATCTGTCCCCGAATTCCTTCCTCAACATTTCGGCGTTTATCGTCGTGTGTGAGGCCTTCCTACGCATCC
Source organism: Aegilops umbellulata (assembly GCA_032464435.1). Lineage (NCBI taxonomy): Eukaryota > Viridiplantae > Streptophyta > Magnoliopsida > Poales > Poaceae > Aegilops > Aegilops umbellulata. Next base: position 408,149,372 of record CP136058.1, read on the forward strand.
AGCCCCACTTCGCGCTATGGCTCAAAGTCTTCAACATAAAGTCGAAGGTGGTGGATGGCCAGCACGCGGAGTGAGGAGGAGCCATGGTGAGCAAGCTATCCAATGTCTCCTGGCCCAAAGGCACTTTTGTGGAGACAGTAAAGGAATGGCAGAAGCAGTGGTTCTACATCACAGAATCTCGCGGCACCACCTGGGCCGCGGCTGCCGAATTCCGCTCCGGTGTTCCCATGCGACTCACCTCCTGGGTCGAGAAGAGTCTAGACTGGTGTTCACCTGTTGAGATGATAGCACTGTAGACGCGTGTTCAAAACATGGTGACCAAGAACGTCAAGCTCGTTGACGTCATCCAGGTGATGCTGGTCCGCCGGATTCTTCCGTGCCAGCGCCAAAGCCGCCCTTTGTGGGAGTTCAATTCTAAGAAGCACCAGACCTTGGTGAGGCTCTTCGAGACTACCCACGAAGGTGCGTGGAAGTTTCTTTTTAAGGGCAACGAGAAGCCACCGACCATGGATTCAGAACGTGGCCACGATTATACACACCCCGCCAGCAAGGTATGCTATTTCTGACGTATCCCCAACCTCATTGTTTCGAGGGTGATGTCTGAGCTTTTATTATGGTTTCTCTAGTACTGGATGGAGAGGGCGAAGCGGATCCAGTGTCCGGCTCCGCTGCCCGAAGGACCGGTCATCCCGCGCCTAGCGGAGATGCCGGTGCAGGTGCCATACAAGGCGTCGAAGAAGAAGGCCAAGGGGGCCAAGAGTGGCCCCAGTCGCAAGGGCACTTCGAACGCGATGTCCGAAGATGATGAGGCCTATCCCTCCGTTCCTAAGGACAACGACGAGGAGGAGGAGGAGGAGGAAAACAACGCTCCTCCCGAGGAGAAGAAGAAGAAGAGGGCGGCCTCGGCACATCCGGAGGCGAAAGCGCCCAAAAAGGGGAAGGGCGCCTCCGCGGTCAACACCGCATGGGACGTTGACAGTAGTCCGGAACGGCGCTCCCGCACTAAGCCCCAGGCCGCATCACAAGTGACAGGCTCATTTGTGCGCACATCCAACCCTTTCTCTCCATTATCTTGACGTAGTTAACTGTACTATTGCAGTCTGGCCCGCGACCTAATCCAGCGATTCTCGTCTGGGGGTTCGTTGGCTCCGTCGGAGATGGCAAGCCAGTCGCCACCGCCTACTTACTCTCCTGGGGCCGGGGACGACACCTAAGTGATGTCCTAGAGGGCCGATCCGGACCAGGGAGGAGCCCAGGACGCTATCGGGGAGGCGCCACGAGGCGAAGCCTCCACCGCTGGACACATGGGGGAGACGATCCCCATGAAAACGTGAAGAGGGCCGTGTCCAATTTGGCCCTTAGCCTAATGCGATTCCGGAGACCCATATGGCTCCGGAGTTGGGCGAGCAACCCCCATTGAAGGAGGGGTGTGCGTCGCTTCCACCGGTGGTCCCTGTCCATCCAGGGGCGCCGGACAACCTGATGGAGGCGCTGCGAGGCGCCTCCGTTATGGAAGAGCACTGCATCCTTATGGGCATGGTGATTGAGAAGGTTCAGTCCGCCAAGAGTGGACTGAACAAGGCCTGCAGCAACCTATTGACAGGTTTCGAGGTAAGTGACATAGAAAGAGAAAAAAACCTGTAGTCGGTAGCCCCTGAGACACTGGCCGGCGAGAAGAACCGGACAGAGGATCTATTGTAGGAGACTAACATAGCATGTATGCATAAGCAGGCGTTGCTGTCGGCCGCAACCTCGCATGCTGCCAAAGTCTCTGAATTGAGGCAGAGGCTGGAGTGGACCGAGAACGAGCTCGACGAGGTTAGGGTTCGGCTATAGGAGAAGCAAGGTGAATAACGACTCGCTGTATGTTCGGAAAGCGTATGTATATTGACTGTATTGTCGTAATATGTGCAGGAGCAGCGACCGAGGTCCTGAGGAAGGCCCTGGGTGAGGCTGAGGAGAAAGCTGTCCAGCAGCAAGCTGCCCGTAAGAAGCTCGAGGCCCGGGTCAAGGAAATCCAGCAGGAGCTCCAAGATGCGGTGAAAAAATGTGAGACCTTGGAGAATGATGCGTCGGCTCAAGAGGCCGAGCTCACCAAGGCTCGTCAGAGCACGGAGGCCGCACAGAATGAGGCCCAGGTCGCCCTCCAGGAGATCCAGGAGGCCAAGAAGATCACGGCGGTAAGGCATTTAAGATGCAAAGCAAGTATGCGGAGAAGCAATACCTTTTACTAACCCGGGTTTAGAGTTCCCCAGGGGCTTTTGCAGATCTACCATGCAGCGTATAAGATGCGGCAGAGTTCTACCGAGCCGAAGGAGGAGGTTCTATGGAGAAGCTATTCTGGTCGCGGTACGCGACGCCAGAGCATCCCGTGTCCTTCACCGATCAGCTGAAGCAGCTGGTGGAGCTGCATAGGGTGGCCGAACTAGCCATGAAGGATTTGACAATCTGGCTATCGCCAGCTGAAGCTATGCCCGATAGCCACTTCGGACTCGTGAGGCGTCTGGTGGAGGCCTGTCCGCGGTTGGACGTCATCAAGCGCTCCGCCTGTATTGAAGGTGCCCGTATGGCCTTCGCTCGCTGCATGATGTGGTGGGCGAAGATGAACACTGTTGAAGTTGCCAGCGGGCCGCCGGAGGGCAAGGAGCACCGCACACCCGAGCGATATTTGGATGTCGTAGAGGGGTCTCAATTTATGGCGGCGCAATGTTCGCAGGACATTGTATTTGAATAAATGTATTCATGTTGCCTTTGTCTTGTATTATGGGAACAAAGCCGGTGTTTGTAAAATAATTTTCTTATGCTTTAAATTGTTTCCTCCTGTGCGGCCGTGTTATTTGTAATCTGAGGGTTGGCCAGTCGTCGGCTTCTACCCTCACGTAGGTAGTACAGAGGTGTTCGGGATGGATTCTAAACAATCTTGATCCAATTATATGGTCCTTTGGAGGAGTTGTTTAGCGCAACGAATAAGGCAATCGGACTATACGGCTTGAACGCCCTCACTTAGCCATAGAAGTTTTATAACTAAGCAAGTGTGCAGCCCCTGGTCCAGGACAGGGTGTTGTCGGCATCTGATCAGGAAGTGCCGATCCTTCACATGACGCGGGAAAAATCTCCAACGATTTGGTAACCCTCGAACAGCTGACCGGCTCTCGCCGTATCATGACAGTCAGTTTTCGGCTTTCTCTACTGAGGTGCTCATCCGGTCAAGGCCAGGGCACAATTGCAGTAGTTCTCCCTTTACTACCCTAGCCGATAGAGCGGAACATAGGGTAGCAAGCACGGGAGCCAGGCAACCCAACTATTGACCAAAGACATGATTCAGAGCCAATGCATATAATGCTAAATTCAGGGTGCCGAGCTTACATATAAGAAGTTTCCAGACTTCGCTGCCGTATTGTGGGGCGACCAGTAGCCCCTGGCGAATATGAAACGTATAGAAGAGTATCGATGCCGCAAATAAGCGGATCGAAATAAAATGAAGTAAGAAGTGAAAACCACATAACTGGGCCATGAACCACTTTTATTATAACTGGATGGATACGTCAAAGCGTATATTGTACAGATGGTGCGAGAAGTATCCAAGCTATTTAACATGCTGGGATCAGTAGGGCACAATGTGTGGGTCCTGAGAAATAAGTTTGAATATCGTCAAGAAGAATGTATAAAGGTTGCCCTACACACCTGTGCTGCTTGCCTCCATTGTATGCCAATCCTTCTAAAGGACCTGCGATCAGGCCCGCGGGAAAAGGAACCTGAAACAAGAAAAAGGTAAAAGTATGTTTGTCTGGGATCTGTCTGGCCGAACTGTAGACCCCGGGTTATCTTGTGCCTCCATTGATGTCCATGGAATTTTGAGTGCGTAATTGTGTACGCGTGGTACGAATGCCACTACCTCATTGGGACTGGGACGGAGGCCGGATTGCTAGTCGAGCTCTTGACGAGCCGCACCGTCCTGTTGCAGTGTAGTCTGGGACCTCTTAATGACGTCCGAGGGCTCGGCAGCTGTACTATGGTGCTGCTTGAGAAGGCCGCTCTGTACTTCTGCTGCTAGGGCGGCGGTGTGCTCCTCTGTTCGGAGGGAGCGTTTCGTATTGCCATTGACTGTTCTGACGCCGCGTGGGCCGGGCATCTTGAGCTTGAGGTAAGCGTAGTGTGGCGCTGCGCTGAATCTAGCAAACGCGGTTCGTCCGAGCAGTGCATGATAGCCGCTGCGGAAGGGGACGATATCGAAGATCAACTCTTCGCTTCGGAAGTTGTCCGGAGAACCAAAGACCACTTCCTGCATGATTTAGCCCGTACAGAGAGCCTCTACGCCTGGTATGACTCCTTTAAAGGTAGTATTTGCTGGTTTGATTAGCAAGGGGTTAATGCCCATCTTCCGCACTGTGTCCTGATAAAGCAGGTTGAGGCTGCTACCACCGTCCATCAGGACTCGTGTTAGGTGAAACCCGTCAATAATTGGGTCGAGGACTAGTGCGGATGAACCGCCACGATGGATACTAGTTGGGTGATCCCGGCGATCGAAGGTGATCGTGAATGATGACCACAGGTTGAATTTTGGGGCGACTGGCTCTACCGCGTAGACGTCCCTAAGCGCTCGCTTACGCTCCCTTTTGGGGATGTGCGTAGCGTATATCATGTTCACTGTTTTGACATGAGGGGGAAATTTCTTCTGCCCCCCAGTGTTCGGCTGCCGGGGCTCTTCGTCCTCGTCCTCACTTAGTGATCCCTTTTCCTTGTTTTCGGTATTTAACTTGCCAGTCTGCTTGAAAACCCAACAATCCCTGTTGGTATGATTAGCTTGCTTATCCGGGGTGCCGTGTATCTGGCACGGATGGTCGAGTATGCGGTCCAAGCTGGAAGGTCCTTCATTGTTCCTTTTGTAGGGCTTCTTCCATTGGCCGGACTTGGAGCCAGTGAACCCGGCATTGACCATGGTGTCATTGGTGTTGTTGCCTTAGCTTCGGCGTTTGTGTCTATTGCGCTGGAGCTTGCTAGTGCTATTCTTAGCCTCAGAGGGGCCTTTCTCGCTGGCTGTGTTGTTACTACGGGCCAGCCAACTGTCCTCTCCCGCGCAAAAGCGGGTCATGAGTGCCGTGAGGGCTGCCATGGACTTCGGCTTTTCTTGGCCGAGGTGGCGTGCTAGCCATTCGTCACGGATGCTGTGTTTGAAGGCTGCTAAGGCCTCGGCATCCGAACAGTCAACGATCTGGTTCTTTTTGGTTAGGAACCTAGTCCAGAATTTTTTGGCTGATTCACCAGGTTGTTGAACTATGTGGCTTAAGTCATCGGCGTCTGGTGGCCGGACATATGTTCCCTGGAAGTTGTACAGGAAGGCTTCTTCCAAGTCCTCCCAGTCGCCGATAGAATTTTCAGGCGGACTGTTAATGAAGGAAATATGCCCTAGAGGCAATAATAAAGTTATTATTTATTTCCTTATGTCATGATAAATGTTTATTATTCATGCTAGAATTGTATTAACCGGAAACATAATACTTGTGTGAATACATAGACAAACTAAACGTCACTAGTATGCCTCTACTTGACTAGCTCGTTAATCGAAGATGGTTATGTTTCCTAACCATAGACATGTGTTGTCATTTGATTAACGGGATCACATCATTAGGAGAATGATGTGATTGACATGACCCATTCCACTAGCTTAGCACCCGATCGTTTAGTATGTTGCTATTGCCTTCTTCATGACTTATACATGTTCCTATGACTATGAGATTATGCAACTCCCGTTTGCCAGAGGAACACTTTGTGTGCTACCAAACGTCAGAACGTAACTGGGTGATTATAAAGGTGCTCTACAGGTGTCTCCAAAGGTACATGTTGGGTTGGCGTATTTCGAGATTAGGATTTGTCACTCCGATTGTCGGAGAGGTATCTCTGGGCCCTCTCGGTAATGCACATCACTTAAGCCTTGCAAGCAATGCAACTAATGAGTTAGTTGCAATATGATGTATTACGGAACAAGTAAAGAGACTTGCCGGTAACGAGATTGAACTAGGTATTGATATACCGATGATCGAATCACGGGCAAGTAACATACCGATGACAAAGGGAACAACGCATGTTGTTATGCGGTATGACCGATAAAGATCTTCTTAGAATATGTGGGAGCCAATATGAGCATCCAGGTTCCGCTATTGGTTATTGACCGAAGACGTGTCTCGGTCATGTCTACATTGTTCTCGAACCCGTAGGGTGTCACGACCGGTTTTCCAATAAAAATATTTATTGAGAAACCAATCTTTAGAATCTAGTTTGAGATAAAACCTCCTCACTGGCAGACAAACTTTTGATACAATAAGCCAGTAGCATAAATATATTACAGGGTTGAGCTGACGATGCTCAACAATTTATTACAAGCGTGCCAATAATTATACATAAAGGCGATAAGTGACACAAGGGAGTGGTGGCATACTACTGACTCGCAAATATGGCAGAGGTGGAGTAACACAGTGGGGAGTGGATATGGGATTCTCAAACTAACATCCCATCGAGCGTCGAGGTGAAGCTCGATGAATTTATTAGGGTAGCGGAAGCGGATATGAAACAGTGACCAACTCCAGGGTTGCACGAGACTGACTGGGACTCCTCTAGGCGTCGGATTCGCTATCGAACTCTTCATCCATGAGATCACCTTCGTCAGCATCTGGCCAAATCAACAAGCCAGTGAGTACTTTGAAAGTACTCGCAAGACAGTTCGGACGTAAGATATAACAAATGCCAACATGAAATACATGGAAGTTAACCAGTACGATCAAACATAGAAGTGATAATGCTGGGTGCCAAACGAGTGTCTGAAAGACTCCTCGAGCGGAAAATGCAGAATAATAATACTGGTGCCAAACGAGTGTCTGAAAGACTCCTCGAGCGGAAAATGCAGAATAGGAATACTGGTGCCAAACGAGTGTCTGAAAGACTCCTCGAGCGGAAAATGCGGAATAATAATACTGGTGCCAAACGAGTGTCTGAAAGACTCCTCGAGCTGAAAATGCGGAATAATAATGCCACAATCGGGCGTCTGAGCGACACCACATAAAGGGCTCTAAAAGAAATGCCACAGTCGGGCGTCTGAGCGACACCACATAAAGGGCTTTAAAAGAAACGCCACAGTCGGGCGTCGGAGCGACACCACATAAAGGGCTTTTGACTGATAAGGAACTAATATATTCATCATAAATATATTCAACTCATGGAAATAAACGGGTTAATACATCCGCAAGGATAAACATTTAACCGGTCTTAGTGCCCATGTGTCCCACCGGGTAATCTGTCACCAAACTGGCACATGACTGTTAGCAGGGAACTTGGAAATAGATAAGATGATTTAAGGATATAGAGCTCTGCAGAGTTTGTACAAAAATTTCCCACAGTCGACGGATTTCCGTAGTCACTAGGACTAGTTCCGTTACGGTATTTCAGAAGAAAACACAGCAATCCAGTACACACCCATCCAACTCTTTGATGCCAGGAATCACCCTCAACATCGTCCAAGAAAAACTATTGAGACGGGGAGATCACAATCTCGAATAGCATGGGATCAAATTTATATACGCGCGCTCTAAGGGGTGCCCCCCTCTCGGTCCCAACCGGAAACACCCATGCCCCCTGACCGGATGCCTGGCTTTAATCCAGGGCCATGGAACCAGCATCCCGGCCTCTCCTTGTTGGTGTGTACCCAGAAAGTGGTTTGCATCTTACTAAACCATATCCCTTTCGGGAAACATGTGGTAGTACAGGGAAAGGAAATGGATTTGAACCCAACCGATATGGGTTGGTACTGAAGATAACTTGCATGGCCTAAGACTGGCATGCTACAACACTGCCATCTTACCCATCTTCATGCCAACACATGGCCTTGCATACTCACGTTCAACGACGTGTGAAATCATCGGGCTTACTTGCTCCAACAATGCATAATGAACGGTTCATCGGTATGCTTCACACATGCCATGAAACTATCTATATGCAAACATGCCAAGACACTCATCATATCAAAAGTTCGAACATGCTTGCCTGGTTCTGAGTAGTCGGAGCCTAGCTCGGTGAAGTTCGCGGCCCCGTCACCTCCGTCGGTATCTACGGTACAGAGAAAACATACGCGCTAACGTGAATACCGAGAGGTGCAGAAAAAGTATTGCAAATATTTTTCAAATAAATCTGATAAAAAACTAGACAAAATTTTGAAGAGAACAGAAAAAGGATCAATCAAAACTATGCTTCTGATAAAAAGTTATGAAGGTTTTCATCCAGGGACTCATCTGTAATGAAACAGAAACTTCCCAGGGTTCTAACTGAGAAAACAGAAAACGGTTCGTTTGGAAATGCGCAAGCGCAAGAGAGAAAACGTATTTTGCCCGAAGGCGCCAATAGAAAACGGTTCGCGAATAAAGGAACAGAGGCTGACATGCGGGGTCCGCATGTCAGGTTTGAAAAGGCTCGCCGGCGCCCGAAGACGGCGGTGGACGCCGGCGTCGAACTACAGCGAATTAGGAGAAACGGAGGGTACCAAGAGCTTCAGTGTCTTCTTCCGCGTCGGTGGGTGGTGGACTCGTCCAACAGGGAGCACCAGGTCGACGGCGACACTAACTCCGGCGGACGGCGGTTCGGGTGAGGATGGGGAACTCCGGTGGAGGGCTGCAAGCTTCAAATTGAAGTGCGGGTCAGAATGAGGGATGCATGGAGAAGCTACTGGCAGGAGAATGGAGGTGGAGGAGCACACACGGGGGCGAATCGGGCTGGATCCAGTGGCGGGTCGCGGCGGTCGGAGTCGAGGAAGGAGACCTCCTCGGGGCTCTTCCAGAGGCCTGGCGTGCTCTAGGGGGAGTGCAGGGCTAGTGGGTGCTCGAGTTGAAGCTCGGGGCCTCTATTTATAGGCAGATCGACGGGATGGCCGTAAACGAAGAATCTCCGGCGAGCGATTACGGCGGAGCAGTGGATTAGAGGGTGGTTTGAGCGGTTGGGCAGCATCAGTGGAGGTTACTGGACTCGTTCCGCTACTAAACGGAGCTGGCCCCGGCGTAATGGCGTCTGTCCACGGTGAGGTGACCGCACGGGCTCAACGGCGGCAGAGAGCGCGCGCTGTGCGCGTTGCACCACGGCGACGGTGCTGCATGCGTGCGCTGGCGTGGAGATGGCCACGCGGAGCCATCAGCGGGGTTGTGCAGCGCGGAACGGCATTGAGCCGCCGTATTTCTTCCTGTTGGCTGCCACGGCGGTTCAGCCGCCGCGAGACACGCCGGCGTGGTCGGGTCAGAGCGCCACCGACGCCAGGAAGAAGCCAAGCGCGCGTGCGGGGCTCTAGACACGCAGACCAGGCGTCGAGCAACGTGCCAAGGGCACTGTGGGCGCGTGACTGAAGATGATCTGTAGAAATCAACACTGAAGACTGAATTTGCTGAACGTGTTCGAACAGTGCATGCAAGGTGTTCGACAGAATGATCCAGGCATGTAGGGATTTTTCCTTGGGCTGATTTTTGGTGGAGTGACTTCTCATAGCTCTAGTAGGCTACCTGATTTTTGGTGGAATTTTTGGAGAAGTGTAGATATGAATTTCACCAAATTTGACAAATCTGGTCCAAACTTGCAGGGAGTGTAAGTTGAAAATTTTGAAAAGAAGATGAGTGGATCAAGATGGTTCTGGGTTGTGGTTGCAAAGGACTAGCCAGTAGAGTTGGTTTGAAGTCAAATCTCAAATGGAAAAGGGTACTTGCTTTGAAAATCCATCAGGCTCAGAATAATTGATAGAAAATATTTGAGAGATAAAACAAAGTCCAAAACTTGTTTGGATGAGTTGGGATAGGGAATTTGAGTTGTTGACAAGGAGGGGAGAAGATGTTGGAGTGGTTTTACCTCATGGGCAAAATACAAGGTCATGGATGGTTTTCAATAGAATGAAAATCCCAAATCTTTTTCATAGAGTTTTTCTTAAAAAGAAAAGACTAAACTCCCAAAAATAAAATCTGAGAAGGGAAACAATAGAGAAGGAGTTTTTAAGAAGGTCAAACCCAAAGCTTGAATGAGAAAACAGAAATAACAAACCCTAGTCAAGGAAAAGGATTTTTAAGAGGGTTGTTTTTCTGAAAGCCTCAAATCTCAAGGAAAATCCAGCAAGGATTTTTGCAAAAACCCAAATGAAATTTTTGGGGTGTCACAACACCTACCCCCTTAGGAAAAATCTCGTCCCCGAGATTTCAGTTGATCCTTAAATAAGTGTGGATGCTCTGTTCGAAGAAAATCCTCTCTCTCCCATGTTGCTTCACTTTCGGTGTGATTACTCCACTGAACTTTGAAAAATTTGACGGTTTTCTGTCGGGTCCTCCTTTCAGACTCCTCTAATATCTTTACTGGGTGTTCCCGATAAGTGAGGTCTGGCTGCACGTCTATGTTCTCATGGGATACTTGTTTCTCTGGGTTGCTCACGTATTTCCTTAATTGCGATACGTGGAACACGTTGTGGATATCTGACAGTTCCTCAGGTAGGTCTAGTTGGTATGCTACTGCGCCTTTCCGTGCCAATATACTGAATGGCCCGATGAATCTTGGCGCTAGCTTTCCCTTAATTTTGAATCGTTGCAACCCCCTCATAGGTGACACTCGTAGGTACACGAATTCACCGGGTTCGAAGTTGACCCCACGATGTTTCTGATCGTAATAACTCTTTTGCCGGCTTTGGGCGGTCTTGAGTCGATCTCTGATTAGTTGGACCTTTTCCTCGGCTTCCTTGAGCACGTCTGGGCCGAAGATACGGCTGTCTCCGGTCTCTGACCAATTTAACGGGGTACGACATCTTCGTCCATACAAGGCCTCAAATGGTGCCATTTGCAGGCTGGCCTGATGACTGTTGTTGTACGCGAACTCGGCGTATGGCAGGCTGTCTTCCCAACTGGTTCCATAGGTGAGGACACAGGCTCTCAGCATGTCCTCTAAAATCTGGTTTACGCGTTCTGTTTGTCCATCTGTCTGGGGGTGGTATGCCGTACTGAAGGCTAGTTGAGTTCCTAGAGCCTGTTGTAACTGCTCCCAGAATCTCGAGACGAACTGTGTTCCTCTGTCAGATATTATAGTCTTCGGGACACCGTGCAGACAAACTATGCGAGGGAGATATATCTTGGCAAGCTTCTGAGTGGTGTGGGTCGTCTTTACTAGAATGAAATGTGCCACCTTAGTCAACCTGTCGGTGATAACCCATATGGCATCATTCCCGTGTCGTGATCGAGGTAGTCCGACAATGAAATCCATCCCTATTTCATCCCATTTCCACTCAGGTATTTTATTTGGTTGCAGTAGTCCGGCTGGTCTCTGATGTTCGGCCTTTATACGTTGACAAGAGTCGCAGCATGCAATGAAGGTGGCTATGTCCCTTTTCATACCGTGCTACCAAAATCCTTCTTGGATATCCTTATACATCTTGGTTCCTCCAGGGTGGATCGAATATGGAGCGGTGTGGGCTTCAGCTAGAATTTGCCGTTTGAGGTCTTCTATGTCTGGCACGCAGAGTCTGTTTCCGTACCATAGTGTCCCTTCTTCGTCTATGATGAATTCCGAGGCCTTGCCCATACTCACTTTTCTTTTGATGCCTTCAATGCTGGGGTGACCCGGCTGGGCTTCTTTGATTCTTTTCACAAGGTTGGGTTGTATCTCCAAGTTTGTTATGGTGCCTTCTGCTACCATCAACAAGTTGAGTCTGGCAAATTCCCGTTGGAATTCGGGTCTTAAGTTGGGCAGACCGTTGTTGTCGGCGCTGGGGTTCCGACTAAGAGCATCGGCTACTACATTTGCTTTTCCAGGATGATAGTGGATTCCGACATCATAATCCTTTACTAGCTCCAACCAGTGTCGTTGCCTTAAATTCAGCTCTGGCTGTGTGAAAATATATTTGAGACTTTTATGGTCCGTATATATTTCACATCGATTTCCAAGTAGGAAATGCCTCCATTCCTTGAGTGCATGAATAACTGCTGCCATTTCTAAGTCATGAGTGGGATAGTTTTCCTCATGCTTGCGAAGTTGCCTTGAGGCGTATGCGACAACCTTGCCCTCTTGCATTAATACGCATCCGAGTCCCTTCCTGGACGCGTCACAATATACTTCAAAATTCTTGCGTATGTCTGGCATAATCAATACTGGTGCTGTTGTTAATTTCCGTTTTAGCTCTTGGAAACTTTTCTCACAGGCTTCTGTCCATTCAAATTTCTTATCTTTCTTGAGCAACTGCGTCATTGGCTTGGCTATGGTGGAGAATCCTTCAATAAATCTGCGGTAATATCCTGCCATTCCCAAGAAACTCCGTATGTCCGTTACGCTGGCTGGTGACTTCCAGCCAAGTATGGCCTTGACTTTCTCTGGGTCCACGGCGATCCCGTCTTGGGTTAGCACGTGGCCTAGAAAGCCTACTTGCCTTAACCAAAATTCACACTTGCTGAACTTGGCGTACAATTGGTGTTTCCTGAGTTCTCCTAGTACAATTCTGAGATGTTCAGCGTGTTCTTCTGGTGTTTTGGAGTATACTAAAATATCGTCGATGAATACCACAACGAACTTGTCCATAAACTTCATAAATACTTTGTTCATGAGGTGAACAAAATATGCAGGGGCATTTGTTAATCCAAAAGGCATTACTGTGAACTCATACAGTCCATATCTGGAGGTGAAGGCTGTCTTGGGGATATCTTCTGTTCGTACCTTTAATTGATGGTATCCTGACCTTAGGTCGATTTTTGAGAATACCTTGGCCTTAGCGAGTTGATCGAATAAATCATTTATTCTTGGCATCGGGTATTTGTTCTTGATCGTGACCATGTTGAGTGCTCGGTAGTCAATACACAATCGCAGTGTTCCATCTTTCTTTTTGGCAAACAAAATTGGTGATCCCCATGGTGAGGAACTGGCTCGAATGTATCCCTTGTCAAGCAATTCTTTTATTTGTTTCTTCAGTTCAACTAACTCGGATGGTGCCATTCTGTATGGTTTCTTGTATATGGGGGTGGTCCCTGGTGCTAGCTCAATGCTGAATTCTATCTCTCGGTCGGGTGGCATGCCTGGTAGCTCTTCGGGAAATACGTCTGGAAATTCACATACTACTGGAACCTTGTTTAATTCAGAAATGTCCACCTTGTTCAGTCTTGGTTGTCTGGGCACTTCTCTTTCTTTGGCGGATACTCTTATTGTCTTACCATGGTGGTGTGTGAGAATCACGGTCCGATTGAAACAATCAATGAAACCTTTGTTGGTGGTTAACCAGTCCATCCCTAGGATGACATCTAGTCCTTTATTTTCCAACACAATGAGATTGGCGTGAAACTTCAATCCTTTGAACTCAATAATCACATCCTGACAGTAATTCTGAGTAACTTGCTGAATTCCAGGGGACTTGATGATCATGGATTTCCCCAAAGGAAGCATTGAAAAATTATTTTGCGAAGCAAAACTTTTCGAAATAAAAGAGTGAGAAGCTCCAGAATCAAACAAAACCATTGCAGGTATTGTGTTGACAGGGAACATACCGAGTACGATATCCGGAGCGTTTTGTGCCTCCTCTTTGGTCACGTGGTTCAGATGACCTTTCCTGTGGTTATTGTTGGGATTGAAGTTGTTTCGCTTGGGCGCTGAATTATTGTTGCCGTTGTTCGGCTTTGGTGCTGAGCTTCTTGGCTTGGGACACTGCTTGGCATAGTGTCCTTCTTCTCCACAGGCGTAACAAGTAACACCTGGGCGATATGTGAACTCCTTGTCCCTAGCATGAAAATTCTTTGTTGGGCGCGAGACGTTGGATGATGATTTGTGCGTCCCACCCTTCTGAAAATTGGTCTTACTTCGGTGATTGCGAGCATGGTTAGTCTGGTCCCTTTTTCGCTTGCGGATATCTTCCAAACTGCGTCTTTCATTTTCCAGAGTAATAGCTTTATCCACCAGCATCTTAAAATCTGGGAAAGTGTGTATGACCAGTTGGCATTTAAGCGCGGGCGCTAGGCCGTCAAGGAACTTCTCCATTTTCTTGCTTTCAGTCATACGCTCTTCGTTGGCGTAGCGGGATAACAGAGTAAATTGGCCGTTGTAATCGGACACTATCATGTTCCTTTGCTTGAGGTCATCGAACTCTCTTTTCTTGATTTTCATAATACTCTTAGGAATATGCGCGCCACGGAAACCTTCTTTGAAATCATCCCAGGTTATATCATTTTCGTTGGGATGCATGTGCAGAAAATTTTCCCACCAGGATGCGGCTGCTCCCGTGAGATAATGCGGTGCGTACAGTACCTTTTCTGGGTCTGAGCATTTTGCAATAATTAACTTTCTCTCCATATCGCGAAGCCAGTCTTCGGCCTCAAGTGGCTTGTCAGTATGAGAAAATGTTGAGGGACGTGTCTTCTGTAGCTCAGATAACTTGGAATGCTGCGGATACTGCCCATGGTGATTTCCCATGTTAATGACTTGGTTCATCATTTCCCGATGTTCTTGCTGACTCTGTTCATAAAGGCGGCACATTTGGGAAAGTGCCGTTTCACTGTCCTGTTGACTTGTCTGACCTCGTGTAAAAGTGTTGCCCGGTTGATTGCCATAATTTTCCTCTGGTGGGGCTGGCATGGAGCGAGTCCAAGGACGAGACATTTTTCACTCTGGGGATGTATTTGTAAAACCCATAAGAAAAATGGAAGGGTTGCGAAGATAAAACCCAAAACGCACAAGGTTGACAAATAAAATTTTTAAAGCCAAGATTACTCAAGGGAAAACAAATCGATTTGCGCATAGAGAAGGACTGCATCATTACGCATCTTACACGCGGCGATAATTATACAATACACCACTCAGGACATGCGTACATAATCCTGACATGTTATTGAGGCTAGTGCACTTCTCCAGATCCTACATGATGCGCAAACAAGCTACTTCTCACAACATCTTACATGGCGATGCAACGCATGGCGGCTACGCGTACTCAGTCGGAGATGTTGATGACGTCCTTGGCCCTGCCAAGGGTGAGGCATAGCGAAGCCGGGGACTCGACTTCTTCCTCGCTAATAGGCTCCATACGAGTAGTGCTGCGCCGAGTAGATGGAGCGGGTGCCAGGGGAGGAATGACGCGGATTGGAGTCGGCGCGAGTGGCGATGCAGTGCGCGCTGCAGTGGGTGCAATGACCTGGTTGAATTCCTCGGTGGTAGGCAGGCGACGAGCAGGAGCATGGGATGCAGAGGACGAGACAAAAGTCAGTGGCGGTGCGGTGGGTAGGAGCTCCCTCCTGTTGGCGGCACAACCGTGGACTGAGTCCATGCGGGCGGCCACAAAGTCACTACTCCATTTCACGTGATGATCGGTTATGGTTTAGTTGATTTGGATCACGTGATCACTTAGAATATTAGAGGGATGTCTCTCTAAGTGGGAGTTCTTAAGTAATATGATTAATTGAACTTAAATTTATCATGAACTTAGTACCTGATAGTATCTTGCTTGTTTATGTTTGATTGTAGATAGATGGCCCGTGTTGTTGTTCCGTTGAATTTTAATGCGTTCCTTGAGAAAGCAAAGTTGAAAGATGATGGTAGCAATTACACGGACTGGGTCCCTTACTTGAGGATTATCCTCATTGCTGCACAGAAGAATTACGTCCTGGAAGCACCGCTAGGTGCCAGGCCTGCTGCTGATGCAACTGACGATGTTAATAACGTCTGGCAGAGCAAAGCTGATGACTACTCGATAGTTCAATGTGCCATGCTTTACGGCTTAGAATCGGGACTTCAACGACGCTTTGAACGTCATGGAGCATATGAGATGATCCAGGAGTTGAAGTTAATATTTCAAGCAAATGCCCGGATTGGGAGATATGAAGTCTCCAATAAGTTCTATAGCTGCAAGATGGAGGAGAACAGTTCTGTCAGTGAGCATATACTCAAAATGTCTGGGGTATAATAATTACTTGATTCAACTGGGAGTTGTCGGGGGTTAGGTGCGACATATGCCAAAGGATGGCTTATCATGGTGGGGGCGAGTAGAACGTCGCCGGTGCCTGGAAGCGGGATGAGGCGTAAACATGCTCGCCGGCGGATCTTACCTAGCTTCGGGGCTCTTCGAGGAGATAATACCCCTACTGCTGCTCTGCGGGGTCTCCGCATGGTCACTATGGAGATATGTGTACAAAGTTGCTCCTCGAGCTGTGTTCTAGAGGCAGGAGAGGGCAATGCTAGCGCTCCCCTCCTCTATGCTGTTGGTCTAGTGGAAAAAGGATCGAACCCTTTGCATGGGTGCTCCGGGTGGTTTATATAGGCCTACCCCCCCGGGGGTACAATGGTAATCTGACTGGGTGCGGGTCCCAGCCGTCTGTCTCTTAGGCCGCTGTCTTCTCCGCCGACTCCTGGGGGCCACCTCTGGTGGGCCCCGCCGACTGACCTGGCCACTGTAGCCGCGCCTCTGATGACGTTGGCGGGGTCGTGGGGGCGTGGCAACGGTGCCGCCGCCTGGCGGGCGATCACTATCGCCACTCCCCGTCTTATCTGGTTAATGGCGCGTGGGACCTGTGGGAGGAGCTGTCCGACTCTCGGAGGCCGACTCCCACGAGGGCCGTCTTCGGGTGCTCTCGCCGTCTTCTATCTCCCCCGCTGACCGGCGGGGCCCGCCGTCTCCAGGCCGTACTGGCGGGCAAACGTGGGAACAGGGTTCCGCCGCTGGGGCGGACGTCAGGGCAGGTATGGCCACAGTGCCGTGCCGTACCGAAGATCTCCTCCGGTACGTCGCACTGTAGCCATACCCGCCCTTGGTAATCAGGGTAGGGGAGGGCCGTACTCCGGCCATCCCCAGTCCTGTCCTTCTTCTAGAAGGCTGAAGGTGGCGAAGTCGTGGGCCGACTCCCCATAGTCGGCATTCCTGGAGTCGCCAACTGGGAGTCGGCTTATGTCGTAGCCGTCTTCGAGATTCGGCCGTGGGCGGGCTATAGCCGACTCTCAGAGTCAGCCCTTTGTCTTGGGATCCTTTGAGGGGCGTAGCCTGCCCCGATGTCTTGAAAGGTTCTAGGCCCCGGGTTAGCCTACCCGTGGCCCATTACTCCGACAGTAGTCCCCGAAGCTGGTGAGGCGCCGAGGGATGCGCCGAGGGGCCTCAACAGTTTCTTCCTTCGAGGAGTTGGTGCCGTAGCTCGCCTGCCGTCTCCCTTCGCGCTGATTATCAGGAGGCGATTCTGCTCCGGCCGTCTTCGTCGAGCCGTCTCTCAGAGGTCGGACTTGCCTTCAAGTCGCCTTGCTCTTCTTTAGGTAGTTTGAAGATCGTGGCGGGACGCAAACGGCGTGCTTGAGAAGCAACGCGGCCGTCGCCCGCCGCGGACTATTCCATGGGCGCCACGTAGCCGGGCAAGCCTGCCAGCCCACGCGCGCGACGGGACAGGCCCGCGGGCGGGGCCCGCCACTACCGCGCCTCGGCCCTCGAGCGGATCCGCTGCGGCCGCGCGGGCGGTTGGGCTTTGGCGCAGTAAATGCGCGTGGTAACTCCGCGTGGTAAATCGTGGGGGTCGTGGGGGCGTGGGCGCAGTTAATCCCACGACGGCCCCTCGGCTCCTCAGCCCGTAGGCCTATAAGTAGGCAGAGGGAGCGGGGCGGCGAAGCACGCGTGCCTGCTCTCCTCTGCTTCCTCCCGTTCCTTCTTCTTCTCACTGCCGCCGCGCCGGACTACGCCCTGCTCCCGACGATGAGCTCTTCTTCCGCCGCCGCGCCCGCCGCCGTCCGCTCCGGCGAGTGGGACGGTTCTGAAGTTGACGACGACATCATCGAGTTTCTTCGCAGGACGCGCCGCATCCCCGACGCGCACCTCGTGCAGGCCCGCGCCCTGCCGCCGGGGGAGGTGTCGCCGGTGCCGGCGGAGGGCGAGCGCGTCGTGTTCCGCTCCCACCTGTCGCGCGGCCTGTGGCTGCCGGCGAGCGGATTCTTCCGCTCGTTCCTGGAGTTTCACGGCCTCCAACCGCACCACCTTACTCCAAACACGGTGGTGCTGTTGGCGGCCTTCGCCTCGCTCTGCGAGGGATTCCTCGGTGTTCTCCCCACCATCGAGCTATGGGGGGAATTCTTCCATTCTAAGCTCGGTACGCACGTCGCCGGCGTGCCAGCCCAATGCGGCGCCTTTATCGCGCTGCGGAGGTCGACTGCCGACAACCCATTCCCCGCCATCCAGTTGATCAAGTCGGTGAAGATGTGGCAGCGTTCTTACTTCTATGTAAAGAACATCGCCGCAGACGGCGACTGGGTCAACCTGCCGGCCTTCGAAGCCGGCGCGCCGGCTGGGAGGCAGCCCAGCTGGTCCTACCGCGCCAAGACGCTGACTCCGGCCGGAGCCGCCGCCGTGCAGCGACTTCGGGTGTTGACGCAGTCAGCCGGCCTGACTGGGGCCGACTTGCTGGCCGCCTTCGTGGCGCGCCGAGTTCTGCCGCTCCAAAGCCGGCCTCATCTGATTTGTCAGATGAGCGGCCACCGGGACCCCAGTCGGACGTGCACCAAAGATCTTCCTCACGCGGAGGTTGCGGACATGGTGAACTTCATCGCGAACTGCGGCCTCTCGGGGGACTCGCAGTTTGGCATGGAGCCATACTCGCGCGCCAACCCCCCGCCGGTGGTAAGTTGCTCTTTTCTTCTCTTTCTCTTTTTCAGCCGAATCCGGCTTCTGCTCTTTATTTCTCTTAACCTTTGAACCAGAACTCTCTTCTCCAGCCCTCATCTGGCGCCATGGGTCCGCCTCGCCAGTTCGCCTCTGATCGAGCAGAGAGTGATGTCGACGACCCCGACTTGGGGGCGGCGGCATTGGAGGCCGACGCCGAAGGAGGCGGCGAAGGAGAAGAAGGCGGCCCGAGGCCCTCGGCCACCTTCGCCGACTGGCCCGTCGGCGAAGAGGGGGAAGTCGCCCCGCACCACCAGCCGAGGCAAGACGGCGCGAGGAAGCGCCGGGCCGGGCCGAGTTCCCTCGGAGGCCGGGAGAAGAAGTTTAAGGGGGCAGCCGCCGCGACCAAACGGGAAGAGGCGGCCGCGAAGGCCCAGCGCTTCCGTAAGGAAGTGAAGAAGCCGCCGCTGTCCTCTGCGTGAGTGCCCCTACTTCTCTGTCTTGTTTTTGTCTTCTGGTGGGTTTAGTCTGAGTTTTTACATGTGCTCCTCGCTTCAGAGCTCCTCTCACCCTAGGGAGGGTCGCCGCCGCCTCCATCAGGGGGTCGGTGGAGTCGTCCGCCACTCGGCGCATTGACCCAGCCGCCGAACTCCGGGAGGCGACGGAGCGGAACGCGCAGGAAAAACGCGACGAGGACGAAGCCGCCCGTCAGAAGAAGGCGGAAGCCGAGAAGACGGCCGCCCCCGCCCAGCAGGGTCTCAAGGGAGCCGGAGCCGCCGCCGCGGCCCAAGAGCGGGCCGAAGAAGCCGCGCGCCGCCAATCGGCGCTGCTCGTCGTTCTATTGCGCTCGGCGCCGGCTATGGATCCTATGGATCATTCTGGGGAGGCCGGCGGGGGACATGCCGTCGTGGAGAGGGAGGGCAGCGAGATCCCCAGGCGAGACCCGGTGGCGCCGCCACCACCGCCCCCGCCGTCATCGGGGGGCGCAAAGGGTAAACAGTCGGCGGACCCGCCAGTACCGCCGACTTCAGACGAAGCCACGGTGAACTTGCTTCTTCAAGTCGCCCTGCCAACTCGTCGCCGGCTGGAGAAGGCGACTTCGGCGCCACGCCCTCTGGAGACCGGAGCGGCCAGCTCGGCCACGCCAGAGGTCGAGGTGACGAGTTCCGCGCCCGTCGGGTGGGCGCGAGGAGGCGGCACGGGCCCGCTGAACCAGGCGCTCCTGGACGTCCAGGCAAAGCTGCGAGCTGAAAGCGACGCCATCCAGCACTGCTCAAAGGCGCACCTAGCGACACGAGCGGCCGTCCGGGTATGTTCCTTCTGACTTGTTTTTTCTTGTTCTTCTCTGTGGGGGCGCGCCAGCGCACCCACTGGGTGTAGTCCCCGAGTTCCAGGTCGGCTGCTGAGCAGGCGGGTTGGAACTCTAATGGCGAATTCCAAATGCTTATTCTTTTTTGAAATGCTCACTGTAGGACTACCACAACCTCCGAGCCACCGTCTTCAACCGAAATGTTGAAGAGCTGGGCAAGCGGACTGCCGACTTGTCGGAGAGCCGGAGTAAGTTTGCCTCTTCGCGGGGGCGCGCTGGCGCACCCGCGGGCTGTAGTCCCCGAGATTCGGGCCGACTGCTGCGCAGTCGGGCCGGATCTTCTTGGCGACCTTTCCTGATGACTTGTGTCCTTTTTTCTTCTTTCTTCAGAGGCCAATGCCGTTCTTCAGCAGCAGCTGGGCGAAGCCAACACCGCCTTGCGCGCCAAGGAGGTGGAGTGTGGCAAGCTCGTCACGGAGCGCGACCTGCTGGCCGCGCAGCTGGCGGAGCAGAAGGAGCTGCTCAAGAAGGCGCAGGAGGAGGCGAAGGACAAGGAGGCTGAGCTCCAGGCCGAGTTCGAGGTCGAACGCTCCTCCTGGACCGACAAGGAGGCGATGCTGACCTCCGGCTTCCACGAGATTGAAGATATCGTTGATGGTAAGTTTTCTTTGCTTGCTTTCTTTGAGCGGCCGACTGTGGGTCGGGCCGACTCTTGCTTTTTCTGACTTGCTTCTTTTTTCGTCTTTGGCAGACTTCTTGCCGGGTTACGCACAAACTGCCGTTCAAGCCATCGAGGCTGACCGTGAGGCGCGGAGGGCGGCCGGCGAGGAGGTTGCTGTCAACGCCCCCCGGACTCTTGACGAACAGCTTCTGAGCATCGAGGCTCGTCTACGTCCGGCTCACCGGATGCTGCGCCGGCTTCAACGAGTCGGCGCCCAGGCGATTGCTGCCTTGTGGCCGGAGATGCCGGTTCTGCGCACTCCCAGTCGGACTGCCGACTGGCTGGAGGTCGCAGCAGGCCGTCTAGAGGCTTGGAAAGGCTCCTCGGCACGTGCCGGGGCACGTTGTGCCTTGGAGTTCGTCAAGGCGTGGTATCCAGACCTGAGTCTGGACCAGCTGGCCACGCTCCGAGCTGAGGCCCAGCCGGAACTGGCAGCCATGGAGGATGACTTCGTCAAGCGCGCCGCGGCGATCGCCGAGTACGTCGACACCAGCGTCTTCGTTCCTGAGCGTGCTGACAACGGCGAGGAGGCGCCGCCGAAGTGGTTTGGGATGAACCCGAACTACGACGAGGACTCGGCGGAGGTGATTGGCTCCAGCGTCGAGGAAGAAGACGAGGTGGAAGCCGACGGCGAGACGGAGGCGCCAGAAGCCGGAGCGGGCGACCAGCCTCAGCTCGACCGAGCCTCCAACAACGAGCCGCGCCCAACTGCGCCGACTACTGCTGGAGGTGATCAAGCCGAGTCTACCCCGCCGGCTGCCCCGACGTCCGACACCGCCATCTCCGCCGAGCCCCCAAACCCGTCTGCCGCTTCATAAGCCGCCGTCTTGCTTTACTTATCTGCTTAGTAATTTCTCGAAGACTTTGTTAATTCGCACATTTCCACCCACTGGGTGTATTTTGAACATCTGTTCATGGATTCGGCCAATGGCCTTTGTGGTGTAAATATTTGTCTATGTTCTATCGTTTCTCGCTTGTTGCTCTTTAGGCTTTTTTCCTTTTGCCGCCTTCCCTTGGGTGCCGTCTTTGCCAGTCGGACAGCCGCTCCGCGGACTGCCGCTGGACCAAATACCTGGCCGCCTTGGGAAGGCAAGTACTTAGCCGTTCGAGAGTTTTTGTAGCAAGTCGGATAGAAAGACGGCAAGCCGACTACTCGGAGTCGGTTTTGCGAGGATCAGCTGAAAAGCTGGCTCGGGCTATGTTTTTACGCTTTGAATCCTTAGCCTTTTTTCGTGCGGGCGCCTATTCTACCTTACTCCAGCCCACCAGTCAGTCGCTCTGCGAGCTGTGGCTTTGGCGGGAGTCGGCTTAGGCGCCGCACACTACTTGTCTGACCGCAGGAAGCGTTTTCATAGCGCGAGACGGCAAGTCCCCGGGCCGACTGGTCGAGCCCGGGGTCAAGCGGCATAAAGAGTGTCGTACTCGGAAGCATAACTCTTATCATACAGATAACAAAAGGGGCAGTCCCCGAGTTCGTCTCGGGGGCCCCAGAGTCTTGGTACTTAAAATACAAAAAAGGGGGCGCGATACATACTGCATCAGCTGTAAAATCTTCAAAGAAGATTCGCGTTCCATGGTCGCTCCGTCTCTTTGCCGGAGTCGTCCCTCTTGCGTGCTTGGGGCTTCTGAGCGTCGATTAGGTAGTAGGAGTCGTTGCCCAGCACCTTGCTGATGATGAAGGGGCCTTCCCAAGGAGCCGACAACTTGTGCTGGCCGGCTGTTCGCTGGATCAGCCGGAGCACAAGGTCGCCCTCTTGGAAGGATCTTGGCCTGACCTTCCTGTTGTAGTAGCGATGTAGGCTCTGCTGGTAGATGCTGGACCGGCTGAGTGCCAACAGCCGGCCCTCTTCCAGCAGATCGACGCCGTCTTGTCGTGCTTCTTCTGCTTCCTCCGTGGTGTACATCGTGACTCGTGGGGAGTCGAACTCTATATCCGTTGGGATGACGGCTTCAGCACCGTAGACGAGGAAGAAGGGCGTGAAGCCGGTTGACTTGTTTGGAGTCGTACGCAGACTCCAGAGGACGGCCGGCAACTCGTCAAGCCAATAGCCGGCCGAACGTTCCAACGGTTCGACCAACCGAGGCTTGATGCCGGACAGGATGAGGCCATTCGCTCGCTCCACCTGGCCGTTTGACTGCGGGTTGGCAACGGACGCTAGGTCCAGTCGGATGCCCTGCGTCGCGCAGAAACGGGCCAAGGCGCCTTTGGCAAAGTTGGTGCCATTGTCGGTGATGATGCTGTGTGGTATGCCATACCGAATTGTGATGTCTGAGATGAAAGTCACGGCAGTCGAACCGTTCAATTTTTTGATGGGCTTCACTTCTATCCACTTGGTGAACTTGTCCACCGTGACAAGCAGATGAGTTAGGCCACCTCGTGCCGTCTTGAAGGGTCCCACCATATCCAGGCCCCAAACTGTAAAGGGCCAGGCGATGGGGATAGTCTTGAGTGCTGAAGCCGGCTGATGCGGCTTGGATCGGAACTTCTGGCACCCCTTGCATTTCTGGACCAACTCTTTGGCCTCTTCGAGGGCAGTCGGCCAGAAGAAACCGTGTCGGAAGGCTTTGGCAACGAGCGCTCTTGAGGCCGCATTGTGGCCGCACTCACCTTGATGGATGTCTCTGAGAATTGCTTGGCCTTGCTCTGGCTCGACGCAGCGCTGGTAGACGCCTGTGACGCTGCGTCTGACCAGCTCTCTATTGATTATGGTGTATGCTGCCGCTCGGCGTTGTATTTGCCGAGCCAAGGTTTCATCGGTTGGCAGCTCCTTGTTCACCAGGCATTGGAGGATGGGTTGGGCCCATGAGGGTGCTGCTATCTCTTCTACTGTCAAAACTGCGACTTGGACGCGAGCGGCTGGGCTGGGAGTCGGCGGGCTGGAGTCCGCAGCCGCTTGCTGGATTAACGAAGTCCCCGGGCTGACTGGAGCAGTCCCCGGGCCGAGTTCTGGAGTCTTCTCTCTGGCCGCCACAGTCCCCGGGCCGAGTTCTGAAGTCCCCGGGCCGGCTGCAACCGCGGCACTCTTGAGATCATCTGCAACGGGTCTTGTGCTGTTTGCTTGGGCTCTCGGGCTGGATCCGGCTTCTTCAGGGGGAGTCAGCACAAAAATTGAATCTGACTCTGGTGAGGGCTTGATGGACGGCTTGAGGAGGCGCTGGAGGGCGACGCCTGAAGGTATTGCTTGGCGGGTGGAGCCAATTCGTGCCAAAGTATCTGCTTGGTTATTGTCGTTTCTTGGCACGTGGAGGAACTCGCACCCCTCGAAATGCCCACTGAGTTGCTGCACGAGAAAGCGGTAGCTTGCCATGTTTGCATCCTTGGCGTCCCAGTCGCCTGACGACTGCTGTACCACCAAGTCGGAGTCGCCATAACACAGGATCGGGCGGATGCCAAGCTCTTTGGCAAGCCGGAGCCCATGAACGAGCTCCTCGTACTCGACGACGTTGTTCGAGGCGGCGAAGTGAATCTGCAGTGCGTACTTGAGCATGTCGCCCTTGGGAGAAGTGAGGACGAAGCCGGCTCCCAAGCCGGTGCGCATCTTGGAGCCATCGAAATGCATCCGCCAATGGGTGGAGTCGGGCGCCGGTGGCAGGTACTGGGTCTCGGCCCAGTCGACGAGGAAGTCGGCCAGTGCTTGCGACTTGATGGCGGTGCGGGGTTGATAGTAGATCGTGTAGGGCGCCAACTCTATGGCCCATTTGGCCACTCGGCCAGACGCATCTCGGCTTCCAATGATCTCACCCAATGGGGCTGTGCAGACCACTGTGATTGGATGTTCTTGGAAGTAAGGCTTCAGCTTCTTAGCGGCGAAGTGCATGCCGTAACACATCTTCTGGTAGTGGGGGTAGTTCTGCTTGGAGGTTGACAGTACTTCACTCAGATAATAGACGGGCCTCTGGACCGGCAGTGCCTTGCCTTCCTCCTTGCGCTCAACTACGATAACCGTGCTGACTACTCGACTGGTGGCGGCGATGTACAGGAGCATGGGCTCTTTGGGAGTCGGAGCCGCCAACACAGGGGGAGTAACCAACATCTTCTTCAGCTGCAGAAAGGCCTCGTCCGCCTTGTGGTTCCACTCGAAAAAATTGGTCTTCTTCATGAGTTGGTACAACGGGAGAGCTTTCTCGCCCAGCCGACTGATGAAACGGCTGATGGATGCCAGGCAGCCAGTGAACTTCTGCACATCCAACAGTCGGCCGGGTACCTCCATCCTCTCGATGGCCTTGATCTTCACGGGGTTGCACTCTATGCCGCGTTCAGAGACCAGGAAGCCGAGTAGCTGGTCGGCTGGTACTCCGAAAACGCACTTCTCGGGGTTAAGCTTGATCTGGAATCGGCGCAGGTTCTCAAAGGTCTCTTTGAGGTCTTCCAGTAAGGTTCCGCGCTTCTCCGTCTTCACCACCACATCATCCACGTAGACGTGGGCATTCCTGCCGAGTTGCTTGAGGAGGCACTTCTGCATGCAACGCTGAAAGGTGGCGCCGGCGTTCCTCAAGCCGAACGTCATGGTTAGGTAGCAGAAGGCTCCGTGGCATGATGAAGGCGGTCTTCAGTCTGTCTGCCGGGTTCAACTTGATCTGGTGATATCCTGAAAAGGCATCTAAGAAGCTCAACAGCTCACATCTGGCCGTGGAGTCTATCACCTGATCGATCCTCGGCAGAGCAAACGGGTCCTTGGGGCAGGCTTTGTTCAGGCTTGTGTAGTCGATACACATTCGCCACTGCTTGTTCTT
Organism: Aegilops umbellulata; assembly: GCA_032464435.1. Lineage (NCBI taxonomy): Eukaryota > Viridiplantae > Streptophyta > Magnoliopsida > Poales > Poaceae > Aegilops > Aegilops umbellulata. The sequence goes on from CP136058.1 coordinate 408,174,725, forward strand.
CTTTAGCACTAAAACTAGGTTTGCTAGCCATTCTGGGGAAAATACTTCCATGATAAAGCCAGTTGCTAGGAGCCGGGCTATCTCTTCACCAACAACTCTTCTTTTCTCTTCTGACAGGCGGTGCAAGGGCTGCCTGACGGGCTTCGCATCAGACAGGACATGTAACTTGTGCTCGGCGAATTCCGTCGGTACACCTGGCATGTCTTTGGGGGACCATGCAAAGATGTCCCGATTCTCACGGAGGAAATCGACGAGCTCGCCTTCCTATTTGCTGTCGAGGGTCGCACCTACGACAGCGTACCTCTCCGGTTGCTCTGGGTCCAAAGGTATCTTCTTTGTTTCCTTCGCCGGCTTAAACGAGCCCTCAGCTTCCGACTCCTTGGGGTTGGGCGACAACCCAGGCTGCTTGCCGGCCATCGCCACAACCCGGTCAAGAAGCCGCTTCTCCGCTGCAATAACCAGGGACTCGGCCAACCGACTACTCTCGGCCGCACAAGCGGACGACTTCCTATAGTCGCCGACTACGGTCAGGATTCCCTTGGAACTCAGCATCTTCATCTTGAGGTAGGCGTAGTGGGGGACCGCCATGAACTTGGCCAAAGCAGGTCGGCCAAGCAGTGCATGGTATGGGCTTCTGAGGTCCACCACTTCGAACCAGACTGGCTCTCAGCGGAAGTGATCCTTATCTCCGAAAAGGACATCTATCAAAATCTTGCCGATTGGGGAGCAATAAAGGCCAGGGACGATCCCATGGAATACAGTCCGGCTGTTCTGGAGTTGTCTTTGCTTGATTCCCAGCTTCTCCATTGTATCCTTATACAGGATGTTGATACTGCTGCCTCCATCTATCAGAACTCGCGAAAAGTGAGCTGCCCGCCTATCAGTGGCAAAGGTGGCCTCCAGGACCAGGGCATAGGACCCTGGATTCGGCATCACCTTTGGGTGATCAGCTCTGCTCCAGCTGATAGGTTTCTCGGACCAGTGCATGAACTCTAGAGTGTCTAATGCTACTGCGTTGACTTCTTGCTGCTGCAGCCGCCTGCTGCGCCTGTCATCTGCCACACTGGTGAACACCATGTAGGCTCCATGCTCTTCGGGGTTCTCATCTTGCACTGCGCCGACTGGCCTGGCAGCCGGCTGCGCGGGTGGAGGCGGAGGCGGCTGTCCAGCAGGTGGAGGAGGCACCAAGCCGTCTCCCTTGGCAATCCTAGTCAGCCAGTGGCACTTTCTGGTGGTGTGGTTTGATGGCTTCGCGCCACTGTGGAACTTGCAGGGGCCATCTAGAGTCTACTCGTAGGAGAAAGCCGGCAGCCAATTGGGCTTGCCGCCCTTCTGCCGCTTGGGTGGAGGCTGCCCTTCTGGTTGCTGATCGTCGACCGTTGCGACCTGCCGGCTATTGGAAGCCGGTTGCGGGGCCTTGCGCTTGTGATCGTTCTGCTGCTGCCGCCGGCTGGCGTCTCCAGCCGGGGTTCTGGGAGCCTGTGGGGCGACTTTGCCTGTCGCGCTGACTTGGATCTCCGTCTTCATAGAAGAGTCGGCCATGGCGTACTTGTCTGCTATGATCAGCAGCTCATCCAGGGTCTCCGGCTCGTCGTGGAGGAGCTTATGCTTGAGGAGGGTGCCTTCTCTGCACCCGGCAGTGAAGTACTCGATGGCCTGCACCTCGTGCACGCCCTCGCAGGAGTTTCGGAGCTCGGCCCAACACGTGAGGTAGTCGCGAGTTGATTCGTTGGGGCCTTGCACGCACAAGGAGAGCTGGCGAGGCTTGGGAGGTCGCTTGTATGTGCTCGTAAAGTTGCGGATGAAAGCCTCGGTGAAGTCGACCCAACTGTTGATGCTGCGGGGCTTCAGGCTGTTCAGCCATGTCCGGGCCGTGCCCTGGAGCATGAGCGGAACATACTTCACGGCAACGCGCTTGTTGCCGTTCGCTATGCTGACGGCTGTGGAGTAGTCAACCAGCCAGTCCTCTGGCTTCACGGAGCCGATGTACTTGGGGGTATCTCTAGGGAGAGTGAACCCTTTGGGGAAGGGCTCATCTCGGATGCGGGGACCAAAACACGGCGGCCCCAGCTCATCTTCTTCTTCCAGTACCAGAGATCGATGGAGTCGGTCGATCCGGAGGCGGGCATCGTTCTCTCCGACTCCCTCTCGGCGGCCTAGGCGACCTCCGAGAGTCGGATGTTCAACGGGCGGTGGAGAGACCCGCCTTTCTCCGCGGGGTGGCGGAGGCACATAGTCGTCCCGCCGCTCTACCGCTTTCGGGCGGCCGTCTTGGTCGCACTCGATGGTGATGTGAGTCCGACTGCGGCTTGCAGCCGGTTCCTTGTCTTTTCTTCCGCGGACACCGTCAGTCGGCGTCCGAGATGTTGCGCCTTGATCTCGGCGGGTGGCAGGTCATCTTTCTGCTGCTGCGGTCCCTCGGTTCGGCAGCCGGCCGCGTTCTGCGCGCCAGCCGCGTCGAGGAGTTGCTGGACTCGCTCCGTCATCAGTCGGCGCTCTTCGCCTTCAAGTCCATCTAACTCGTCTGCCGCCGCCTGGGCAGCTCGAATGTTCTCGGCAGGCGTGGCGTATACGGGGCGATTGGTCCCGAACATGCTGGCGATGTCCGCGCCGCGCTGGCGGACCGCACCCAGGCGGCTTGGCCCCACCGGGGCCGGCGAGCCGCCCACAGCGCGATCCATCTCGCGCTGGTAGGCCTCTGACAAGCGTCTCATGCTGGCCAGCTTCTTCGCGCCTTCGACGAGCTGGAGGCGGCGTGCCTCCAGCGCTTCGGCATCGGCGTCCTCTGGAATGGGCGCATCCAGGTCTTGCAGTGCCGCGTCAAGCGGGTCGCGAGCTCTCCCGTCGGAGTGCTCGCCATGGTCGATGACGAGCACCTCTGTAACGGTGCTCCCGCTGCCCTCCGCGCGAGGGAGCGGCTCGTCGTAGACCACCACGTTGGTGGGGAAGGCGTCGAGCGACGCGGTGTCGGAATCGACCAGCATCGGGTCGGTGGAGCCTACGGACTCCAAGTCAGTGGCAGGCTCGCCAGCAACGTGGAGGTCGTCAAGGAGGCCCGCGAGAAAGTTCGCGGGGCCGCTGGTGCCTGCGTCGGACGCAGGCTCGTCGGAGAGGCTAACCTCGCCGACAAGATCGGCGAGGCAGCCGGCCGCGCAGACGGTCTCAACGTCGCGCAGCGCGTCGGCGTGAACTTCTTCTAGCGTGTCGGGCTGGCTACGCTCGCCAGGCAGGAAAAGGGTTCCCATCCAGAACAGATCTCCGGACGGCGGTGCACCTCGCCCCACGGTGGGCGCCAAATGTCGGGGGTTAGGTGCGACATATGCCAAAGGATGGCTTATCATGGTGGGGGCGAGTAGAACGTCGCCGGTGCCTGGAAGCGGGATGAGGCGTAAACATGCTCGCCGACGGATCTTACCTAGCTTCGGGTCTCTCCGAGGAGATAATACCCCTACTGCTGCTCTGCGGGGTCTCCGCATGGTCACTATGGAGATATGTGTACAAAGTTGCTCCTCGAGCTGTGTTCTAGAGGCAGGAGAGGGCAAGGCTAGCGCTCCCCTCCTCTATGCTGTTGGTCTGGTGGAAAAAGGATCGAACCCTTTGCATGGGTGCTCCGGGGGGTTTATATAGGCCTACCCCCCGGGGGTACAATGGTAATCTGACTGGGTGCGGGTCCCAGCTGTCTGTCTCTTAGGCCGCCGTCTTCTCCGCCGACTCCTGGGGGCCACCTCTGGTGGGCCCCACCGACTGACCTGGCCACTGTAGCCGCGCCTCTGATGACGTTGGCGGGGTCGTGGGGGCGTGGCAACGGTGCCGCCGCCTGGCGGGCGATCACTGTCGCCACTCCCCGTCTTATCTGGTTAATGGCGTGTGGGACCCGTGGGAGGAGCTGTCCGACTCTCGGAGGCCGACTCCCACGGGGGCCGTCTTCGGGTGCTCTCACTGTCTTCTATCTCCCCCGCTGACCGGTGGGGCCTGCCGTCTCCAGGCCGTACTGGCGGGCCAACGTGGGAACAGGGTTCCGCCGCTGGGGCGGACGTCAGGGCCGGTATGGCCACAGTGCCGCGCCGTACCGAAGATCTCCTCCGGTATGTCGCACTGTAGCCATACCCGCCCTTGGTAATCAGGGTAGGGGAGGGCCGTACTCCGGCCATCCCCAGTCCTGTCCTTCTTCTAGAAGGCTGAAGGTGGCGAAGTCGTGGGCCGACTCCCCATAGTCGGCATTCCTGGAGTCGCCAACTGGGAGTCGGCTTATGTCGTAGCCGTCTTCGAGATTCGGCCGTGGGCGGGCTATAGCCGACTCTCAGAGTCGGCCCTTTGTCTTGGGATCCTTTGAGGGGCGTAGCCTGCCCTGATGTCTTGAAATGTTCTGGGCGCCGGGTTAGCCTACCCGTGGCCCATTACTCCGACAGGAGTTAATCTTCCGGATGATTGCATCATTGACAGAATTCTCCAATCACTTCCACCTAGCTACAAGAGCTTCGTGATGAACTATAATATGCAAGGGATGGATAAAACAATTCCCGAGCTCTTCGCAATGCTGAAAGCTGCGGAGGTAGAAATCAAGAAGGAGCATCAAGTGTTGATGGTCAACAAGACCACTAGTTTCAAGAAAAAGGGCAAAGGGAAGAAGAAGGGGAACTTCAAGAAGAACAGCAAGCAAGTTGCTGCTCAAGAGAAGAAACCCAAATCTGGACCTAAGCCTGAAACTGAATGCTTCTACTGCAAGCAGACTGGTCATTGGAAGCGCAACTGCCCCAAGTATGTGGCGGATAAGAAGGATGGCAAGGTGAACAAAGGTATATGTGATATACATGTTATTGATGTGTACCTTACTAGAGCTCGCAGTAGCACCTGGGTATTTGATACTGGTTCTGTTGCTAATATTTGCAACTCAAAACAGGGACTATGGATTAAGCGAACACTGGCCAAGGACGAGGTGACGATGCGCGTGGGAAATGGTTCCAAAGTCGATGTGATCGCGGTCGGCACACTACCTCTACATCTACCTTCGGGATTAGTATTAGACCTAAATAATTGTTATTTGGTGCCAGCATTGAGCATGAACATTATGTCTGGATCTTGTTTGATGTGAGACGGTTATTCATTTAAATCAGAGAATAATGGTTGTTCTATTTATATGAGTAATATCTTTTATGGTCATGCATCCTTAAAGAGTGGTCTATTTTTGATGAATTTCGATAGTAGTGATACACATATTCATAATGTTGAAGCCAAAAGATGCAGAGTTGATAATGATAGTGCAACTTATTTGTGGCACTGTCGTTTAGGTCATATCGGTGTAAAGCGCATGAAGAAACTCCATACTGATGGACTTTTTGAACCACTTGATTATGAATCACTTGGTACTTGCGAACCGTGCCTCATGGGCAAGATGACTAAAACGCCGTTCTCCGGTACTATGGAGAGAGCAACAGATTTGTTGGAAATCATACACACAGATGTATGTGGTCCAATGAATGTTGAAGCTCGTGGCGGATATCGTTATTTTCTCACCTTCACAGATGATTTAAGCAGATATGGGTATATCTACTTAATGAAACATAAGTTTGAAACATTTGAAAAGTTCAAAGAATTTCAGAGTGAAGTTGAAAATCATCGTAACAAGAAAATAAAGTTTCTATGATCTGATCGTGGAGGAGAATATTTGAGTTACGAGTTTGGTCTACATTTGAAACAATGCGGAATAGTTTCGCAACTCACGCCACCCGGAACACCATAGCGTAATGGTGTGTCCGAACGTCATAATCGTACTTTACTTGATATGGTGCGATCTATGATGTCTCTTACAGATTGACCGCTATCGTTTTGGGGTTATGCTTTAGAGACAGCCGCATTCACGTTAAATAGGGCACCATCAAAATCCGTTGAGACGACGCCTTATGAACTGTGGTTTGGCAAGAAACCAAAGTTGTCGTTTCTGAAAGTTTGGGGCTGCGATGCTTATGTGAAAAAACTTCAACCTGATAAGCTCGAACCCAAATCGGAGAAATGTGTCTTCATAGGATACCCAAAGGAGACTGTTGGGTACTGAGGGAGTCCTGGATTAGGTGGTGTTCGGGTAGCCGGACTATACCTTCGCCGGACTCCTGGACTATGAAGATACAAGATTGAAGACTTCGTCCCGTGTCCGGATGGAACTTTCCTTGGCGTGGAAGGCAAGCTAGGCAGTGCGGATATTCAAGATCTCCTACCATTGTAACCGACTCCGTGTAACCCTAACCCTATCCGGTGTCTATATAAACCGGAGGGTTGTAGTCCGTAGGACAATCAACTCCATACACAACAATCATACCATAGGCTAGCTTCTAGGGTTTAGCCTCCTTGATCTCGTGGTAGATCTACTCTTGTACTACCCATATCATCAATATTAATCAAGCAGGAGTAGGGTTTTACCTCCATTGAGAGGGCCCGAACCTGGGTAAACCTCGTGTCCCTTATCTCCTGTTACCATCCGACCTAAACGCACAGTTCGGGACCCCCTACCCGAGATCCGCCGGTTTTGACACCGACATTGGTGCTTTAATTGAGAGTTCCTTTGTGTCGTCGCCTTTGGGTCCGATGGCTCCTTTGATCATCAACAACGATGAGGTCCAGGGTGAGACTTTTCTCCCCAGACAGATCTTCGTCTTCGGCAGCTTCGCTCTGCGGGCCAATTCACTTGGCCACCTGGAGCAGATCGAAAGCTACGCCCCTGGCCATCAAGTCAGGTTTGGAAGCTTAAACTACATGGCTGATATCCGCGGAGACTTGATCTTCGACGGGTTCGAGCCACGGCCAAGCGCGCCGCACTATCTCGAGGGGCATGATCTAGCTCTGCCTCCGAACGGTGTCCTGGAGGCCGCACGCGCACCGGTTCCGACCCTTAACTCGGAGCCTGTAGCGCCGATCGAGGATGAACGGGTGGACGTCACCTCGGGGGCTGTGATCTCAAAGGCGATCAAGCCGAACACCAGCCCCGCACGCCGCGTGACTCATGACTCCGAGGATCCAGATTCTTCTCCGGACTCCGAACCCCCCGCGCCCCTGCCAATCGAATCCGATTGGGCGCCGATAATGGAGATCACCGCCGCGGACATCTTTCAGCACTCGCCTTTCGGCGATATCCTGAATTCTCTTAAGTCTCTCTCTTTATCAGGAGAGCCCTGGCCGGACTATGGTCAGCAAGGATGGGATACGGATGACGAATAAATTCACTGCCCACCCACCACCCACTTTGTAGCCACCGTCGACAATTTAAACGACGTGCTCAACTGCGACTCCGCAGACATCGACAGCATGGATGACGATGCAGAAGAAATCGATGAATCAGCGCCCATAGGGCACTGGACAACCACCCCATCTCACGATGTGTACACGGTGGATACCCCTAAAGGAAGTAACAATGAGGAAAAAGGGGATAGAATGGGAGATCGACCCCCCGGAAAGCAATCAAAGCGTCGGCATAAACGCTGACCCAAGCCCCGCCTCGACAAAAACCCAGCCATAGAGTAGGACGAGTCAGTAGACGACGAGCAGGCCTCAGAGCTACCGCCTGAATAGGGCAACACGGATAGAGAAACCAAACATCTCTCCCCCGGCGAAAAAGGCATTCCGGACGACATTACGCCATACAAATCGATGGAGCAAAGGAGTCTCCACAAAAGGCTCGTTGCAACTGCACGCAGTCTGAAAAAGCAGAAGCGGAAGCTAAAAACAGCGGAAGATGCACTCCGGATTAGATGGAGTAAAGTAATCAACACCGCAGATACATACGACGACGGTCGCCGCACTCAAAGCTATCCGAAAAGAAAGCTACTGCTTGAATTCGACGAAGAGGCCCTAGAGCCCTCACATTCCAAAAATAAGAAAGCCACACGGTCGGATAGACGACCCCAAAAAGTGGCAAGCGGCGCCGCACTTAAATCGGCATGCGACCCACTTAAGGATTCGCACCATGGCCCAGTTAGGTCCATTTATGGGCCAAGAAAGCAAGCTTTCATAAGCAATACAGTAAAGCCATCATCAGAATCCGGCACACCCAAATACAGGGGCGCCGCACACCCCCTATGTTTCACCGATGAGGTTTTGGACTATGAGTTTCCAGAGGGATTCAAACCCGTAAACATAGAGGCATATGATGGAACAACAGACCCTGGAGTCTGGATCGAGGATTATATCCTCCATATACATATGGCCAGAGGAGATGATCTTCACGCCATCAAATACTTACCCCTTAAGCTTAAAGGGCCAGCCCGGCATTGGCTTAAAAACCTTCCTGAAAATACAATTGGAAGTTGGGAAGAGCTCGAGGATGCTTTCCAAGCAAATTTTCAAGGGACCTATGTCCGCCCTCCGGATGCAGACGATCTTAGTCACATAACTCAACAGCCCGGAGAATCAGCTCGGCAGTTCTGGAATAGATTCCTCACTAAAAAGAATCAGATAGTCGACTGTCCAGACGCTGACGCCTTAGCAGCCTTCAGGCACAATGTCCGAGATGAATGGCTCGCCAGACACCTCGGCCAAGAAAAGCCAAGAACAATGGCCGCACTAACAAGCCTCATGACCCGCTTTTGTGCAGGAGAGGACAGCTGGCTGGCAAGATGCAGCCCCAGCGACCCAAGTACATCCGAAATTCGGGATGGAAACGGAAAACCGCGACGCAAAAAAGACCGTCGCCAGACTAAGTTAATAAGTCCAAAGAGCACGGCAGTTAATGCCGGATTCAAAGGCTCACGACAAAATCAGACAAAACCGCCCCTCTAGGATAATAGGGATGATCCATCCAATTTAAATAAAATCTTGGACGGGATATGTCAGATTCACAGTACTCCCGGGAAGCCTGCCAACCATACCCACAGAAATTGTTGGGTTTTCAAATAATCCGGCAGACTCAATGCCGAACACAAGGGGCTCGACACACGAAGCGACGTCGAGGACAAACCCTCAAAGCAGGGCACCAGGAAAGAAAAGAACTTCCCACAAGAAGTAAAAACAGTGAACTTACTTCACATAACAAAACGTGCGGCGTCCATAAAGGCACGCATTACACGACCTATCCCCAAAGGGTCCCACCACTGGTTGTCAAAACTAATCGTCTTCGATCAGCTAGATTATTCTAGAAGTATCAAGGATGCAGGCTGGACTGCCTTGATACTCGATCCAATCATTGGCGGGCTCCAGTTTTGAAATGTCCTTATGGACGGCGGCAGTGGACTAAACCTGATATATCAGGATACAATCCATGACTTGGGGATAAACCAAGCAAGAATCCGCCGCAGCAAAACCTCCTTCCAAGGGGTAACACCTGGTCTGGACACCCATTGTATGGGTTTTCTCCGGCTAGAAGTTATATTCGGCTCTGCCGATAACTTCCGCTGCGAAAAGCTGACCTTCCATATCGTCCCGTTCTCAAGTCGCTATCAAGCACTACTGGGACGCGAAGCTTTCACTCGCTTTAACGCGATACCACATTATGCATCCCTCACGCTTAAGATGCCCGGCCCACAAGGCATCATCTCTTTAAAGGGGAAGCACTAAAGTGCGGCCCCCCAAGCGGAGGACTGTGCGGCCGCCTCGTCAGCCCCACGGTAAAATGGCCTCATCGGCCAAACAACTTCGAAATAGGTCATTAAAAGACCACGAACACGGATAGAAGAGTTCGGCACAAAATTATCATTAATACAGGCTTAGTGGCCATATACCCCCGAACTAGGGGCTACATGTAGAGACGATAAAGCTCAACCCTATATATTTTATTTTATGCTTTGTTTATTTCAAAATTTTGTTCGGCACGACCCGTTTTCAACTCAGTTCCTCTCTCTTACAGATGAACGTCGTGCGACGCCCGTCCAGGATACGGCACAACGGAGACACAGGCGCAGACATGCAGTAGGGACCCGTCCTAAAGGATTCCTTTTAGATTAAGACCCTGCGTAAACCTTTTTTACTGTCTCTTGTTGCTACACATCCCTTGGTTCTTTCCGACATAACCAAGGAGGAGGCTAGCGTCTTGGCATGTGGCCACGTCAGAATTTTTTGCGCGTACCTGGACACTAGGGGCTTTTTAAGGAGTGTTGTTTTCCCCACACCTATAAAGACCGAACACCTTAGGGAGTGTTCGGCGTCGCAAGTTTTGGCATTATATGCATCATCTCCGAATCATATCTTTGGTCAAATGTTGGGTTGCCCGACTCCTGAGTTCGGCTACCTTACGTTCCACTCTATCGGCTAAGGTAGCACCAGGAGAACTACTGCGATTGTGCCCCGGTTCGTCCGGGCGAGCACCTCAATAGAGAAAGCCGAAAACTGACTGTCATGATGTAGCATGAGACTGGTCAGCCACTCGATGACCTATCAAAATCTATCGGATTCCTCCGCTTTAATGAAGGGCCGCTTCCCGGTCAGGCATATACGCGCCCCGAACTCAGGCGAGTGCAGTCGCCACTAATGGGCTACTTAAATAGTCCCACTGTCAAGCTCCTATGGCTAAGTGAAAGTGTTAAAGAATTATAGTCCGGTTGCCTGGCCCGCTGCGCTATCACCTCCTTTGTAGGACCAAGACGTTGGGTTAAGTGTGAAAATGCGTCTTCTGCGAGCACCCCCGCACTATGTGCGTGGGGGCTGAAGCCAACGACTGTCATCTTTCAGATTTTGTATATCTTAAAGCGGCCGCACAGGAGGTGTTCCCAATACTTGAAGGTACAAGTATAAAAAGGCCACTACAGTTTATCAAAACATTAATCTATCATTACATATGCTATAATAACATAGCATCTTTCGAGAACTGCGTCTCTATTACACGAGCGCCTTCAAGGGCTTCCTGAAAATAGTGCTCGGAGGACACTCGGTTTTTTTCCGAATCTCGGGACGCAACAATGGTGATCTCCATCTCGGCCCAGTATGTCTTGACACGGGCAAGAGCCATCCTTGCGCCCTCTATACATGCTGACCTCTTCATTGCATTAATGCGCTGCACCGCGTCAAGGAATTGCTGCACCAAGCTGAAACAACTCTTCGGCTCCGATCTCCCCAGCCACAGATGACTCATGACATACTTCATGGCGAGTCCGGACAACCTATTCAGTTCGGCCCATTGAGCCAAACGATCGTCCACTGCAAGTGGACGCTCTGGATTGTGAAACTGCGTCCAGAAAAGCTTTTCCACTTCGCGATCTTCTTTATCTCGAAAGTGTTCGGTCGCATCAGTAGCACTCGCTGCCAAATCCAGATAGGTATCCTCCACACTCCACATCCGGTCCAACGGAGCAAACTTCGGATCACAGAATTTCCTTCGCAGCATAAAGGGCTTTCCAGCCACAATTTGTTTGGCCTGACGCAGTTCCTCCTTCGCAGCTCTCATCGCGGAGCGCGCATCCTTGGCATCGGCAACGGCCTTCTCTAGGTCCGCCTGTTTCGCCTAGTCTTCTTTCTCAAGAAGCCTGCAATGGTCTGCAGCGCTCTTTAACTTTTCGGCCATCTCTTCCTTGCTTCGGCAATGAGCAGCCTGTTCGGCTCTCATCTCTTCAAAGGCTTCCCGGCAGCCGCATCACTTTTTCTGGCTTGTTCTTTAGCTCGGGCAAGTTCTGCCCTAAGACTCTCCACGGCGGCCGCACCATCTGCGTCAAGCACATACACCGTAAGACACTGGCATTAAACATGTCTTACCTAAATACCGCCCAAGGAATTACATACCTTGAGCCTCATCAAGTCACTTGTTGACAAGCGCGATGTCGGCGTCGACAACGTCTAGTTGCCGCTTTAGTATGGCAAAATCATCAGTTCGGCTTGATTCCAGACACCCTGCCGCCTACATTCAAAGGCGACATCTTAGACCTGGGACTATGATCCTCTGCGTGTTGTCATTCCTTGACAACGCGCAGAGTCTCAGGGGCTACTATCTACACAAGGCGCATCTTATTTATGCGCAACCGATAAAAGTGTACATTATCTAACGTACCTCAAAACCCGTCAGTAAACTTTTGATGGCTTCATGCAATCCGCTCTCTGCGGGTGAGACCCTTTCAATCACCGCGCCTATCAACGCACGGTGTTCCTCCGAGATAGAAGCTCGCCCCAGCAGAATCTTTAACTCCTCCGGCCAAGCACCGTACGGCGCCGGAGTACCTCGGGGGGCCGCATAGCCATCTTCCGCCCCTGCCGGACTCGGAGAAACCCTCCGCGACGACACCTCAGGGTCACCCGCCTTGCTAGGCGGCACGGCAGGGGGAGGCGTCCCGCTCTCCATCATCTCCGGAAGGAGATCCCCCGAAGATGAGCTCCGCTGGGAAGGGCTGAGGTCCGAGCTACAAGGTAAAATTTCGGTTAATCTTCTCTGATATAAAATCAAGGATTTCTCTCATCCCTCAAAAGGAAAATCTTTCTCTACTTACGGCTCGCTGGAGGGCTGATCCCTTTGGGGGCGTAGTTCGGCCGAGGAACTCCCCGGCGCCGGACCCTCTGACGAGGATTTTTCCCCCCGTTTCGAGGCTGTGGTCTCCGGGTCGTCAGAGGCGGCTCTCTTCTTCTCCTTGAGAGAGGAATCGTCGACTCCTCCCCTCAGAACAGCCTCCTTCGAGGAGGCCGTAGTTTCCTTGTCCCCCCCTTACTTCCCTCCAAAGGCATTATTTTCAACATCCTGACAAGCACATGATCTGGCCTGGTTTCGGGAAGGGGGGCCGGACACCTTATAAGCTTCGCCTTCGCTATCCATTCCTGCTTAAAAGGACGGCTCTTTTAGGGGCAAGATTATCATATGGATAGAAGGTCCGGCCACAAGGTTACTTACTTGAGTATCCGGGCGATTGCAGCTTAGGCCTGCGTCCTCGGTTAAATCTGGACACGCTTCTTGCGATCCGAAGAACAGTTTATACATCTCCACGGGCGTTGCGCCCATGAAATTCTAGAGAGCTCGCGGCCCCTCTGGATTGAACTCCCATAGGTGAAGGGAGCGACGTTTTCCGAGCAATATTCGGTGAATCAACATGACATGCGTCACCTTGACCAGGCTGAGGTCTCCTTCCAAGAGATCCATAATACGGCCCTGCAACAGAGGTACATCTTTGGGTAAATCCCAATCTAACCCTCTGTTGACCCATGACGCTAGCCGTGGTGGGGGACCCGAGCGAAAGGCAGGAGGCGCCACCCACTTGGAGCCCCGAGGAGCGGTGATATAAAACCACTCCCGTTGCCACAAGCCTAGCTCCTGTTGAAAAGAGCCCTCGGGCCATGGAGCATCGGCATTTTTGCTTATGACAGCGCCTCCGCACTCTGCGTGCCGTCCCTCGATCATCTTCGGCTCCACTTTAAAGGTCTTGAGCCATAATCCGAAGTGAGGGTTAACATGGAGGAACGCTTCACACACGACGATGAATGAGGAAATATGGAGGATGGACTCCGGAGCTAAGTCGTGAAATTCCAGCCCATAATAGAACAGCAGCCCCCTCACAAAGGGATCCATTGGGAAGCCTAACCCCCGAAGGAAGTGAGATATGAACACCACGCTCTCACCAGGCTGGGGACTGGGAATAACCTGCCCTTGAGCAGGCAGCCTGTGCGAAATTTCGCCGGTCAGGAACTTAGCCTCCCTCAACTTTAGTACGTCCTCCTCCGTGACGGAGGAGGGCGCCCATCGACCTTGAAGGTCAGAACCGGACATTGTCGAAGGTCCGAAGCGCCTGGAATCTGGAGCCTAGGGTGTTGGAACTCGAGGCGATGGGCAAACTTGCTTGAGATTGAAGAAAAAGGGAGTAAGCCCTTGGTCTCTTTATAAGAGGTCGAATACCAAGAGCCCTCCCCGTAACCGTTTGGGACTCGCCTTAAATCGAGGAAACGTGCTAACGGGCACGATTGGGTTACCCACGTCCGTATTGATGAGAATCCCGTAAAAAGGGCACACGATCTCTGCTTTGACAAGACGTGCCAAGGAAACCGCCTCACAAAACGTGCTGAGGTGGAAAAGTAAAAACGATTCAAGTAAAAGGACTTGGCCGTAGTGTGATGATACACTGCGGAATAAGTCAGCAGATTTGATTTGTGTTGATATTATTCTCTCTATGGCAATATGTGGAAACTTGTTTTATAGAGCCGGACACTATTCTCGGTGTTTATAAATCTTCTATGAAGGACTTGGAGGAGGAACCCGCCTTGCAATGCCGAAGACAATCTGCGCGCCGGACTCGTCGTCATTGAAGCCTGGTTCAGGGGCTACCGAGGGAGTCCTGGATTAGGGGGTGTTCGGGTAGCCAGACTATACCTTCGCCGGCCTCCTGGACTATGAAGATACAAGATTGAAGACTTCGTCCCGTGTCCGGATGGAACTTTCCTTGGCGTGGAAGGCAAGCTAGGCGGTGCGGATATTCAAGATCTCCTACCATTGTAACCGACTGCGTGTAACCCTAACCCTATCCGGTGTCTATATAAACCGGAGGGTTGTAGTCCGTAGGACAATCAACTCCATACACAACAATCATACCATAGGCTAGCTTCTAGGGTTTAGCCTCCTTGATCTCGTGGTAGATCTACTCTTGTACTACCCATATCATCAATATTAATCAAGCAGGAGTAGGGTTTTACGTCCATCGAGAGGGCCCGAACCTGGGTAAACTTTGTGTCCCTTATCTCCTGTTACCATCCGACCTAAACGCACAGTTCGGGACCACCTACCCGAGATCCGTCGATTTTGACACCGTTAGGTACACCTTCTATCACAGATCCGAAGGCAAGACATTTGTTGCTAAGAATGGATCCTTTCTAGAGAAGGAGTTTCTCTCGAAAGAAGTGAGTGGGAGGAAAGTAGAACTTGATGAGGTAACTGTACCTGCTCCCTTATTGGAAAGTAGTACATCGCAGAAACCGGTTTCTGTGACACCTACACCAATTAGTCAGGAAGCTAATGATAATGATCATGAAACTTCAGAAAAAATCACTACTGAACCTCGTAGATCAACCAGAGTAAGATCTGCACCAGAGTGGTACGGTAATCCTGTTCTGGAAGTCATGCTACTAGATCATGGCGAACCTACGAACTATGAAGAAGTGATGGTGAGCCCAGATTCCGCAAAATGGCTTGAAGCCATGAAATCTGAGATGGGATCCATGTATGAAAACAAAGTGTGGACTTTGGTTGACTTGCCCGATGATCGGCAAGAAATTGAGAATAAATGGATCTTCAAGAAGAATACTGACGCTGACGGTAATGTTAATGTCTACAAAGCTCGATTTGTTGCAAAAGGTTTTCGACAAGTTCAAGGGATTGACTACGATGAGACCTTCTCACCCGTAGCGATGCTTTAGTCTGTCCGAATCATGTTAGCGATTGCCGCATTTTATGATTATGAAATTTGGCAGATGGATGTCAAAACTGCATTCCTGAATGGATTTCTGGAAGAAGAGTTGTATATGATGCAGCCAGAAGGTTTTGTCGATCCAAAGGGAGCTAACAAAGTGTGCAAGCTCCCGCGATCCATTTATGGACTGGTGCAAGCCTCTCGGAGTTGGAATAAACGCTTTGATAGTGTAATCAAAGCATTTGGTTTTATACAGACTTTTGGGGAAGCCTGTATTTACAAGAAAGTGAGTGGGAGCTCTGTAGCATTTCTGATATTATATGTAGATGACATATTACTAATCGGAAATGATATAGAATATCTAGATAGCATAAAGGGATACTTGAATAAGAGTTTTTCAATGAAAGACCTCGGTGAAGCTGCTTACATATTGGGCATTAAGATCTATAGATATAGATCAAGACGCTTAATTGGACTTTCACAAAGCACATACCTTAACAAAGTTTTGAAAAAGTTCAAAATGGATCAAGCAAAGAAAGGATTCTTGCCTGTGTTACAAGGTGTGAAATTGAGTAAGACTCAATGCCCGACCACTGCAGAAGATAGAGAGAAAATGAAAGATGTTCCCTATGCTTAAGCCATAGGCTCTATCATGTATGCAATGCTGTGTACCAGACCTGATGTGTGTCTTGCTATAAGTCTAGCAGGGAGGTACCAAAGTAATCCAGGAGTGGATCACTGGACAGCGGCCAAGAACATCCTGAAATACTTGAAAAGGACTAAGGATCTGTTTCTCGTATATGGAGGTGACAAAGAGCTCATCGTAAATGGTTACGTTGATGCAAGCTTTGGCACTGATCCGGACGATTCTAAATCGCAAACTGGATACGTATTTACATTAAACGGTGGAGCTGTCAGCTAGTGCAGTTCTAAACAAAGCGTCGTGGCGGGATCTACATGTGAAGTGGAGTACATAGCTGCTTCGGAAGCAGCAAACGAAGGAGTCTGGATGAAGGAGTTCATATCCGATCTAGGTGTCATACCTAGTGCATCGGGTCCAATGTAAATCTTTTGTGACAATACTGGTGCAATTGCCTGGGCAAAGGAATCCAGATTTCACAAGAGAACAAAGCACATCAAGAGACGCTTCAATTCCATCCGGGATCTAGTCCAGGTGGGAGACATAGAGATTTGAAAGACACATACGGATCTGAATGTAGCATACCCGTTGACTAAGCCTCTTCCACGAGCAAAACATGATCAGCACCAAAGCTCCATGGGTGTTAGAATCATTACTGTGTAATCTAGATTATTGACTCTAGTGCAAGTGGGAGACTGAAGGAAATATGCCCTAGAGGCAATAATAAAGTCATTATTTATTTCCTTATATCATGATATATGTTTATTATTCATGGTAGAATTGTATTAACCGGAAACATAATACTTGTGTCAATACATAGACAAACTAAACGTCACTAGTATGCCTCTACTTGACTAGCTCGTTAATCGAAGATGGTTATGTTTCCTAACCATAGACATGTGTTGTCATTTGATTAACGGGATCACATCATTAGGAGAATGATGTGATTGACATGACCCATTCCACTAGCTTAGCACCCGATCGTTTAGTATGTTGCTATTGCTTTCTTCATGACTTATACATGTTCCTATGACTATAAGATTATGCAACTCCCGTTTTGCCGGAGGAACACTTTGTGTGCTACCAAACGCCACAACGTAACTGGGTGATTATAAAGGTGCTCAATAGGTGTCTCCAAAGGTACATGTTGGGTTGGCGTATTTCGAGATTAGGATTTGTCACTCCGATTGTCGGAGAGGTATCTCTGGGCCCTCTCGGTAATGCACATCACTTAAGCCTTGCAAGCAATGCAACTAATGAGTTAGTTGCAAGATGATGTATTACGGAACGAGTAAAGGTACTTGCCGGTAACGAGATTGAACTAGGTATTGAGATACCGACGATCGAATCACGGGCAAGTAACATACCGATGACAAAGGGAACAACGTATGTTGTTATGCGGTCTGACCGATAAAGATCTTCGTAGAATATGTGGGAGCCAATATGAGCATCCAGGTTCCGCTATTGGTTATTGACCGGAGACGTGTATCGGTCATGTCTACATTGTCCTCGAACCCGTAGGGTCCACACGCTTAACGTTACGATGATAGTTTCATTATGAGTTTATATGTTTTGATGTACCGAAGGTTGTTCGGAGTCCCGGATGTGATCACGGACATGACGAGGAGTCTCGAAATGGTCAAGACATAAAGATTGATATATTGGACGACTATATTCGGACACCGGAAGTGTTCTGAGTGATATCGGAGAAAACCGGAGTGCCGGAGGGTTACCGGAACCCCCCGGGAGAAGTATGGGCCTAATGGGCCTTAGTGGAGAGAGAGAGGGGCGGCCAGGGTGGGCCGCGTGCCCCTCCCCCTCTGGTCCGAATTGGACTAGGATAGGGGGGGCGGCGCCCCCCTTTCCTTCCCCCTCTCCCCTTCCTTTCCGCCTCCTAGTAGGAGTAGGAAAGAGGGGAGTCCTACTCCTACTAGGAGGAGGACTCCTCCTCCTGGCGCGCCCTGCTAGGGCCGGCCGGCCTCCCCCTTGCTCCTTCATATACGGGGGTAGGGGGCACCTCTAGATACACAAGTTGATCTTCGTGATCGTTCTCTTAGCCGTGTGCGGTGCCCCCCTCCACCATAATCCTCGATAATATTGTAGCGGTGCTTAGGCGAAGCCCTGTGACGGTAGAACATCAAGATCATCACTACGCCGTCGTGCTGACGGAACTCATCGCCGATACTTTGCTGGATCGGAGTCCGGGGATCGTCATCGAGCTGAACGTGTGCTAGAACTCGGAGGTGCCGTAGTTTCGGTGCTTGATCGGTCGGGCCGTGAAGACGTACAACTACATCAACCGCGTTGTCATAACGCTTCCGCTATCGGTCTACGAGGGTACGTAGACAACACTCTCCCCTCTCGCTGCTATGCATCACCATGATCTTGCCTGTGTGTAGGATTTTTTTTGAAATTACTACGTTCTCCAACAGTTAAGCCAGTGCAGAGCTGGCCCTTGGAGCTTTAGTGGGAGGTATTTAATGGCGTGGAGGTCATCTCCTCGAGCCATATGGATATGGAGAATGAAATCCTCGATCTATACTGGGGGATCGGTTGTGCCGTCGTATGATTCAATGTTGACAGGCTTGAACCCCTCGGGGAATTCGTGATCCAGTACTTCATCTGTGAAGCAGAGAGGGTGTGCGGCGCCTCTATATCGGGCCGCGTCGTGGCGTAGCTCTGACGGAGTCCGTCTGCAGTATTCGGCCCGGGCGTGGTTAGATTTATCACGTCCGAATCGGTACCCGTCGTCGTGCCTCGAGGCACGCCCTCACGATCTGTAGATCGATCTTGTATGTCCTGCTCTATCGTCCAGGATCTGCCGGAGGTCATATGTGTGACCCCGAACTTCTCCGTCTCTATTTTTACGAGGTGGTGGGGCAGGCTACTGTTCAGCCTGAGTTGCCGCTTTATCCCGGCCGCGGGGTGGCCGGTCGGCCGCCCTGTCCCGACCACGCGGTGGTCGTTCCGCATTACGCAAGGGAGATGTATGCTCTGGTGCTTCCTCGTCGAATTGAGGTAGTAGCCTGCGTTTCGGGTAGCTCTTTGTTGGGTGCCTGAGTCCGTACTCTTCGGCTGTCAGGACATCAGTCCACCTGTCGACGAGCAGATCTTGTTCAGCTTGAAGCTGCTGCTATTTCTTTTTCAGGCTCCTTGAAGTGGCTATGAGCTGAAGCTTAAAGTGCTCCTGCTCCAGAGGATCCTCAGGCACGATGAAGTCTTCGTTGCCGAGGCTTGTCTCCTCTTCGGAGGGTGGACGGTAACTGTCGTCCTCCGAGTCATCTTCTATGGCCTGTTCGTCAGGGTTGTCTTGCCTGTTGTCATGTTCCTCCTGTTCGGATGTAGCTCCGACAGGGTCTTCATTGTTTTCGGCGTCGCCTGGAGTACTATTCTCTCCAGTGCCGGTGTTGCCGTCCTTTGAGCGACGAGGCTTAGAACGACGCTTGGGGCGTCAGCGCTTGGACTGCGTCTCAGAGGTTTTATTTGCATCTAGCTCTTCATTGTCGTCGCCAGATCCTTTGGGTGTATCAACCATGTACACGTCGTACGAAGAGGTAGCCATTCAACGTCCGGTGAATGGCGGGTCTTAGCCTTGCTCCATATCGGCATCGTCGTCCATACCGTCGATGTCTTCGGAGCCATAGTCAGGCACGTCGGTTAAGTCATCGATAGTGGCTATGAAGTGGGTGGCGGGTGGGAAGCAAAATTCCTCGTCATCCGTCTCTAGCTCGACCTGAACATAGTTCGGCTATGAGTCCTCCTCCAAGGATAAGTTCTTTAAAGAATTTACTATGTCACCAAAAGGCGAGTGCTGGAAGAAGTCTGCGGCGCTAAATTCGAAAATCGATAACCGATCCAGCTCGGTGTCCGCAGGCGCGTCTGATCTGGAACATGTAGTCGAAAACGAGTCCGGAGTGCCATTGAGGCAAATATTGTAGGATGTCGAGTCCGTGTGAGGCTCCAACGCCGTGGACTTTGTGGCCTCGAAGGGCACGATCTGCTTCGGTTCTGAGGCTGTTGCAGCAACAGGATCCATCTCCTGGGTCTGATCCGATGACATATTTAAGTCATGTTCATCGAAGAGAGGGGGAGCGACTGCCACAGTCATGAATCCATCGGAGATCAATTCTCTGCGAGTATCCGTGACGCAGTTCAAGCTTCCAGATCTGACCTAATGGCCAAGGGCGTGACTATCGACCTGCTCCATATGGCCAAGCGAGTTGGCCTGCAGTACAAAGTCGCCGAACACAAAGGTTTGTCCGGGGAGGAAGGTTTCTCCCTGAATGGTGCCATTACTGACGATCGAAGGGGACATCGCATCCTTTGCCGACGGCAAAGTGGAACTCTCAATGAAAGCACCAATGTCGGTGTCAAAACCGGCGGATCTCGGGCAGGGGGTCCTGAACTATGCGTCTAGGATCGATGGTAACAGGAGACGGGGGACACAATGTTTACCCAGGTTCGGGCCCTCTCTATGGAGGTAATACCCTACTTCCTGCTTGATTGATCTTGATGAATATGAGTATTACAAGAGTTGATCTACCACGAGATCGTAATGGCTAAACCCTAAAAGCCTAGCCTATGAATATATGGTAATGAATGTGTCCTATCCGGACTATGCTCTCCGGTTTATATAGACACCGGAGAGATCTAGGGTTACATGGGGTCGGTTACATAAGAAGGAATCTTCACAACTGGTCGCCTAGCTTGCCTTCCATGCCAAGGAGAGTCCAATCCGGACACGAGTATGGTCTTCGGTCTTCATGCCTTCACAGCCCATCAGTCCGACCCATGGATAACAGACCGGACGCCCGAGGACCCCTTAGTCCAGGACTCCCTTAGGGGGGGGGTCTGTGGGGATCAGAGGGAGTATATTGTAGGTTCATAAGAGAAACGAACGTATTGTACCCACCCTAGTCCTCTTTCAATCGATCTCCGGACCCCGAGATGAAATCGAGAGAGAACGAGTGGGGGCATGTGTGATACCTAAGGCGGATTCAAAATTTTGAACCGGTGATCATAGCATCCGCAAATCATATATAAAGGGTATTCAATGTTCGTTTCGTTTTTGAACGTACAATATACTCCCTCCTATCCTTTCTAGTTTACATATAAGTTTTATGTGTAGTCAAAGTATCTCTACTTTGATAAAAAAAAGTATCAACATTCAACAACGCCCAATCAATATTGTTAGATTCGTACGTACTCCTAGACTTGTACTCGAGATGGTTTCCAATTTGTTTTCAACCACGTGAATGTGCTTGTTCTAGCGCATGCTCTTCCTACTAGGATTTCGCCACGTATAGCCAGTCCAATAGTAACTTTTTTTAAGCTCCCTGTCCAATAGTACTAGTGGAGTACTGACAACATCTGTACTAGAGTATGCAGTGCTCATAGTTGTACTCCTGTGACGCCCTCGATTCAATCGTACACTAATCATACACGCAAATGTGTACGATCAAGATCAAGGACTCACGGGAAGATATCACAACAGAACTCTAGACACAAATTAAAATAATACAAGCTTTATATTACAAGCCAGGGGCCTCGAGGGCTCGAATACACAAGCTTGAATACACAAGAGTCAGCGGAAGCAACAATATCTGAGTACAGACATGAGTTAGACAAGTCTGCCTTAAGAAGGCTAGCACAAAAGCAATATCGATCGAAAAGGCAAGGCCTCCTTCCTGGGAGCCTCCTAACTACTCCTGATCGTCGGCGGCCTCCACGTAGTAGTAAGCATCGACGGTGGCATCTGGCTCCTGGGCTCCGACATCTGGTTGCATCAACAGGAAAGGAGAAGAAAGGGGGAAAAGGGGGAGCAAAGCAACCGTGAGTACTCATCCAAAGTACTCGCAAGCAAGGATCTACACTACATATGCAACATTATCAAAAGAAGGCTGTATATGTGGATTGGGCTGCAGAAATGCCAGAACAGAAGGGGGGAACCTAGTCCTATCGAAGACTAGCATCTGCAGCATCTTCAAGCATCTTGCAGCATCAGAAGAGATAATAGTAGCATAAAGTAAAGTAGTAGTAGTGTTATCAACCTCGGCCAGAGATCCTTTCTCGACACCCTGCGAGAAAGCAATCCCAGAGCCATACTATCCAGTTATCATCACAATCCAATTCTCATATCCATGTCTCATCTCAAGTATCCAGTTCTAGTTGTATTGATCGGGATACAACTCCAAGTGTCTGTTACCGTAGGACAGGCTATCGATAGATGTTTTCTTCCCTGCAGGGGTGCACAAACTCACCCACCACGCTCGATTAACTCCGGCCGGACACACTTTCCTGGGTCATGCCCGGCCTCAGCCAAACAATACGCCGCAACCCGACCTAGGCTTAATAGAGAGGCCAGCACGCCGGACTAAACCTATGCCCCCAGGGGTCATGGGCCATCTCCCCGGGAACTCCTGCACGTTGCGAGGGCGGCCGGTGAGCAGACCTAGCTACCTCCTTCAACAAGGCAGGCGCTTACGCAGTCCAACCCGGCGCGCGCCGCTCAGTCGCCGACGTCTATTAAGCTTCGACTGATGCATACGACGCAGAACGCCCATACTATGCCCACATGATGGTTAGTGCTATCAGGCCAGAGGCCCCTTGGATCAAATATCCAAATCGTAGTGGATTAGGAACGCGCGGTAACAAGCAGAGACTCACGAAAGATGTGACCCCGTTGCCTCGTCTCGAGGACTTGCGGCAAGGGCTAGGAATGCCCGGCCACGCCTCGTAATTTTCTCGCGGGCACCCTCCAGGTCAACCCGACTCCACATCACTCGCAATTAAGCTCGCGCGGGTACCCCTTAGGGTCGACCCGTCTTTCCAAGTAACAGTGGTAAAGTCCAAGTATCCGTGTGTCCAAACATTAAGGGGAAAGCCCGAGGAATCACCCCCGATGAATTCCACTAGATGTAATCATCAAGGTGAACGTAAGAGGAATCACCCCCGAGGTTCACACTTGAGGGGTTGCACGACAGAGTCGTATCGGAAGTGGTTAAGGAGGAAATCACCCTCGATGACTACGACCGAATGACTACACTATAGGGTTAACATCAGAAGTGCTGAAGAGCTTCACCCTCGGTACTCGATAGTAACCCAGTAGTGTCGAGCAACTAAGGGGAAGTGATGTGCGGTGTCGGGGCCTAGTCTTCGATCACGTAGATCGAGTCGTCAATGATGAAGCAGGGGCAACAAGGACAAGTGGGGGTTACTGATGGATCACTAACCAACCTATACTAAGAAGTTTAGGATAAGCAGGTAAGGTACAACAACAGATACAAAAGCAGGCTATGCATCAGAATAGGAGCAAACAATAACAGTAGCAAAATGTAATGCAAGCATGAGGGAAATGGAATGGGCGATATCGGGATGATCAAAGGGGGGGCTTGCAAACAATAACAGTAGCAAAACGTAGTCGATCACAGTGGCATCATCGGTCTCGGGGTCTACCGGAGAGAAGAGGGGGAAGAAATAGTAAGTACATGCAAACATAAGCATAACAAGACAATAAACGGGGCTAGAGGTGTTCGAACGCGGTGCTACGCGATACTGGCGAAGGGGGAAAACATCCGAGAAGTTCTCCCGGTTCCGTACATCTGTCAGAGAGATGAACCGGAGGGGAAAAGTTCAACGTTTGCTATGCTAGGGATGTGTGGCGGGCAAACGGACCGCGCGATTGGACTCGTCTCATCGTTCTGAGCAACTTTCATGTAGAATTTTTTTTCATCCGAGGTACGGTTAATTTTCTATCATTTTCTAAAGTTTTAACAATATTTTAAAATTTCTGGTTTTGCTTTAATTCGAGTTGACCAAGTCAATTTGACTGGTCAAAGGGGAGGCGGTGGCGCACATGTCATAGAGCTATATCTAATTTAATAAATAAAAACTAACTATATCAAAAGGAGCCCATGTGTCATAGTGTAGCAACTAACCTAACTAGTAGGATTAGTTCCTAATCTAATCCAAACAGGGCAGGCCAGAGGCATAGCCAGCCCCACGGATGTGCACATATACGCACAACCCATGGGGGTGCTCATCCATGGCCACGGGCACATACGAGGCTAGCGCCGGAGCAGCCAACAGCGGCAGCAACATGCGAGAAGCAGCAGCATAGCAGCCGCATCAGTATTAAGCAGCAGCAACAACATCTATCACAGCACCTAACGGGAGTAGCAGCGGCAGCGGAGCAGCAAACAACCAAACATGCACAGGAGCGGGCGTCGCGAGGCAGTGGCAGCAGCATGTAGAGCAGCGCGCGGTCGCTGCTTGAGCCTGCTGGGCACGGCTGGGGCGCCGTGTACGCAAGGGCAGGGGGCACACGGGGTCACGCGTGGGGGTGCAGGGAGTGGCCAAGGCGCGCGAGCACGGCCACGGGCAGCCGGTCGCAGCCAAAGGGTGCGGGTGAGCGCGCACGTACACAGGAGCTCGAGACATGGCGTACCACGATGTAACGAGGCACGGATCGAAGGGGGAAAGGGGTGGAATCGGTGGAGGAGCTCACCGCGGAGCCATAGGTGTGCTCGAGGAGGTTGGGGACGGACCGGAGCAGCGGCAAACAAAGGCGGACGACGATGATGTACGCGGAGAAGACCATGTCGATGGCGAATGTACGGGACGTCCCGGCTCGATTCAATGCTCGGGGTAGACGAAGTCGAGGGTGGAGGCCCTCCTGGACAACTCCACAAGTGCCGGGGAGCGCGTTGGTTGCGGCTACAATGAGGGCCATGGCAAGTAGCGCTCGGTCGCGAACAAAATTGGAAGGGGCGAGACGAGGGGAACGAAGGAGGAGGCTAGGGTTTGTTCAGCGGTGTAACGACATTCTTATCCATCTCCTGAGCGTCGTGGATGATCGACACGAGCAACATCGGCGGCTCGAACGGCCGTGCGGCGTCCACGCCATGGCTCTGCCTTCCTCTCCTGTACAGAGATTGAAGTAGGCCTGGTGGCTGGTTGGGCCGGCTACTGTGCAACTCTAGCCCACTAGCACAGTACTAGTTAGGCCTTTTTCCTTTTCTATTTCTGTTTGCATTTTTCTTTCAGTACCAAAATGAGTTTTGTTTTCAACAAAACTTGGCTCATAAAACTAACACAAAACCTTGAGATGGAACAAAAAGTTCGGGGTCAAAAGGAGTTGCCTAATCAATTTTAGAAATTGAAAAGGCCAATTTAAATGCTGCTGGAGCAATGAATTAATTCCCATGGGCATTTTGGGAATTCAGAAGAGGTTGGTTTCAACATGACAGTGATCAGGGAAATTTATAGGATAAGGTGAACATTTTAGTTTTACTTCTCAAAGAAAATAATTTATTCGACTTATTTTAAATTTGAAAAAGGCTTTGATTTTTGGACAAGTGGCAAGCTACATAGTAATCACGATGACATGGCCACCATTAGGGGGAGATTACTGTAGCATGATTCTCGGGGTGTTACAAATCTCCTCCACTATACGAAATCTCGTCTCGAGATTTAAGTGCGTAAGTGAAGAGTAACTTCGGGAGAACTGACCCTTATAGGGTTACTATCTGGTGAACAATTCAAGGAAAGTGGGAGATGTACCTCTCGAGTTGAAACTTAAGAAAACATCGAGAGCAAAATATGAAGGTACAATAGGAAGTTTTAGGCGAAGGGCCAGACAATTGATACCTGAACAGAGTGTGAGAGGGGGTTTCAGAGCATCGGGAATAGATCATCTCTCGAAAGGTGGCTCGTGACATGATACGAAGCCAAATGCAAGATTATTTCAGAATCAAAGATATACAGGAGAGTCAGGTTTTGATCCTGTGGAACTGTGGGTTATGGGCCCACCATGTGGGTTAAAAGCAGGAAGGCGCTATCATTTTGCACGGTCATGATGGCAAGGCAGGTCAGAGAATAGCCTATCAATTATGTTGGCAACAACATTGGTACCAAGGGCGAGGGACGAAGAGAACCATTTTCCTGCTCGTAAGACGAGGCGGACTAATAGGCAAAGTTCTCATCCATCGGTGGCTACCGGAATGTCATCAACAGTAGCAACCGTGTTATACTTGGCATGGTTGTACCCCGAGGTGTTTACATAAGCAGGGAAATATTACTGCTTATATCATATAGATTACCAGAAAGGTTAAACAAAACAATGGAACAGAAAATGTGTTTATACACAAGATTTAGGAGTGTAACTTTTCCCAAGGAAAAGTAGAACATGATATACATGCTAGACCAACAAGTACATCACCATTTGGATAAAGGGGCAAGGTAATTCATGATGTTATCCATACAACGGTGCTTGGAAAATAGAACAAGTAACATTTAGCATTGCGCCAACAATGTTTTTAATGATGTTTGGAGTCATGCTTCGGGATAGCATTGACATGATCATCAGGTAAGGTCGGACCTTGGGAACACAAAGGATACATCGGGAATTTTTAGAACATCTCATGCAATTCTATCAGGAAAAGATGAGGATATGGCCGATGGGTTCAGCAGCAATCCATCGACATGTCAAAAATATGTATTTCTGAAATTTGTATAAACAAGTTTATGTTGGGGAGTAGACAAGATTGTCGTCGATGATAACATAAATCATCGAGGGGCAAGGATGGTATTGCTCATCATGAATTCGATTGATATACTGGAAGAGCTCGGAATGTTGATGATGAGCACAACACAATTGTCGAGAGATTTCGGGAAGATGTAATCGATCGGCGATGACATCAAGTCGAAGGAATGATGAGTGAAAGGTTATTGGAACCACGGGTACGACACAAACTCGAAATCAAGCTTGCTGTTCAAGGCAAAATGATATGACGAGGAAGATCGACGTACGCTTAGCTCATCGTCGAAAATTCCGTTCCGGGAAGAAGGACCAGGTAGCACAGTTAAAATTAGCTCGATAAATGATATAGTTGATCAGGCTAGGAATGATGTGATGGATAATCGTTCCAATGAGAATTCACAAGAGGTAGTGCAATGACACCATATCCTCGAGATAACAAGGGGCAATACTCGAGGTAGATCAAAAATAGTGGTTGAACAGATGAAATGATCTGCAGAAGACAAGTATTTTAACTTGTCTGGGAAATGGAACTAAGGAGAAACTATGGTCGGAAACATGATTATGAATGATCAAACCACCGATACAAGATGAACTTATAACAAGGGGCAATTATTTTTATGAGCAACTTCCATGATAAGTTCTACATCGGTTCCATGGGCATGAACACAAAGGTTCAAGGTCGACTCCCACTTCTTCAATGCATAACCTTTCATTCACTCCTCATTTTTGAAGAAATTGTAGAGCAGAAGATTTATCTGGCGAAGTACCAGAAGAGTAAGACTCACATCTCTTTTGAGTTCACACGGATTAGGGAAGGCATAGGTTCAACCCATAGGGGTATCTTAGGAACACCTACCACTAGCTTCCAGAGCATATAACATCAGCTCAATTGCAGAGCATGGTTGACAATAAGCAGAGGATACAATTTACCGAAGGAAATATGTATCAGGGGAAGAGCGCACGAGATTTTGAAAATGAAGGACATTGCTGGATAATAATCCAACAAAGGATTCAGCGGTCCTCAATGGATCTGATGTGAGTATCAGTACTCAATCAGAAGAGGGAAAGAATGCGAAGGCATCAGATTATAGAAACAGCTGACTAATTCGATGTTCAAGTTGAAGGGAACTAGCTGGACAATCATTACAACATGATTGGCCGAGATCCAACTCATGTCTAAAATGATGTATGAGCAGGAAGGTCAAATTTCAGGGTTCGACTGATGATTATGAGCAATCACAACATAAAGAATCAGTAGGCTCAGGATGACAAGGACAACGGATGTTAATGAATATTGCTAGACATATGGATTTAACCATAATGCAGGCAGACAAGACTTTCAGGAGCACTAGGCTGCAGAGGATCTTTGGGAGATCAAATTGCATTCGAAGAATTTTGTGAGACGTAAGATCAATTGGGGATGAACGAATCCCTGATAAGTGTGAGGAATTTTTCGTAGGGTTATTCAGGCGGAAAAGAGCTGCAAGGCAGTCGGAAAAACGATTCTAGAAGGTCGAAGAATACTTTCGGGTATCTTGTAACAACAAGAGGAACTAGGGATGGAAGTAAGAACGACGAGGGTACATGTTTATCCATCAGGATTCAATGGTGTTAAGGGATTGCAAAAGAAATGAACACAAGTTCTCGGGAGTAGATCAGAGAGTATCTTCGAATTCTTCTGGTGAAGCAGGCAACCATCCGGAATGAAGGGGCTCTCCGGGGAAAGTTGTTACGAGAACCTAATGTAATTAGTAAATTCTTTTAACCCTGAATAGAAGAGAGAACAGAGTCCCGGAGTATAGACGAGGAGTAAAAGATCCTAATACCACCCAATGGCGACGTGGGCCCGTAAGACACACAACTATGTTAGTAAAAGTTTTTGTAGTGACTAGACTCGACTTTGGCCAAGGAGTTGGAAAGGGGGCTACCTACAGGCAGTCGGCTCTGATACCAACTTGTGATGCCCTCGATTCAATCGTACACTAATCATAGACGCAAATGTGTACGATCAAGATCAAGGACTCACGGGAAGATATCACAACACAACTCTAGACACAAATTAAAATAATACAAGCTTTATATTACAAGCCAGGGGCCTCGAGGGCTCGAATACATAAGCTTGAATACACAAGAGTCAGCGGAAGCAACAATATCTGAGTACAGACATGAGTTAGACAAGTCTGCCTTAAGAAGGCTAGCACAAAAGCAATATCGATCGAAAAGGCAAGGCCTCCTGCCTGGGAGCCTCCTAACTACTCCTGATCATCGGCGGCCTCCACGTAGTAGTAAGCATCGACGGTGGCATCTGGCTCCTGGGCTCTGACATCTGGTTGCATCAACCGGAAAGGAGAAGAAAGGGGGAAAATGGGGAGCAAAGCAACCGTGAGTACTCATCCAAAGTACTCGCAAGCAAGGATCTACACTACATATGCAACATTATCAAAAGAAGGCTGTATATGTGGACTGGGCTGCAGAAATGCCAGAACAGAAGGGGGGAACCTAGTCCTATCGAAGACTAGCATCTTCAGCATCTTCAAGCATCTTGCAGCATCAGAAGAGATAAGAGTAGCATAAAGTAAAGTAGTAGTAGTGTTATCAACCTCGGCCAGAGATCCTTTCTCGACACCCTGCGAGAAAGCAATCCCAGAGCCATACTATCCAGTTATCATCACAATCCAATTCTCATATCCATGTCTCATCTCAAGTATCCAGTTCTAGTTGTATTGATCGGGATACAACTCCAAGTGTCTGTTACCGTAGGACAGGCTATCGATAGATGTTTTCTTCCCTGCAGGGGTGCACCAACTCACCCACCACGCTCGATTAATTCCGGCCGGACATACTTTCCTGGGTCATGCCCGGCCTCGGCCAAACAATACGCCGCAACCCGACCTAGGCTTAATAGAGAGGCCAGCACGCCGGACTAAACCTATGCCCCCAGGGGTCATGGGCCATCTCCCCGGGAACTCCTGCACGTTGCGAGGGCGGCCGGTGAGCAGACCTAGCTACCTCCTTCAACAAGGCAGGCGCTTACGCAGTCCAACCAGGCGCGCGCCGCTCAGTCGCTGATGTCTATTAAGCTTCGGCTGATGCATACGACGCAGAACACCCATACTATGCCCACGTGATGGTTAGTGTTATCCGGCCAGAGGCCCCTTGGATCAAATATCCAAATCGTAGTGGATTACGAACGCGCGGTAACAAGCAGAGACTCACGAAAGATGTGACCCCATTGCCCCGTCTCGAGGACTTGCGGCAAGGTCTAGGAATGCCCGGCCACACCTCGTAATTTTATCGCGGGCACCCTCCAGGTCAACCCGACTCCACATCACTCGCAATTAAGCTCGCGCGGGTACCCGACTCCACATCACTCGCAATTAAGCTCGCGCGGGTACCCCTTAGGGTCGACCCGTCTTTCCAAGTAACAGTGGTAAAGTCCAAGTATCCGTGTGTCCAAACATCAAGGGGAAAGCCCGAGGAATCACCCCCGATGAATTCCACTAGATGTAATCATCAAGGTGAACGTAAGAGGAATCACCCCCGAGGTTCACACTTGAGGGGTTGCACGATAGAGTCGTATCGGAAGTGGTTAAGGAGGAAATCACCCTCGATGACTACGACCGAATGACTACACTACAGGGTTAACATCAGAAGTGCTGAAGAGGTTCACCCTCGGTACTCGATAGTAACCCAGTAGTGTCGAGCAACTAAGGGGAAGTGATGTGCGGTGTCGGGGCCTAGTCTTCGATCACGTAGATCGAGTCGTCAATGATGAAGCAGGGGCAACAAGGACAAGTGGGGGTCACTGATGGATCACTAACCAATCTATACTAAGCAGTTTAGGATAAGCAGGTAAGGTACAACAGGAGATACAAAAGCAGGCTATGCATCAGAATAGGAGCAAACAATAACAGTAGCAAAATGTAATGCAAGCATGAGGGAAATGGAATGGGCGATATCGGGATGATCAAAGGGGGGGCTTGCCTGGTTGCTCTGGCAAGGAGGGGTCGTCGGTGACGTAGTCGATCACAATGGCATCATCGGTCTCGGGGTCTACCGGAGAGAAGAGGGGGAAGAAATAGTAAGTACATGCAAACATAAGCATAAAAAGACAATAAACGGGGCTAGAGGTGTTCGAACGCCGTGCTAGGCGATACTGACGAAGGGGGAAAACATCCGGGAAGTTCTCCCGGTTCCGTACATCTGTCAGATAGATGAACTGGAGGGGAAAAGTTCAGCGTTTGCTATGCTAGGGACGTGTAGCGGGCGAACGGACCGCGCGTTTGGATTCGTCTCGTCATTCTGAGCAACTTTCATGTAGAATTTTTTTCATCCGAGCTACGGTTAATTTTCTATTATTTTCTAAAATTTTAACAATATTTTAAAATTTCTGGTTTTGCTTTAATTCGAGTTGACCAAGTCAATTTGACTGGTCAAAGGGGAGGTGGTGGCGCACATGTCATAGAGCTATATCTAATTTAATAAATAAAAACTAACTATATCAAAAGGAGCCCATGTGTCATAGTGTAGCAACTAACCTAACTAGTAGGATTAGTTCCTAATCTAATCCAAACAGGGCCGGCCAGAGGCATAGCCAGCCCCACGGATGTGCACATATACGCACAACCCATGGGGGTGCTCATCCATGGCCACGGGCACATGCGAGGCTAGCGCCGGAGCAGCCAACAGCGGCAGCAACATGCGAGAAGCAGCAGCATAGCAGCCGCATCAGTATTAAGCAGAAGCAGCAACATCTATCACAGCACCTAATGGGAGTAGCAGCGGCAGCGGAGCAGCAAACAACCAAACAGG
Organism: Aegilops umbellulata; assembly: GCA_032464435.1. Lineage (NCBI taxonomy): Eukaryota > Viridiplantae > Streptophyta > Magnoliopsida > Poales > Poaceae > Aegilops > Aegilops umbellulata. The sequence continues at coordinate 408,206,004 of CP136058.1, forward strand.
CACAACAGCGGGTGTCGCGAGGCAGTGGCAGCAGCAGGTAGAGCAGCGCGCGGTCGCTGCTTGAGCCTGCTGGGCACGGCTGGGGCGCCGTGTACGCAAGGGCAGGGGGCACACGGGGTCGCGCGTGGGGGTGCAGGGAGTGCCCAAGGTGCGCGAGCACGGCCACTGGCAGCCGGTCGCAGCTAAAGGGTGCGGGTGAGCGCGCACGTACACAGGAGCTCGAGACATGGCGTACCACGATGTAACGAGGCACGGATCGAAGGGGGAAAGGGGTGGAATCGGTGGAGGAGCTCACCGCGGAGCCATAGGCGTGCTCGGGGAGATTGGGGACGGACTGGAGCAGCGGCAAATGAAGGCGGACGACGATGATGTACGCGGAGAAGACCATGTCGATGGCGTATGTACGGGACGTCCCGACTCGATTCAATGCTCGGGGTAGACGAAGTCGAGGGTGGAGGCCCTCCTGGACAACTCCACAAGCGCTGGGAGCGCGTTGGTCGTGGCTACAATGAGGGCCATGGCAAGTAGCGCTCGGTCGCGAAGAAAATTGAAAGGGGCGAGACGAGGGGAACGAAGGAGGAGGCTAGGGTTTGTTCAGCGGTGTGACGGCATTCTTATCCATCACCTGAGCATCGTGGATGATCGAAACGAGCAACATCGGCGGCTCGGACGGCCGTGCGGCGTCCACGCCATGGCTCTGCCTTCCTCTCCTGTACAGAGATTGAAGTAGGCCTGGTGGCGGGTTGGGCCGGCTACTGTGCAACTCTAGCCCACTAGCACAGTACTAGTTAGGCCTTTTTCCTTTTCTATTTCTGTTTGCATTTTTCTTTCAGTACCAAAATGAGTTTTGTTTTCAACAAAACTTGGCTCATAAAACTAACACAAAACCTTGAGATGGAAGAAAAAGTTCAGGGTCAAAAGGAGTTGCCTAATCAATTTTAGAAATTGAAAAGGCCAATTTAAATGCTGCTGGAGCAATGAATTAATTCCCATGGGTATTTTGGGAATTCAGAAGAGGTTGGTTTCAACATGACAGTGATCAGGGAAATTTATAGGATAAGGTGAACATTTTAGTTTTACTGCTCAAAAAAATAATTTATTCGACTTATTTTAAATTTGAAAAAGGCTTTGATTTTTGGACAAGTGGCAAGCTGCATAGTAATCATGATGACATGGTCACCATTAGGGGGAGATTACTGTAGCATGATTCTCGGGGTGTTACAAATCCCTCCTTCCATTTATATAGGGCCTATGTGGAGGAGAGAGATGTGAAAAAGTACGGAGGGTGAGCTCTCATGCAAGAGTCTAGCTGTATACGCATTCCTAGTTAAATACGTACAATAAATATGAAGAAAGAGATGGAGAGGAGATGGAAAAAAGTACTAATACAATAGTCAACCTTACAATTTTTTTGCGGGAAATAGCCAACTTATAGCCCATACTACTATATGAGCGCATATAATATACGATGGCTATATATGACATGGCCGTTCCTTATAGCCATCGACTGGCTATATTATTAACCATGCTCTAATGTGTTTTTCAAAACCGCATTTGACTATCGACAAGATTAATAGTACATGAGATCTATAATGTGAAAATTATATCATTGGAAGCTCCTTTCACATATGTATCCCTACCTTACCCTCCCTTTCGGTCACTTATTGGCGGACCCCATGCTTGCTAGGCCCCACATGTCAGTTACTCAATGGGTTCGGCCACGTCAGGGGATCCTCATTCGTAGTATACTCCCTCTGTTTTTATTTACTCTGCATAAAATGACGCGGGCGGGGGAGGGAGAGGGACGTCGGTTTTCTCTCAGCTGCGGTCCCACAAGCGAGCGAAAATGCAAGATGAAGTGCGCTCCATTCGGTGAGCGACGTGGAGGGTCCAGCGTGTTGGGCTACAACGCGAACGCGACAAGAGCGATGTGCAGTCAAAACCGATTGACCAGTCGTCACCGGAACCACTATTCACACCAGAACCTTCGCTCCTCGGCCTACGCCAACCACTGCCCTAAAACCAAACCTAATCTCCATCCCCTTCCCCAACCTTTTGATCCCCTATCCCGCATCAAGCATCCCCTAGTTCACCGGAAAGCCATGATGCACCGCAAGATCGCGTACTACAAGATGCTGACGCCGGAGCGCCGCATAGAAATCGCGGCGGCGGTCGGCGCCAGAGACCTCTGTTCCCAAGCTCGCTTTGCGGCGGGCCAATCCCTGAGTTCTCTGGAGCCAAGCTACAAGGAGGAGGAAGCCGATCCAATGTTCATGGTGGAGGTGATACGTCTCCAACGTATCTATAATTTTTGATTGCTCCATGCTATATTATCTATTGTTTTCGACTATAATGGCTTTATTTTCCACTTTTATATTATTTTTCGGACTAACCTATTAACTGGAGGCCCAGCCCAGAATTGCTATTTTTTTGCCTATTTCAGAGTTTCGGAGAAACATAATATCAAACGGAGTCCAAACGGAATGAAACCTCGGGGAACGTGATTTTCTCGTCGAACATGATCCAGGAGACTTGGACCCTACTCCAAGGAACAAAAGAGGTGGTCACAAGGGTGGGGGGCGCGCCCCTGCCTCGTGGGCCCCCTGTTGCTCCACCGACGTACTTCTTCCTCCTATATATACCTACGTACCCCCAAACGATCAGAGACGGAGCCAAAAACCTAATTCCACCGCCGCAACCTTCTATACCCACGAGATCCCATCTTGGGGCCTGTTCCGGAGCTCCGGCGGAGAGGGCCGTCATCACAGAGGGCTTCTACATCATCCTAGCCCCTCCGATGAAGTGTGAGTATCTCACCTCAGACCTACGGGTCCATAATTATTAGCTAGATGGCTTCTTCTCTCTTTTTGGATCTCAATACAATGTTCTCCCCCTCTCTTGTGGACATCTATTCGATGTAATCTTCTTTTTGCGGTGTGTTTGTTGAGACGATGAATTGTGGGTTTATGATCAAGTCTATCTATGAATAATATTTGATTCTTCTATGAATTATTTCATGTATGATTGGTTATCTTTGCAAGTCTCTTCGAATTATCAATTTGCTTTGGCCTACTAGATTGGTCTTTCTTGCAATGGGAGAAGTGCTTAGCTTTGGGTTCAATCTTGCAGTGTCCTTACCCAGTGACAGAAGGGGCAGCAAGGCACGTATAGTATTGTTGCCATCGAGGATAAAAATATGGGGTTTTTATCATATTGCATGAAACTATCCCTCTACATCATGTCATCTTGCTTAAGGCGTTACTCTGTTTTTAACTTAATACTCTAGATGCATGCTGGATAGCGGTTAATGAGTGGAGTAATGGTAGTAGATGCAGGCAGGAGTCGGTCTACTTGTCTCGGACGTGATGCCTATATACATGATCATACCTAGATATTCTCATAACTATGCTCAATTCTGTCAATTGCTCAACAGTAATTTGCTCACCCACCGTAGAATACTTATGCTCTTGAGAGAAGCCACTAGTGAAACCTATGGCCCCCGGGTCTATTTTCCTCATATTAATCTCCATCACTTTAATCTCGCTTGCTTTTGCTTTGCCTTTTTACTTTTCACTTTGCATCTCTATACTAAAAATACCAAAAATATTATCTATCATCTCTATCAGATCTCACCCCCGTAAGTAACCTTGAAGGGATTGACAACCCCTAATCGCGTTGGTTGCATGGAGCTATTGTTTTTGTGTAGGTACGAGGGACTCGAGCGTGGCCTCCTACTGGATTGATACCTTGGTTCTCAAAAACTGAGGGAAATACTTACGCTACTTTGCTGCATCATCCTCTCCTCTTCAGGGAAATCCAAAGCAGTGCTCAAGAGGTAGCAAGAAGAATTTCTGGCGCCGTTGCCGGGGAGTCTACACAAAAGTCAACATACCAAGTACCCATCACAATCCCTATCTCCCGCATTACATTAGTTGCCATTTGCCTCTCGTTTTCCTCTCCCCCACTTCACCCTTGCCGTTTTATTTGCCCTCTCTTTTCCATTTGCCTTTTTCCTATCCGTCTTTTGCTTGCTCGTGTGTTGGATTTCTTGTTTGTTGCGATGGCTCAAGATACTACCAAATTGTGTGACTTCACCAATACCAACAATAATGATTTCCTTAGCACTCCGATTGCTCCTCTTGCCAATACTGAATCTTGTGAAATCAATAATGCTTTGTTGAATCTTGTTATGAAAGATCAATTCGCTGGCCTTCCTAGTGAAGATGCCGCTACTCATCTGAATAGCTTCGTTGATTTATGTGATATGCAAAAGAAGAAAGATGTCGATAATGATATTGTTAAATTGAAGCTATTTCCTTTTTCGCTTAGAGATCGTGCTAAAGCTTGGTTTTCGTATTTGCCTAAAAATAGTATTGATTCTTGGAACAAGTGCAAAGATGCTTTTATCTCTAAGTATTTTCCTCCCGCTAAGATCATCTCTCTTAGAAAAGACATTATGAGTTTTAAGCAACTTGATCATGAACATGTTGCACAAGCTTGGGAGAGAATGAAATTAATGGTACGTAGTTGTCCTACTCATGGTTTGAACTTGTGGATGATTATACAAAAAATTTATGCCGGATTGAATTTTGCTTCTAGAAATCTTTTAGATTCGGCCGCGGGAGGCACTTTTATGGAAATCACTTTAGGAGATGCTACTAAACTCCTAGATAATATTATGGTTAATTATTATCAATGGCATACTGAAAGATCTACTAATAAAAAGTGCATGCGATAGAAGAGATCAATGTTTTGAGTGGAAAGATGGATGAACTTATGAAATTATTGGCTACTAAGAGTGTTTCTTCTGATCCTAATGATATGCCTTTGTCTACTTTGATTGAGAATAATAATGAATCTATGGATGTGAATTTTGTTGGTAGGAATAATTTTGGTAATAACGCGTATAGAGGAAATTTTAATCCTAGGCCTTATCCTAGTAATCCTTATAATAATTATGGAAATTCCTAAAACAAATCTTATGGAAATTTTAATAAGATGCCCTCTGAATTTGAGAATAGTGTTAAAGAGTTTATGAATTCACAAAAGAATTTTAATAATTTGCTTGAAGAGAAATTGCTTAAAGTTGATGATTTGGCTAGGAACGTCGATAGAATTTCTCTTGAGGTTGATTTTCTTTAAAGCTTAGATCTATTCCTCCTAAGCATGATATCAATGAGTCTCTCAAAGCCATGAGAATTTCTATTGATGAGTGCAAGGAAAGAACCGCTAGGATGCGTGCTTCCAAAGATGCCTTTATTAAAGCGTGTTCTTCCAATTCTTATGAAAATCAAGATGAAGATCTAAAAGTTATTGATGTGTCCCCTATTAAATCTTTGTTTTGCAATATGAATCTTGATGAAACTGAATATGATCTTCCTTTACCTAGAAGGCGTTCCAAAAATTCGGAGTATTTAGATCTTGATGATGAAATTGATAAACGTGGGATTGAAAGAAATAAAAATCTAGGTGTTGCTAAACCCACTATATTGGATCTCAAGGAATTTAATTATGAAAGTTGCTCTTTAATTGATTGTATTCCTTGTTGCAATCCTTGCTAAACTCTCCTCATGCTTATAGTCAAAATAAAGCCTTTACCGAACATATCGTTGATGCCTTGATGCAATCCTATGAAAAAAACTTGAGTTGAAAGTTTCTATTGCTAGGAAACTTTATGATGAGTGGGAACCTACTTTTAAAATCAAAATTAAAGATTATGAGTTTTATGCTTTGTGTGATTTGGGTGCTAGTGTCTCCACTATTCCCAAAACTTTGTGTGATTTGCTAGATTTCCATGATTTTGATGATTGCTCTCTAAACTTGCATCTTGCGGATTCCACTATTAAGAAACCTATGGGAAGAATTAATGATGTTCTTATTGTTGCAAATAGGAATTATGTGCCCGTAGTTTTTATCGTTCTTGATATAGATTGCAATCCTTCTTGCCCTATTATTCTTGGTAGACCTTTTCTTAGAATGGTTGGTGCAATTATTGATATGAAGGAAGGGAATATTAGATTTCAATTTCCATTAAAGAAGGGCATGGAACACTTTCCTAGAAAGAAAATAAAATTGCCATATGAATCTATCATGAGAGCCACTTATGGATTGCCTACCAAAGATGGCAATACCTAGATCTATTCTCGCTTTTATGCCTAGCTAGGGGCGTTAAACGATAGCGCTTGTTGGGAGGCAACCTTATTTTATTTTAGTTTTTTTGTTTTTGCTACTGTTTAGGAATAAATAATCCATCTACCTTCTGTTTATTTGTGGTTTTGTGTTTTAATTAGTGTTTGTGGCAAGTTAGACCTATAGGATCTTCTTGGACGATAGTTATTTGATCTTGCTGTAATTTCCAGAAACTTTCGGTTCACGAAAACAAATGTTAAAAATCACCAGAACGTGATAAAATAGTGATTCCAATTTATGCTGATCAATAAACAAATTGCCTAGGTCTTCCTATTTTGGCTGATGTTTTGGAGTTCCAGAAGTTTGCGTTAGTTACAGATTACAACAGACTGTTCTGTTTTTGACAGATTCTGGTTTTCGTGTGTTGTTTGCTTATTTTGATGAATCTATGGCTAGTAAAATAGTTTATAATCCATAGAGAAGTTGGAATACAGTAGGTTTAACACCAGTATAAATAAAGAATGAGTTCATTGCAGTACCTTGAATTGGTCTTTTGTTTTCTTTCTCTAACGGAGCTCACGAGGTTTCTGTTGAGTTTTGTGTTGTGAAGTTTTCAAGTTTTGGGTAAATTCTTTTGATGGATTATGGAACAAGGAGTGGCAAGATCCTAAGATTGGGGATGCCCATGGCACCCCCAAGATAATCCAAGGACACCAAAAATTCAAAGCTTGGGGATGCCCCGAAAGGCATCCCCTCTTTCGTCTACTTCCATCGGTAATTTTACTTGAAGCTATATTTTTATTCACCACATGATATGTGTTTTGCTTGGAGCGTCTTGTATTATTTGTGTCTTTGTTTGTTAGTGTGCCACAATCATCCTTGCTGTACACACCTTTTGATAGAGCCATACATGAATTGAAATTTGATAGAATACTCTATGTGCTTCACTTATATCTTTTGAGCTTTATAGTTTTTGCTCTAGTGCTTCACTTACATCTTTTAGAGCACGGTGGTGGATTTGTTTTAAAGAAACTATTGATCTCTCATGCTTCACTTAGATTATTTGGAGAGTCTTTAATAGCATGGTAACTTGCTTAATAATAATAATAATAAGCTTGGTGTTCAAGATTTGTAAAACTTTCTTTTGAGTGCGTTGAATACTAAGAAAAGTTTGATGATTGATAATTGTTTTGAGATATGGAGGTGATAATATCAAAGTCGTGCTAGTAGAGTAATTGTGAATTTGAGAAGTGCTTTTTTTGAAGTTGGCAAGTCCCGTAGCATGCACGTATGGTAAACGTTATGTAACAAATTTGAAACATGAGGTGTTATTTGATTGTCCTCCTTATGAGTGGCGGTCGGGGACGAGCGATGGTATTTTCCTACCAATCTATCCCCCTAGGAGCATGCGCGTAGTGCTTTTATTTTTGATGGCTTGTAGATTTTTTCCATAAGTATATTTTATGACTAATGTTGAGTCCATGGATTATACGCACTCACACCCTTCCATCATTGCTATCCTCTTCGGTACCGTGCATTGCCTTTTCTCACATTGAGAGTTGGTGCAAACTTCGCCGGTGCATCCAAACCCCGTGATATGATACGCTCTTTCACACATAAACCTCCTTATATCTTCCTCAAAACAGCCACCATACCTACCTATTATGGCATTTCCATAGCCATTCCAAGATATATTGCCATGCAACTTTCAACCATTCCGTTTGTCATGACACATCCATCATTGTCATATTTCTTAGCATGATCATGTAGTTGACATAGTATTCGTGGCAAAGTCACCGTTCATAATTTTTTCATACATGTCACTCTTGATTCATTGCATATCCCGGTACACCGCCGGAGGCATTCATATAGAGTCATAGTTTGTTCTAGTATCGAGTTGTAATCATTGAGTTGTAAATAAATAGAAGTGTGATGATCATCATTTTCTAGAGCATTGTCCCAAGTGAGGAATAAAAAAAGAGAAAGGCCATAAAAAGAAAAGGCCAATAAATAAATAAATAAATAAATAAATAAAAATGAGAGAAAAATAGAGAAGGGACAATGTTACTATCCTTTACCACACTTGTGCTTCAAAGTAGCACCATGTTCTTCGTATAGAGAGTCTCTTGTTTTGTCACTTTCATATACTAGTGGGAATTTTTCATTATAGAACTTGGCTTGTATATTCCAACGAGGGGCTTCCTCAAATGCCCTAGGTCTTCATGAGCAAGCAAGTTGGATGCACACCCACTTAGTTTCTTTTGATGAGCTTTCATACATTTATAGCTCTAGTGCATCCGTTGCATGGCAATCCCTACTCCTTGCATTAACATCAATCGATGGGCATCTCCATAGCCCGTTGACTATCCTCGTTGATGTGAGACTTTCTCCTTTTTGTCTTCTCCACATAACCCCCATCATCATATTTTCCACCCATAGTGCTATATCCATGGCTCGCGCTCATGTATTGCGTGAAGGTTTATGAATTTGAGATTATTAAAGTATGAAACAATTGCTTGGCTTGTCATCGGGGTTGTGCATGATGAGAGCATTCTTGTGTGACGAAAATGGAGCATGACTAAACTATATGATTTTGTAGGGATGAACTTTCTTTGGCCATGTTACTTTGAGATGACATAATTGCTTTGTTAGTATGCTTGAAGTATTATTATTTTTATGTCAATATGAAGTTTTGTCTTGAATCTTTCGGATCTGAATATTCATACCACAATTGAGAAGATTTACATTGAAATTATGCCAAGTAGCACTCCGCATCAAAAATTCTCTTTTTATCATTTACCTACTCGAGGACGAGCAGGAATTAAGCTTGGGAATGCCTGATATGTCTCCAACGTATCTATAATTTTTGATTGCTCCATGCTATATTATCTACTGTTTTGAACTATAATGGGCTTTATTTTCCACTTTTATATTATTTTTGGGACTAACCTATTAACCGGAGGCCCAGCCCAGAATTGCTGTTTTTTTGCCTATTTCAGAGTTTCGGAGAAACAGAATATCAAACGGAGTCCAAACGGAATGAAACCTTCGGAAACGTGATTTTCTCACCGAACGTGATCCAGGAGACTTGGACCCTACTCCAAGGTACAAAAGAGGCGGTCACGAGGGTGGGGGGTGCGCCCCCTGCCTCGTGGGCCCCCTGTTGCTCCACCGACGTACTTATTCCTCCTATATATACCTACGTACCCCCAAATGATCAGATACAGAGCCAAAAACCTAATTCCACCGCCGCAACCTTCTGTACCCATGAGATCCCATCTTGGGGCCTGTTCCGGAGCTCCGCTAGAGGGGGCATCTACCACGGAGGGCTTCTACATCATCATAGCCAATTCGATGAAGTGTGAGTAGTTTACCTCAGACCTTCGGGTCCATAGTTAGTAGCTAGATGGCTTCTTCTCTCTTTTTGGATCTCAATACAATGTTCTCCCCCTCTCTCGTGGAGATCTATTTGATGTAATCTTCTTTTGCGGTGTGTTTGTTGAGACCGATGAATTGTGGGTTTATGATCAAGTCTATCTATGAACAATATTTGAATCTTCTCTAAATTCTTTTATGTATGATTGGTTATCTTTGCAAGCCTCTTCGAATTATCAGTCTAGTTTGGCCTACTAGATTGGTTTTTCTTGCAATGGGAGAAGTGGTTAGCTTTGGGTTCAATCTTGCAGTGTCATTTCCCAGTGACAGTAGGGGCAGCAAGGCACGTATTGTATTGTTTCCATCGAGGATAACAAGACGGGGTTTTTATCATATTGCATGAATCTATCCCTCTACATCATGTAATCTTGCTTAAGGCGTTACTCTGTTTTTAACTTAATACTCTAGATGCATGCTGGATAGCGGTCGATGAGTGGAGTAATAGTAGTAGATGCAGGCAGGAGTCGGTCTACTTGCCTCGGACGTGATGCCTATATACATGATCATACCTAGATATTCTCATAACTATGCGCAATTCTGTCAATTGCTCAACAGTAATTTGTTCACCCACCGTAGAAATACTTATGCTCTTGAGAGAAGCCACTAGTGAAACCTATGGCCCCCGGGTCTATTTTCCTCATAGTAATCTCCATCACTTTAATCTCGCTTGCTTTTTACTTTTCACTTTGCATCTCTATACTAAAAATACCAAAAATATTATCTATCATCTCTATCAGATCTCACCCCCATAAGTAACTGTGAAGGGATTGACAACCCCTAATCGCGTTGGTTGCATGGAGCTATTGTTTTTGTGTAGGTACGAGGGACTCGAGCGTGGCCTCCTACTGGATTGATACCTTGGTTCTCAAAAACTGAGGGAAATACTTACGCTACTTTGCTGCATCATCCTCTCCTCTTCGGGGAAATCCAACACAGTGCTCAAGAGGTAGCAAGAAGTCGCGGCGCAGAAGGCCCCTGATGGGTATGAGACGATGGACGTCGACTTCGTGCCGGCGTCCGAGTCCCCCATGGTGCAGGCGGACCAGTGGTTCAACCTGGCGATATTAAAGGAGGACCGGGAGGCAGAGGCTCAACTTAACATGGAGCGCGCGCGTGCCGCTGCCATCGAGGCTCTCCTACAGGCTGAACCAGATGTCGTGGATGTGAACCGGGCAGCGGAGGCTCAACTTGAGGCGGAGAGCGCGGATGCCGCTGCCATCGAGGCCCTCCTGCAGGCGGAACCGGACGTCCTGAACTTGAACCGGGCGGCAGAGGCTCAACTTGACGCGGAGCGCGCGGATGCCGCTCTCATCGAGGTCCTCCTGCAGGCGGAACCGGACGTCCTGGACTTGAACCGGCCGGCGGAGGCTCGACTCGACGCGGAGCGCGCGGATGCCGCTGCCATCGAGGCCCTCCTGCAGGCAGAACCGGACGTCCTCGACTTGAGCCGGGCGGTGCTCTCGTCCGTGCAGAGTGCCCACACGCTCCGCGTGAACGAGTAGCTGGAGGCCGAGGACAACCACGATGCGGAGACACACGTCGGCAGCTACAAGTGGTTCGCGCCGGCAACCGAAGACGACGAGGCCATCTCGTTCCGCGAGGAGTGATAGTTTTCTTTATGTTGTTGTTTTTATGGATCTTTTAATTTGCTGTGTAAAAACATATATTGTTATGCAAGTCGCTTGACTTGGGTCAGTCTACCATTTCAGGCGGTTGGATGAATATCCTACGTCTCCTAACCCTTCTTCCTCACCTCTTCTTCTTCCCCAACAGACCACCGCACAAGCCTTACGGATACTCCCCAACATGCGGTTGGATAAACATACTCTATGAACGAAAATTATGTGTCAGCGGTAGGATGGCTAAGTTTGGTTTGTTCACATGCGACATCACGTGTCAGTGAGGGTGCATTCCCTTGGTTGGGTTTGCGACGTGCAGGAGCGACTATGTGAGGGTGCGGTGCGACCGCGGCGTGCAGGAGCGATCGTGTGAGGGTGCGGTGCGACCGCGGCGTGTAGGAGTGACCGTGTGAGGGTGCGGTGCGACCGCGACAGCCATGCGCAAGTGTACCTCCTTTTCATTTTGAAAACTTTAGGCAAGCTTGGCAAAAATGTGTGGCGAAATACGGCAATGCAAGGCCTAGACCCAAATAGGATAAGTACGTAGTACTACGTACTAGGAGTACTAGTGTTAAAAAAGAAAGGCGGGGTTTTCCTTCACGGGATTATTCGATACAAATCCTCGTTTCACGTGTCAATTAATGCGTATTTTTTTTTCTCCAAAGCACAAAGAGCTAACCATCTCACTCCTCATCACTTGATTAATGCAGCGCCATGCAAACCAACCTTCTTACTTCCGCATACATGCAGGAGATATTAATGTCCTTGGTTGCTAGTACGAGGCAAACCCCATCAATTTTTCCTCGATTAGTGTTAGTGGCATTTTGCAAATTGTAATTTTGATATACTAGCCTTGTGTACAAAAAATGGAGGTAGTAACTATATTTGACTTCCTTCCCCATTGCGGTGACGTCGATGATATCTCGAACGTTGTGGTTTGGCGAAGTGCGTTCGACGAAGAACACCATTGAGGGAGACCACGGTAAGTCATCCGCAAGTGCCGCCTGTAAGCCGAGACAACCACCTTAGTTGCATCCAGGAAGTCTGTTGAACCAAAGGACGCGTAAATGTACTAGTACTACTCGTACACAATAGCAACGTCCGTCCAGCTTACTACGGTGAGATGGTTTCTCGAAGAAGACGATGGAGAAGCGGAGTTAGCGAAGAGTGAAATGATGGTTGCTTCGTCCGTGCTTTGTGACTTGACGCCCCACATGATTTTTGATAGAAGGGACAGGGGAGTAGACTCTGTCCTCTATACTGTACATGCATCCAAGCACGGGAGAAAGAGGAGAGACGTTGCATTTTTCTATTCCTTCAATAAATCAATCAGGGAGCTTCGGTTCCATCCTTTTGGCTTTGGCAACACCGTCTGCAATGGTTCCCCGATGCCCAAAGCTATTTTCACATTTGGCTACACATTGTGGATGCCCTTAACCGTACCACTTGGTTTTGCTCCTGTGTGTTATCTATACAAATCACAATTATATTGATCTAAAAAATTATAGAATCAAGATTAGAAAAAAGGAGGTGATTTTGCCGCGCGGATGGCAGGGGAGGTTTCTTATTTTTAGAGGACGTTGTCCTGGCGGTTTGCTAACATGTGGTCCCATGTGTCAGTGCTTTACCAAGCTGATCCGCTTCCCACATGAGGCAGAACAACGACAGAAGCAACATGTGGTTAACTTGAAGAAGGTGAGGGAGAAGCGGATTCAGCAACGAGTGAAATGATGGTTGCTTCGTCCCTCCAACTTCTTTTTTTAGCATTATTACTTCGTCCCTCCAACTTAACTGCGGGAAAGGTGCAGCTTTGTGATTTGATTCCTCATTGCTCATTACTACGCCGGCGCCATGACTGGGTGCTTCACCCCGGCTGCTCTGCACTGTATTCCGGTATGGCACATGGACCCGGTAGCTTGATGTCCCACATGTCGGCGAAAGGGACTAGAAGATTTATGAAAGCGAGCGCTCCACTCTTACAACGGAGGAGTAGACAACACGACGGCCCAGTGAACTGTCACTTGTACTGTATATAGTACTATAGTTTTGCTCTTTCGCACGATCCATCGATACAAACCCGATTAAACAGGAAAGGCTGGGATATTTTCCGCGCGGTATATGATACTGGCCACACATTTCAAAGGCAATTTTAATGTATGCAAACTGAATAATTAAGTAACAATATGATATCTAGTAAAACTAAAAACACATATGATTTATTGTGTTAGAGTGTAGTAGTAGTGCTGCATTGCATAGTTGTTAGATATAACATGCGAGAACGTGTAGAGATGTAGTTTTGGAGGGCCTACAAAGAGAAAAGCGTAATACATTCACCGAACTTCAGAATAAGCTGATTACGATCGCTATATATGTTTTGCGGTGATTATACGGTCACTTGCTCATGGTTCAGCATCGGATTGCACTCTGTTGACAGGCCAAATAGTCTGTGTGGCACCATGCTGACTAGTAAAATTTACCATGTTCCTTGTGGGTCCCACTTGTCAGTTCACATAGGGAAAATGTCAGATAAACACAAATTTACGCAGGCGCAACAAGACTCCACCCCGTGCACGGGAATCACCTGGTTGTGTATGTGTCTGTCAAGGCCTGATGTGTGCGCATGCACGTGTAGGTTGAGCACTTGAGCGTGAGAGTGTGTGTTGGTCATGTGGTGTACTAGTGTGTGCATGCATGTGTGCGTGCGTGTGTGTGAGTGTTGCGTGCGTGCGTGGCCGCATGTGTACGTGCGAGTGTTGCGTGCGTGCATGGATGCATGTGTTCGTGTGAGTGTTGCATGCATGTAGTTCGTGTGCATGCGTGCGTGTGTGTACAGTATAAACACCACACCAGCTCATGTGTGTTAAAACAGACGGCTCAGCATACCAATACAAGGTCACCTTGTCCGCTGTGCCCGCGGTCATGACTTCGAACCACCGTCCAATATTTTTTTGTCATTTGTTTTCATTCTTACTAGCAAGATGCCCGTGCGTTGCATGTAACATCAAGATGCATTTGTATGATTAGTTTATCTTGTGAGAGAAAAGGATGAACGGGGGAAGGCCTTATTTGCAAATGTGGAGAGGTGGGTACCTTTTTGCAAAATTGTCATAGTTTCTTTCCTATCCGTCAGATATAAATCGGGCGGCCTATATTGCAGGATGGCAGGCACACCATCAGCACCAACTCTGTTTTTTATAAGAGTGTATTTTATCCCTACTCTTATAAAAAGCATAGTCAGTGATGATCATGTGCCTGCCATCCTGCAATATTGGCCGTCCGGTCTATATCTGACGGATAGGAAGGAAACCATGGCAATTTTGCAAAAAGATACCCACACCCCTCTCCACACTTGCAAATAAGGCCTTCCCTTATTCATCCTTTTCTCCCACAAGATAAACTACTCATACAAATGCATCTTGATGTTCCGTGCAACGCATGGGCATCTTGCTAGTATTTTATAAGAGTGTAGATGTAGAGCAAATACAAGCTGACAGGTGGGCCCGATGGTAGTGAGACAATGTGATGCAACACTAGAGGTGCCACGTGGAGCGTTTAACTGGTCAACTAGTCGTGTCTTGAGAAATACAGAGTTGTACGGTGAGCCCGTGACTGTATAATAACCACAAAACATAAATGGTGATCGCAATGAGTGGATTCTGAAGTCCAATGTTCGTATCGTGCTTTCGCTTCAAATACAATGATCGTCACTGTATATATCGCGAGAGAAAGATGAAACATGCGTGAATGTGCTGGGGGCTTCCTTTTAGAGGACCTGGAGATAGTTTGTGTGCGTACGTGAAAGGGGCGTAAAGGGGGGGGGGTATGCGATGGAGAGAGAGATGCTCTTCATTTCTCTTTATTATGACTAACTTTACATATAGTATAAAAATATACAAATTCACAGTGCGGAATAAATATCATTGTGGGGACCATGCAATGCAAGCGTTCATACTCCTCCATATAATTTTGTAATGTTGTATATATGTAGAAATGCTAAAATATTTTTTTGCCCACACTTTATTCAAAAGGAATGTTATATGCGAAATAAACGTGAAGAGAGGGCTTTTTAGATCAATGGGGTACGTGATGTAACATGTGTGAATGTGTAGTTGATGCATTTGGCAAGGACTAGAGATGTATGTGTGTGTATTACGTATTCGAGAGAGGCATGCATAGAGGGGCCGGCAGGGGGAGGGGGCGTGGGAGAGATAGCACGAGAAATGAGAGTGGTCTAGAGATAGACGAATATCATGTTACGGCGAGAGATTCCCTTGAGTGTGTATATGCAAGGGGGGAGTGGATAGAGGCACCAGGAGAATATTTTTTGTGTGTGTGGTGTCTCTGTTGGTATGTGTGGGTGTGAGAAGATAACGAGGCGTGGGGGCAGAGGGTGTGTCACCGCGTGAGGTCCGGTGGGTCGAGGTGAGGCCCTTCGTTCGGTTCCGTCCCACGCCACATTGGTCGGCCCGTGACACATATAGGGAGACCCATGGATGACTAGTTGTACAAGACAAATATAGCATAATTGTGAAGGACTCTATGTCCACTGACAAAGCCGGCTAGGATTTGTAACCCTAGGTTCTCGGACTACGGTAACCCCTTTATCTTTGATATTACTATTCATCCAACCTAACTTTAAGCGGCATCCTACAGTATGCTCTGCTAGAATCATACTCATCGATTAGGAAGAGAGGTGTGAGACAATGCGTGAGAGACAGGCCTAAAGATAATGTGTGTACGGGAGACACGTAGGCAGGTCTATGTATATAGAAAGGGTCGATGGGGATTGTGCGTGTGTATGCTTGCGAGGGGAAGAGTGCTTGTGATAAAGGTTAGTGAAAACAGTCATAAATGGTTATGAGAGGGAGGGAGAGTTATATCAAGAGCATGTGTGCGAGAAAGACACCTCGGGAGAGAGTGTGTGAGCATGTGTGAGAGACCACCGATGGAGAGTGAAACTACACGTACAAGACTGCTCTACACATTGATTAAATATATAACTTGTATCCAAATATTAGGATGGGAAAGAATGTCACTTTATATTGCCCCTTGTGATATGAACCTTTATTATGCAGTCCGTCGCTTTTATTACGTCCGCATCACAAGATCGTACAAAGCTTATTTCTCCCATACCAATCAATCATACATGTTTTGAGCAATTCTTATTGCTTTGCACCGATGACAACTTACTTGAAGGATCTTACTCAATCCATAGGTAGATATAGTGGACTCTCGTGGCAAACTGGTTTAAGGGTATTTGGAAGCACAAGTAGTATCTCTACTTGGTGCTGAGAATTTGGCTAGCAAAAGGGGGAAAGGCAAGCTCAACATGCTGGAGGATCCCTAACAACATACTTTATCTCAGATATAAGAAAACATAACTCATCACATTGTCTTCCTTGTCCAACATCAACTCTTTTAGCATGTCATATTTTAATGAGTGCTCCCAATCATAAAAGATGTCAATGATAATATATCTATATGTGAAACCTCTCTTTCCTTATTACTTCCTATTAATTGCAACGATGACCAAAGCTATGTCTGCCAACTCTCAACAACTTTAAATCATCATACTCTTTCTATGTGAAGTCATTACTCTCAATAAGATCAATATGAATTCTTTGTTTCTTTTTATTTCTCTTTTCTTTTCTTTTCTTTTATTCACTCAAGATCATGGCAAAATAATCAAGTCCTTGACTCAACACTAATCTTTATTATATATAACTCACGGACTCGATTACATAGAGAGAGATCATAAAGCAAAACTCAAAACTAAATCATGCCATGACTTTTATTCTACTAGATCAAGATACTACTAATAAGATCGAACTAAGAAAAACGGTAAAGATAGGAGATGTGTTTGTGATACGATACCGGGGCACCTCCCCCAAGCTTGGCAGTTGCCAAGGGGAGTGCCCATACCCATGTGTTAGGTTAAGAACATCAAGTAATCAAAGCAAACAATTCTAGTATGGCTGGCTGATGCAAACAAGCAATTGAACAGATGTGTGAGCAATTCTTACATATCAAGAAAAGAAGCAAATAAGGAGGCTTAAATACCATCACTTGACTAACCAGATTTAAGGGGCATTTAAATATCATGTGCAATGTATGAACTAACATAAACATTGCATATTCCAGATTCTACAATGGAATGCACATGTATTAGGTTATGCCATGTATGATGATGCCTAAATGTACACTATATTAGGCATGAGTGATTCATCATTGCACACACAATTGAATTGCAGGTTAAGGGCCAGTTCTATTCCGCCTTTTCAGGGCTTATTGTCAAAATAAGCCATAAAAGATGTAAAGAAGTGATTTTTGAGTTATGGGCTTGGGCTTAACTAATTTTGCTTTGGAGGGGGGTGTTTCGGGTAGAACCTCCCTAAAAATTGAAGGGAAGGGGAATAGTGAAATGACTCTGTTGTCTGCCTATATTACACTCAAAATGCAATTGGAGATGCCCGCGTCACACCTCACCCTCAAGTAAAAACAAACACGCAAGCGTTCAATGCCCTGCCCGCTTGCATCTCCTCTCCCCTTTCCCTCTACCTCAATCCCCTGCCTGCAGCACTAGGGTTCCTCCAGCAAGCCATCGCCACTGGTCCCATCTGGCCTGGTCCTCGATGATGCTCTGTCCAGCTAGGCTACATGGCCGGCGGGTAGGGGCAAATCTCCCTGACTGCTCCTCCCTCTGGCGCCGCCCCTCATTCTCATGGTCTCCAGCAGCTGCTCCACTGTGGTTCCTCCAACGCACTACTCCGGCAGGCACTGCACAACTACGGCTGATGCCACACTGCGGCAGAAGGCACCTTATTCCCCCTCCCCACCTCCCAGGCCGTGGCCTTGAGGTGCTGTTGAAGGATGAGCTCATCCAACAAGGTGAGGATCTCCTCTGATTTTTTGCCAAATTTTCATTCTGATCCACTATACGATGAATTGCTATGAGCTGCTTCTGCTGCTGCTATGTGATGCATAGCTATGAGCTGCTCCTGCTGCTGCTATATGATGAATTGCTATGAGCTGCTGCTGCTATATGATGAATTGCTATGAGCTGCTGCTGCTATATGATGAATTGCTATGAGCTGCTGCTGCTATATGATGAGTTGCTATAAGCTGCTCCTGCTGCTGTTGTATGATGAATTGCTATGAGCTGCTCCTGCTGATGCTATATGATGAATTGCTATGAGCTGCTCCTGCTGCTTCTATATGATGAATTGCTATGAGCTGCTCCTTCTGCTGCTATATGATGAATTGCTATGAGCTGCTCCTACTGCTGCTATATGATGAGTTGCTATGAGCTGCTGCTGCTGCTGCTATATGATGAATTGCTATGAGCTGCTGCTGGTATATGATGAATTGCACACTGCTGCTGCTGTATGATGAGTTGCTATTAGCTATTGCTGCTATATGATGCTTTCAGGTGGTGCTGCTATATGATAATAACCAGCCACTTGGACCATTGAATTTCAATAAATAATTGTTCTTCATTTAAATGTGGGTCATGCGTTTTTCGTTTAAATTAGGCAATGGGATCACTATGGAAAACATTGACCAAAGTAGATTGTGCCAAGTAGATGGTATCTTTGTATTTGCATTTTGAGCAAATAGTGATGGTCTGTTTTCCTATCATATTAATTACTGCACCGGGTTCAATTTGTGATGTTTGCAAGTCCAATTAATTTTCCCATGGGCAGCAAAATAAAAAAATATAATGCAATCTAGACTTTTCACTGATCATACCAAAGATAAGCTGGAAACGCAATGAAAAGAACTGGTTGGCTTATTACATGGAGCTTATATTCACAGGTCTTATTTTCTTAGGATAACTCGTAATAAATGTCCCTAAGAAACTTGGCCAATAGAACTGACATACAAATAACATGTCACGATGATTGCAATGGAGGTGTGACGCACCATAGCACACTGTATAGGCTCACAGTTGGCTCTCGATGTTCCATGAAATTGCCACATACATCTTGTACTTTTTCATTGTGTAACCCTATCTGCAAGTTGACACGGCTAATTTCAGACATCTCTATATGATAATACATTGCATATCCCTTGTGCATATTTAAACCACCAATTAATGATTGTGTGCGTAGCATAAACTAGCCATGACTCTGTCTGCTGGACTAGCAGACACTCTAAGGGAGCCTAATGTAGTGTACTGGAATTCCTACATGCCACCTATGATTTTGTGTAATGTACTGCCTCTGTTCCTAAATATATGTCTATGTAGAGATTCCAGTATGGACCACATACAGATGTATATAGATGCATTTTCGAGTGCAGATTCAATCATTTTGCTCCATATGTAGCCTATAGTGTAATCTCTAGAAAGACTTATATTTAGGAACGGAGGTACGAGGCAGTATCATGTATGACATCTACATATCTAATTTAGCAGCCAGTAGTAGAAATCATTGTCTGCACAAAGGGATTACTAGTCAAAAATCCTAGCAAAGCACGCTGGCAGGCACAGAACAATACAAGAGAGAGAGAGAGAGAGAGAGAGAGAGAGAGAGAGAGAGAGAGAGAGAGACGCTTACAAGATCATAGCAATGCCTCGGTCCAGGATCTTGGTTGGCCAAGCTGTTAGATCCAGAAGAAACATCGTCCTTGTAGTTTTTGCCAGCTGCATAACAGGTAACAGCGACCTGTTAGTATATTTGAAGTACATCGGGCAGGTGATGCTGGACGAGTTTAAAGGTGACAAGTACCTAGGCTGTGGCGGGTGCTTGGCATCTTGCCAGATGATGACCCACAAGTATAGGGGATCTATCGTAGTCCTTTCAATAAGTAAGAGTGTCGAACCCAACGAGAAGCAGAAGGAAATGATAAGCGGTTTTCAGCAAGGTATTCTCTGCAAGTACTGAAATAAGTGGTAACAGATAGTTTTGTGACAAGGTAAATTGTAACGAGCAACAAGTAACAAAAATAAATAAAGTGCAGCAAGGTGGACCAATACTCTTTGTAGCAAAGGACAAGCCAGAAAAAACCCTTATATAAGGAAAAGCGCTCCCGAGGACACATGGGAATATCGTCAAGCTAGTTTTCATCACGTTCATATGATTCGCGTTCGATACTTCGATAATTTGATATGTGGGTGGACTAGTGCTTGGGTGCTGTTCTTACTTGAACAAGCATCCCACTTATGATTAAACTCTATTGCAAGCATCCGCAACTAGAACAAAAGTATTAAGGTAAACCTAAGCATAGCATGAAACATATGGACCCAAATCAGCCCCTTACGAAGCAACGCATAAACTAGGGTTTAAGCTTCTGTCACTCTAGAAACCCATCATCTACTTATTACTTCCCAATGCCTTCCTCTAGGCCCAAATAATGGTGAAGTGTTATGTAGTCGACGTTCACATAACACCACTAGAGGCTAGACAACATACATCTCATCAAAATATCGAACGAATACGAAATTCACATGACTACTAACTGCAAGACTTCTCCCTTGTCCTCAGGAACAAACGTAACTACTCACAAAGCATATTCATGTTCATAATCAGAGGGGTAATAATATGCATAAAGGATCTGAACATACGATCTTCCACCAAATAAACCAACTAGCATCAACTACAAGGAGTAATCAACACTACTGGCAACCTACTAGCACCAATCCCGGACTTTGGAGACAAGAATTGGATACAAGAGATGAACTAGGGTTTGGAGATGAGATGGTGCTAGTGAAGATGTTGATGGAGATTGCCCTCTCCCGATGAGAGGACCGTTAGTGATGACGATGGCGATGATTTCCCCCTCCCGAAGGGAAGTATCCCCGGCAGAACAGCTCTGCCGGAGCTCTAGATTGGTTCCGCCAAGGTTCCGCCTCGTGGCGGCGGAGTTTTGTCCCGAAAGGTTGCTTCTTCTTTTTTTCTTGACGAAAGACTTCATATAGGAGAAGATGGGCGTCGGAGAGCCACCAGGGGGCCCACGAGGTAGGGGGCGCGCCCAGGGGGATAGGGCGCGCCCCCCACCCTCGTGGGCATGGTGTGGGCCCCCTGGCCTTCATCTTTGGCGATGATTTTATTTATTTATTTTAAGATATTCCGTGGAGTTTCAGGACTTTTGGAGTTGCGCAGAATAGGTCTCTAATGTTTGCTCCTTTTCCAGCTCAGAATTCCAGCTGCCGACATTCTCCCTCTTCTTGTAAATTAAGAGAGAATAGCCATAAGTATTGTGACATAACGTGAAATAACAGCCCATAAAGCGATAAATATCGATATAAAAGCATGATGCAAAATGGACGTATCAACTCCCCCAAGCTTAGACCTTGCTTGTCCTCAAGCGAAAAGCCGATAACAATAAATATGTCCCCATGTTTAGAGGTAGAGGCATCGATAAAAATAAAATACGGACATGAAGGCATCATGGTTATTCTCATAACTGCAACATATATAGATCTTGTCATATGATTACTTATGTTCAAGTGATGATCAATTCACAATGCAAAAGTATGAATCAGAAAGCTTATTGAGAACCAACAAACTGTAACCTCAGTCATTGAAGCAATTGCAATTTATCATAACATCGGAAAGAGTCTATGTGAGAGCTAAAAAAACAAGTCCACATACTCAACTATCATCTAGTCCTTCATAATTGCTAGTCACTCACGCAATACTTGTGGTTGTGGAGTTTTAATCGTACACAGAGAAAGATAGGGGCTTATAGTTTTGCCCCACAACCTTTTACCTCAAGGGTAATGTCAACAATAATAACTCATGCTCCCCTACATCCAATTAGGTACATGTATCAGACTCTTTCCAAAATGTTGTGATTGCCAAAGGATAAAATGAAAAGGGAAAGGTGATTATCACCATGAATCTTGCATAAGGTAGAAGATAATAGTAACAGATAGGCCCTTCGCAGAGGGAAGCAAAGGTTGCCATGCGCTTTTATGGTTGGATGCACAAAATCTCAATGCGAAAGAATGTCACTTTATATTGCCCCTTGTGATATGAACCTTTATTATGCAGTCCATCGCTTTTATTACTTCCGCATCACAAGATCGTACAAAGCTTATTTCTCCCATACCAATCAATCATACATGTTTTGAGCAATTCTTATTGCTTTGCACCGATGACAACTTACTTGAAGGATCTTACTCAATCCATAGGTAGATATAGTGGACTCTCGTGGCAAACTGGTTTAAGGGTATTTGGAAGCACAAGTAGTATCTCTACTTGGTGCTGAGAATTTGGCTAGCAAGAGGGGGAAAGGCAAGCTCAACATGCTGGAGGATCCCTAACAACATACTTTATCTCAGATATAAGAAAACATAACTCATCACATTGTCTTCCTTGTCCAACATCAACTCTTTTAGCATGTCATATTTTAATGAGTGCTCCCAATCATAAAAGATGTCAATGATAATATATCTATATGTGAAACCTCTCTTTCCTTATTACTTCCTATTAATTGCAACGATGACCAAAGCTATGTCTGCCAACTCTCAACAACTTTAAATCATCATACTCTTTCTATGTGAAGTCATTACTCTCAATAAGATCAATATGAATTCTTTGTTTCTTTTTATTTCTCTTTTCTTTTCTTTTCTTTTATTCACTCAAGATCATGGCAAAATAATCAAGTCCTTGACTCAACACTAATCTTTATTATATATAACTCACGGACTCGATTACATAGAGAGAGATCATAAAGAAAAACTCAAAACTAAATCATGCCATGACTTTTATTCTACTAGATCAAGATACTACTAATAAGATCGAACTAAGAAAAACGGTAAAGATAGGAGATGTGTTTGTGATACGATACCGGGGCACCTCCCCCAAGCTTGGCAGTTGCCAAGGGGAGTGCCCATACCCATGTGTTAGGTTAAGAACATCAAGTAATCAAAGCAAACAATTCTAGTATGGCTGGCTGATGCAAACAAGCAATTGAACAGATGTGTGAGCAATTCTTACATATCAAGAAAAGAAGCAAATAAGGAGGCTTAAATACCATCACTTGACTAACCAGATTTAAGGGGCATTTAAATATCATGTGCAATGTATGAACTAACATAAACATTGCATATTCCAGATTCTACAATGGAATGCACATGTATTAGGTTATGCCATGTATGATGATGCCTAAATGTACACTATATTAGGCATGAGTGATTCATCATTGCACACACAATTGAATTGCAGGTTAAGGGCCAGTTCTATTCCGCCTTTTCAGGGCTTATTGTCAAAATAAGCCATAAAAGATGTAAAGAAGTGATTTTTGAGTTATGGGCTTGGGCTTAACTAATTTTGCTTTGGAGGGGGGTGTTTCGGGTAGAACCTCCCTAAAAATTGAAGGGAAGGGGAATAGTGAAATGACTCTGTTGTCTACCTATATTACACTCAAAATGCAATTGGAGATGCCCGCGTCACACCTCACCCTCAAGTAAAAACAAACACGCAAGCGTTCAATGCCCTGCCCGCTTGCATCTCCTCTCCCCTTTCCCTCTACCTCAATCCCCTGCCTGCAGCACTAGGGTTCCTCCAGCAAGCCATCGCCACTGGTCCCATCTGGCCTGGTCCTCGATGATGCTCTGTCCAGCTAGGCTACATGGCCGGCGGGTAGGGGCAAATCTCCCTGACTGCTCCTCCCTCTGGCGCCGCCCCTCATTCTCATGGTCTCCAGCAGCTGCTCCACTGTGGTTCCTCCAACGCACTACTCCGGCAGGCACTGCACAACTACGGCTGATGCCACACTGCGGCAGAAGGCACCTTATTCCCCCTCCCCACCTCCCAGGCCGTGGCCTTGAGGTGCTGTTGAAGGATGAGCTCATCCAACAAGGTGAGGATCTCCTCTGATTTTTTGCCAAATTTTCATTCTGATCCACTATACGATGAATTGCTATGAGCTGCTTCTGCTGCTGCTATCTGATGCATAGCTATGAGCTGCTCCTGCTGCTGCTATATGATGAATTGCTATGAGCTGCTGCTGCTATATGATGAATTGCTATGAGCTGCTGCTGCTATATGATGAGTTGCTATGAGCTGCTCCTGCTGATGCTATATGATGAATTGCTATGAGCTGCTCCTTCTGCTGCTATATGATGAATTGCTATGAGCTGCTCCTACTGCTGCTATATGATGAGTTGCTATGAGCTGCTCCTGCTGCTGCTATATGATGAATTGCTATGAGCTGCTGCTGGTATATGATGAATTGCACACTGCTGCTGCTGTATGATGAGTTGCTATTAGCTATTGCTGCTATATGATGCTTTCAGGTGGTGCTGCTATATGATAATAACCAGCCACTTGGACCATTGAATTTCAATAAATAATTGTTCTTCATTTAAATGTGGGTCATGCGTTTTTCGTTTAAATTAGGCAATGGGATCACTATGGAAAACATTGACCAAAGTAGATTGTGCCAAGTAGATGGTATCTTTGTATTTGCATTTTGAGCAAATAGTGATGGTCTGTTTTCCTATCATATTAATTACTGCACCGGGTTCAATTTGTGATGTTTGCAAGTCCAATTAATTTTCCCATGGGCAGCAAAATAAAAAATATAATGCAATCTAGACTTTTCACTGATCATACCAAAGATAAGCTGGAAACGCAATGAAAAGAACTGGTTGGCTTATTACATGGAGCTTATATTCACAGGTCTTATTTTCTTAGGATAACTCGTAATAAATGTCCCTAAGAAACTTGGCCAATAGAACTGACATACAAATAACATGTCACGATGATTGCAATGGAGGTGTGACGCACCATAGCACACTGTATAGGCTCACAGTTGGCTCTCGATGTTCCATGAAATTGCCACATACATCTTGTACTTTTTCATTGTGTAACCCTATCTGCAAGTTGACACGGCTAATTTCAGACATCTCTATATGATAATACATTGCATATCCCTTGTGCATATTTAAACCACCAATTAATGATTGTGTGCGTAGCATAAACTAGCCATGACTCTGTCTGCTGGACTAGCAGACACTCTAAGGGAGCCTAATGTAGTGTACTGGAATTCCTACATGCCACCTATGATTTTGTGTAATGTACTGCCTCTGTTCCTAAATATATGTCTATGTAGAGATTCCAGTATGGACCACATACAGATGTATATAGATGCATTTTCGAGTGTAGATTCACTCATTTTGCTCCATATGTAGCCTATAGTGTAATCTCTAGAAAGACTTATATTTAGGAACGGAGGTACGAGGCAGTATCATGTATGACATCTACATATCTAATTTAGCAGCCAGTAGTAGAAATCATTGTCTGCACAAAGGGATTACTAGTCGAAAATCCTAGCAAAGCACGCTGGGAGGCACAGAACAATACAAGAGAGAGAGAGAGAGAGAGAGAGAGAGAGAGAGAGAGAGAGAGACGCTTACAAGATCATAGCAATGCCTCGGTCCAGGATCTTGGTTGGCCAAGCTGTTAGATCCAGAAGAAACATCGTCCGTGTAGTTTTTGCCAGCTGCATAACAGGTAACAGCGACGTGTTAGTATATTTGAAGTACATCGGGCAGGTGATGCTGGACGAGTTTAAAGGTGACAAGTACCTAGGCTGTGGCGGGTGCTTGGCATCTTGCCAGATGATGACCCACAAGTATAGGGGATCTATCGTAGTCCTTTCAATAAGTAAGAGTGTCGAACCCAACGAGAAGCAGAAGGAAATGATAAGCGGTTTTCAGCAAGGTATTCTCTGCAAGTACTGAAATAAGTGGTAACAGATAGTTTTGTGACAAGGTAAATTGTAACGAGCAACAAGTAACAAAAATAAATAAAGTGCAGCAAGGTGGACCAATCCTCTTTGTAGCAAAGGACAAGCCAGAAAAAACCCTTATATAAGGAAAAGCGCTCCCGAGGACACATGGGAATATCGTCAAGCTAGTTTTCATCACGTTCATATGATTCGCGTTCGATACTTTGATAATTTGATATGTGGGTGGACTGGTGCTTGGGTGCTGTTCTTACTTGAACAAGCATCCCACTTATGATTAAACTCTATTGCAAGCATCCGCAACTAGAACAAAAGTATTAAGGTAAACCTAAGTATAGCATGAAACATATGGACCCAAATCAGCCCCTTACGAAGCAACGCATAAACTAGGGTTTAAGCTTCTGTCACTCTAGAAACCCATCATCTACTTATTACTTCCCAATGCCTTCCTCTAGGCCCAAATAATGGTGAAGTGTTATGTAGTCGACGTTCACATAACACCACTAGAGGCTAGACAACATACATCTCATCAAAATATCGAACGAATACGAAATTCACATGACTACTAACTGCAAGACTTCTCCCTTGTCCTCAGGAACAAACGTAACTACTCACAAAGCATATTCATGTTCATAATCAGAGGGGTAATAATATGCATAAAGGATCTGAACATACGATCTTCCACCAAATAAACCAACTAGCATCAACTACAAGGAGTAATCAACACTACTGGAAACCTACTAGCACCAATCCCGGACTTTGGAGACAAGAATTGGATACAAGAGATGAACTAGGGTTTGGAGATGAGATGGTGCTAGTGAAGATGTTGATGGAGATTGCCCTCTCCCGATGAGAGGACCGTTAGTGATGACGATGGCGATGATTTCCCCCTCCCGAAGGGAAGTATCCCCGGCAGAACAGCTCTGCCGGAGCTCTAGATTGGTTCCGCCAAGGTTCCACCTCGTGGCGGCGGAGTTTTGTCCCGAAAGGTTGCTTCTTCTTTTTTTCTTGACGAAAGACTTCATATAGGAGAAGATGGGCGTCGGAGAGCCACCAGGGGGCCCACGAGGTAGGGGGGCGCGCCCAGGGGGATAGGGCGCGCCCCCCACCCTCGTGGGCATGGTGTGGGCCCCCTGGCCTTCATCTTTGGCGATGATTTTTTTTATTTATTTTAAGATATTCCGTGGAGTTTCAGGACTTTTGGAGTTGCGCAGAATAGGTCTCTAATGTTTGCTCCTTTTCCAGCTCAGAATTCCAGCTGCCGACATTCTCCCTCTTCTTGTAAATTAAGAGAGAATAGCCATAAGTATTGTGACATAGCGTGAAATAACAGCCCATAAAGCGATAAATATCGATATAAAAGCATGATGCAAAATGGACGTATCAACTCCCCCAAGCTTAGACCTTGCTTGTCCTCAAGCGAAAAGCCGATAACAATAAATATGTCCCCATGTTTAGAGGTAGAGGCATCGATAAAAATAAAATACGGACATGAAGGCATCATGGTTATTCTCATAACTGCAACATATATAGATCTTGTCATATGATTACTTATGTTCAAGTGATGATCAATTCACAATGCAAAAGTATGAATCAGAAAGCTTATTGAGAACCAACAAACTGTAACCTCAGTCATTGAAGCAATTGCAATTTATCATAACATCGGAAAGAGTCTATGTGAGAGCTAAAAAAACAAGTCCACATACTCAACTATCATCTAGTCCTTCATAATTGCTAGTCACTCACGCAATACTTGTGGTTGTGGAGTTTTAATCGTACACAGAGAAAGATAGGGGCTTATAGTTTTGCCCCACAACCTTTTACCTCAAGGGTAATGTCAACAATAATAACTCATGCTCCCCTACATCCAATTAGGTACATGTATCAGACTCTTTCCAACATGTTGTGATTGCCAAAGGATAAAATGAAAAGGGAAAGGTGATTATCACCATGAATCTTGCATAAGGTAGAAGATAATAGTAACAGATAGGCCCTTCGCAGAGGGAAGCAAAGGTTGCCATGCGCTTTTATGGTTGGATGCACAAAATCTCAATGCGAAAGAATGTCACTTTATATTGCCCCTTGTGATATGAACCTTTATTATGCAGTCCATCGCTTTTATTACTTCCGCATCACAAGATCGTACAAAGCTTATTTCTCCCATACCAATCAATCATACATGTTTTGAGCAATTCTTATTGCTTTGCACCGATGACAACTTACTTGAAGGATCTTACTCAATCCATAGGTAGATATAGTGGACTCTCGTGGCAAACTGGTTTAAGGGTATTTGGAAGCACAAGTAGTATCTCTACTTGGTGCTGAGAATTTGGCTAGCAAGAGGGGGAAAGGCAAGCTCAACATGCTGGAGGATCCCTAACAACATACTTTATCTCAGATATAAGAAAACATAACTCATCACATTGTCTTCCTTGTCCAACATCAACTCTTTTAGCATGTCATATTTTAATGAGTGCTCCCAATCATAAAAGATGTCAATGATAATATATCTATATGTGAAACCTCTCTTTCCTTATTACTTCCTATTAATTGCAACGATGACCAAAGCTATGTCTGCCAACTCTCAACAACTTTAAATCATCATACTCTTTCTATGTGAAGTCATTACTCTCAATAAGATCAATATGAATTCTTTGTTTCTTTTTATTTCTCTTTTCTTTTCTTTTCTTTTATTCACTCAAGATCATGGCAAAATAATCAAGTCCTTGACTCAACACTAATCTTTATTATATATAACTCACGGACTCGATTACATAGAGAGAGATCATAAAGCAAAACTCAAAACTAAATCATGCCATGACTTTTATTCTACTAGATCAAGATACTACTAATAAGATCGAACTAAGAAAAACGGTAAAGATAGGAGATGTGTTTGTGATACGATACCGGGGCACCTCCCCCAAGCTTGGCAGTTGCCAAAGGGAGTGCCCATACCCATGTGTTAGGTTAAGAACATCAAGTAATCAAAGCAAACAGTTCTAGTATGGCTGGCTGATGCAAACAAGCAATTGAACAGATGTGTGAGCAATTCTTACATATCAAGAAAAGAAGCAAATAAGGAGGCTTAAATACCATCACTTGACTAACCAGATTTAAGGGGCATTTAAATATCATGTGCAATGTATGAACTAACATAAACATTGCATATTCCAGATTCTACAATGGAATGCACATGTATTAGGTTATGCCATGTATGATGATGCCTAAATGTACACTATATTAGGCATGAGTGATTCATCATTGCACACACAATTGAATTGCAGGTTAAGGGCCAGTTCTATTCCGCCTTTTCAGGGCTTATTGTCAAAATAAGCCATAAAAGATGTAAAGAAGTGATTTTTGAGTTATGGGCTTGGGCTTAACTAATTTTTCTTTGGAGGGGGGTGTTTCGGGTAGAACCTCCCTAAAAATTGAAGGGAAGGGGAATAGTGAAATGACTCTGTTGTCTGCCTATATTACACTCAAAATGCAATTGGAGATGCCCGCGTCACACCTCACCCTCAAGTAAAAACAAACACGCAAGCGTTCAATATCTTGCCCGCTTGCATCTCCTCTCCCCTTTCCCTCTACCTCAATCCCCTGCCTGCAGCACTAGGGTTCCTCCAGCAAGCCATCGCCACTGGTCCCATCTGGCCTGGTCCCCGATGATGCTCTGTCCAGCTAGGCTACATGGCCGGCGGGTAGGGGCAAATCTCCCTGACTGCTCTTCCCTCTGGCGCCGCCCCTCATTCTCATGGTCTCCAGCAGCTGCTCCACTGTGGTTCCTCCAACGCACTACTCCGGCAGGCACTGCACAACTACGGCTGATGCCACACTGCGGCAGAAGGCACCTTATTCCCCCTCCCCACCTCCCAGGCCGTGGCCTTGAGGTGCTGTTGAAGGATGAGCTCATCCAACAAGGTGAGGATCTCCTCTGATTTTTTGCCAAATTTTCATTCTGATCCACTATACGATGAATTGCTATGAGCTGCTTCTGCTGCTGCTATGTGATGCATAGCTATGAGCTGCTCCTGCTGCTGCTATATGATGAATTGCTATGAGCTGCTGCTGCTATATGATGAATTGCTATGAGCTGCTGCTGCTATATGATGAATTGCTATGAGCTGCTGCTGCTATATGATGAGTTGCTATAAGCTGCTCCTGCTGCTGTTGTATGATGAATTGCTATGAGCTGCTCCTGCTGATGCTATATGATGAATTGCTATGAGCTGCTCCTGCTGCTTCTATATGATGAATTGCTATGAGCTGCTCCTTCTGCTGCTATATGATGAATTGCTATGAGCTGCTCCTACTGCTGCTATATGATGAGTTGCTATGAGCTGCTCCTGCTGCTGCTATATGATGAATTGCTATGAGCTGCTGCTGGTATATGATGAATTGCACACTGCTGCTGCTGTATGATGAGTTGCTATTAGCTATTGCTGCTATATGATGCTTTCAGGTGGTGCTGCTATATGATAATAACCAGCCACTTGGACCATTGAATTTCAATAAATAATTGTTCTTCATTTAAATGTGGGTCATGCATTTTTCGTTTAAATTAGGCAATGGGATCACTATGGAAAACATTGACCAAAGTAGATTGTGCCAAGTAGATGGTATCTTTGTATTTGCATTTTGAGCAAATAGTGATGGTCTGTTTTCCTATCATATTAATTACTGCACCGAGTTCAATTTGTGATGTTTGCAAGTCCAATTAATTTTCCCATGGGCAGCAAAATAAAAAAATATAATGCAATCTAGACTTTTCACTGATCATACCAAAGATAAGCTGGAAACGCAATGAAAAGAACTGGTTGGCTTATTACATGGAGCTTATATTCACAGGTCTTATTTTCTTAGGATAACTCGTAATAAATGTCCCTAAGAAACTTGGCCAATAGAACTGACATACAAATAACATGTCACGATGATTGCAATGGAGGTGTGACGCACCATAGCACACTGTATAGGCTCACAGTTGGCTCTCAATGTTCCATGAAATTGCCACATACATCTTGTACTTTTTCATTGTGTAACCCTATCTGCAAGTTGACACGGCTAATTTCAGACATCTCTATATGATAATACATTGCATATCCCTTGTGCATATTTAAACCACCAATTAATGATTGTGTGCGTAGCATAAACTAGCCATGACTCTGTCTGCTGGACTAGCAGACACTCTAAGGGAGCCTAATGTAGTGTACTGGAATTCCTACATGCCACCTATGATTTTGTGTAATGTACTGCCTCTGTTCCTAAATATATGTCTATGTAGAGATTCCAATATGGACCACATACAGATGTATATAGATGCATTTTCGAGTGTAGATTCAATCATTTTGCTCCATATGTAGCCTATAGTGTAATCTCTAGAAAGACTTATATTTAGGAACGGAGGTACGAGGCAGTATCATGTATGACATCTACATATCTAATTTAGCAGCCAGTAGTAGAAATCATTGTCTGCACAAAGGGATTACTAGTCAAAAATCCTAGCAAAGCACGCTGGCAGGCACAGAACAATACAAGAGAGAGAGAGAGAGAGAGAGAGAGAGAGAGAGAGAGAGAGAGACGCTTACAAGATCATAGCAATGCCTCGGTCCAGGATCTTGGTTGGCCAAGCTGTTAGATCCAGAAGAAACATCGTCCTTGTAGTTTTTGCCAGCTGCATAACAGGTAACAGCGACCTGTTAGTATATTTGAAGTACATCGGGCAGGTGATGCTGGACGAGTTTAAAGGTGACAAGTACCTAGGCTGTGGCGGGTGCTTGGCATCTTGCCAGATGATGACCCACAAGTATAGGGGATCTATCGTAGTCCTTTCAATAAGTAAGAGTGTCGAACCCAACGAGAAGCAGAAGGAAATGATAAGCGGTTTTCAGCAAGGTATTCTCTGCAAGTACTGAAATAAGTGGTAACAGATAGTTTTGTGACAAGGTAAATTGTAACGAGCAACAAGTAACAAAAATAAATAAAGTGCAGCAAGGTGGACCAATCCTCTTTGTAGCAAAGGACAAGCCAGAAAAAACCCTTATATAAGGAAAAGCGCTCCCGAGGACACATGGGAATATCGTCAAGCTAGTTTTCATCACGTTCATATGATTCGCGTTCGATACTTCGATAATTTGATATGTGGGTGGACTGGTGCTTGGGTGCTGTTCTTACTTGAACAAGCATCCCACTTATGATTAAACTCTATTGCAAGCATCCGCAACTAGAACAAAAGTATTAAGGTAAACCTAAGCATAGCATGAAACATATGGACCCAAATCAGCCCCTTACGAAGCAACGCATAAACTAGGGTTTAAGCTTCTGTCACTCTAGAAACCCATCATCTACTTATTACTTCCCAATGCCTTCCTCTAGGCCCAAATAATGGTGAAGTGTTATGTAGTCGACGTTCACATAACACCACTAGAGGCTAGACAACATACATCTCATCAAAATATCGAACGAATACGAAATTCACATGACTACTAACTGCAAGACTTCTCCCTTGTCCTCAGGAACAAACGTAACTACTCACAAAGCATATTCATGTTCATAATCAGAGGGGTAATAATATGCATAAAGGATCTGAACATACGATCTTCCACCAAATAAACCAACTAGCATCAACTACAAGGAGTAATCAACACTACTGGCAACCTACTAGCACCAATCCCGGACTTTGGAGACAAGAATTGGATACAAGAGATGAACTAGGGTTTGGAGATGAGATGGTGCTAGTGAAGATGTTGATGGAGATTGCCCTCTCCCGATGAGAGGACCGTTAGTGATGACGATGGCGATGATTTCCCCCTCCCGAAGGGAAGTATCCCCGGCAGAACAGCTCTGCCGGAGCTCTAGATTGGTTCCGCCAAGGTTCCGCCTCGTGGCGGCGGAGTTTTGTCCCGAAAGGTTGCTTCTTCTTTTTTTCTTGACGAAAGACTTCATATAGGAGAAGATGGGCGTCGGAGAGCCACCAGGGGGCCCACGAGGTAGGGGGCGCGCCCAGGGGGATAGGGCGCGCCCCCCACCCTCGTGGGCATGGTGTGGGCCCCCTGGCCTTCATCTTTGGCGATGCTTTTTTTTTATTTATTTTAAGATATTCCGTGGAGTTTCAGGACTTTTGGAGTTGCGCAGAATAGGTCTCTAATATTTGCTCCTTTTCCAGCTCAGAATTCCAGCTGCCGACATTCTCCCTCTTCTTGTAAATTAAGAGAGAATAGCCATAAGTATTGTGACATAACGTGAAATAACAGCCCATAAAGCGATAAATATCGATATAAAAGCATGATGCAAATGGACGTATCAACTCCCC
Source organism: Aegilops umbellulata (assembly GCA_032464435.1). Lineage (NCBI taxonomy): Eukaryota > Viridiplantae > Streptophyta > Magnoliopsida > Poales > Poaceae > Aegilops > Aegilops umbellulata. The sequence goes on from CP136058.1 coordinate 408,239,196, forward strand.
CAAGCTTAGACCTTGCTTGTCCTCAAGCGAAAAGCCGATAACAATAAATATGTCCCCATGTTTAGAGGTAGAGGCCTCGATAAAAATAAAATACGGACATGAAGGCATCATGGTTATTCTCATAACTGCAACATATATAGATCTTGTCATATGATTACTTATGTTCAAGTGATGATCAATTCACAATGCAAAAGTATGAATCAGAAAGCTTATTGAGAACCAACAAACTGTAACCTCAGTCATTGAAGCAATTGCAATTTATCATAACATCGGAAAGAGTCTGTGTGAGAGCTAAAAAAACATGTCCACATACTCAACTATCATCTAGTCCTTCATAATTGCTAGTCACTCACGCAATACTTGTGGTTGTGGAGTTTTAATCGTACACAGAGAAAGATAGGGGCTTATAGTTTTGCCCCGCAACCTTTTACCTCAAGGGTAATGTCAACAATAATAACTCATGCTCCCCTACATCCAATTAGGTACATGTATCAGACTCTTTCCAACATGTTGTGCTTGCCAAAGGATAAAATGAAAAGGGAAAGGTGATTATCACCATGAATCTTGCATAAGGTAGAAGATAATAGTAACAGATAGGCCCTTCGCAGAGGGAAGCAGAGGTTGCCATGCGCTTTTATGGTTGGATGCACAAAATCTCAATGCGAAAGAATGTCACTTTATATTGCCCCTTGTGATATGAACCTTTATAATGCAGTCCATCGCTTTTATTACTTCCGCATCACAAGATCGTACAAAGCTTATTTCTCGCATACCAATCAATCATACATGTTTTGAGCAATTCTTATTGCTTTGCACCGATGACAACTTACTTGAAGGATCTTACTCAATCCATAGGTAGATATAGTGGACTCTCGTGGCAAACTGGTTTAAGGGTATTTGGAAGCACAAGTAGTATCTCTACTTGGTGCTGAGAATTTGGCTAGCAAGAGGGGGAAAGGCAAGCTCAACATGCTGGAGGATCCCTAACAACATACTTTATCTCAGATATAAGAAAACATAACTCATCACATTGTCTTCCTTGTCCAACATCAACTCTTTTAGCATGTCATATTTTAATGAGTGCTCCCAATCATAAAAGATGTCAATGATAATATATCTATATGTGAAACCTCTCTTTCCTTATTACTTCCTATTAATTGCAACGATGACCAAAGCTATGTATGCCAACTCTCAACAAATTTAAATCATCATACTCTTTCTATGTGAAGTCATTACTCTCAATAAGATCAATATGAATTCTTTGTTTCTTTTTATTACTCTTTTCTTTTCTTTTCTTTTATTCACTCAAGATCATGGCAAAATAATCAAGCCCTTGACTCAACACTAATCTTTATTATATATAACTCACGGACTCGATTACATAGAGAGAGATCATAAAGCAAAACTCAAAACTAAATCATGCCATGACTTTTATTCTACTAGATCAAGATACTACTAATAAGATCGAACTAAGAAAAATGGTAAAGATAGGATATATGTTTGTGATACGATACCGGGGCACCTCCCCCAAGCTTGGCAGTTGCCAAGGGGAGTGCCCATACCCATGTGATTATATCTCCTTCTTTGATGAAGAAGGTAGAGGTGTTGTTGATGATGCGGCCTTAGACTTCTCCCTTAATTTCCACTTGAGGACGACATTTTGATCCCTCAGATCATCAATCTCCCACTTCAGGGTTAATATCTTTTTGCGGTCTTGCTTATTTTCCTGCAAGAGATGAAAAGGGATAAACTCGAACTTGGTTTTTTTATCCTAGCAGGGAGACTTGACTTTTTGAACTCCACGTGCATGTCCCCAGGTTGAGGTAACGGGGCTTCATCTTCGTTTGAGCTCATCTCCTCCTTCCCCTTGGGTTCAAAGTCCTCTTCTTCCTCCGTGGTCCAACCATCGTGTTCCACGTCTCCATAGACCTTGGGATTTGCTAAGTAATCATCCACATAGCTTTCTCCTTCTGAATCCTGGGAAGACATGCTGATCTAATCTGCAACGGGGCAACTCAAAACAAGAACAGAGGATATTTGCATGATACGGGAGTCAAAACCTTCGGGAGAATATATAATGAATTTTTACCGACCAAATTACGTATCGTGCAAGAAAACGAAGTACGGAAGACACACGAGGTGCTCACGAGGTAGGGGGCGCGCCCACCACCCTCGTGGGGCCCTCGTGTCCTTCCCGGACTGCTACTTATTTTTCTATTTTTCTAAATATTCCAAAACAGAGAAATATTGCCTTAAAAGTTGTTTTGGAGTCGGTTTACTTATCGTACCACATACCTATTCCTTTCGGAGTCTGAAACGTTCTGGAAAGTGTCTCTTATGTATTCCTGCAGGGTTACGGTTTCAATAATATTGGTTTCAACATTTATGGGATTACCTGAGATATAATGTTTAATTCTTTGACCGTTTACCACCTTCGGATTTGTGCCTTCGAAGTTGTTGATTTTTATGGCACCGGAACGGTAGACTTCCTCGATAGCATAGGGGCCTTCCCATTTAGAGAGAAGTTTTCCTGCAAAAAATCTTAAATGAGATTTGTATAGCAATACATAATCACCTACATTAAACTCAAGCTTTTGTATCCTTTTGTCATGCCATCTTTTAACTTTTGCTTTAAACAACTTGGCATTTTCATAAGCTTGGGTTCTCCATTCATCTAGTGAGCTAATATCAAATAACCTCTTCTCACTGGCAAGTTTGAAATCATAGTTGAGCTCTTTGATAGCCCAATATGCCTTATGTTCTAGTTCGAGAGGTAAGTGACATGCTTTTCCATAAACCATTTTATACGGAGACATACCCATAGGATTTTTATATGCAGTTCTATAAGCCCATAATGCATCATCAAGTTTCTTGGACCAATTCTTTCTAGACCTATTGACAGTCTTTTGCAAAATTAATTTGAGCTCTCTGTTACTCAATTCTACTTGACCACTAGACTGTGGGTGATAAGGTGATGTGATTATATGATTAACGTCATATTTAGCAAGCATTTTACGGAAAGCACCATGAATAAAGTGTGAACCACCATTAGTCATTAAATATCTGGGGACTCCAAACCTCGGAAACGTAACTTCTTTAAGCATTTTAATAGAAGTGTTATGATCAGCACTATTAGTTGGAATAGCTTCTACCCACTTAGTAACGTAATCAACAGCAACTAAAATATGTGTATATCCATTAGAGGCAGGAAAAGGTCCCATATAATCAAAGCCCCAAACATCGAATGGTTCAATAACAAGTGAATAATTCATAGGCATTTCTTGACGTCTACTAATATTACCAATTCTTTGGCATTCATAACAAGACAAGACAAAATCACGGGCATCCTTGAAGAGAGTAGGCCAATAAAACCGGATTGCAATACCTTATGTGCAGTTCTATCTCCAGCGTGGTGTCCTCCATAAGCTTCGGAATGACACTTGCGTAGGATCTGTTCCTGTTCATGCTCAGGTACACAACGTCTAATAACACCATCTAATCCTTCTTTATAAAGATGTGGGTCATCCCAAAAGTAATGTCTCAAATCATAGAAGAACTTTTTCTTTTGTTGGTATGTGAAGCTAGGTGGTATAAATTTGGCAACTATGTAATTAGCATAATCAGCATACCAAGGTGCACTACGAGAGGTACTTATGAAATTTAATTGGTCATCAGGAAAGCTATCATCAATAGGTAGTGGGTCATCAAGAACATTCTCTAACCTAGATAAGTTGTCTGCAACGAGGTTCTCAGCTCCTTTTCTATCAACAATATGCAAATCAAATTCTTGTAGCAGGAGAACCCATCTAATAAGTCTAAGTTTAGCATCTTTCTTTTCCATAAGATATTTAATAGCAGCATGATCAGTGTGAATAGTTACTTTAGAATCAACAATATAGGGTCTGAACTTATCACAAGCAAATACAACAGCTAAAAGTTCCTTTTCAGTAGTAGCATAATTTCTTTGAGCATTGTCTAGAGTCTTACTAGCATAATGGATAACATTTAATTTCTTATCAACTCTTTGCCCTAGAACAGCCCCTACAGCATAATCACTAGCATCACACATAATTTCAAAGGGTAAGTTCCAATCAGGTGGCTCAAAAATAGGTGTAGAGACTAATGCTTTCTTAAGTATTTCAAATGCTTCTACACAATCATCATCAAAGACAAATGGTATATCTTTTTGTAATAATTTAGTCAAAGGTCGAGAAATTTTTGAGAAGTCCTTAACGATTCTCCTATAAAATCCGGCATGACCAAGGAAACTTCTTATACCTTTGATGTCCTTGGGACATGGCATCTTTTCAATAACATCAACCTTGGCTTTATCAACTTCAATACCTATTTCAGAAACTTTATGCCCCAAGACAATACCCTCATTTACCATAAAGTGGCACTTTTCCCAATTCAATACAAGATTAGTTTCTTCACATCTCTGCAAAACTCGATCAAGATTGCTCAAGCAATCATCAAAAGAGGAACCGTAGACGGAAAAGTCGTCCATGAAAACCTCACAAATCTTTTCACAAAAGTCAGAGAATATAGCCATCATGCATCTTTGAAAGGTAGCAGGTGCATTACATAAACCAAAAGGCATATGTCTATAAGCAAAAGTACTAAAAGGGCATGTAAAAGTAGTCTTTGATTGATCTCTAGCCGGCACAGGTATTTGAGAGAAACCAGAATAACCATCTAGAAAGCAATAATGTGTATGTTTGCATAATCTTTCTAGCATTTGATCAATGCAAGGTAAGGGGTAATGATCTTTCTTAGTGGCCTTATTTAATTTGCGGAAATCAATTACCATCCTATAACCTATAATAATTCTTTGTGGGATCAATTCATCTTTATCATTAGGGACAACAGTAATACCTCCCTTCTTAGGGACACAATTGACAGGACTTACCCACTGACTATCAGCAACGGGATAAATTATACCTGCCTCCTGAAGCTTGAGTATTCCTTTTCTTACCACTTCTTTCATTTTAGGATTCAGATGTCGTTGAGGATCACGAACTGGTTTGGCATCTGCTTCCAAATTTATTTTATGTTGACATCGAGTGGGACTAATGCCCTTAAGATCATCGAGAGTATATCCAATAGTAGCACGGTTCTTCTTCAGAGTTTTCAATAATCTTTCTTCTTCATGCTCTGAAAGGTTAGCACTAATAATAACAGGATATATCTTCTTTTCATCAAGATAAGCATATTTAAGATTATCAGGCAACGGTTTAAGCTCAAACACGGGATCACCCTTGGGTGGAGGAGGATCCCCTAGGATTTCAATAGGCAAATTGTGTATTAGAATAGGTTCCTGTTTAAAGAATACTTCATCTATTTCCCTTCTTTCATTCATGAACATATCATTTTCATGGTCTAGCAAATATTGTTCTAAAGGATCACTAGGAGGTACGACAAAAGAAGCAGGACCAATAATATCATCCTTACTAGGCAATTCTTCCTGACGGTGTTGTCTACTAAATTTAGAGAAATTAAACTCATGGATCATATCATCCAAGCCAATAGTAACAACATTCTTTTCGCAGTCTATCCTAGCATTAACAGTGTTCAGGAAGGGTCTACCAAATATAATGGGAGAAAAGCTATCTTGTGGAGAACTGAGAACAAGAAAATCAGCAGGATATTTAGTTTTCCCACGCAAGACTTCAACATCTCTAACAATTCCCACTTGTGATATAGTATCCCTATTGGCAAGTTTAATTGTGACATCAATACCTTCTAACTCAGCAGGTGCAATTTCATGCTTAATTTCTTCGTACAAAGTATGCGGTATAACACTAGCACTAGCACCCATATCACATAAGCCATGATAACAATGATCTCCTATTTTAACATAAATAACAGGCACGCCTACCACAGGTCTATGTTTATCTTTAGCACAAGGTTTAGCAATTCTAGCAGATTCACCGTTGAACTGAATAACATGCCCATCAATATTATCAGACAAGAGATCTTTAACAATAGCAATATTAGGTTCTACTTTAATTTGCTCAGGAGGTGTATAAGTTGTAATATTGCTTTTGCGAACCACAGTTAAAGCTTTAGCATGATCCTTTATTCTAACAGGGAAAGGTGGTTTCTCAACATAAGAGGTAGGAACAATAGGATCATTACAAGTGACAGTCTTTTCTTCAACTTTAATAGGTGTAGCTACTTTTACTTCTATGGGAGGATGATACTTAAACCACTTCTCCTTGGGGAGATCAACATAAGTAGCAAAAGATTCACAGAAATAAGCTACTATCTCAGAGTCAAGTCCATATTTAGTGCTAAACTTACAGAAAATATCGGTATCCATAAAAGATTTAACACAATCAAACTTAGGTGTCATACCTGACTCCTTACCTTCGTCGAGATCCCAATCTTCAGAGTTGTGTTTAATTCTATCCAATAAATCCCATCTAAATTCAATAGTCTTCATCATAAAAGAGCCAGCACAAGAAGTATCGAGATGGTGTTCAGAGAGCCGAGCATATTTTTTTGAATAATTGTCACTCTTGAGAGCTCATGATTGGGGCATGAATATAACATTGATTTAAGCCTCCCTCAAGCTTGAGCGATGCTTTCTCCTTCGTGAGGCCAAAAATTATATATATAGTTGCGATCACGATGAACAAGATGCATAGGGTAATACTTTTGATGAAATTCCAATTTCAATCTTTTATAGTTCCATGATCTCGTATCATCACATAGCCTATACCATGTCAATGCATCTCCCTTCAAAGATAAAGGGAAGACCTTCTTCTTAGCAACATCATCGGGTATACCTGCAAGCTTAAATAATCCACAAACTTCATCCACATATATTAGTGCTCATCAGGATGCTTTGTTCCATCTCCTGTAAAAGGATTAGCTAGTAGTTTTTCCATCACACCGGAAGGAAATTCAAAATGAGTTTCATTTTCAATAGGTTCAGTAGGTTGAGGATCAACTCTTTGCTCTACTGGACGGGGTGAAGATACCGCGAGCAAGCCCCTCAGAGGATTACTTTCCATAGTAACAAGTGACAGTAAATTTCAGCATACTATATAAATTTTTACTTACCAAATTCCACCTACCAAAGGCGCTACACTCCCCGGCAATGGCGCCAGAAAAGAGTCTTGATGACCCACAAGTATAGGGGATCTATCGTAGTCCTTTCGATAAGTAAGAGTGTCGAACCCAACGAGGAGCAAAAGGAAATGATAAGCGGTTTTCCGCAAGGTATTCTCTGCAAGTACTGAAATAAGTGGTAACAGATAGTTTAGTGACAAGGTAAATTGTAACGAGCAACAAGTAAAAAAATTAAATAAAGTGCAGCAAGGTGGCCCAATCCTCTTTGTAGCAAAGGACAAGCCGGAACAAACTCTTATATAAGGAAAAGCGCTCCCAAGGACACATGGGAATATCGTCAAGCTAGTTTTCATCACGTTCATATGATTAGCGTTCGGTACTTTGATAATTTGATATGTGGGTGGACCGGTGCTTGGGTGTTGTTCTTACTTGAACAAGCATCCCACTTATGATTAACCTCTATTGCAAGCATTCGCAACTACAACAAAAGTATTAAGGTAAACCTAACCATAGCATGAAACATATGGATCCAAGTCAGCCCCTTACGAAGCCACGCATAAACTAGGGTTTAAGCTTCTTTCACTCTAGCAACCCATCATCTACTTATTACTTCCCAATGCCTTCCTCTAGGCCCAAATAATGGTGAAGTGTTATGTAGTCTACGTTCACATAACACCACTGTCGGCGTTCTGGGAACGGGGGTCCCCAAACTTGCCTGCCTGCGGCCTGCGGCGTGGCTCGAATGGAGGCCCAGTATGGCCCGTCAGCATCAACACAAGACTCAAGACCCTCGCAAGGGGCCAAGACTCGCGGGGAGGACGACGCAGTGCTTCCTCAGGTGCGGCCTTCTCAGGCTGGCTCATGAGGAGGCGGAGAGATCAAGGCGGGGTACCTCGCAAGGTGCCCATGACGCAAGCCATGATGACCAAGGGCGCCGGGCGGGCGCCAGACCGCACAGTGTCCTCCCCTTTCCTCTCTGGTGCAAAGGAGGCAAGGGCAGGCGAGAGGATCAAGCAAAGGCGTCCATTTTGGTGCAACGAGACCAAGACCAGTCCAACGGTGGGAATGAGCTCATCGTGGAGCCCAGAGCGGCGTCACCACAGGGCCTTTGGCAGGCGAAGACCAACTTTGGTCAGGATAAGTGTACTGTATGTTCCCCTTCCAATTAGCCAATTGTTGGCGCCCTTCCCGCTCAATATTTGGGAAGAGGCCCAAGGCCTTTGCCTATAAATAGGATTAGCCACCCCCGGGGTAGAGGCATCTAGTATCCGGGATCTGAGCAAGGAGAGGGAGAGAGAGGGCATCTGGATCTGGATCTAAAGGGGTGTTCATCTTGCATCCAGCATCTGGCATAGAGCTGAAAGGCATCTAGCATCTAGCAGTTCATCGTCCCAGCTAGAACACGCCCTCGCGAGGCTGTTCACCCTTGTACTGTTCATCTTCATCAGCCCAAGAGGCAATCCACCCACCACACTGTAGTAGGGTATTACACCACACCGGTGGCCCGAACCAATATAAACTTTGTGTCTTTTGTGTTGTTCTTTAGGTAGTTTAGATCCTTGCGAGACGGAGGGGTAGAGGGCAGAATCTCCGCGCGCACCCCAGAGTTCGAACCTTAAGGGTCTGCCGGAACCCACGATCCGACATTTGGTGCGCCAGGTAGGGGTGCACCGGAATCTGCCTTCTTGCCGCTCCGCTTCTCGTCACATCACCGTCACCATGTCCGGTGACCAGGCCGGCAACCAAGATCCATGGGCAACGTGGCCCGCCTGCGCGGGGCCGCCCGCCCTGGGCGACACCGCGCCCCAGGCAGCTCGTGGCCCGCAGGGTGCTGCGGGCCGCGGGCGGCGCGGACAGACTTCAGAAACCCTTACGTCGCGGCAGGCATGGTCGGCGGCAAGGGCCTCCAATCATGCCGCGGCCATGACACCGTACACCCGCCGGGAAGAGGCGAACTCGAGGGCCGCGCTCACGGTAGCCCTAGAGCTGCTGCAGTGCAGGCTACTGCAAGGCGGCCGCGACGTGCTGCTGGAGCGGGTCGCCAAGCTCCTGGGCTTCGCCGCTTCGGGGGCTCACCCCTTCTGCGTCCAGCTTCCGTCTCAAGCCCAGGGTGGCACGCGCGGGGGCCCCGAGCGCTCCCGCGGGCCTTTGGGCTACCCCGACCCCGGTGAATCCGTCGGCGCCGGATTGACAGTGGCGCTACCCCTGCCCCCGGCGCGTGAGGGAGAAGGACCCGGTCCGGCCCACGGCGCCGGCAGGCTGCCGCGCTACCATGCCGCGGTGGGCGCGTCAAGCAACGACGCATGGCGCATGAAGCACTACAGCGCCGCCTTCAGGATTGCAGCGCCAGAAGAATACGTGCCACGCATGATGGACCAAGGGCACGCTCACGAGGGGGAACAAGGCTCGCTTCTTAGCCCAAGCTGGGGAGACGAGGCTCCAGAAGCCGAGCTCTTCCAAGAACCCCGGGGCGACCCCGCCAGCCACACTGGAAGCGACACTTATCGGGTACCACTAATCCCTCAGGAGCAGGCATACGCTAATCATGGATCACAGGAGGTGCAGGTCGCCGCAAGCAAGTGTCTGCCCCGCTCCCGCGGTCTCCTACCCATCGGGAGGAGGGCATAGGGGGCTGCAGGGGAGGGGAAGGGACCCCACATCACCACCGCGGCGTTCGGAGCAAGGCGTTCTCGAGAGGTAGGCCCTCCGCTGGGGAGGCGCCTGAGGGCCTGCCCCTGGCGGAGGACCCATGGTCGTCGGGGGAACCGCTGGCGACCGCTCTACCCCACCGGCGGCATCCTGGTTTCCGGTCGTCGTTGGTGGCACTAGAGTGTGGCGCAAGGCGGGGCCCTCGTTTGGCGATATGAAGCAAGGCCGGTACCTGTGAAGAAGGCCCAGTGCCTGTGAAGCTCACCGCCCCGTGACACTCACGTAATAATGAGTGGGGCTGTACACGCCCCGGAGTCTCAGGGGTGCCAGCCTCAGGCCCTGGGGCTCCCTCCCACGCCCAGTGGACAGCACTTAGCTCCGCGCTGGTGAGAAGACGTCCAAGACTAGATTAGGTGCCGGACGCGGCTTTTTGTCTGCCTTTATCGCCCTTTTCTTTTGGTTGTAACTTTTCCCTACTGGATTTAAGTTGAATTCGAATTTGAGCTTTCCGTGTGTTCGGGGAGGGGTGCTTAATCTCGTACGAACCATTTCTCGCGTTCTGGTCACCGCCTCACCACAGCTGCCTCCCCTCGCGAGCCCCTCGCGAGACGGGCCAGGCCTAGCTCGAGCGCAGCCCAGACTGCCGTTGTTGCTCCCTTACGAGATTACCTTTTGGTGACTGCGGAGGTTGTCTTTTCATAAAAAGGCCCAGAGCCTGTGAAGAAGGCGAACGCCTGTGAAGCTATTGCACTCAGGAAAAAGGCCCAGAGCCTGTGAAGAAGGCGAACGCCTGTGAAGCTGTTGCACTCAGGAAAAAGGCCCGGAGCCTGTGAAGAAGGCGAACGCCTGTGAAGCTGTTGCACTCAGGAAAAAGGCCCAGAGCCTGTGAAGAAGGCGAACGCCTGTGAAGCTGTTGCACTCAGGAAAAAGGCCCAGAGCCTGTGAAGAAGGCGAACGCCTGTGAAGCCGTTGCACTCCGGAGAAGGCCCAGAGCCTGTGAAGAAGGCGAATGCCTGTGAAGCTACCGCGTCTATAAAAAGGCCCGGAGCCCGTGAAGAAGGCGAATGCCTGTGAAGCTACCGCGTCAATAAAAGGGCCCGGAGCCTGTGAAGAAGGCGAATGCCTGTGAAGCTACCACGTTTATAAGAAGGCCCGGAGCCCGTGAAGAGGGCCAGTGCCTGTGAAGCCCCTTACTGACAGCACTTGCGCATCTTATGATTTCAACTAAAAAACGCTCAGGACGCAACGAGCTGCCTCGAGGCCTGCGCGAAGCAAAGGTAAACCAACCAGCCGCCGGGCACGGGTGCTCGCACAATATAATAGCTGTTAGTACGATCTACACAAGTTTTACATGAGGGGCTCCCCCTCCCAAAATGCTCTCACGACCATCAGGCCAAAACACCTGAGTTCTATCCATGCAGGACAAAAAGACAGGAGCAACACGCAGTCAGTCGGACAAATCCCCCAAGGCGTCCTCAGGAGCACCTCCCAAGCCGCCGCTGATGTCACCGGACTCGCCACCGCTGCCTGCATCATCATCAGCGGCGCCGGGACCGTCCACCACACCGCCTTCCTCGGCAGCCACGATCACACCATCGTTATCCGAAGCAAAGGCCTGCACAAGAGCGTACACGTTGTTTTCCACCCAGCTCGCCAGGTCGCCTCGGGCGGCCTGGGGGACTGGGGCGATGATGGCATCGAAGTCAAAGTGGGGATCCATGTCCTGAAGATGGCTGAAGACGCGGGAAAAAGCGCGCCCAAGCAGGGCACGACTCCTCTCCTCCACCAACCTGTCGGCCCTGGCCGACCGTGCCTCCAGCTGCGTCACCACGGCAGTGAAGAACTGCAGGTTGCCAGCATAGTTGACCGTATGCGGCTCGCCGACGGCCTCCTCACAAATGTTGCCCAAGGCTGTGTTGGCCCTTTCCCTGAGCATAGCCAGCATGGGGCCGTGCACGTGCTCCAGGACCTGCCGCTGGCGTATCTCATCGGCGTTCTGACGCTTGGCGGCCTCGGCCTCTTCCACCTGCTGACGAAGGCGGAGCACCTCGGCCTGGAGGGCAGCCGACTCCTTTTGCGCTGCCTCAAGGGCGGCCCAGGAAGCGTCGGCTCGCCGTGTCGCTCCGTCTCATTGGGCCCTCAGAGCTGCGGTTCTCCCCTCGGCTTCAACCCGGATCAACTCCAGCTTCCTCTCAAACTCACGCTCGAGGCCTTGGCGCTCTGTTGCCACCCGGCGACTAACCTCCTCCAAGACATGCGCCTCCCGAGTAGCTACTTCATCTTCAGCCCCCACCACCAGACGCTCCCTCGTCTCCAGCCGCTCGTACTCACGGGTACGTTCGGCGGCCTCCAGCGTCAACGCCTCTTCACGTCTCTGGAGCCCAGCTGGGTCGCCAGAGGCCACCCTCATCGACGCAAGGGCCGCCTCGTGAAGTTCCACTTGCTCCTCCAGCGAGTGGCATCGGGCCAGGAGCTCCCGAGCCCGCTCCTCCGCCGCCTCTCGCTGTCGGTCGATCCCCAGGGCCTCTTCAGCGGCCTGGGATCGGGCCACTCGGGAGGCCTCCAGTGACGCCTTCGCTTCTTCGTCTTCGAGGTCGCGCTGGCGGCGCGCGAGGGCGATAGCAGCCTCCAGCTCGCGCCTCTCCGCGGCCTGGTGCAGGCCCTCGGCCTCCAGGCGCACGTCTTCATCAGCGAGCTCCTCCCCGAGCAGGTCCACCGCGTCGCCCGCCCTTCAGAGGAATTCGCGGCGGCCAGCGCGGCGCTCCCGAGCACGCTCGAGCACGTCTCCCACGCCCTCATCTGCCCCAGGCAAGCGCCTAGGGGCACGGATCATTGCTCCCTCTCCGGGCAGGGGGCTGGGGGCTGGTGCCCCCACGACGGCCAGGCGCGCCGCGCCGGGAGTTCGGCTTGGGGCCGGCGCGTCCCCAGGCGAAGGGCGCAGGGGGCGCCTCACCCAGTCGCAGCCCGCGACCAGATGAGGAGCCCACGGCAGGTTGGCCACACCAAAAGAAGGCCCACGAAGGAAGATTGCAGGAAGAGAAGAGCTGCGGGGCACCTCAGGACGGTCCGCCTCCTCGTTCGTCCTCACCACAAGAGTCGTGCTTCTCGGGGCGTCCAGGGGCGATGGGGGAGGTGGAGCCAAAGGAGGCGGCACCTCGTCGGCCTCCACGGCCTCGTCGGGAAGGGGCCTGCAGAGCCAGAATCAATAGGCGCAACAAGGGGATCAGGAGACGGAAAGGGAGGAGGCTTACTCGTCGGTGGCGAAGTACATCCGGCGCTTCAGCAAGCGACAAGGGGAGTCGTCGCCTAGGGCCTCTCTTTTCCTCCGGAGGGCCTCGAAGTCCACACGAAAGCGGCCCAGAAGGAGGGTGCCAGGATCAACCCGCGGCGGAGGCAAAGCAGCAGCTTGTCCACGTCAGGGACGCAGGCCTGGCGCGTGTTGCTGGACACCTCGGCAGAAGACGCAGCCAGGGCCTCGGGAGCCACGGCCCCGGGCATCGGAGGCGGCTGCGCCACACCAACGGCCTCGACAGCATGGGCCTCAGGAGCTGCCCCCTCGAGAGCACCGCCAGTTGCAGTCACCTCATCAGGAGCTTTCTCGGCCTCCGTCGTCTCCTGCCTCCCTGCTCCGCTACTTGAGGAGGATTCGCCTAAGCCGACCGGAAGGGCGGTCACAACCACAGGGTTCTCGCGAGGCCCTTGGAGGCCAGCAGGGCGTAGCCCCCACTCATCAAAAGAGGGCATCTGCCTCACGAAATCATCCCTGTTCTGACAGAGGTACAGCAGAGCCCCACCACGCTGGATGCTGCCCGGGTTGGGTTCGCCGGTCAAGACCAAGAGCACCGTCCTTAGTACTCCGGGTGTCAGGTCTTCCTCCTGAAGCCTCATATGATCACCATGTCCACTGAAGGCCCACATCTGGCGAGAATGGCGCTGGAGAGGGGCAATGCGGCGCAACAGAAATTCCTTCACCACCTTGGGCGCCGTCACGCCAAGCGTTTTCAAGAACGTAAAGCGGCGCCAGACAAAGGTGAGCCGGGGGCTCTCGAGCGTCTCCTGGCCCCAGCCAGAGTTGGGTACAGCAGGCAAAGCTGGCTTCACCAGCAAGGGGCTGGGCACCCCGACATCGATGTACAACCACCGCTCACGGAACCCAGTTGAAGGTGTGGGGAGCTTGAAGTCAATACCAGAAGCTGCAGTCTCAGGCGCAGCGACGAAGCTCACGCATGCCGAGCATTGAGCGGGGTCGGCAAGACGTAGGTAGAAGAAGTGGCGCAGCAGGGCAACGGAAGGAGGGATGCCCATCAGCGCCTCACAAACAAAGGCAAAAACTGAAAGGAGAGCGATGGATTCAGGGCCCAGATGCATCATGTGGATCTGGTAATGGGTGAGGACGGCGTTGAAGAAATCAGAGAAGGGGGGAACCAGACCCGCCCACAAGGCGTCAGCAAAGTAGTGAACCTCGGTGATTATCCTGTCGGAGGGGAGGTGATATGTAGGCCAGGCCGTTGTCCTCCCGCACTCGTTGAAGATAGTGCCCAAGGCTGGGCTGAGCTTATCCAGGCACTCCAGATTGCGTATGATTGACTGGCCAATGGCGGGGGCCGCCGACGGCGGCGGATGAGAAGGAAGCACAGGCTTCTTCCCTTTCTCTTTCTTCGTCGGAGCCATGATTGAGGACGGGAGAAAGGAGATGTGAGATGGGATGAGAGGTAGGAATCGAAGTTCGAAGGAAGGAAGAACAAGGGGTAGTCGAGCAACAGGAAGAGGGGCGGCTGTGTACAACTGTGGGGCAACCTAGCGCGACGCAAAATAAGGGGGCGTGGGCAAACAGTGCCGCCCACGTCCAATCAACTGCCACACGGCGCCTGAGGCCGCAGGCTGTTAGGGCCCGCGGCGCTTCGCCCTTGCCCTTTTGCCTTTCGGCCCGGCCAAGTTCGGGCGCGCCTTGGGCCCGGGGGCTACTGTCGGCGTTCTGGGAACGGGGGTCCCCAGACTTGCCTGCCTGCGGCCTGCGGCGTGGCTCGAATGGAGGCCCAGTACGGCCCGTCAGCATCAACACAAGACTCAAGACCCTCGCGAGGGGCCAAGCCTCGCGGGGAGGACGACGCAGTGCTTCCTCAGGCGCGGCCTCCTCAGGCTGGCTCATGAGGAGGCGGAGAGATCAAGGCGGGGTACCTCGCGAGGTGCCCATGACGCAAGCCATGATGAGCAAGGGCGCCGGGCGGGCGCCAGACCGCACAGTGTCCTCCCCTTTCCTCTCTGGTGCAAAGGGGGCAAGGGCAGTCGAGAGGATCAAGCAAAGGCGTCCATTTCGGTGCAACGAGACCAAGACCAGTCCAACAGTGGGAATGAGCTCATCGTGGAGCCCAGAGCGGCGTCACCACAGGGCCTTTGGTAGGCGAAGACCAACTTTGGTAAGGATAAGTGTACTGTATGTTCCCCTTCGAATTGGCCAATTGTTGGCGCCCTTCCCGCTCAATATTTGGGAAGAGGCCCAAGGCCTTTGCCTATAAATAGGATTAGCCACCCCCGGGGTAGAGGCATCTAGTATCTGGGATCCAAGCAAGGAGAGGGAGAGAGAGGGCATCTGGATCTGGATCTAAAGGGGTGTTCATCTTGCATCTAGCATCTGGCATAGAGCTGAAAGGCATCTAGAATCTAGCAGTTCATCGTCCCAGCTAGAACACGCCCTCGCGAGGCTGTTCACCCTTGTACTGTTCATCTTCATCAACCCAAGAGGCAATCCACCCACCACACTGGAGTAGGGTATTACACCACACCGGTGGCCCGAACCAGTATAAACTCTGCGTCTTTTGTGTTGTTCTTTAGGTAGTTTAGATCCTTGCGAGACGGAGGGGTAGAGGGCAGAATCTCCGCGTGCACCCCAGAGTTCGAACCTTAAGGGTCTGCCGGAACCCACGATCCGACAAGCACTAGAGGCTAGACAACATACATCTCGTCAAAATATCAAACGAATACCAAATTCACATGACTTCTAACTGCAAGACTTCTCCCTTGTCCTCAGGAACAAACGTAACTACTCACAAAGCATATTCATGTTCATAATCAGAGGGGTAATAATATGCATAAAGGATCTGAACATATGATCTTCCACCAAATAAACCAACTAGCATCAACTACAAGGAGTAATCAACACTACTAGCAACCTACTAGCACCAATCCCGGACTTGGAGACAAGAATTGGATACAATAGATGAACTAGGGTTTGGTGATGAGATGGTGCTGGTGAAGATGTTGATGGAGATTGCCCTCTCCCGATGAGAGGAGCGTTGGTGATGACGATGGCGATGATTTCCCCCTCCCAGAGGGAAGTATCCCCGGCAGAACAGCTCTGCCGGAGCTCTAGATTGGTTCGGCCAAGGTTCCGCCTCGTGGCGGCGGAGTTTCGTCCCGAAAGGTTGCTTCTTCTTTTTTTTCTCGACGAAAGACTTCATATAGGAGAAGATGGGCGTCGGAGAGCCACCAGGGGGCCCACGAGGTAGGAGGGCGCGCCCAGGGGGGTAGGGCGCGCCCCCACCCTCGTGAGTAGGGTGTGGGCCCCCTGGCCTTCATCTTTGGTGACAATTTTTCTTTATATATTTTAAGATATTCCGTGGAGTTTCAGGACTTTTGGAGTTGAAGAGAATAGGTCTCTAATATTTGCTCGTTTTCCAACCCAGAATTCTAGCTACCGGCATTCTCCCTCTTCATGTAAAGCTTGTAAAATAAGAGAGAATAGCCATAAGTATTATGACATAACGTGAAATAACAGCCCATAAAGCGATAAATATCGATATAAAAGCATGATGCAAAATGGACGTATCACCAGACGGTGGGAATCAGGTTAGAAATGTTAAGGGTGATGATGCTGCGCTGGCTGTTGGGGTCCGGTAAGGAGATCTAGAACCGTCGAGTAAGATGTTTGTGGAGCGGCTTCGGTAGGGTGGACTATGGTGTGAGCGAAGCGGATCTGTGGCCGTGGACGAGGGCGTAGGTGAAGCTGCTCTGGTGGTTGGGTTAAGGATGGTGTCGACGATGCGGATCTGTGGCCGTGGACGGGGCGTCAGAAGCTGCTCCGGTAGGTTGGATGAGGGTGAAAGGAAGCGGATCTGAGGCCGTGGACTTGTGAGTTGGCAAAGCGGCCCCGGTAGGGTTGAAAATGGTACATGCGAAGCTACTCCGGTGGGGTTGACGATGGTGTCGGCGAAGCGGCTCCGGTAGGGTTGAGGAAGGTGTCGGTGAAGAGGATCAGAGGCCGTCGATGGGGGCGTCGGTGGGGCGGCTCCGGGGGGGCTGTGGACGAAGCGTCTCCGGTGGGGAGTACAAATGAGCTGCTGCAGATGCGCTGCGGTTGACGAGAGTACCAGCGAAGCAGATCCGGCGCCGTGGACAAGGCCGGCACTGAATGTGCTATGGTACAGTGGTGGATGAGTAGTCTACTTGTTTCTAGGGGAGGTGGGAGGGGTAGATGCGGCCGCAGAAGCAGATCCGGCGAGGTGGACGCCGCTGGCAGTGAATGGGCTCTGGTACGCTGGTGGATGAGCAGTCTAGGGTTTCAAGAGGGGAGGGGAGAAAGGCCGATGAAGTGCGGACAGCGTGATGTGAGATGCTCTAGTGCTGTGGAGTTAGTCATTTTTGCGGGAGGGGAGAGGAAATGGGGGTGCCGTGTAGTGAGGGGGACCAGAAGTTACCAAAGCAGCCCCGATCGAGTAGGCACATCAGGGCTCAAACAACTCCTACTCATGCTAGTGGGTTTCATCTATTTACTGTGGCAATGACAGGTCATGCAGAGAATAAGGGGTTCAACTACCGCGGCATGTAACATTGAATCGTTGTTGTCCTAATGCATTAAAAGAGAGCAGGAGCGAGAGAGTGGGATTGTATCGGAATGAACAAGGGGGGTTTTGCTTGCCTGGCACTTCTGAAGATAATATAGTTCTTCATCGGTGTCATCGAGTAATCGTCGGAACATCTCTACTGAGAGGGGACAAATACCGGCAACAGAGAAGGAAAACACAATCAACGCAGTGCACAGTATGATGCATGATCATGACTT
This sequence comes from Aegilops umbellulata, assembly GCA_032464435.1. NCBI lineage: Eukaryota > Viridiplantae > Streptophyta > Magnoliopsida > Poales > Poaceae > Aegilops > Aegilops umbellulata. Next base: position 408,256,981 of record CP136058.1, read on the forward strand.
GTCCATATGATGTGTTTTAAGTTAATGCAACTAGCAACATGTTAAATGGAGTTGGTTTGAACCCTAGGTTCAAATTCAAACTCCATATGTGAGAGTTTAAATTCCATTTATATGATTTGGCCTAAACAGCAGCCATAAGATGTTCTAACATGCATGAAAATGGTACAGATGGATAGATTGGATTTTTTTGATCATTTTTCATATATAATTTATTTCATTCTGAGCTATAGATTAATTTATATGATTTTTTGAAGTTTATACTAATTTCTGGAATTTCCTATATAAGAATAAATCCAGAAAACCTATTACTGCGTCAGCATTGCGTCATGCTGACCTCAACAGGTCAACAGGCGACGTCCAGGTCAAACTTGACGTGTGGGGTCCACATGTCAGTGACTAACTAACTAACCTCAGTTAATTAGTGTTAAACTAATACTAACTAAAAGTGTCAGGGGGGTGGCCCACGCATCAGTGAAAGAGGCGAGGTCAAACCTCCTGATCAGCGGGGTCAAACCCGCCGGACTTGGTCCACGACTCGTCGCCGGTGAAGCCCGAGACGGCGGAGGGGCTTGGAATTTGCCCACGGTCGACCAAATCGACCGCGGTTTGGTCCTACGCGTAGCTGGGGCTCGCGCGCATCTGGTAGGCCAAGCAGGAGGAGCTGGGGTGGTCTGAGTCGACAGCGGCAAGCACGAATGCGGCGGCCGGAATTTCGGCGTCGGTGGTTTTGCTGCTGCAGCGTGCTAGCGGGCGAGCGGATGCGCTAGCGAGGTGCTATGGGGTGCGGGGAGAGGTTTGGACTTGTCGGGGCGACCATTTGGTCATCGGAGCTGCGTCGGCGACGAGCTCAGGCGGCAGCGGTTACGGTCATCGGTGGGGCAGCGGCTACGACATGCAAACGAGAAAATGGAGAGGGGGAGAATGAGCAGCAGCTCACGGCGGTTGCAGCGGGCGTCGAAGCGGGCTCGAGGAAGGCCGGAGCTGAGCGGGGCGGCGAGGGGGATCTCTGGCGTCCAATGGCGAAGATGAGGATGATGGTGTCGCTTCGGGCGTCCCGCGGGCATGTGCTTCGTCTTGGGGCTCCATGGCGTCGAGGCGGAGCCTCTGGACAGCACGGAGAGGCAAGGGAGAGGTGATGGCCGCGATTGTGCTCATCGGCGGCGATGACAACGCTTGGTGGTTGCGTGCGAAGGAGCCAGAGGAGGAGAGGAGCTCGGGGAGAGAGCGAGAGAGGTTCAGGGGGTGCGTGGCGTCGCGAGGGAGGTCCAGGGCGATGGGGGGCAGCCAAGCAGGGTGGAGGTGGCCGCACGGCGGTGCACGCGCGTCGGGCACGCGCCCGTCCTCCTGGCAAGGAGGAAGACGACAGGAGGAGGCCAGTCGGCTAGGCCAGTTGGCTGGCTGCTAGCTGGGCTGGCCAGGTGGGCTGCACAGGTTAGGCCAGGTAAATCTCTCTCTCTCTCTCTCTCTCTCTCTCTCTCTCTCTTTAATTTCTATTTTCTATTTCTTCTGTAACTTCAGGGCTTTATTAAAAATGCCAGGGCATTTTCAAAAATCATAAAACTAATCATGGCTACTGCTTAGAATATATCCAACAGTAAACATTTTAGATTATGATTATTTGAGCATTTAAAATATTTTGTAGCATTTAAATGCCCAAATGCGAATACTTTATGATTTAATTCAAAAATCGAGAATGGCCTAGAAACATGTTCATCATTTTTGGAAGAGGTTTTCACCTTTAACTAAAATCATGAACTTTTCTAAAGGGCATTTGGGTTCATTGAAAATATTTTTATTGAACCTAGTTGAATTTCATTTGGTGCTAGGGTTTCAACAATCCCCATTTCAAGTTTCTTTGGAATTTAAACATGATGGCATGATGAACAAGCAAAGTCAAGCAAGGGCTGAACTGGGACTGTGACAGCTCACCCCCACTAAACAAGAATCTCTTCCCGAGATTCAAGTCATGAGGTAAGAAGACAGAGGGGGCACAATACCAACACAATCTCCACGATCCAGGTTGCACCTCACAAGGTTGTTGATTCGTTGCATCCGCTGATCTTGACATCCTGACTTTTGAGATCTTCATCCACGCGATGATGACGGAAAAAAGCTATACTAGGATTGATCTTGTCGAAGATCGAGCTTACCAGATCAACTCACAGAATGAGATGTTGAAACATCTCGAGTTGAGACACAAAACACATCGAGAGGGATGGAAAAACAAACGACGGGGTTTGACTTGGTGGGCAACAATTCCACGCTTAGAAAGATGGTGGATGGTGTCAAGGTGGCGAGGAAGTAATTGCCACGATCCCGTAACGGGGCACCTTGGGAAAAGTGACTCGTTGGATTGTTCCCTTAAGTGGCAAAAAGAATTACTTTTGATCCATAGATCATTAAAACTCTTCATATGAGCTTAAGGCCATTTATAACTGATCGCTTGAAAGAGCTCGGAGAAATGGCATACTCGGCCTAGGATGGATGATGTGGACTACCTTGTTGAGGACAACGCAATGGATGACTTTTGCTTATCACCGGAAATGGATGGGACCCATGACAGGACCACTTTTACAGATGATCCTGGACATCAATTGCTGAGAAGGGCATCCCATGGAAAATTGGCACGATGGGGTGAAAGCTGGGAACAAAATGCAAATGTTGGGAGTGTTTCAATCATCATATCTGCCTGAGATTCAGATCTGGTTGGTAACAGGATATTTCAGACTCCCATGTCTGAAAAGAAAAGTTGCAACACAAATCGACGAGATAACGTTGCGAGATTCTCGGGAGATGAACTACGATAGAAAGCTCCAAAACATGAGCCAGTTCTGCTACATACGTGTGAACACGTTGTTCCAGACAAGCATGACCACACACTAGTCTTACAACAAAACACTACCGAGTTTGGTAGGGAACCATCATCGAGGATATCGAAGTCCTTGTGCACTTATCGATGAACTTCTTATCCTTGAACAAGTCAATCAGTGGCTTGGGGTGCTAGGAATTACACATGGAGTGGAGGTAATTAATCTACAAAATCACAGAATACTTCGCACATGCATGACTGACTTGGGACGATTCCAGGGGAAGCAAAACAAGCTTTCTCGAATTCACGGCGATAACTTGCACTTAATGCACGTGAACTTAGAGGAAGTCACTACTTTCATCCAAGCATAAGCTTCATGAACGGAACACGAAGGCATTGCTTACAAAGTTTTCAACACTAGGTTGATGTTCAACATGACTCAAGGAGGAGACAAAATACTGCTGATGGGCTCAACAGCAACTCATCAGAATTTCCATATCACTGGACTTCCACCATCATGTGAACACGGTGATAGCATTGGTCAGACCAAAGGATGTAATGGTGTATGCTCGAGGAATCAACCACGAGTAAGACAACATTGCGAACACCGTTGGTTCTGATTTGACTTGGCAATAGCCCATACTCAAGTCAAAATTTTGACAAGGCAATAGATCCAACAATTGATCCCGAGGATCAATCGATGGAGATATCATCTTTCTTCAACACACACACACACACACACACACACACACACACACAAAGATATCCCTTAACATGAGCTAAGTCAGACAAGCTTTTATCTTCCAACTCTCCAAGTTGTTGTCTAGCTCAACCAACTAGCTCAGGGTATCCGACACAGATTATTGGAGAATGGGTGGTTTGGAGGAAAACCAACATGATCACGAACTCAACATAGCGGTTAGGTGACAGCCAGATAATACTTCCGAGAAGATCTTCAGAAAGTCACGAACCACCGATATGTTACTAAGCTTGAGAACAATCTTGCTTTCGAGGCAGGATGATATGATCCAAAGAGCGAGGGATTGACACAATCCTAACTCATTGATCGAAGAGTGCACCCAAAATAAGGACTAGTAGCACGATCAATCTTAGGGTGATGATTCAACAACCAACATGCTAAGAATGAGATTATTGTCCATTAACTACCAAGCAACGGGGTTGCTAGGAGTATTGATTTCACACATCACGACTCACTTGCCAGCATTCCGGTTACAATAACACGGGAGCCGAGGAATGAACAATGGTGGCAAGAAGTATCACTGCGTCAAAAATTCATAAGAGATGGTGCAATTCCTATGATATTCTTGACATAAATAGGGTAATACTCCAAGGTAGAACAGAACGAAAGCTGGATTGGCATTTGATCTGCGGAATACAACTGCTTTGACCCAATCCTAGAAATGGATGAGGTCTCGAGCTTGTTTCTCCTAGTCATTCTGGAATAGAATGGCTTGACGGACCACAAGAATAATTAGCAACGATAACACATGTCGGCGTTCTGGGAACGGGGGTCCCCAGACTTGCCTGCCTGCGGCCTGCGGCGTGGCTCAAAGGGGGGCCCAGCACGGCCCATCTTCATCAACACAGATCCATGACCCTCGCGAGGGGCCAAGCCTCGCGGGGCGGACGACATGGAGCTTCCTCAGGCGCGGCCTCATCAGGCTGGCTTGCGAGGAGGCGGAGAGATCAAGGCGGGGTACCTCACGAGGTGCCCGTGATGCAAGCCATGACAATCAAGGACGCTAGGCGGGCGCCAGCCCGCGCAGTGTCCTTCTTTCCTCTTTGGTTCAAAGGGAGCAAGCGCAGGCGAGAGCATCAAGCAAAGGCATCTTTTTCGGTGCAACGAACCAAGACTAGCCCAACGGCAGGGAGGAGGTCATTGTGGAGCCCAAGCCAGCGTCACCACCAGAGCCTTTGGCAGGCGAAGACCAACTTTAGTCAGGATAAGTGTACCATATGTTCCCCTTCAAAATGGCCAATTGTTGGCGCCCTTCCCGCTCAATATTTGGGAAGAGGCCCAGGGCCTTTGCCTATAAATAGGACTAGCCACCCCCAGGGTAGAGACACTCAGACTCAGACTCAGAATCAGAATTAGAATCAGAATTAGAATGAGAATTGGAGGCAGATAGGAACCACAGAGAGAATCAGAGAGAGAAGGGTGACTGAACTCCTCCTAGTAGTTCATCGCCCCAGCCAAGAACAGGCCCTCGCGAGGCTGTTCTTCCTTGTATAGCTCATCATCATCAGCCCAAGAGGCAATCCACCACACCACAAACTGGAGTAGGGTATTACACCACAACGGTGGCCCGAACCAGTATAAACCCTGTGTCTCTTGTGTTGTTCTTTCCATAGCTTAGATCTCAGCGAGGCGGTGGGGTTCAGGTAGGTAGGAGGCGACATCTCCGCACGCACCCCAGTGATTCGAACCTCAAGGGTCTGCCGGAACCCAAAACCCGACATTTGGCGCGCCAGGTAGGGGTGCGCCGGAATTCGTCTTCCACCGCCCTGTTCTCCTCCGACCATCGCGTCCATGTCTGACGCTCGTCGGGCCCGCACTGAGCGCCGAGCCGCTCTCGCTTCCCGCGTCGCCCAGACGGCTCTAGTCGGCGGGCGTCCTCGCCGTTCCCCGTCACCTGCCACCAACGCCGCCACCGGCCCGGCGGGGAACGAGCAGCAAGCGTCGTCTCAGCATCCGTCCGTGCGGCAAGACGGCCGCACCGCTACTCCCTCGCTCACCCCAGCTGGTTCTTCGTCCCGTGCGCTCCACGCACCCATGGAGGCTCGAGCTGCGCTCATCGCGGCAAACGAGCTCCTGCGCTACCGTCCCGTTGACGACGTCTACGAAGAATGGCTCGACTGCGTCGCCGAGCTCGTCTGCGCCGCTGGGGGCTCTCCCGCGCCGTCCTTTCCGCTGCACCACACCCCGCCCTGCGCGGGCGATGAAGATCCGGGGGCGCCCCAGCCGCCTCCTCCTCAAGAAGGTGCCCCGGCTCCAAGGCGCGTGGCCCCTGGGCGGAACCCGCTCCGTCAGGTGCCAGCGCGGAAAGAGCGGAGCTGCCAAGAAGTCCCTCGCCCGCAAGAAGCTGCCTAGGCGCTCCCTGCTCCAGCACGTCGCAACTGTGCTCCCGCTCCCGCACGTCAAGACCCCGCGCTGCTCCCAGCTGCAGCGCATGGGGACCTGCAAGACCAAGCTCTCCATCACCCAAGGCCTCCCGTGGCCACAGCAGGCTGTCGTGCCTTCACCACCGAGCTACGCAGCATCACGTGGCCCGGCAAGGTCAAGCCAGACCTGCCTCCTCGTTACGACGGCACGGCCGACCCTGCGGAGTTCCTCCAGCTCTACCAGCTAGGCATCGAAGCTTCCAACGGAGACGAGAAGGTCATGGCGAACTGGTTTGCCATGGCGCTCAAGGACGGAGCCCGCACCTGGCTCCTCAACCTGGCTCCAGGCACGATCTCCTCCTGGGACCAGATGCGCACCCGCTTCATCGCCAACTTCCAAGGTACTCGCGACCGGCCACCCGCCGTGAGCGACATGCGCCGCATCAAGCAACAACCCGGAGAGACCCTGCAGAAATATATCCAGCGCTTCAACAACACACGCCTCAAGATTCCCAAGGTGACCGAGGAGGCCATCATTTCAGCCTTGTCCGACGGCGTGCGCGACGTCAAGATGAAGGAGGAGCTGGCGATGCATGAGGACCTGTGTACTTCCTTGGAGCTGTTCAACTTGGCGACCAAGTGCGCCAGGGTTGAGGAAGGGCGTCTCTCCCTCCTCGAGCTGCCTGCCGCAGACCCAGAAGAGAAGAAGTTCAAGGCCAAGGATGTGAAGCGCAAGGGGGCTGCCGTGCTCGCGGCAGAACCAGACACGAAGCGAGGCAGAGATCAGCCCGAGTCTTCCAAGGGCAGTCGATACTGTGTGTACCATGACCTCCACACCCACAACACCAACGAATGTCAAGAGCTCCGAGCCATGCGAGAAGTAAGGATCGGCCGTCATCCCGACCGCGGTGACCGGGGCTACGGTCAAGGAGGAGGAAGGAACGCAGGACGCTGGGAAGACCATGGCCCGCGCCAAGGGTGGCGTGATCGACCTCGCGAGGACTGCTGGCAGGACTCGCCTCGCGAGGGAGGCTGGAGGGATCAGCCTCGCGAGGATCGCCCGCAAGGCAACGCAGGCCTCACTCCGCTACCGCCGCAGCCAAGGAGAAACGAGGATTGCCATCAAGACGAGGGGCTGGGGGCTTCCAGGAGCCGCGCGCGATCGCCTGCATCCTGGGCGGGGCTCAAGCCCCAGCCTCTCAGCGCATCTTCAAGCAGTTCGCCCGCGAAGTGAATGCAGTCCTCCCCAAGCTCGAAGCCACGCGCCCTCTCAGGTGGTCGGCATGTGCCATCACGTTCAGCTCAGCTGATCAGCTCAAGTGTGCGGCCACAGCCAGAGTCCTCCCGATGCTTTGTTCCCCAATCATCAGCAACGTGGTGGTCACCAGGACCCTCATCGATGGCGGGGCAGGGCTCAACGTCCTGTCAATGGAAACATTCCACAATCTCCAAGTGCCCTACAACCAGCTTCAGCCAACCAAGCCTTTCTCCGGAGTCACCGTCGGCTCCACGGTCCCGATTGGGCAGGTTCGCCTCCCTATCACCTTCGGGGCACGTGACAACTACCGCACCAAGCTCATCGACTTCGACGTCGCTCACATTCGCCTGCCGTACAACGCCATCCTTGGGTACCCAGCGCTGGCCAAGTTCATGGCCGTAACTCATCACGGCTACAATGTCCTCAAGATGCCAGGAAGTGGCGGAGTCATCACGGTGCCCTGTGAAGAGAAGGACGCGGTGTGTTCCCTGGAACGAGCCTTTCAGGCCGCATCACTGGAAGACCCGGATCGCGGAAGCAGGAGGCTTCCCGAGACTGCCCCCAAGAAGAAGAAGACATCGTCCGGCCCGGTCCCTCAGGAGACAGGCCCCTCAGGGCCCGCGCCTGCCCAGGGGGATCCTCCTTCCATCGCATAGGAAAGCGCGCTCGGCGCCCTCCTCAGGCAGGGCTCGGGGCTCTCCCCTGGAGGGCCACCGACCTAGACAAGGTCACGAGGGAGGCGCTTGGGCACCACATGGAGGCATGTTTTGAAGCACGTTTCCCTCAAGAAGGAGTAAGGCAAGGAGGGCCAAACCCTCAGGAGTTCGTCAGCAAGGCCATTCAGGAGCTACAGGAGTCAAGAGTCATGAGAGGCGGCCGCCGCCTACCAGCTGTGGCTCCCCATCTAGGCGAGGATGGTGGGCTGCGTGTCTGCATCGACACACCAGGGCTCAATCGAGTCGCCTCTCTGGAGCGCCTCTAGCCCTCGTGAGTGGGGCGCTGCGAAGGTCCACCCCACAGCTACGTTCGCATGCCTTACGGCTTGCCGAACGCGGCTGCCACGTACCAGCGCCTCATGAGGGGCATCATGGAGGCTCAAGAGGCCAGGCGTTCCGCAGCCCTCGCGGAGATGGAGATGGTCCGCGAGGAGCCACCAGCGCCTCCAGAGCCTCCCGAGGCCCCTGGGCCTGGGGGCTCGTGAGGATCGGCTTCCGCAGCCCACCAAGTCTGCCACACCAACACTCCTTCATCCTCAACATCATCAGGTGACATCTTTCATGTTTCATTTCCAGCTGGGAGCGCCCCCCAGGGCTGCATTATTCCCAGGCCGCGTGGGTCCGTCCCTGCGGCATGTATCCCTTTCATTTCATGTTGTTAGCTTACTTTGTTGGGGGCGCCCCTCGGGCTGCATCATCCCCAAGTCGCTCGGGCCAGACCCAGCGGCATGCATCCCTTTCGCGTTTGTTTCCGGCTATGCGTTCGACCCACCATGATTGATTATTTGATGCCTATCCACGGCACCTCTTCTTCTCCATGCCGACCACTTGCACATTAAAGGGGGGTACCTGAGCATCGCGACTCAGGGCTCTTACTGGCTCTCCAGCCCTCACCCTCTGGCCTTGTCCACGGCATCGCGACCTGGCATACCAGCGACGGCTGAGACCAGCTCGAGGGTCGGGACCCGAGGACGTAGAGTGCCGGCATCTAACCAAATTTGCAGGAACACATCACAAGATAAGGCCCAGTGCCAGGCACAACCCGCCTAGAGGTAGGGCTTCGTGAGTCCCGCGCTGGCTCACGGGTGCCCAGATACACCTCACCAGGCCCTACCATGCCAGTCACGTGTCAGGGCGGGGTTGTACACGCCCCGGGGGCTCCTCCCGGAGGGGAGCCCCCTCCCACGTACGAGTGGAAGCACCATGCTCCGCACTGGCTGACGACACTGCCGAGGAGCGGCTATGCCCGTACACATACGGAAGCGCTATGCTCCGCGTTGGTGATAAACAACTGAGGGTGGCCCCCGGGCCGCATCAACCTCAGGGAGCCCAGAGCTCAGTGTCTAGCCACATCGTAACGCCTCCCCTCGGGAGTGCCACGCGAGGGGGCTGGGCACGGGGGCTGCGCCTGGGTCATGCCCAGATGCACGCCACACAGCCAGGCCCCCCCGGGCCTGGTTCGTCGCGCGTCTCTCCCCGAGCGGAGCCAAGGTACGAAGGTCGTTTGAGCGTCAAGGGGGACTCCTGAGCATCGCGACTCAGGAGCCTAACTGTTCACGTAGCCCCTCACTCCTTAGTTCCGAAAGGCTAATGTTGGGTGAGGTACGCGCGGGGCCGGGCTCTGCAGACATAGAACAGTAGATCCACCCACATCTCACCTCCCTACTTGTTGTTCGTGCGCCAAGGGGGACTCCTGAGCATCGCGACTCAGGAGCCTAACTGGTCACGTAGCCCCTCACTCCTTGGTCCCGTCCTGGTTTCCGGTCGGGGCTAATGCTGGGTGAGGTACGCGCGGGGCCAGGCTCTGCCAGCGTAGAACATAAGCAAGTAGGAAGCGTAAATTTCAAGGATCACCTCCCTACTTTCTGTTCATGCGCCAAGGGGGACTCCTGAGCATCGCGACTCAGGAGTCTAACTTGTCACGTAGCCCCTCACTCCTTGGTCCCGTCCTGGTTTTCGGTCGGGGCTAATGCTGGGTGAGGTACGCGCGGGGTCGGGCTCTGCCGGCGTAGAACATAAGCAAGTAGGAAGGAAAAGCGTAAATTTCAAGGAGTTCAGAAGCAAATATTACAGTCCACACTGTTATCTTAATGCCAAACGCAAGTTTAAACGCCTCCCCGAGGCATGATACATGTGCAGGAATTAAAAGCAGGACAGGAGCCACAACGGAATCGGAGCCATCGCAGCAAGACGGAGCAAGGACTGGGAAGAAGGAGAAGCAAGAAGAGATGGACTGGAAGGGCGCGTGCCGTTCCGTATTTATGACCGGCGAAGGCCAACTGCCGACCTCCACGATCGCAGGTAATCATGACCCGCTTTGCATGCAGGGACTTGTCCAATCCGCGCAGTTGCTGAGGCGTCGTGGGGAAGCGGAGACACCCACGACCAATCAACCGCCATGCGGCGCCGAAGGCCGCAGGCTGTTAGGGCCCACGGCGCTTCGCCCTTGCCCTTTCGCCTCCCTGCACGGCCAAGTCCGGGCGCGCCTTGGGCCCGGGGGCTACTGTCGGCGTTCTGGGAACGGGGGTCCCCAGACTTGCCTGCCTGCGGCCTGCGGCGTGGCTCAATGGGGGGCCCAGCACGGCCCATCTTCATCAACACAGACCCAAGACCCTCGCGAGGGGCCAAGCCTCGCGGGGCGGACGACACGGAGCTTCCTCAGGCGCGGCCTCATCAGGCTGGCTCGCGAGGAGGCGGAGAGATCAATGCGGGGTACCTCACGAGGTGCCCGTGACGCAAGCCATGACGATCAAGGACGCTAGGCGGGCGCCAGCCCGCGCAGTGTCCTTCTTTCCTCTTTGGTGCAAAGGGAGCAAGCGCAGGCGAGAGCATCAAGCAAAGGCACCCGTTTCGGTGCAACAAGACCAAGACTAGCCCAATGGCAGGGAGGAGGTCATTGTGGAGCCCAAGCCAACGTCACCACCAGAGCCTTTGGCAGGCGAAGACCAACTTTAGTCAGGATAAGTGTACCATATGTTCCCCTTCAAAATGGCCAATTGTTGGCGCCCTTCCCGCTCAATATTTGGGAAGAGGCCCAGGGCCTTTGCCTATAAATAGGACTAGCCACCCCCAGGGTAGAGACACTCAGACTTAGACTCAGAATCAGAATTAGAATCAGAATTAGAATGAGAATTGGAGGCAGATAGGAACCACAGAGAGAATCAGAGAGAGAAGGGTGACTGAACTCCTCCTAGTAGTTCATCGCCCCAGCCAAGAACAGGCCCTCGCGAGGCTGTTCTTCCTTGTATAGCTCATCATCATCAGCCCAAGAGGCAATCCACCACACCACAAACTGGAGTAGGGTATTACACCACAGTGGTGGCCCGAACCAGTATAAACCCTGTGTCTCTTGTGTTGTTCTTTCCATAGCTTAGATCTCAGTGAGGCGGTGGGGTTCAGGTAGGTAGGAGGCGAAATCTCCGCGCGCACCCCAGTGATTCGAACCTCAAGCATCTGCCGGAACCCGAAATCCGACAACACAGATGCACAATTACTCCTGACTATCAATTGATAGACAAGGGCCATAAAATAGCTAAAGAGAGACAACTCAGAGGAACATATGGTGTTCTGAGTTGCGGATGCATAGATTTAGTATGCCAAACAAGTTCAACATATTTCTTCCGGATAATCCATGGAGAAGGTAGGATTGGCAGAGTCACAATGTAGAATGGAGAACTCATCAAGAGCATTCTTACAGTGATCTTTTGATCCAACGAACTTCTGCCACAAGTGGTTCATAGTATTTGGAAGAAGGAAATACCACGGACCTCGAGGACAAATACAAAGGTTACTAATATCCTAAAGGTACGAGCAACACTATCAACACGAGGTGAGTGGAGTGAATCTCGGGTTCAAAACCTAGGAATAGAATACCTACTAGCTAAATGGCATCACGGGATGCTTTCAAGAATGGTGGCCAGATTCATCACACTGGGAACACAAAACATGGCTAGCTTACTAGATGGTTTCATAAGACACCTAGGGTCATAACAGTAGATCCAACATATATGTCGGGGCAATAGAATACCTCAACTCAGCAATTAGTATGATTAACCTGGCCCAAAGGGACATCAAGAATGGAAGGAAGGGATTTGCAAATGCATCAGATAGTTTGGAAAACCTAGGATTACTCGGACAGCTTAACGGCTGTAATTGCTCAGAAAAAGATTTGAGACCTCCTACAAAATAGTGGCATGACCACTCAGAAACGCCATATCAAGATTCCGAGACCAACTATGAACACATGAAGTAGTCGAAACTGAATTGGGGATTAAATCCGTCAATCCTATAAGTCTCTACCATAGTAACTTGTCATCCTGATAGATAGATGAGAAGGCCTAGTTCTTAAACCCCGTAGAAAGGAAGAGGATGACTCAGATCAGAAGGCATGAGGTATAAGGAGTAAAAAGAGCCTTACGTTCCCTTCCACAATCAATTCCCTTATATAACTAAATCATTTCTAGACTCAACTTCGACCAGTTTGGCTTGGTAATCCTACAGGCAGGCAGGCTCTGATACCAACGCTGTCAGGACCCCGATTCCAAGTCACATCGATCTAGCCGGTAATACCTCATATCACTTTGCGGCCTCACGCACGGTATTCCCACGGGTGTCGCCTTACCATGGCCCGGGACCGTTTGCGCCTTTTGGCTCACATATATGATGGTGTCGCTAGCATCCATATGACAGAGAACCCGGGCCGACATGGCTAGTCGTGAACCCAAAGCGTCACTAACCCATGGGGACAGGCATACATGAGCCACATCGAGCATGTCGGTCAGCAGCGTGTGAATCCGGGCTGTAGCACTGGGCTAACAGGACTCCGGGAACCCAGGCTGTAGTAGGCTAGGCAGGACTCCGGATGTCACCGCATGACATTTCCCCAAAGGGACAGACACACGAACGAAGTGAAACACATGCCGGCCAGTCAAGTGTCCTGAGCAGTAGTGCTGGGCTAGCAGGACTCCGGTGAACCGAGCTGTAGCGGACTACTATGGCTCATGGAAGCACTAGACTACATTTCCCCATAAGATTGGCTGCCAAGGATAAACAACTAGATTGTCGGATCCCACACATACCAAGCATTTCAATCATACACACAATATGCTCGATATGTGTAAATACAACATGGCATCACAACATAACTCTACAACTCAAGTATTTATTCATTAGTCTCCAAGGAGCCAAGATATTACAAACATGGGTCTCATGACCCAACATTCAGAGCATACAAGTCAAAGCACAAACGGAAGCTTAACATGTCTGAGTACAGACATCTACAAATGAAAAAGGCTGAGAAGCCTGACTATCTACTAGATCCTGCCGAGGGCACAGGATCGTAGCTGAGGTAACAAGCTAAACGTCGAAGTCCACGCGGAACTACTAGCGAGACTGACGTGTCTCCGCAAAACATAAAATAGGCAAACGTGAGTACAAATGTACCCAGCAAGACTTACATCAGAATTAGCTACATATGCATCTATATCAATAAAGGGGTGGTGGAGTTTGACTGCAGCAAGCCAGCTTTGACTCGGTGGCTATCCTGAACTATGACTGCAGGTAACTCTTTTGAGGTGGCGCACATGAGTCCACATATTCACCATATCAATACACCACTATGGATCCGCTCCCATCTCCCTACGAGAACGCCATCCATAGCACTCATGCTTATCTTGCGAGTTTTAGAGTAGCCACTTTCACTTGTCTATGAACTGTTATAGGCAACCCAAAAGTCCTTTACCGCGGACACGGCTATTCGAATAGATCATTTATAACCCTGCAGGGGTGTACTTCTTCACACACGCTCTCGCCACTTACCACCATGTACACGTCGTGTATCTCGGCAACCTTCAAGCGGAAGCCTGGCGAGGGAGTCGGCCACGACCTGACTAACCACACAAGTCTCTAGTCCAGGTTTATCACCTATTCGGGTTCCATCCGCGAGGAGATCCGGCCGGAGTTTCGCTCACAGCCCCAAACGATGTGTGCAGGGTTCCCGAGACACCAAACGGGCGCTTGGTACACCGGGCCACGGTGTATCTACCGCATCATAGCCCACCCCTAGGGTCAGCGCTACACACGGCCTCCAACACATATCCTACAAACACCAGAAACTAGTTGCAACTCCTGGACAGAGGGCAGGGGCAGTTAATAAGTCGAGAGGGTCCATTGGTTTCGGGCCCAATGCGTGGTAGTAACTGTTTCATGGATCACAAACATAGAACTCAGTTCCTGAGGGCGGTTTCAATGAGACAACCCACCATGTAGTCCTACATGGCCTCTCACCGCTACCTTTACCAAATCGTGCTCACACACTTAGCTCACACACACTAGGACATGTTCATCACCATTCCAATTCATTCCCAATGAATCAGACCTGACTCAACTCTAAGCAGTAGCAGGCATGACAAACAAACATGAATGAGTAGGCACATCAGGGCTCAAACACCTCCAACTCATGCTAGTGGGTTTCATCTATTTACTGTGGCAATGACAGGTCATGCAGAGGATAAGGGGTTCAACTACCGCAGCATGTAACATTGAATCGTTGTTATCCTAATGCAGTAAAAGAGAGCAGGAGCGAGAGAGTGGGATTGTATCGAAATGAACAAGGGGGGTTTTGCTTGCCTCGCACTTTTGAAGATAATATAGTTCTTCATCAGTGTCATCGAGAAATCGTCGGAACATCGTCTACTGAGAGGGGACAAATACCGGCAACAGAGAAGGAAAACACAATCAATGCAGTGCACAATATGATGCATGATCATGACATGTCAATATGCTGTGTTTTAAGCTAATGCAACTAGCAACATGTTAAATGGAGTTGGTTTGAACCCTAGGTTCAAATTCAAACTCCATATGTGAGAGTTTAAATTCCATTTATATGATTTGGCCTAAACATCAGCCATAAGTTGTTCTAACATGCATGAAAATGGTACAGATGGATAGATTGGATTTTTTCTGATCATTTTTCATATATAATTTATTTCATTCTGAGCTATAGATTAATATCTATGATTTTTTGAAGTTTAAACTAATTTCTGGAATTTCCTATATAAGAATAAATCCAGAAAACCTATTACTGCATCAGCATTGCGTCATGCTGACATCAGCAGGTCAACATGCGCCGTCCAGGTCAAACCTGACGTGTGGGGTCCACACGTCAGTGACTAACTAACTAACCTAAGTTAATTAGTGTTAAACTAATACTAACTAAAAGTGTCAGGGGGGTGGCCCACGCGTCAGTGAAACAGGCGAGGTCAAACCTCCTGGTCAGCGGGGTCAAACCCGCCGGACTTGGTCCACGGCTCGTCGCCGGTGAAGCCCGAGATGGCGGAGGGGCTCGGAAATTGCCCACGGTCGACCAAATCGACCGCGGTTTGGTCCTACGCATAGCTAGGGCTCGCGCACATCTGGTAGGCCAAGCGGGAGGAGCTGGGGTGGTCTGAGTCGGCGGCAGCGAGCACGAATGTGGCGGCCGGAGTTCGGGCGTCGGTGGTTTTGCTGCTGCAGTGTGCTAGCGGGCGAGCGGATGCGCTAGCGAGGTGCTATGGGGTGCGGGGAGAGGTTTGGACTTGCCGGGGCAACCATTTGGTCACCGGAGCTGCGTCGGCGACGAGCTTAGGCGGCGGCGGTTACGGTCATCAGCGGGGCAGCGGCTACGGCACGCAAACGAGAAAACGGAGAGGGGGAGAAGGAGCAGCAGCTCACGGCGGTTGCGGCGGGCGTCGAAACAGGCTCGGGGAAGGCCGGAGTTGAGCGGGGCGGCGAGGGGGATCTCTGGCGTCCGACGGCGAAGATGAGGATGATGGCGTCGCTTTGGGCGTCCCGCGGGCGTGTGCTTTGTCTTGGGGCTCCGTGGCGTCGAGGCGGAGCCTCTGGACAGCACGGAGAGGCAAGGGAGAGGCGATGGCCGCGGTTGTGCTCATCGGCGGGGACGACAGTGCTCGGTGGTTGCGTGCGAAGGAGCCAGATGAGGAGAGGAGCTCGGGGAGAGAGCGAGAGAGGTTCAGGGGGGTGCATGGCGTCGCGAGGGAGGTCCAGGGCGATGGGGCGTAGCCAGGCAGGGTGGAGGTGGCCGCACGGCGGTGCGCGCGCGTGGGGCACGCGCCCGTCCTCCTGGCAAGGAGGAAGACGACAGGAGGAGGCCAGTGGGCTGGGCCAGTGGGCTGGCTGCTAGATGGGCCGGCCAGGTGGGTTGCACAGGTGAGGCCAGGTAAATCTCTCTCTCTCTCTCTCTTTAATTTCTATTTTCTATTTCTTCTGTAACTTCAGGGCTTTATTAAAAATGCCAGGGCATTTTCGAAAATCGTAAAACTAATCATGGCTACTGCTTAGAATATATCCAATAGTAAACGTTTTAGTTTATGATTATTTGAGCATTTAAAATATTTTATAGCATTTAAATGCCCAAATGCAAATACTTTATGATTTAATTCAAAAATCCAGAATGGCCTAGAAACATGTTCATCATTTTTGGAAGATGTTTTCACCTTTAACTAAAATCATGAACTTTTCTAAAGGGCATTTGGGTTCATTGAAAATATTTTTATTGAACCTAGTTGAATTTCATTTGGTGCTAGGGTTTCAACAATCCCCATTTCAAGTTTCTTTGGAATTTAAACATGATGGCATGATGAACAAGCAAAGTCAAGCAAGGGCTGAACTGGGACTGTGACAAATAGTAATTAACTTAGACCGCCGGGTTATCTGCCTGGCCAAAGTTTCATCCCCAAGTAACTCGCCCCTGGTCATATAAGCCAAATATGGGACCGTCCAATACGGAATAGCATGAAGAGCCGCCACCAATTGTGCTTCCGGGTCAAGAATAGCAAGATCTTCCTCTGTAGGCAATTTGACTGAAGGGTTATGCAAGATGTCCAGGAAAGTGTTAGGTGGCACCGGCTTACGCTGGGACCCTAACCGGCTCAAAGCATCAGCTGTCTCATTTTTCCTGCGATCAACATGTTCCACTTGATAACCTTTTAAGTGACCAGCAATAGCATCAACCTCACAGCGATAAGCCGCCATGAGCGGATCCTTAGAATCCCAAGTGCCTGAAATTTGCTGAGCCACCAAGTCTAAGTCACCAAAACATCTCACCTGGCTTAGATTCGTCTCCTTAGCCATCCGAAGACCATGGATTAAGGCTTCATACTCAGCTGCATTGTTAGTACAGGGGAACATCAACCTTAAAACATAACAAAATTCAGCACCTCATGGGGAAGTCAAAACAACTCCAGCCCCTGAGCCTTCCATCTGTCTAGAGCCATCGAAGTGAATAGTCCAATATGTGTTATCTGGCTTCTCCTCAGCCATCTGCAGCTCTGTTCAATCATTTATGAAATCCACAAGTGCTTGAGACTTGATGGTTGTGCAAGGCATATACTTCAGACCATGGGGTCCAAGCTCAATGGCCTACTTGGCTACCCGACTTGTGGCTTCCCTATTTTGAATAATGTCTCCTAAGGGAGCAGAACTGACCACAGTGATTGGGATGACCCAGAAAATATTGCTTCGGCTTTCGACTAGTCATAAACACCCCATACACAAGCTTCTGCCAATGCGGATACCTCTGCTTGGACTCCATAAGCACCTCACTGATGTAGTAAACCGGGCGCTGAGCCGGATATTCTTTGCCTGCTTCCTTCCGTTCCACCACAATTGCCACGCTGACGGCTCTGTTGTTAGCGGCTACATATAACAACAAAGGCTCCTTATCAATAGGAGCAGCAAGAACCAGGGGCTCCTTATCAATAGGAGCAGCAAGAACCAGGGGCTCAGCTAACTGTTTCTTCAAGGCCTCAAATGTCTGATCAGCGGCATCACTCCAGACAAAGTGATATGTCTTCTTCATCATCTGGTATAGAGGGATAGCCTTCTCACCCAACCGGCTTATGAACCGGCTTAAGGCCGCAATATGACCCGCTAGACGCTGAACATCATTGATGCAAGCCGGTTCAGCGAGGGAAGTGATGGCCTTTATTTTCTCCGGGTTAGCTTCTATACCTCGCTCAGAAACCAGAAAGCCTAAAAGCTTGCCTGCCAGCACACCAAAGACACACTTGGCTGGGTTAAGCATCATCTTGTAGACCCGGAGATTTTCAAAGGTCTCCTTCAAATCATCTATCAAAGTTTCCTTCTTCCTGGATTTTACCACAATATCATCCACATAAGCATGAACATTGTGCCCAATCTGATCATGAAGGCAACACACCGCTGGTAGGTCGCCTGGGCACTCTTCGGCCCAAAAGGTATAGACACATAGCAGAAGGCTCCAAAAGGAGTGATGAAGGATGTCTTCTCCTGGTCCTTAACTGCCATCTTGATCTGATGATAACCAGAATAAGCATCCAAAAAGCTCAACCGCTCACAACCCGCCGTAGCATCAATGATCTTATCAATACGGGGGAGAGCAAAAGGATCATCTGGATAGGCCTTGTTTAAGTCCGTGTAATCCACACACATGCGCCAAGTGTCGTTTTTCTTAAGCACTGGCACCGGGTTAGCCAACCACTGAGGATGAAAAACTTCAACAATAAACCCAACCACCAAGAGCCGCGCCACTTCTTCACCGATGGCCTTGTGCCTCTCTTCATTGAAACGGCGAAGGAATTATTTGACCGGTTTAAACTTCGGATCAATATTAAGAGTGTGCTCAGCGAGTTCCCTCGGTACACCTAGCATGTCTGAAGGTTTCCATGCAAAGATGTCTCGATTCTCACGGATGAACCCAATGAGCGCGCTTTCCTATTTTGGATCTAGATTAGCACTGATGCTGAACAGTTTGGATGAATTGCCAGGAACGAAATCAACTAGCTTAGTGTCATCCGCCTACTTAAATTTCAACAGGGGGTCATGCTCTGTGGTTCGCTTCTTCAAAGATGTCATATCCGCCGGGTCAACATTATCCTTGTAAAACTTCAACTCTTCTGCTGCACAGACAGACTCAGCATAAGCAGCATCACCTTCCTCACACTCCAAGGCTATCTTCCGGCTCCCATGTACCGTGATCGTGCCTTTCTAACCTGGCATCATGAGCTGCAAATAAACATAACACGACCTTGCCATGAACTTAGCATAAGCCGGCCGTCCAAACAGAGCTTGATAAGAACTCTTGATTTTAACCACCTCAAAGGTCAATGTCTCAGATCTGGAGTCATGATCATCTCCAAAGTAAACTTCCAAAGATATTTTTCCCACCGGATACGCCGACTTACCGGGTGATACGTCTCCAACGTATCTATAATTTTTTATTGCTCCATGCTATATTATCTACTGTTTTGGGCAATATTGGGCTTTATTATCCACTTTTATATTATGTTTGGGACTAACCTATTAACCGGAGGCCCAGCCTAGATTTGCTGCTTTTTGCCTATTTCAGTGTTTCGAAGAAAAGGAATATCAAACGGAGTCAAAACGGAACGAAATCAACTGGAGAAGTTATTTTTGGAAGGAAAGCTACCGGATGGACTTGGACCCCACGTCAAGAGAGAAGGGAGGTGCCCACGAGGGTGGCGGGCGCGCCCCCTGCCTCGTGGGACCACCGAAGCTCCACCGACGTACTTCTTTCACCCATATATACCTGCGTACCCTAAAACTTCCAGAACAGAGATTAGATCGGGAGTTCCGCCGCCGCAAGCCTCATTAGCCACCAAAAACCTCTCGGGAGCCCGTTCCGGCACCCTGCCAGAGGGGGGGAACCCTCACCGGTGGCCATCTTCATCATACCGGCACTCTCCATGACGAGGAGGGAGTAGTTCACCCTCGGGGCTGAGGGTATGTACCAGTAGCTATGTGTTTGATCTCTCTCTCTCTCTCTCTCTCTCTCTCTCTCTCTCTCTCGTGTTCTTGATTTGGCACGATCTTGATGTATCGCGAGCTTTGCTATTATAGTTGGATCTTATGTTTCTTCTCCCCCTCTTCTCTCTTGTAATGGATTGAGTTTTCCCTTCGAAGTAATCTTATCGGATTGAGTCTTTAAAGATTTGAGAACACTTGATGTATATCTCGCGCGTGCGTATCTGTGGTGACAATGGGATACCACGTGATTCACTTGATGTATGTTTTGGTGATCAACTTGCGGGTTCCGCCCATGAACCTATGCATAGGGGTTGGCACACGTTTTCGTCGTGATTCTCCGGTAGAAACTTTGGGGCACTCTTTGAGGTTCTATGTGTTGGTTTGAATATATAAATTGAGATTGTGTGATGCATATCGTATAATCATGCCCACGGATACTTGAGGTGACAATGGAGTATCTAGGTGACATTATGGTTTTGGTTTATTTGTGCCTTAAGGTGTTATTCTAGTACGAACTCTAGGGTTGTTTGTGACACTTATAGGAATAGCCCAATGGATTGATTGGAAGGAATAACTTTGAGGTGGTTTCGTACCCTACCATAATCTCTTCGTTTGTTCTCCGCTATTAGTGTCTTTGGAGTGACTCTTTGTTGCATGTTTAGGGATAACTATTTGATCCAACTATGTTATTATTGTTGAGAGGACTTGCACTAGTGAAAGTATGAACCCTAGGCCTTGTTTCCTAGCATTGCAATACTGTTTACGCTCACTTTTATCATTAGTTACCTTGATGTTTTTATATTTTTAGATTACAAAAATATATATCTACCATCCATATTGCACTTGTATCACCATCTCTTCGCTGAACTAGTTCACCTATACAATTTACCATTGTATTGGGTGTGTTGGGGACACAAGAGACTCCTTGTTATTTGGTTGCAGGGTTGCTTGAGAGATACCATCTTCATCCTACGCCTCCCACGGATTGATAAACCTTAGGTCATCCACTTGAGGGAAATTTGCTACTGTCCTACAAACCTCTGCACTTGAAGGCCCAACAACGTCTACAAGAAGAAGGTTGCGTAGTAGACATCACTGGGCACCACGTCATGAAAAACAGTGTTTGACGGCTTAAGATCCTTATCAGTTAAGCTCAAGCAACGAAAAGTTTCATAATACAGAATGTTGATACTGCTACCTCCATCCATAAGCACTTTGGTGAATCTGTATCCTCCAACCTGAGGTACAACCACCAGAGCTAGATGACCCGAATTGTCAACCCGGGACGGGTGATCCTCACAACTCCAGAGAATAGGGTGTTCAGACCAACGCAGGTAACGAGGGATCGCCGGCTCAACTGCGTTCACTGCCCTTTTATGGAGCTTCTGATCCCGCTTGCATAAACTTGTGGTGAAAATGTGGTACTGTCCACTATTCAACTGCTTCGGGTTACTCTGGTAACCAGACTGCTGCTGCTGATTCCCTTAACCAGACTGTTGGTCATAAGCACCGTGATTGCCTCGGCCTTGGAAGCCGGTATTAGAACCGCCACCCCCATAATCCGGACCGTGAGAGCCGGATCCTGAGCCGCCGTTCAGGCCATGGTTGTTCTGAAAGAGACCGGAGGCTTTGAGCTCTCTCATGATAGAGCAATACTTCCATAAATGAGTGGCTGGCTTCTCGCGTGTACCATGCCTCGGACAAGGCTCGTTCATTATCACTTCGATGTTGAGTCTCAACCCTCCAGGCCAGGCTAGCCTTCCCTTGCGACGCTGGTTATTATTATGCGCCCTGGTGTTAGCCACAAAGTCTAAACTACCATCGGCCTTATGCTTACCATTACCACCTTGGCTTGCCAGACTATACTGCTGCCCCTTCGTATTACCGCTCGTCTTCCCCTTGCCAGTTTTCTCTTCATCAGATTCTGGGTCTTTGGTACTATCAGAGTGGGCATACTTGGCAAGAGCTACCATGAGCTCCCTCATGTCATTGCAGTGGCGCTTAAGCCGTCCAAGCTTTTGCTTCAGGGAGAGGAAATGACAATTTTTCTCCAACATCAAAATCGCTGAGCCAACATTGATGCTTTCTGATGAATGTATAATAGTTGAGATCTGGCGCACCCAGTGGGTTGTTGACTCGCCCTCACCTTGGACACAAGAAACCAAACCCACGATTGACATCGGCTGCTTGCACGTGTCTTTGAAATTTGGAATAAAATGGGCCTTCAGCTCCGCCCACGACCCAATGGAGTTGGCAGGCAGCCCCTTTAGCCAAGTACAAGCCGCCCCTTCCAACATCATGGTGAAATACTGAGCACACGTAGCATCACTAACATCCAACATCTCCATGGCCATCTTGTAACTTTCAACCCAAGCCTCAGGGGGTTGATCTGTTGTGTAATTAGGCACCTTGCGAGGACCCTTGAAATCCTTGGGCAGACGCTCGTTACATAGAGCCGACACTAAACATGGCACCCCCAAGGTTCTGGAGGTTGCGCCTGCCTCCACTGAAACCGACGGGTAAGCCGGCGAGTGTTTATGAGCCGCTTGCTGAGCCGCCAGCTCGGCCTCCCGGCGCGCTCTGCCCCGATCCACCAAATTCCGAGCATTAGCACCATCATGCGCTAGGTCATGCCAACGAGGCTGGTTACGACATTGTTCGCTGCTAGAAACTGCTAGTGAGTCAATGTGCCTGCTATAACTCCGGCTCGGATGAGGGGTTGAAGGAATCCGCTAGTGACTATAAGAGTAAGATGCATGTTGAGCCACAGCTGTCTGAAGAAGTTCTCTGGCCCTCCGGGTTTCTATTACTGCTGGAGACTCGCCTTCAACTGGTATAGCCGCTAATCTCGTCGCCGCAGCAATCATATTATCCAAGGGGTTAGAGTAATGACTCGGAGGCGCCGAAATATATTGAGGCAGAGTATTATTCAAATGTGGTGGTTCCATCGCGCGTGGCTGAACCGGCGCTCCTGTCCCAGGTGCTTCCACCGCCCAGTTTACCACTGGCGGATCACTGGCCCCTGCTCCAGGCGTGTTGAAGAGGTTCCTTGGCTCATAAACCAGGGGCAGATGACTCCGGTGCTTCCTCCTCGTGACTTCGTTTGAAGCGTTCTGGTCCATCGTGAGCCAGAAAGACTCTGCCTAGATCCGTTGTGCCTGGACGTCTAGTGCAGCCCGCTCTGTAGCCATCCTAACGTTTTCAGCCGCCAGCTCTTCCTTGGCCTAGGCTATCTCATCTCGTAGCTTAGCCACATCCGCCTTGTGTTGTTCCTGGTTGTTCGGGGTTACGTCTACCCCATCAGAGTTGCCAAGGCCTCCAACAATTCTGTCAAAGCTTGAGTCGGCATGCTTGCAGTGCCACTAGCACCAGCCGTCACCGCAGCAACCGAGCTAGAGGTCATAGCCGCGGCGGCTGATGAACCGAGCGTCGGCTGTGTACCGGCAATGAAAATCGCAACCCTGTTTGGCGGCTCGTAGGGGTCCGAAATACTGTCACCATCGGAACAACCCCCAAGCCGGCCGTCTTGTAGCTAATACAATGAATTAGTCTCGCCCATGGACGACTCACCATCAGAGTAGATGGTCGTCTCACCGCCAGACACAGATCCTTCTTCAACTTCCGCTCCATGGATGAAACCAACAAAGGCACACTTCCTGGCGGGTTGAACTCGGGCGGGTCATGCACGCTGAGCCGTCTCGATGATGTAGGTGCAGATGTTCGGCTCAGGGCCCGGTTCGCCGATCTTGCCGATGAAGACGTGGATTCCGCCGAAGGGGGGCCGGTACCCATACTCGATTGAGCCGGCCTCGGGGCCCCAGCCTGCATCATCGATGTAGAGCTTGCCGCGACGACTCTTAGTTATCCGGCCCACAGCGTATCCCTTGATCCCTTCGATGTTGCCCTTCAAGAACTCAAAACCACCATGCGCAAGCCCCACGGTAGGTGCCAACTGTCGTGGAATTGTCACGACAGATGTCCTAGCAGAAGGACTTAGTTGTGGAGCCATCGCAGCTAGGTTAGCTTAAAGGGGTTAAACGGGACAAAGGACACAAGGAGTTTATACTAGTTCGGCCCCTTGCGGTGTAGGTAAAGGCCTACTCCAGTTTGGGATTGTATTGCTAGGGTTTCGATTACCAGGGAGTGAATACGCTTGGCCTAGTTCTTGATCTCTCGTTTCTTGCCCCTAAACCGCTACCGGGTCGTCCCTTTATATACACAGGTTGACACCCGGTGGCTTACGGAGTACCGGCCGGCTCATATAACGTGTCCCGCACCGTGACTAACTACGCATACCTTACAATACAAGTCATACATACATAGTGGTTCATCCTTCCGTGCCTCAAGTCTCTTCTAGGCCTTGGACCGTCCACGGGCTCATATAACCCGCCATATTCATTGGTAAACCGCCAGCGGTCTGACCCGGCCCTTCCTGGGTGGTTCATATCCAATAGTCATATCCCCAACAGCTTAGAACCGAGACTTCAAAAACATTTTGAATGCCACGGAGCATATGAGATGTTCCAAGAGCTGAAATTTGTATTTCAGACTCATGCCCGTGTCGACAGGTATGAGACCTCTGACAAGTACTTTTCCTATGAGATGGAGGAGAATAGCTCAGGCAGTGAACCTGTGCTTAGAATGTCTGGGTACTACAATCACTTGAATCAAGTGGGAGTTAATCTTCCAGATAAGATAGTGATTGCCAGAGTTCTCTAGTCACTATCACCAAGATACTAGAACTTCATCATGTACTATAGTATGCAAGGGATGACGAAAGCGATTCCCGAGCTCTTCGTGATGCTGAAATCGGTGAAGGTAGAAATAAAAAATAGCATCAAGTGTTGATGGTTAACAAGACCACTAGTTTCAAGAAGAAGGGGCAAAAGGAAAGAAAGGGAACTTCTAGAAGAATGGCAAGCAAGTTGCCACTCCCGTGAAGAAGCCCAAAGCTGGACCTAAGCCTGAAATTGAGTGCTTCTACTTCAAAGGGAATGGTCACTGGAAGCGGAACTGCCCCAAATACTTAGCAGATAAGAAGGATGGCAAAGTGAACAAAGGTATATTTGATATACATGTTATTGATGTGTATTTTACTAGTGTTCATAGTAACCCCTAGGTATTTGATACCGGTTCAGTTGCTAAGATTAGTAACTCGAAACAGGAGTTGCAGAGACTAGTTAAAAGCAAGGTGACGATGTGTGTTGGAAATGATTCCAAGGTTGATGTGATTACCATCGCACACTCCCTCTACCTTCGGGATTAGTGTTGAACCTAAATAAATGCTATTTGGTGTTTGCGTTGAGCATGAATATGATTAAATCATGTTTATTGCAATACGTTTATTCATTTAAGTCAGAGAATAATTGTTGTTCTGTTTACATGAATAAAACCTTCTATGGTCATACACCCAATGTGAATGGTTTATTGAATCTTGATCGTAGTGACACACATATTCATAATATTGATGCCAAAAGATGCAAAGTTGATAATGATAGTGCAACATACTTGCGGCACTGCCGTTTAGGTCATATTGGTGTAAAGCGCATGAAGAAACTCAATGCAGATGGACTTTTGGAATCACTTGATTATGAATCATTTGATACATGCAAACGATGCCTCATGGGCAAGATGACTAAAACTCCATTCTCCGGAACAACGGAGCGAGCCAATGACTTATTGGAAATAATACATACCGATGTATGCGGTCCAATGAGTGTTGAGGCACGTGGCGAGTATCGTTATTTTCTGACCTTCACAAATGATTCGAGCATACATGGGTATATCTACTTGATGAAACACAAGTCTGAAACATTTGAAAAGTTCAAAGAATTTCATAGTGAAGTGGAAAATCATCGTAATAAGAAAATAAAGTTTCTACGATCTGATCGTGGAGGGAATATTTGAGTTACAAGTTTATCCTTCATTTAAAACAATGTGGGATAGTTTCACAACTCATGCCACTTGGAACACCATAGCGTAATGGTGTGTCCGAATGTCGTAACTGTACTTTATTAGATATGGTGCGATCAATGATGTCTCTTACCGATTTACCACTATCATTTTGGGGTTATGCATTAGAGACAGCTACATTCACGTTAAATAGGGCACCGTCTAAATCCGTTGAGACGACACCGTATGAACTGTGGTTTGGGAAGAAACCTAAGTTGTCGTTTCTTAAAGTTTTGGGTTGCGACATTTATGTCAAAAGGCTTCAGCCTGATAAGCTCGAACCCAAATCGGAGAAGTGCGTCTTCATAGAACACCCGAAGGAAACAAATGGGTACACCTTCTACCATAGATCCGAAAGGCAAGATCTTTGTTGCCAAAAATGGATCCTTTCTAGAGAACGAGTTTCTCTTGAAAGAAGTGAGTGGGAGGAAAGCAGAACTTGATGAGGTAATTATACCTTATCTTAGTTTGAAAAGTAGCACATCAGAGAAATCTGTTCCCGTGATGCCTACACCAACTAGAGAGGAAGTTAATGGTGATGATCATGAAACTTCAGATCAAGTT
Source organism: Aegilops umbellulata (assembly GCA_032464435.1). Classification (NCBI taxonomy): domain Eukaryota; kingdom Viridiplantae; phylum Streptophyta; class Magnoliopsida; order Poales; family Poaceae; genus Aegilops; species Aegilops umbellulata. The sequence continues at coordinate 408,283,205 of CP136058.1, forward strand.
ACTACTGGACCTCGTAGGTCGAACAGAGCATGTTCCACACCAGAGTGGTACGATAATCATGTACTGAAAGTCATGTTACTAGACCATGACGAACCTATGAACTATGAAGAAGCTATGATGAGCCCATATTCCGACAGATGGCTTGAAGCCATGAAACATGAGATAGGATCCATGTAAGAGAACAAAGTGTGGACTTTGGTGGACTTGCCGATGACCGGCAAACCATTGAGAATAAACGGATCTTCAAGAAGAAGACAGACGCTGATAGTAATGTCACTTTCGACAAAGTTTGACTTATCGCAAAAGGTTTTCGACAAGTTCAAGGAATTGACTACGTGAGACTTTCTCACCCTTAGCGATGCTTAAAGTCCGTCTGAATCATGTTAGCAATTGCTGCATTTTATAATTATGAAATCTGGCAAATGAACGTCAAAACTGCATTCCTTAATGGATTTCTTAAAGAAGAGTTGTATATGATGCAACCAGAAGGTTTTTTTTTATCCTAAAGGTGCTAACAAAGTGTGCAAACTCCAGCGATCCATCTATGGACTGGTGGAAGCATCTTGGAGTTGGAATATACACTTTGATGAGGTGATCAAAGCATATGGTTTTATACAGACTTACGGTGAAGCCTGTATTTACAAGAAACTGAGTGGGAGCTTTGTATCATTTCTGATATTATATGTGGTTGACATATTGTTGATTGGAAATGATATAGAATTTCTGGATAGCATAAAAGGATACTTGAATAAAGAATTCAATGAAAGGCCTCGGTGAAGCTGCTTATATACTGGGCATCAAGATCTATAGAGATAGATCAAGATGCTTGATAGGACTTCCATAAAGCACATACCTTGATAAAAGTTTCGAAGAAGTTCAAAATGGATCAGTCAAAGAAAGGGTTCTGGCCTGTGTTACAAGGTGTGAAGTTGAGTAAGACTTAAAACCGGACCACGGCAGAATACAGAGAGAGAATGAAAGTCATTCCCTATGCCTCAGTCATAGGTTCTATAAAATATGTCATGCTGTGTACCAAACCTGTTGTATACCTTGCCATGAGTTTAGCAAGGGAGTACAATAGTGATTCAGGGGTAGATCACTGGACAGCGGTCAAAATTATCCTTAGAGGACTAAGGACATGTTTCTCGGCTATGGAGGTAATAAAGGTTTCGTCGTAAAGGGTTACATCGATGCAAGCTTTAACACTAATCTAGATGACTCTGAGTCTCAATCTGGATACATATTAAAGGTGGGAGCAATTAGCTAGAGTAGCTCCTTGCAGAGCATTGTAGACATATAAAATTGCAAAATACATACGAATCTAAATGTGGCAGACCCATTGACAAAACTTCTATCACAAGCAAAACATGATCAGTCCTTAATACTCTTTGGGTGTTAATCACGTGGAGATGTGAACTAGATTATTGACTCTAGTAAACTCTTTGGGTGTTGGTCACATGGTGATGTGAACTATGGGTGTTAAATCACATGGTGATGTGAACTAGATTATTGACTCTAGTGCAAGTGGGAGACTGAAGGAAATATGCCCTAGAGGCAATAATATAGTTATTATTTTATATTTCCTTATTCATGATAAAGGTTTATTATTCATCCTAGAATTGTATTGATCAGAAACCTAAATACATGTGTGAATACATAGACAAACACTGTGTCCCTAGTAAGCCTCTACTTGACTAGCTCGTTAATCAAAGATGGTTAAGTTTCCTAACCATAGACATGTGTTGTCATTTGAGGAACGGGATCACATCATTAGGAGAATGATGTGATGGACAACACCCATCCATTAGCTTAGCAAATATTATCGTTCAGTTTATTGCTATTGCTTTCTTCATGCCAAATACATATTCCTTCGACTATGAAATTATGCAACTCCCGGATACCGGAGGAATGCCTTGTGTTCTATCAAACGTCACAACGTAACTGGATGATTATAAAGATGCTCTACAGGTATCTCCGAAGGTGTTTGTTGGGTTGGCATAGATCGAGACTAGGATTTGTCACTCCGAGTATCGGAGAGGTATCTTTGGGCCCTCTCGGTAATGCACATCATAAGAAGCCTTGCAAGCAAAGTGACTAACGAGTTAGTTGCAGGATGATGTATTATGAAATGAGTAAATAGACTTGCCGGTAATGAGATTGAACTAGGTATGTAGATACCGACGATCGAATCTCGGGCAAGTAACATACCGATGGACAAAGGGAATAACGTATGTTGTCATAACGGTTCGATCGATAAAGATCTTCGTAGAATATGTAGGATCCAATATGAGCATCCAGGTTTTGCTATTGGTTATTGACCGGAGAAGTGTCTCGGTCATGTCTACATAGTTCTCGAACCCGTAGAGTCCGCACACTTAACGTTCGATGACGATTTTGTATTATATGAGTTATGTGATTTGGTGACCGAATGTTGTTCGGAGTCTCGGATGAGATCACAGACATGACGAGGAGTCTCGAAATGGTCGAGAGGTAAAGATTGATATATAGGACGATGGTATTCGGACACCGAATGTGTTCCAGAGGGTACCGGGTACATATACGGTCACCTGAAGGGGTTCCGGCCACCCCCCCCCCCCCCCGGAAAAGATATGGGCTTAATGGGCCAAGGGAGGGACATACCAGCCCACAAGAAGCCTGGTGTGCCCCTCCACCAGGTCGGCCAGCCCTAGGGAAAGCAAAGGGGGAGGGCAAGTCCCTCCTTCGGTCCCCTCCTCAAGGGAGAAAGGAAAGGGGGGCCACCTCCCCCTTCCTTCCCCTGGCACCTATACAAGGAAGGGGCGAACTAGGGCAGGAGCCTAAGTGGGATTCAGCCCCACTTGCGGTGCCCCTTGGCCTCTCCCCCTCCCTCCCACCTATATATATGAGGAGGGGGCGCCTAGCACAACACAACACCAATTGTTAGCCGTGTGCGACGCCTCCCTCCACAGTTTACGCCTCCGGTCATATCTTTGTAGTGCTTAGGCGAAGCCCTGCGTGGATCACTTCACCGTCACCGTCACCACGCCGTTGTGCTGAGGGAACTCATCTACTTCCTCGACATCTTGCTGGATCAAGAGGAGGTGCCGTACGTTCGGTATTTGATCGGTCAGAGCTAGAATAAGTTCGACTACATCAACCGCGTTGTGAAAAGCTTCCGCTTACGTTCTACGAGGGTACGTAGACACACTCTCCTCCTCACGTTGCTATGCATCTCCCAGATAGATCTTGCGTGAGCGTAGGAATTTTTTTGAAATTGCATGCTACGTTTCCCAAAACACATCTCACAGTTCTCGCATCCTCAAGGCAGTTTATTACCCGGAGACTTCTCTTTTGGAGGCTGCTTTGGAGTCTCACCCCTCGCAATTTGGCGAGCTGTTTTGGAAGGCAGAGGCACGATGGTGCAAGGCCTGATAAAAAGGATACGTGACGAGGAGAACACAGACATTTGGAGCGACAACTGGATTCCCAGGGAGAGTATCAAGAGACCGATGTCATATCTCTTATACAGAGGCAATTTAAATCCCGTTATGTACATGATAGACCACCGACTTCTGGTCCTGGAGTGAGGAGGGGGGTGGATTCCTCATTCGGTCTCCAAAAGGAAAAGGGAAGCGCAGGGCAATCAATTGCAGTGGTATGGCTTGAAAAGTAACTTATTTCTAGGCTCTTTGGTTCAGCGGAGAGGCTCGGCAATTGCATTGTTGCTCCTGAATCCAAATGTGACATGAATAATGCTTTCGTTCATCTTTCATTTTTTTCTTTTGAGAAACATGAAAGGTTGAAGTCCACGGGTATCAACATCTACAGATATGCATAGCCACACTATCATTAAAGTTCGTTTTTAAAAAACAAGGTAAAAATCATCTACAGGGAGAATACACAATTGAGACAATAGAAATCGTGATAAGAACTATACATAAACAACAAAGTATATGTTATTCCACAAAAAATCTCAAAAATGAATTTCACTACAATTCGAATATCAGATTTTCCAGCATGGCAAATCGAAAGATTTTTATGGCAAAAATATGTTGTCACAGTGATGCTAAATTCTTTTAGCAAGCAAGTAAAATTCTTGCCGTCTTTTATCAGGATTTGCCATTCTGACTAAACAAAATTGTCATCCTCGTGATGACATAATTTACCATAAAAAGTATTCAATTTGCATGAAATTTTTAACATCGAGACGTTGTGGTTTATTTTAATAGAAATCAGAGAGGAAGCTATGTTTATAAAAATATTTTTAACATTGTCGCAAAAAAAGTAATCACACTCATGCTCACGCTACCAATTTCAGCATTTTACAGTTAGAATAAAGTTTTTTTACAGTACTAAAAACGACAATAGTCTTGATAGGATGGTACATGAGACCGGAAGTATCAGAGAGGATCACACACCAGTGTTTATCCAGGTACGGGCCCTAATCGTGGAGATAATGCCTTACTCTTTATTGGATTTGATTGATGTATGGATTGCCTCGTATGAGGGGTTTACAATATTGTGTAGATGATTCTAACGAGACTAAGGTGGAGATATTATCTAATGCTTCGACTACCCCTGGGTCTCGTCTTATAAGGGGTGAGGGGGGGGGGGCAAAGTCTAATGCCAACACGTGGTCCTAGTCTCAATAAAGACTTTGCAATATTTGCTAAGACTAGAAGCGCATATTGGTCACCCATCATATAACTTCACAACATACACACACTATCATATGCTCGTGAACAAGGATGAAACATCATGACAAGTACAACTAAACAAGATAAAATAGTTTAATATGAGGGAACAATAGCACAACACATATGTAGTATGGAATTTTGGAGACCGGGCACCATGGAGGTCTTTATTTTATTTTTTCAGGTTCAAGAAATTCAGAAAAAATACACATGTATGTAAGGACGTAATGTGTATGCGTGTAAAATTTCTGGATGAAATACCTTGAATTGCGAGCTGCACCAAAAAAAGCATGGACTTTAGGGATGAATGGTACATACACTAAAAAGCCCCATATTTTCCTCTTTTATAATACGATCACAACTTTTTAAATACAACCTGAACATTTTTTGAATATGCGAGACCATTTTAAAATGTGCATGATGAACCTTTTTCTAAAAACATGATGACCAATTTCCTATACATGATGGACAACATTTTAAAATACACAATGAACATTTTTTGTACACATTTTAAACTATTTATAAACACATCATGGATATTTTTGTAAACATGATGTATTTTTTCGACATATAACCTGAGAGTTTTCTGAAATGTGTGATGACCATTTTTTAAATGCACGATCAACATTTTTTATACGTGGTCGACAATATTTTAAATGGACAAATGCAGATTTTTAATACAATGGAAAATAATGGATGAATTTTAAAAAAATGCATGATATTAATTTTGAACTTGCCATAAATATATTGGAAATACATGATGAATTTTTTCCGTAAACACAATGAATAATTATAAAAGCATATTGATCATTTTTTGTAAATTCATGATGAACCATTTTAAACACACAAGGAACACTTTTGAAATACACGGTGATCATTTTTTGTACATGATGAACAATCCTCATAAATTTTTTGAATTTTGAGTTACTAACCACATGTTACATAGGGTACATGATGAATAATCTTTTTAGGTACCAACAAATAATTTCTCAATGTTTTAATTTAATTTATAAACACGTTGGACATCTTTTGAAGTACATCGCAATTTTTCCTTTGTAAATGCCAAACATATTCTATAAATACACTTCAAAAGAAGATCCAAAAGAAAAGGAGAAAAGATACAAACACAAAAAAAGCGAACATAACTTTAGAGTGTATAACTCACTTTAAAAAGAGAAAAATATATTCAATTAATTAAATTGGAAAAATGAAAAGGAACAACGGAGCATGAAAAGAAGACTTCAATAATGAAAATAAGAGCATAAATAAAATGAAAAGAGAAAATAAAAAATTAATAACAATAAACAGATAAGAAACTAAAATCTAGAACCAAAACCCTAAAAAGTCAATAAGAGCTGCTTCTAGTTCCTCAGCTACTGGTTAGCTCATGTCTTGTTGCCCTGGGGTGAGCGCGAAGATAGTTGCAATATGCCATGAACAACTTCCGTGCTCACTTTCTTGCGAAGGGGATGTAGCCACCAATAGTGCTCGTGTGAGCTGGTAGTCGAGTTATTTTAGGAACCTTCCATCCGGTTTTTAGAAGGTTGAGCTCAGTTTTTCTTTATCAGTTTTATTTGTTCCCTCTATTTTTTCATTTACATTTCTTTTTTCCTTTTTGAAATAATGTTTTATTTCATAAAAGGATTGAACATTTTTTAAATTGTGTGAACATATTTTCATATTTTCAAGAATAGTTTTAACACATGTGAAAAATTTAATTGTTATGAACTTTTTTTAATATGCCACGAACTTTTTAAAATTTATGGGAACGATTTTTAACATTTTACAATCATTCTTAGAAATATTATGATCAAGTTTTTAAATGCTTGAACATTTGTTTTGAATGCTTTGTACATTTTCGAAAATATCATGAACATTTTTATAAATGCATAAACACTTTATAAAATGTTATTGACATTTTGTTTTATATGCACGAACACTTTTTTTAAAGTAAGCCCCGAAGAAAACAGTGTCTGGCTGCGCTAGCTTCGCAAACCAGTTTCGTCTATTTTTTGAACACATGTATAACGTTTCAAACATATTTTTACATTTTTTGTGTAGACCATGAACATTTTTATGTACATTTAACATTTAAAAAATGCATGGTCAACATTTTTTTCCAATATATGCTTTGCTATATAGTTTTTTATACACATATACATTTCTTTATGAAGCTAAAACTTTTTTATGATTAATATTTTCTAAATTCATGATTAACATGTTTTTATTTAAACATTTTTGTCAAACACGCCCTGATTCATTAATGAAACGCATATTTTTTTGAACTACGCAGCATTTGTTTACATTGCATAAATATTTTCTTAAAATGTACGTTTTTCTAAATGAGGGAACAAAGTAAAAAAACAGATGAATGAAGAAATACAAGAGCTAAACAAACTACGTAGCCAGGCCGTGAGCCAGATGCACACGAGAGATCCTTCCGAAGGTGCTGTTGCGATTCCTATTTGACGCTCGTGCGTGTCAAAACGGTGCGCTGATGCACGGCCTCGCGCGAACCAGTTTGGGCCGGGCCATGGTCGCTTCGCTGTTTCTTCCTTTTATGTTTCTTTTTTCCTTTTTTTTTTCTGTTTATGTTCCCGCTTTTGTTTCTGTTTCTATTTCTTTTCTTTTCTTTTTCCTTTTTCCTTTTTTCCTTTTTTCCATTTTTATATTTCTTGTAACATACAGAGTTCATTGTGTATTACAGAAGTGTTGATCATATAGTAAGGAAATGTTCACTGCACATTACAAAAAGTTCATCATGCATTATAAAAATGTTCATCGTATATTAGAAAGTGTGCAATGAATATACAAATGTGCAACATGTATTCGAAAAATTGTTCAATGTATATTACAAAATGTTCAATGCGTATTCAGAACTTGTTCAACACATATTACAAAATGTTTATTGTGTATCCGGTCAGCGCATATATTAATATATTTTATCAAAAGGTTTCATTGCGTATTAGAACAATTCATCATGTAATCTGAAAAGTTCATCATGTATTATTTAAAATGTTCATCGTATATTAAGAAAATGTTCAATGTGTATTTTTCAAACTTTCTCAAAATAAGTTTGATACTTATACATTTGTGCTGCCAAACTATCAATAGATCTCATCAGCTCGATCGGTTTGTAACACTCATTCAGATGGAGCACACGAGTAAGAGCTCTCGCTCGCACATGACCTTTTGGCGAATGTTATCGAACACATCACTTGAAGACAAGGTGTGAAAGTCTGGTCTTTGACGGATCACGGAGGACATGCTCTTGTTGTTGAAAGGCATGATGACTTTGAGGAACTTGCGCTTGACCCAAATTGTCATCCGCGTTCTTGCTCCCATGATCTCGAAGTGAGACCGCGAGAGTAGTCAATCTCGGGTAAAGTTCACGAGGATCTTCATCTTCATTCATCACAAACTCATCGGCCTCATCAAGCACGACCTCAAAGTTGGTGCATTGAATTATCGAGCTTCCCTTGTACAAAGAGTTGATGTGCTCCCCTGCATCTTTGGCAATGGTGATTGGGTGCAAGTGTGGAAGCTTTTTGGGAGGCAATGCGGTTTGAAGGATGAACAATCTAGAGTGATTGAGTTGATTGTCCACTTCTTCCCTTGGGGTCATGTTGCTTGGATCATGAGGGTGGAAGCCTTGCTCAATAACCCTCCAAAGTTGCGTTGAGCTATGATTCAAATGAGACTTGATACGAAAAACGCAATTAGGAAAATTATTCAAATAAAGCTTAGGTGGTGCCCATGAGAGTTAATATGAGGAGGAGTGATGACCCACAAGTATAGGGGACCAATCGTAGTCCTTTGGATAAGTACGAGTGTCGAACCCAGCGAGGAGGAGAAGGAAATGACAAGCGGTTTTCAGCACGGTATTCTCTGTAATCACTGAAATTATCGGTAACAAATTGTTTGATAGCAAGGTAATTTGTAAGGGGTAACAAGTAACAATAGTAGCAAAGGTGCAGCAAGGTGGCCTAATCCTTTTTATAGCAAATGACAGGCCTGAAAGTTCTCTCATAACAAGCAAAGCGTTCTTGACACATGGGAATTGTTGTCTAGTCACGTTCATCATGTTTATTTGATTCACGTTCGCTACTTTGATAATTTGATATGTGGGTGGACCGGTGCTTGGGTGATGTTCTTACTTGAACAAGCCACCCACTTATGATTACCTGCTCTCGCAAGCATCTGCAACTACAAAAGAAGAATTGAGATAAGTCTAACCATAGCATGAAACATATGGATCCAAACCAGGCCCTTATGGAATAGCGCATAAACTAGGGTTTAGGCTTCTATCACTCTAGAAACCTATCATCTAATTAGTACTCCACAATGCCTTCCCTTCGGCTCAAGTATGGTGTAGTGTCAATGTATGTGATGTTCACATGACACCACTAAAGGAAGCAACAACATACATATCATCAAAATATCGAATGAATACGAAATTCACATGATTACTTATAACAAGACTTCTCCCATGTTCTCAAGAACAAAATTAACTACTCACAAATCATATTCATGTTCAAGATCAGAGGGGTATTGAATGTCATTAAGGATCTGAACATATAATCTTCCACCAAATAAATCAACTAGCATCAACTACAAGATGTAATCAACACTACTAGCTACCCACATGCACTAATCTGAGGTTTTAGGACAAAGATTAAATATAAGAGATGAACTAGGGTTTGAGATGAGATGGTGCTGGTGAAGATGTTGATGAAGATTGGTCCTCTCATGATGACAGGATCGTTGGTGATGTCGATGGCTTAGATTTCCCCCTCCCTGAGGGAAGTTTCCCCGGCGGAATCGCTCCGCCAGAGAGCAAAAGTGCTCCCGGCGAGGTTCCGCCTCGAGATGGCGACGCTTCATCCCGGAACCCTTCTTACGATTTTTTTCTAGGGAAAATGGCATCATATAGGAGAATATGGGCCCCGGAGGCCTGCCAGGGGCCCACAAACTTGGGGGTGGGGGGTGGCATGGCCCCAAGCTTGTGGCTTCTTGGTGGGTGCCCTCCTGGTATTTCTTTCGCCAGTATTTTTTATATATATTTCAAAAAATCATTTGTAAATTTTCAGGTCATTTGGAGTTGTGTAGAATAGCTATCTCTGATGTAGCCTTTTCTGGTCCAGAATTCCAACTGCCGACAATCTCCCTCTTCATGTGAAATTTCAAAATAAGAGAGAAAAGGCATAAGAATTGCATCATAAAGTGAAATAAATAACAGTAGGAAAACATGATGCAAAATGGACGTATTAAGGGGACCGGTCCACCATAGACCGGGGGAGAGGCAACCGCAGCATGGGTGCCTGGCCCGTTCTTTCCTTGAGGAGTAGAAGGTTTAGTGCTATTAGCCACCTCCTTAGCATACTTGGCATCCGTATCCGAGGAAGTGAGATTAACCACTTACAAGGGATTGGTGGGAGGTTTCATGCCCACAAGGAATTTGCTTAGCATGTCCTTTACCTCGTCCACCACGGATGATTTGAGTGAGGCTATAGCCTCATTCAAATCACTACGGGTGACCACAGTCTCGGACGCGGCCGTGGAGTTCTCTGCTTCCCTATCCACTTCGTCAACCATACTCTTTAGACGGTTAAGCCCTTGAAAGAGACGAGGCTCTAATAGCAATTGGAGGGATCAATATGGTTGACTAGAGGGGGGAGGGGTGCATAGGAAACTACCAATTTTGAGCTTGTTTAATCGAATTAGGCTTGACAATAAAATAGGTTGTCTAGATATGCAGCTAGGTGGACAACCTATATGACAAGCACAACAATAAGCTCTCAAGAAAGCACAACATACAAACACAATACAAGCTTGCACAAAGTAAAGGTAAGAAGTAACAACAAGTGGAGACAATGAGGACGAGGATGTGTTATCCAAGTTTCCTCCTTTTTGGGGAGGTACGCCTCCGTTGGAGCGGCCTGGAGGCACAATGCTGCCCAAGAAGACACTAGGTCCACCGTATTCTCCTCACGCCCTCACACAATGCATGATGTCGTGAATCCACTAGCCGTGCCCTTGAAGGCGACAACTGAACCTTTACAAATGAGATTGGGGCTCTCTCCACAACTTAATTGAAGGCTCCCAACATCACCACGAAGCTTCACCATAATGGAATGTGGCTCAGGGGTGACATCTTCCGTCTTGGATGCCCCAAAATCCAAGAGTAACAAGATCTGCAAGGGGTTAGTGGGGGAATCAAACATCAATTGGTGGAAGTGTAGATCGGGGCCCTCTCCTCCAAATCCTAGAAGATCAACAAGTTTTGATGGCTAGGGAGAGATATCCAGCGAACATGAGCTTTAGGGCAATAGTGGAGCTTGGGGGAAAAGAGGTAGGTCTTCTTGGGGAAGAAGACATGTATATAGGGGACAAAAACCCAACCGTTATCTGCCCAGCACGCAGTAAAGTGGTACTACCGCTCCTAGGAGCGATACTACGGTTTAAGGCGGCAGTACCAGTCGGGAGCCAGCGAGTACAGTGTACTGGAGCGGTAGTACCACCGGAGCGTTACTACCATCCATATGAGCGGCACTACTGTTGGAAATATGCCCTAGAGGCAATAATAAAAGCATTATTATTATATTTCCTTATTCATGATAATTGTCTTTATTCGTGCTATAATTGTGTTATCCGGAAATCGTAATACATGTGTGAATAACAGACAACAACGTGTCCCTAGTAAGCCTCTAGTTGACTAGCTCGTTGATCAACAGATAGTCATGGTTTCCTGACTATGGGCATTGGATGTCAATGATGACGAGATCACATCATTAGGAGAATGATGTGATGGACAAGACCCAATCCTAAACATAGCATAAGATCGCATAGTTCGTTTGCTAGAGTTTTCCAATGTCAAGTATCCTTTCCTTAGACCATGAGATCGTGTAACTCCCGGATACCGTAGGAGTGCTTTGGGTGTGCCAAACGTCACAACGTAACTGGGTGACTATAAAGGTATACTACGGGTATCTCCAAAAGTGTCTGTTGGGTTAACACGGATCGAGACTGGGATTTGTCACTCCGCTTGACGGAGAGGTATCACCGGGCCCTCTCGGTAATGCATCATCATAATGAGCTCAATGTGATCAAAGTGTTTGATCACGGGATCATGCATTACGGTACGAGAAAAGTGACTTGCCGGTAACGAGATTGAACGAGGTATTGGGATACCGACGATCGAATCTCGGGCAAGTAAAATACCGATTGACAAAGGGAATCGTATACGGGATTAATTGAATCCTCGACATCGTGGTTCATCCGATGAGATCATCGTGGAGCATGTGGGAGCCAACATGGGTATCCAGATCCCGCTGTTGGTTATTGCCCGAGAGCCGTCTCGGTCATGTCTGCATGTCTCCCGAACCCGTAGGGTCTACACACTTAAGGTTCGGTGACGCTAGGGTTGTGAAGATATGTATATGCAGTAACCCGAATGTTGTTCGGAGTCCCGGATGAGATCCCGGACGTCACGAGGAGTTTCAGAATGGTCCGGAGGTAAAGAATTATATATAGGAAGTGCTGTTTTGGCCATCGGGACAAGTTTCGGGGTTATCGGTATTGTACCGGGACCACCGGAGGGTCCCGGGGGGTCCACCGGGTGGGGCCACCTATCCCGGAGGGCCCCATGGGCCAAAGTGGGGAAGGGAACCAGCCCATAGTGGGCTGGTGCGCCCCCCTAGGCCCACCCCATGCGCCTAGGGTTGAAACCCTAGGGGTGGGGGGGCGCCCCACCTTGGCTTGGGGGCCACTCCAGCCCTTGGCCGCCGCCCCCCTTGGGAGATCCAATCTCCCAGGGCCGGCGCCCCCCCAGGGGCCTATATAAAGGGGGAAGGGGAGGGGGGCAGCGCACCCTTGCTCCTGGCGCCTCCCTCTCCCTCTCCAACACCTCCTCCTCCTCCGTTGAGCACGGCGAAGCCCTGCCGGAGTACTGTAGCTCCACTATCACCACGCCGTCGTGCTGCTGCTGGAGCCATCTTCCCCAACCTCTCATTTGCCTTGCTGGATCAAGAAGAAGGAGACGTTACTCTGACCGTACGTGTGTTGAACGCGGAGGTGCCGTCCATTCGGTGCTAGGATCTCCGGTGATTTGGATCACGTCGTGTACGACTACCTCATCCCCGTTCGTTGAACGCTTCCGCTCGCGATCTACAAAGTGGTATGTAGATGCAATCTCTCTCCCATGACTCGTTGCTTAGATGAACTCATAGATGGATCTTGGTGAAACCGTAGGAAAATTTTTAATTTTCTGCAACGTTCCCCAACAGTGGCATCATGAGCTAGGTCTATGAGTAGTTCTTTATTGCACGAGTAGAACACAATTTGTTGTGGGCGTAGATGTTGTCAACTTTCTTGCCGCTACTAGTCTTATCTTGCTTCAGCGGTATTGTGGGATGAAGCAGCCCGGACCAACCTTACACGTACGCTTACGTGAGACCGGTTCCACCGACTAACATGCACTAGTTGCATAAGGTGGCTGGGGGGTGTCTGTCTCTCCCACTTTAGTTGGAGCGGCTTCGATGAAAAGGGTCCTTATGAAGGGTAAATAGAAGTTGACAAATCACGTTGTGGCTTTCACGTAGGTAAGAAAACGTTCTTGCTAGAACCCTAATTCAGCCACGTAAAACTTGCAACAACAATTAGAGGACGTCTAACTTGTTTTTGCAGCAAGTGCTTTGTGATATGATATGGCCAAAGTTGTGATGAATGATGAATGATCTATATGTGATGTATGAGATGTTCATGCTATTGTAATAGGAATCACGACTTGCATGTCGATGAGTATGACAACCGGCAGGAGCCATAGGAGTTGTCTTTATTTTTGTATGACCTGCGTGTCATTGAGAAACGCCATGTAAATTACTTTACTTTATTGCTAAACGCGTTAGCCATAGTAGTAGAAGTAATAGTTGGCGAGCAACTTCATGGAGACACGATGATGGAGATCATGATGATGGAGATCATGGTGTCAAGCCGATGACAAGATGATCATGGAGCCCCAAGATGGAGATCAAAGGAGCTATGTGATATTGGCCATATCATGTCACGTTTATTATTTGATTGCATGTGATGTTTATCATGTTTTGCATGTTGTTTACTTAGAACGACGGTAGTAAATAAGATGATCCCTCATAATAATTTCAAGAAGTGTACCCCTAACTGTGCACCGTTGCGACAGTTCGTTGTTTCGAAGCACCACGTGATGATCGGGTGTGATAGATTCTAACGTTCACATACAACGGGTGTAAGACAGATTTACACATGCAAACACTTAGGTTCACTTGACGAGCCTAGCATGTACAGACATGGCCTCGGAACACAGAAGACCGAAAGGTCGAGCATGAGTCGTATAGAAGATACGATCAACATGAAGATGTTCACCGATGTTGGCTAGTCCGTCTCACGTGATGATCGGACACGGCCTAGTTGACTCGGATCATGTAATACTTAGATGACTAGAAGAGGGATGTCTATCTAAGTGGGAGTTCATTAAATTAAATGAACTTTATTATCATGAACTTAGTCTAAAATATTTACAATATGTCTTGTAGATCAAATGGCCAACGTAGTCCTCAACTTCAACGCGTTCCTAGAGAAAACCAAGCTGAAAGACGATGGCGGCAACTATACGGACTGGGTCCGGAACCTGAGGATCATCCTCATAGCTGCCAAGAAAGATTATGTCCTACGAGCACCGCTGGGTGACGCACCTGTTCTCCCTGCAGAACAAGACGTTATGAACGCTTGGCAGTCACGTTCCGATGATTACTCCCTCGTTCAGTGCGGCATGCTTTACAGCTTAGAGCCGGGGCTCCAAAAGCGTTTTGAGAGACATGGAGCATATGAGATGTTCGAAGAGCTGAAAATGGTTTTCCAAGCTCATGCCCGGGTCGAGAGATATGAAGTCTCCGACAAATTCTTTAGCTGTAAGATGGAGGAAAATAGCTCTGTCAGTGAACACATACTCAAAATGTCTGGGTTGCACAACCGCTTGACTCAACTGGAAGTTAATCTCCCGGATGAAGCGGTCATTGACAGAATCCTCCAGTCGCTTCCACCTAGCTACAAGAGCTTTGTGATGAACTACAATATGCAGGGGATGGTAAAGACCATTCCTGAGGTATATGCTATGCTGAAATCAGCAGAGGTAGAAATCAAGAAGGAGCATCAAGTGTTGATGGTGAATAAAACCACTAAGTTCAAGAAGGGCAAGGGTAAGAAGAACTTCAAGAAGGACGGCAAGGAAGTTGCCGCGCCCGGTAAGCAAGTTGCCGGGAAGAAGCCAAAGAATGGACCCAAGCCCGAGACTGAGTGCTTTTATTGCAAGGGAAGTGGTCACTGGAAGCGGAACTGCCCCAAGTACTTAGCGGACAAGAAGGCCAGCAAAACAAAAGGTATATGTGATATACATGTAATTGATGTGTACCTTACCAGTACTCGTAGTAGCTCTTGGGTATTTGATACCGGTGCAGTTGCTCACATTTGTAACTCAAAACAGGAGCTGCGGAATAAACGGAGACTGGCGAAGGACGAGGTGACGATGCGCATCGGGAATGGTTCCAAGGTCGATGTGATCGCCGTCGGCACGCTACCTCTACATTTACCTACGGGATTAGTTTTAAACCTCAATAATTGTTATTTAGTGCCAAGTTTGAGCATGAACATTGTGTCTGGATCTCGCTTAATTCGAGATGGCTACTCATTTAAATCTGAGAATAATGGTTGTTCTATTTATATGAGAGATATGTTTTATGGTCATGCTCCGATGGTTAATGGTTTATTCTTAATGAATCTCGTACGTGCTGATACACATATTCATAGTGTGAATACCAAAAGAGTTAAAGTTGATAACAATAGTCCCACATATTTGTGGCATTGCCGCCTTGGTCACATAGGTGTCAAACGCATGAAGAAGCTCCATGCAGATGGACTTTTAGAGTCTCTTGATTATGAATCATTTGACACGTGCGAACCATGCCTCATGGGTAAAATGACCAAGACTCCGTTCTCAGGAACAATGGAGCGAGCAACCAACTTATTGGAAATCATACATACCGATGTGTGCGGTCCTATGAGTGCTGAGGCTCGCGGTGGCTATCGTTATGTTCTCACCCTCACTGATGACCTGAGTAGATATGGGTATATTTACTTAATGAAACACAAGTCTGAGACCTTTGAAAAGTTCAAGGAATTTCAGAGTGAGGTTGAAAATCAACGTGATAGAAAGATCAAGTTTCTACGATCAGATCGTGGAGGAGAATACTTGAGTCACGAATTTGGCTCACACTTAAGAAAATGTGGAATAGTTTCACAACTCATGCCGCCTGGAACACCTCAGCGTAATGGTGTGTCCGAACGTCGTAATCGCACTCTATTAGATATGGTGCGATCTATGATGTCTCTTACCGATTTACCGCTATCTTTTTGGGGCTATGCTTTAGAGACTGCCGCATTCACTTTAAATAGGGCTCCGTCAAAATCCGTTAAGACGACACCGTATGAATTATGGTTTGGGAAGAAACCTAAGCTATCGTTTCTAAAAGTTTGGGGATGCGATGCTTATGTCAAGAAACTTCAACCTGAAAAGCTTGAACCCAAGTCGAAAAAATGCGTCTTCATAGGATAGCCTAAAGAAACTGTTGGGTATACCTTCTACCTCAGATCCGAAGGCAAGATCTTTGTTGCCAAGAATGGATCCTTTCTAGAGAAAGAGTTTCTCTCGAAAGAAGTAAGTGGGAGGAAAGTAGAACTTGATGAAGTGTTACCTCTTGAAACGGAAAATGGCGAAACTCAAGAAAACGTTCCTGAGGTGCCTGCACCGACTAGAGAGGAAATTAATGATGATGATCAAGATGCTTCTAATCAAGATCCTACTGATATTCGAAGGTCCACAAGGACACGTTCCGCACCAGAGTGGTACGGCAACCCTGTCTTGGAAATCATGTTGTTAGACAACGGTGAACCTTCGAACTATGAGGAAGCAATGGCGGGCCCGGATACCGACAAATGGCTAGAAGCCATGAAATCCGAGATAGGATCCATGTATGAAAACGAAGTATGGACTTTGACTGACTTGCCCGTTGAACGGTGAGCCATAGAAAATAAATGGATCTTTAAGAAGAAGACAGACGCGGATGGTAATGTGACCATCTATAAAGCTCGGCTTGTCGCTAAGGGTTATCGACAAGTTCAAGGAATTGACTACGATGAGACTTTCTCACCGGTAGCGAAGCTGAAGTCCGTCCGAATCATGTTAGCAATTGCCGCATTATACAATTATGAAATATGGCAAATGGACGTCAAAACGGCATTCCTTAATGGTTTCCTTAAGGAAGAATTGTATATGATGCAGCCGGAAGGTTTTGTCGATCCTAAGAATGCTGACAAGGTGTGCAAGCTCCAACGCTCGATTTATGGGCTGGTGCAAGCATCTCGGAGTTGGAACATTCGCTTTGATGAGATGATCAAAGCGTTTGGGTTTACGCAGACTTATGGAGAAGCCTGCGTTTACAAGAAAGTGAGTGGGAGCTCTGTAGCATTTCTCATACTATATGTAGATGACATACTTTTGATGGGAAATGATGTAGAACTCTTGGATAGCATTAAGACCTACTTGAATAAAAGTTTTTCAATGAAGGACCTTAGAGAAGCTGCTTATATATTAGGCATCAAGATCTATAGAGATAGATCAAGACGCCTCATAGGTCTTTCACAAAGCACATACCTTGATAAGATATTGAAGAAGTTCAATATGGATCAATCTAAGAAGGGGTTCTTACCTGTGTTACAAGGTGTGAAATTGAGCTCAGCTCAATGTCCGACCACGGCAGAAGATATAGAAGAGATGAGTGTCATCCCCTATGCCTCAGCCATGGGTTCTATTATGTATGCCATGCTGTGTACCAGACCTGATGTAAACCTTGCCGTAAGTTTGGTAGGAAGGTACCAAAGTAATCCCGGCAAGGAACACTGGACAGCGGTCAAGAATATCCTGAAGTACCTGAAAAGGACTAAGGAAATGTTTCTCGTTTATGGAGGTGACGAAGAGCTCGTCGTAAAAGGTTACGTCGACGCTAGCTTCGACACAGATCTGGATGACTCTAAGTCACAAACCGGATACGTGTATATTTTGAATGGTGGGGCAGTAAGCTGGTGCAGTTGCAAGCAAAGCGTCGTGGCGGGATCTACATGTGAAGCGGAGTACATGGCAGCCTCGGAGGCAGCACATGAAGCAATTTGGGTGAAGGAGTTCATCACCGACCTCGGAGTCATACCCAATGCGTCGGGGCCAATCAAACTCTTCCGTGACAACACTGGAGCTATTGCACTTGCAAAGGAGCCCAGGTTTCACAAGAAGACCAGGCACATCAAGCGTCGCTTCAACTCCATTCGTGAAAATGTTCAAGATGGAGACATAGAAATTTGTAAAGTGCACACGGATCTGAATGTCGCTGATCCGTTGACTAAACCTCTCCCTAAGGAAAAACATGATCAGCACCAGAACTCTATGGGTGTTCGATTCATCACAATGTAACTAGATTATTGACTCTAGTGCAAGTGGGAGACTGTTGGAAATATGCCCTAGAGGCAATAATAAAAGCATTATTATTATATTTCCTTATTCATGATAATTGTCTTTATTCGTGCTATAATTGTGTTATCCGGAAATCGTAATACATGTGTGAATAACAGACAACAACGTGTCCCTAGTAAGCCTCTAGTTGACTAGCTCGTTGATCAACAGATAGTCATGGTTTCCTGACTATGGGCATTGGATGTCAATGATGATGAGATCACATCATTAGGAGAATGATGTGATGGACAAGACCCAATCCTAAACATAGCATAAGATCGCATAGTTCGTTTGCTAGAGTTTTCCAATGTCAAGTATCCTTTCCTTAGACCATGAGATCGTGTAACTCCCGGATACCGTAGGAGTGCTTTGGGTGTGCCAAACGTCACAACGTAACTGGGTGACTATAAAGGTATACTACGGGTATCTCCGAAAGTGTCTGTTGGGTTGACACGGATCGAGACTGGGATTTGTCACTCCGCTTGACGGAGAGGTATCACCGGGCCCTCTCGGTAATGCATCATCATAATGAGCTCAATGTGATCAAAGTGTTTGATCATGGGATCATGCATTACGGTACGAGAAAAGTGACTTGCCGATAACGAGATTGAGCGAGGTATTGGGATACCGACGATCGAATCTCGGGCAAGTAAAATACCGATTGACAAAGGGAATCGTATACGGGATTAATTGAATCCTCGACATCGTGGTTCATCCGATGAGATCATCGTGGAGCAAGTGGGAGCCAACATGGGTATCCAGATCCCGCTGTTGGTTATTGCCCGAGAGTCGTCTCGGTCATGTCTGCATGTCTCCCGAACCCGTAGGGTCTACACACTTAAGGTTCGGTGACGCTAGGGTTGTGAAGATATGTATATGCAGTAACCCGAATGTTGTTCGGAGTCCCGGATGAGATCCCGGACGTCACGAGGAGTTTCGGAATGGTCCGGAGGTAAAGAATTATATATAGGAAGTGCTGTTTTGGCCATCGGGACAAGTTTCGGGGTTATCGGTATTGTACCGGGACCACCGGAGGGTCCCGGGGGGTCCACCAGGTGGGGCCACCTATCCCGGAGGGCCCCATGGGCCAAAGTGGGGAAGGGAACCAGCCCATAGTGGGCTGGTGCGCCCCCCTAGGCCCACCCCATGCGCCTAGGGTTGAAACCCTAGGGGTGGGGGGGGCGCCCCACCTTGGCTTGGGGGCCACTCCAGCCCTTGGCCGCCGCCCCCCTTGGGAGATCCAATCTCCCAGGGCCGGCGCCCCCCCAGGGGCCTATATAAAGGGGGGAGGGGAGGGGGGGCAGCGCACCCTTGCTCCTGGCGCCTCCCTCTCCCTCTCCAACACCTCCTCCTCCTCCGTTGAGCACGGCGAAGCCCTGCCGGAGTATTGTAGCTCCACCATCACCACGCCGTCGTGCTGCTGCTGGAGCCATCTTCCCCAACCTCTCCTTTGCCTTGCTGGATCAAGAAGAAGGAGACATTACTTTGACCGTACGTGTGTTGAACGCGGAGGTGCCGTCCGTTCGGTGCTAGGATCTCCGGTGATTTGGATCACGTCGTGTACGACTACCTCATCCCCGTTCGTTGAACGCTTCCGCTCGCGATCTACAAAGTGGTATGTAGATGCAATCTCTCTCCCATGACTCGTTGCTTAGATGAACTCATAGATGGATCTTGGTGAAACCGTAGGAAAAATTTTAATTTTATGCAACGTTCCCCAACAACTACCACTTAGGGTTGTATGACCCAATGGAACCGCAATACTTGAAGAGGCATCAGAGCAGCAGTACCGCACGAAGTGGCACTACCAGTGAACTACTGCTCTAGTACTATGAATGATGCAAAGGGCAACAGAAGCCCCAAAATAAGTGGTAGTGGTCGTGGCAGTCGAATGCGGAAGTACCACAATAATCGGTACTACCGCTCTACTACAATTAATTGTGGGAAGGCCTATAGAAGGCCCAAAGCAAGCGACAGTTGGTACGGTACTGACCCGATACTACCGTGGACCAGCGCGGTACTACCACTTGAGTGCTTCAAATTGCCCAAGCAAAAACAATGAACTCCTCCATGTTGCCGGAATGGTTAGTGGGTGCATATGTGTATGTGTACGTCTTGATTTCACCTTAACCTTTTCAAAGCGGATCCCTTCTTAATAGTACGGTTTTCATACGACTCAAAACCACCAAAAAAGAAACGCTGGAAAAACTGCCTTCACTCTCTATCAGAGAGGGGAAGGCAATCGTTTTGTGTCATGTATAAGAATATCTGAAATGCTGAATGCACACGGTTAGTCTGCAAATGACATTATCATCAATCATCAAAACTATTAGAAAGAAATATGCCCTAACAAACGGGCAACTTACGAAGCCCATCTCACATTGGGACGACTAGGTCAAAATCAACGTAAGAAACTCAATCAATAACCTGAATCGCTCCAACCAGTTTTAGGGCTAGGAAGCTTAGTGATTGAGAAGATGTGTGCTTTCAACAACACTAACAGGTGCTCACTTATGCTCCTGAAAAAGGGCAAACCCCAAAATATACTAAAACAAAACAAAACCCTGAAAAATCTGGAAAATTGGGAACCCCTAAGAAACACAAAAAGAAATAAAGCTGTGCGACATATATACATGTGCTCCATGCCTAGCACGTCGGAAACGGCACTTTTTTTTGGAAAAACCAGGCAACCATGTAAAAACACAGGGTGAAGGAACCGACCACGGGCTGCACAACACCAATCTCTGGTCGTTGTTCGCTTCACGCAGGGAGCGCCACGTCTCTGCAGGGTCATCCCTCCATTAGTTGCTCCCCGGGAGTAGGCGTAGAGATCCTAGAACCTCCATGATTCGAAGCCTAAATCAACATTTTTTTTAAAAAGGAAGATGACCCCGGCCTCTGCATCTAGGAGATGCATACTGTCACTTTATTGATTATTCTCGAGGACCTTACAAAGTATTTTATAACAATATCCCTGAATCCGCCATCTTGGCAACATATGCCACCACTCCTATCCATATGATGAAGGGGTGCTACCTGGGCCAAATACCAGGACCACTCACCTAAGCCTATCATCAAAAGCCAGAAGTCCCAACCGAGCCACATACCGGGTCTGGGATATAAACTGGTCTGACGCACTCACATGTGTCGTCGCCGCCATCTTCCATAGGTCCATCTTCAGAGCAGATATTGAGGATTCTACCTTGTCAGGCCACTCTGCCATCGACGCCACCATGACGCCAGACAACTGCCTCCACCTGCGCGAGTCCATCACCGCGCATCGGGCGCCGAGTCTCCACTGCACCACGCCGTCGAGATCCGCCGTCATCAATGTGTAGGATGAAGCACCGCTCCACCAAAAAAGGCGCCCACTGGTCCCTCGATCCTCGGCTGCTGTCACCGACCCCATACTGAGCCCGCCACCACACTGCCCTAAAGGCGACGCCTTCAAGAAGGTCACGGCACCAAGGACGCCGCCGCCGCCCACCGGAGTTAGGTTTTCACCCGAGAAGCAAGGTGGTGGGGTGTGGAAGGGCAGACCTCGACCGACGTCTCCATGAAGAAATCGGCGCCCGCGGACGTCGTCGTCGTCGCGGCCGGCTGGAGCCGACCAGGGGTTTCCCCCAATCTGGATCCCGACCACCAGAATCACCCGCAACCCAGAGGCAGGCCAGACGCCTGCACAGCCAGGGACCGTCGAGGGTGAAACGCACCGAGCAGGGGAAGATGGCAAAGCAGCCAGATCTGACGCCGCCAGCCACCAGGGCAGCCACGCGAAGTCCCAGCCCACCGAAGATCCGCCGGCCACCCGACCAGATCGCCGGCACCGCGCCCACCCCACTGCTCACCGCAGGTGACAAGGGGCCTCGCCGGGGGCCGCCGCCCAGATCCAAGACCCTCCGATGTGAACCAGAGCAGCGCATGCCCCGCCGCCGCAGTCCCCGGCTGCGCCATGGGCCTTGCCCGGCAGCAGCCTCGTGCAGCGGCGAGGGGGAGAGGGGAGGGAGAGGGGCTACTCCGGCGAGGGGGGAGTTGCCCCAGATACGCCCACTAGGGGCGGCGCGGGGGAGGGGATGGCGAAACCGCTGCTCGTGGTGACTTAAGCCTACATCAACATGGAGTAGCATAGCACCAACTGTCTGTATCACCGGAAAAATGTTCCTCAAACCTCCTTGTGCCTGCAATATCCTAATCCTACCACTTATTTATGCAAAGTTTCAGTTCGGTCTCTTCACTCCTGTAGGTTTGCAATGTAGAAAGTTTTAGACAACCGCTAGGCTAGTTTAAAATTTGCCAATAACTTAAAATTGAGAAGAAAAAATCTCCTAGGTTTTGCTTGCAGTCTATTCACCCTTCGGCGTCGGTGCACTCATAGGCCGGCTCACCCTGAAACCTTCTGAACTTGGAGCAACCACAGGTAACCGATTTCCATTTGCGAAGAGATTCATGGCCTGATGACCGATGCATGCCCAAAGAGAGAGGCTGGGAGGGTACGAAGGCGAGCTGGAAAGTTAATGCTGTACACCTCGCCACCAATCGAACACTAAAACAGTAGTTCATCATAGACATTCCCATTAATCCAGATCGTGCATCGTGGCCCAGCGTGCATGCGATGCGAGGATGGACTACACTAGCTAGACGCATAAGCATAGGTCGCCCCATGCGATGCATCTTGAAAGATGAACCGCCCCACACGCAGTACCCAAGATGATTGTCATTCGATCGGTTTCAGGACCAGAACCTGTCCAAGGGCGATGAATGCATCCATCCGCCATGCTGGATTGATGCTGATCGATACCTACACATAATTGCTGTTGCTGCATAATCTAAGAACTTAAAGCTAAGATGACTAGCTATAGCTAGCTCGTGATTCATCTTGATGTTTTTGCTGTGGTCAGTCATACTTAGGCAACTCTGATGTGATCTGTCAATAACTCGCAGCGGGAATTCAATCACCGATCCACCATACGAAATGCAAAAGTGATCTGTCTAGCATGGACATGTACTCATTTGAACTTGCTATATTACACATAATCTCTCTCTCTCTATATATATCAGTCCAGTTTCGCCAAAAACCGATGTGATCTGCTCGCATGAGTATACATGTAAGACGAAGTACTTGTCATTGTTCACTTCATCCTCACTAGGAAAATGCTCAGCTCCGGTGCGCTGCCGTCGTCGCCGCCGCCACCGTCGCCTCCAACGCCGCCCTCGTGGGGGTTGATCATGTAGAACGCCTCCGAGTCCTTGGAGCCGACGACGCGCTCGACGCGGGCGCGCACGTACGTGAGCTCGCCGTCCGGCCCCGCGGGCACGCCGCCGTCCTTCTCGGGCGCGGCGGGCAGCACGCCGGCGCCCATAGAGACGCCGCGGAGCAGGCGCATGACGTGGCGCTCGTCGTCGGAGGCGTCCTTGCGGCGGATGGAGTAGCCGGCCTTGCGGCCGTTGCAGAAGACGGCCCAGACGTACTCCTCCACGAGCCGGCGGCGCGCGCTGCGGGTGTCGCTCTCCAGCGCCAGCTTGACCACCCCGGACGCGATCTCCTTGTGCAGCGCGCTGGTGAGCATGGGCAGCTCGATGAGGAACACCGGCGGCGCGCGGGTGTCCTCGTGGATGGCCAGGCTGACGCGGCCGCGGCGGTGGCCGAAGAGCGTCACCGTCGTGGCGTGGTCCGCGAGGAGCGCCCGGCTGTTGTGCCGGCCCAGCAGCGCCACCATCTTGCACCCGGACGAGAGCATCGGCATGAGCTTGAACATCTTGAAGATCCCTCCTCCATGGCCATGGCCGCCTCCTTTGCCGCCGCCCCCGCCGCCGCCGGCGCTGTCCGGGGTCTTGGTCCGGCGCCCGTTCGTGGACGGCCGGAGCAGCGACCGGAGACTGGGGCCGTCGACGAAAGACGGCATCGACGAGTGAGATGGAACCTGTACTTGCCGATCGAGTTGGTGCAGTGAGGCTTTTTTCTTAAGCAAAGGGGCTTCCCTTGTCGTGCGGATATGGATATATAGCCAGCCAGCCGGCCATGGGGACGAGGGAAAGAGGTTGGCTGGTCGTTATTGCGCTGTGTACCGTACCATCGTTGGGCTGGAGCCTGATCGAACTCATCGTTTACCTGCTGCTGCTCGGATCGGTCCGGGCGTCCCCTCTGCATCTGACCGTGACCTGACATGCATTTCCATATAGTTCGATCCGTGCTGCTTGTACAATTCTCATGTACACTTATGCTGTACTGGCTACTGTCTACTGAGTACAGTACTATATATAGTTGGTACACATGTGTTGTCACGATGAAAAAAATGCACGTGATAGTAAAGGTCGTATTAACAGTTTAACACCAATTCTACACGTTGTTCCAATATCTATCTTTGCCGCGTTACCACGAAAATATGGTGGAATGTGATGAACTAGGGATTGTTTTGTGAATTTACATCGTGTTACTTGCACAAATACTCTTTGGCGCACCTCCTTTCTGGCATTGCCAGCGAGCCTAATCTTTTGCGATGGAAGAGTAGACGTGCAAACAATGTTTTCCTTTGATTCGTTACGACAAATTTGGGTCACCAAACTTCTCTATGCAATCATTTTTGAGCAAAAAGGGTTTCCCTCAATTCCCGTTAGTACAAACCATCAGAAGTTCACAAGACAAGACCCAAAGCCTACCATAAGATCTAAAACAGTACTAGGAACGAGCAGCACAGCAAGGTAGAGTCACAAGAGTAAAGAACAATTTCGCAAAAAAAAAAAACAAGAGTAAAGAACAACTCTCTCTTATGACCCAAAAACTATATGCTCTAGCAAAAGAGGGGGCTGGGGGGCAAAATGACCTTGCAAACCCCAAATAAAACCAAACTACATAATACTCCATTACAAGACCAAAATAAACAGGAAATATCAATGCAGAGGAGACATAGAAACTATATTTAAGCAGGCAGCAACGCAAATGAGATCATAAGCAAAATCATCGAGGATGGAACATGTCCCATATTTCTTCCTCTCTCTTTTGCCCTATCCTTCAGGCACCCTCTATGCAACTCTAAACAATGCTATGGTGGAAATCATTCCCCATCATCTGAATGAACAATAAATCTGAAAAATAATAAACCATTCTAACTTCTTTACAACAAACATAGCGGGGTGTTCTACTCACATGTGGGTTTTCGTGAAGAAATGAAATTCATATTGCTCTATAGGTGAAGAAGACAAAATCAAACCTCCAAAATGCTTCAAAAAGTCCTTTTTTAGAGCACCGGTTTTGACGTTTTGTCGAGAACACTAGGAATGTCATTCCTTCTAAAAATCACATGTGGATAGAACACTCGATCATGTTTGCAAAATATTCAGAATTGTTATTTTGTATTGTTTCACTGTTTATTTTGGGTGCATGTGCACCCAAGAGTGAAATGTCTGCGGCCATGTATATGAATATGGGAGAAATTTGTATGATATTGATGTGGCACATATTGGACAACTCAGGTCCACCAGAACCAGGCGGCAGGAGAGTATGCATGTATTGGCCCTCTCCTCTACACCAAACATGCGCGCCCCTCCCCCGCCCTCTCCTATATTTATGCACACACATCACATTTGCAAGATTGGCGGTCTACTGATGTTCAACACAATGTTCTAGTAAAATCGATTGTTAGTCAACAATTCAGTTAATAGCAACAAACTAATCGATCAAACTTTGGAAACATGCAGACCATCTCCATATAGCCGCCTGTAGCTATTAGGCCCTCTCGCTACATCTATATAGCAGGGCGAAAGCCTATGTCGAGGAGGCTAATAGGCCCTCCATTATGTAGAGAAGAGTTCGGTCACAGCCACGTCAATTGTCCTAAGATCATGAATTCCATTGTGGTAGTTTAGGCAGTATCCGATAAAGATGTGTTTCAGTCCCTATGTCTTTTATATTCTCAGCACTTCCTTTTACCAACAAGGAGCTTTTGGACCATGGCCAATGGGATAGATGGGGATGCTGGAAGGACCACTCGGAGTGGTGCCGGGAGGAAGAAGGGTTCTTTTCCAGTTGGGCATGTGTCTCCACTGTCCACACCCTATTGAGGATTACCCTCAAAGTTGCCGTCACGGGCTCTGTTCAACTTGATGATCTCCGCATCAAACACCACTAGCTAGCTAGATCACCACAAAGCTAGCTTCCATTTCCCATTCCTTTGAGCGTTTCTCGCATGTCAGTATGACGGAAACGCCAACGATATGATCCACATATATGCATGCATCATACACGCATGTCATGTCATGTTCAAACAAACGTACAATTCTATCGGTGTTACCTTTGTTGCCTTGTCAGCGAGGCACTACTTTGCGTAGTGATACTCCATCTAATCCGAACCGTGGGGGGTCAATAAGCTTGCTAGCGATCTAGTATCTCTTGCCCGTACGTACAATGATGCCGGCTAGCTAGCGAATTATTGGAGAAGAGAATGCGTGGAGATGCGCTAGCCATGGCGCCAGTGGATTAAGTTGTGGGCCGGTGTGCATGCACATGGCATGTTTGATCGATGGGACGGGCTTCATATGTGTATCCACGTTGACGTTGTTTTCTGGCTGTTAGGTAGTTCATTTTCGATCGTGAGAAGAAGATGACACTGAGCCGCACTGCGTCTGCATGTGCGGCAGGCTGTGTTAGCTAGAACTCGGTTCAGATCAAAAGACCTCGTGATCAGTGTCCACATTAAGCATGATCGGCCAGGCTTTGTGTAGACAGTAAGAATTCGATCGACCAGTCACGTGCTAGGATCTTAGTGCCAATAATTGGAGATATAGATTAAATTAAGGAGCTTCTGACCCACTGCCAGAGCTAGAACTAGAACTAGTGTGCTCCGCCGTCTATCTCTGTTCGGCGAGACGGTGGAAAGAAGAAGACGACGACGATCGAAAGGCAGGCAGGCCTATCCGCCATCTCTGCTCGGTAAAGGGAAAGCACGGCCCGGCATCCGCATATGGACCCAGGACATCACATGGAAGAGAATCGAAGGATTTTAGAGTACGTATTTATTAGGCGTTGTTCGATCGACGGCGACGGCGACCCGTCGTCAAAAGGAAGGCGAGCACGCACGTGACGCTGCGCCTCGCTCTCCTTAACTTCTCGAAGAGATCTAGCTGTGCCATATGCTCCTGCTTTCCGGCCGGTCGGCCTCCGTCCGTGGATGTGGATCCCATCCCATGCCATGCGTGCCCCACGCCGGAGAGCGACACGACGCCGCGCTTGCTTGCTTGCTTGCTAGCTCCTTCTTGCTGCACAGGAAGCTCCTTGGTGTTTCCTGTTCTGTACGTGCGTTCCGTTGAAACCCTGCAGTTCTGGGACCATTTCCATACAGTTCGCTAGCTACCTTGCCAGTCACTTGCCGATACGTGGTAGTCCACAGATCAGCACATCGACCCATCATTCTTTTCCTCCCACAAATGTCACACCTTCCTTTGGATCTTGAATAAGAGAAAATTTAACCAGTTCATCTCATCTCGTCCAGTATTTCGTGCCGGTTTGTTAGAGCATCTATAACCGGACTTTGTAAATCCGGCCCCTCAAACGCCCGCCGACGCGACCGAGTGTATCTACGGACAGTGAACTGTCACGCCTCAAATTAGCCATTCTGAATCCGTCTCTCTCATATTTCAATCCCTAAATCCATACAAAGCATTAAAAAAAATCCTGCATAACACATACTACTACGTACTACACTATCTACTCTTCATCGTCGGAAATTTCCACGATGATGGTGTCGGGCGCCGGCTGGACGGTCGGGTAGGAGGGGTCCGGCTAATTCTCCTCCTGTGAGACCTCATCCATGTAAGCGAGCATCTCCGCCCCGTCCGCGGCCTGCTGCGCTTCCATCTCCTGCCGGCGACGGCGTCTGGCCTTCGCAGCCAACTCCGACCGGAGGGAATCGAGGATGGCCTGCTGCTTCGTCTGCATATCCGCGTTGCCAGCATCCCCCACATCCTCGTCCTCCTCCACCTCCTCCTCCAACTCCTCCTTCAGATCCACTGCATCCGAAGGTTGTCCCGCGACGATCCGGCCTTCGCGCCTAGCCCGGATGTGCTCAAGGAGCTTGAGCCGGCGCTCTGGCGTCAAAAATGGCTCGCTCCTCACCCGACGGCGTGGGGGCATGGCTACTAGGCGGACGGGTGGAGTGAAAAGTAACGGCGGCCGCGAACAGGCGGAGGAAAATGTGGATGGATGGTAGGATTTTGCTGCCGCCAGTCGACTTAAATAGCCGGGCTAGGCACTACGCGACCCCCCGAAGCTGCGCCACGCAGCGCCACCGGTCCGACGAAGGAGACGAGCTTCGGACCGCCGGGTTTCCGGGCATTCCCGCGTGGGACCCCGCCGTCAGTCCGACGTGGCAGTCGTGCCCGGGCGTCGGGCGCCCCCCATATTCACTTTATATTTGGGCTGGATATGAGGAGTGCTGGTCAACCCAGGTGTTTGAGGGCCGTTTGAGACGTCCGTCTGAGTCAAAAAATCATGACCGGTAGACGGACGGCCCGGCTGTAGATGCTCTTATACAGTTACTTTTCCGTTGTGACAGTCGATTGAGTAGACCCATTTTCGTTCCTCTTCTGTCAAAGAAATACATGAATTGCAGTTGAAGATCATGCGCCAAGATGATGCCGATCATGGGTATTCTGAAGTTGGCGCTGGTAATATAAAGCCTGGAGAATGATCAGGGTTCTCGGGCAATTGGGGGCTGACGGAGAATCGAGAGAGATTGTGATGCGCACTGGTAACGCTGTTGCTGTCCCTTTCAGCATCTTTCAGTTGCTGTTGCTTGATGGTACGAGTCATGGCGCGCCATGACAGAAGAAGAATCGGGTTTCCCTTCCTCTCGACATGAGTAGATGGTGGCACACATGACCACCATGACCAGCCGAGTTAAGCACCGGGCCTGCCATCTCGCGCGCTGCAAGTGCTAACGCCAAAGTGACAGATCGTGGGATAAGCAGTACGTCGCGCCATCACAACTTTGGTTGCGCCAGGGCTATGTGTGTTATCCGTAGTGGTTTTTGAAAGGGCTCGCTTAAAGGGTGGTGTTATTGGGGCGGCTCAGTACTATAGCGCTGTTTTGTCAGTTTCCACTGTTTTGCATTGTTTTTTTTCTATTTCGTTTTTCTCTGTTTCTTTATCGATTTTCTTCGGTTTTCAGTTTTATTTCAGTGTTTACTTCGGGTTTACTTATTTTTATTTTTATCTGGTTTCCATTGTTTCTCCCCTTCAATTTCCAAAGGTTTTCATATTTTCCCCCTTTTTCTAAAGCACTTTTCTAATTTTTCATACACATTGAGATTTTTTGGAATGCATCGAGAATTTTTTTATACATGTTTAATACTTTTTCGGCACATGATTAGGACGTTTTCAAATATATGTTTTTAAGGATTCAAATATATTTTTTGAAGCATACATTGTACATTTTCGTACAAATCTAATGCATTTTTATATATATTTAACATTTTTAAATTACATAATTAAGTTTTATTTTCCAGATTGAACATTGTCTCGAATAAATGTTAAAGATTTTTCAACACAAGTTGAAACATTTTGATATATGGTGCAAACTATGCAAACATTTTTATACATGAAATAAACATTTCTTGGTTACAAATTTTTTCTTGAATTGCGTGAACATTTTATAAAATGCAGGGTACATTTTTCTAATGGTGCGGAACATTTCTTTTGAATTATACAATTTTTATTATATACTCCTTCTGTAAAGAAATATAAGAGCATTTAGATCACTAAAGTAGTGATCGAAACGCTCTCTATTTCTATACGGATGGAGTATAAGTCAACGAGGTTAAGTTGTTTAATTGATAGTGTGATGAGTCTGTACCACTTTGGTCAGAAAAGCTCATTTGTTCTCATTTTTTGGATGATTGCTCAATGATATAAATCACTTTAGTCACAAGTAAGCTGATCTATATGGATTTAAGTAGTTAATTATCTGATAATTAATAGTTTTGTATTGCTTCCTTCGTTTTTTCTTCTGTTATATGTGTGAAGAAAAAGGACCTGTGAAAATAATCTGATTTCAAGTTTTCTCATGCATCTACCTAAAAAATCAGCTTAAAAGAAAGTGATGCAATAGTTATAAAAAACTATCTTCATTATTATTATCATTTGAATTAATGATCACTTGCTACTATCTTATATATCTTCTATGTAGCTAATGGCAATAATATTGGATCAGCTGTATTAAACCAATCAATACATAGAATTAGAATTTGTTCTATATCAGAAGGAATCAGGTCCATGCCATGAAGCTAAAAAAGTTTGCAATCTCAGATGGTTTGCTTATATCTTATGGATTTGGAATTACGGGTTTCAGTTAAATATATGTATGTATTGCAATTTGATATGCAACTTTGTCACTTCTGTTTGAGCTATTTCCTTCTTTTGTCTTCTCATATATTTATTTGATCTAGGAAAAAAAAGAAGAAATCCCATTCAACAACAATTGCCATTTGTGGTTGTGCCATAAACAATGGGCACTTATTCCTAAAAAATTCGACATGTTTAAGATACAATTCTTTAAAGGCCCCTTGAAATACTGCCATACGCATTGGGTAAATCTATATGGGAGACCTCTGGCCTGAAGAGACATAGCTAGGACATAATCTCTTATCAACTACTCTTTGTAGGCTATATTTAGGAGTCACTTCCTAAAATATATTTTTAACTAATCTTAGTTTCCAGATTGTATATAGTTCAACCTTTGGAGATTTTGGAATGAGTAGGAGATAAGATAAATCCCGATAAATTGTTCAATCAGATGTATTGACCAGTTTCACTATGTTGTGGGCCTAGCTCTTGTGATCGGTGGAAGCTAGAAACTGTCTAATCTCCTTCACAAAGATGCATGCTTAAATTGTCTACTTCTCATTATGAACATGCATTATATAGTTGATTGCCAGCTTTTGAGATGCATATTATACTTTTTTCGGGATGGAACAATCGGACCAAAAACATACATTAGGTGGTTATTATTTCAGATTTTCACCCTAACTGGATGAAAAACCATCAAATATCTTATGCTTATATAGTTGGTATTTTAGCCGAAAAAGCATGGGGTGATCTCTAAAGTGTTGCACCGATAGTGGATATAGCCAACAGCCAAGAAAGCAGCATAATAGTGAGCAAAGTCAACCCGCGAGGTTATGAATTTTTCTTTCTTTCTATTATGCATGTAAGTAATGCAAAATGGTAGTATCCTAATTGGTAAAAAAACATCGGTGTGATATGGTTGGTTTTATTTGAGAATCATGCTATTTTTTAACATACAATGCACATTGTATATTTTTACTGTAAGTACTATGTGAAACATAATGAAAATGTTGGATCATTCACAAACTTTACCCTTTAGCAATTAGTCTGATGTTCATTGTGGGCGAGATCCAAAAACAATTTGATGTACATAGCGTTGCTTGATTTTTTTCCCAATTCTATTAATTTCAGACTTTGCAGTATTATTTGGTCATGTCAAATGCATTTTCTTTTCAACCTAGACCAAGTACCCCCATGCAACCTAGGCACAAGTACGAAACTACATCCACTAATATCAGAATATGTTAATAGCTAAATAGAAAACAACTACCAGATCAATGAGCTCACAACTATAGAAAGTGCAAGTACTAGTTGAGAGCATCAAACACAATAAAGTGCCGAGAAAAGGCGACTCCTCGCGCTATCCACTTGTTTGTTTTACTGTGCGGAAGGTGGAGAAAAACAAAAGAAAAACACATTCAGAAAATCGTTGTGTGGCTGTACTGGGAGAGAGAAAAATGTGTCTGGATAACACCTCCCCCAGATAGAGACAACTTCACCTTTATGCCCACACATAACCTCGCCTCTCCTCCGCATCTCATGCCATGCCGCCAATCTCCCCTGCCATTCACTTCCATTTCCGCCTCATTGCCGCTCCTCCTCACTACCACACCATGGCTCCCCGCGTCCGGAGCCTCAGTGTCGTGCGACCTAGGGGCGTCCTAACGGCATTGGGTCCAGCGATCATGGCCTACACGACTTCATTGCTGAGGCCTTTGGCCTCCTCAACGCCGCAACCGAGAAGATCGGCGTGAAGGTGCTCATGGCCACCAACGTCCTTGCTGAGGCCTTCACCATCACCAAGTACTTCCTCATCCACACCAAGCAGTGCCCGCGGTATGACGCTCTTTCCCGCTACCTCAGTTTGCTATTTACGGCCGCGCTCGACGCTTATATCTCCGGGTGTTTCCTTTGGCTTGTACATAGAAATGGTTGATCAAGCCGAGCTTTTGGTGCCGCAAGTGGTGGCTTCCTTTTGGCGGTGTGGGAACTCATGGAATAGGAGCTTCAGAGTGCTAGGGGCTATGGCGATGACACTTGGAGAGGCTGGGAGGAGGAGGCTATCCCTATGAAGGAGTGTCATGGCCGCTGACCGGGAGGATACCTCACTTGCTCCCAAGATGCTTCCGGAATGGTGGTTTCAAGAAGCCTTAAGATACCTTTTGAGATTAGAGACCTCAGGAATAGGCATGAACTTTAAGAAATCTCACTCGAGACTTGCGACATCTGTTGCATATTGGTGTTTCTTCCGAGTTCAAGGATTGGGAGAGAAATGTATTTTCTAGTGAGATAGTATAGGAGCCTTGTTTGAGTGCCACGTGGTCAATCTTTATCGTAGATTTCTTTGATTCTTTATTTAGTAGATATTGCATTTCCTTTTAACCTTACCTTCACTTCTTTAGCAGACGTATGGTTCTGTTGATTAGGATTTTTTCTAAGATGTGAGATATTACACTCTTGTCGTTGTTGAGTTATTCGTTTACTCTTTTGCTACAGGTGGCTACCCTTGTGCCCAAAACTTGGACTTCAGCAAATAAATGAAGAGGCCAGTGCTACATTGCTCACACACTTCAGACCATGGGAGGTTTATGCTTGGTTTATTGATAGGCATGCTTTCGGTTGTTCTGATGTTTGCAACATTATGATTATGTATGATAATGTTGTAGGAAATATGCCCTAGAGGCAATAATAATGTTATTATTTATATTTCCTTATATCATGATAAATGTTTATTATCCATGCTAGAATTGTATTAACCGAAAACTTGATACATGTGTGGATACATAGACAAAACACCGTGTCCCTAGTAAGCCTCTACTAGACTAGCTCGTTAATCAGAGATGGTTAAGTTTCCTAGCCATAGACATGTGTTGTCATTTGATGAACGGGATCACATCATTAGGAGAATGATGTGATGGACAAGACCCATCCGTTAGCTTAGCATAATGATCGTTAAGTCTTATTTCTATTTCTTTCTTCATGGCATATACATATTCCTTTGACTATGAGATTATGCAACTTCTGGATACCGGAGGAATACCTTGTGTGCTATCAAACGTCACAACGTAACTGGGTGCTTATAAATATGCTCTACAGGTATCTTCGAAGGTGTTTGTTGGGTTGGCATATATCGAGATTAGGATTTGTCACTCCGAGTATCGGAGAGGTATCTCTGGGCACTCTCGGTAATGCACATCATAATAAGCCTTGCAAGCAATGTGACTAATGAGTTAGTTACGGGATGATGCATTATGGAACGAGTAAAGAGAATTGCCAGTAACGAGATTGAACTAGGTATGAAGATACCACGATCGAATCTCGGGCAAGTAACATACCGATGACAAAGGGAATTACGCATGTTGTCATTGCGGTGTGACCGATAAAGATCTTCGTAGAATATGTAGGAACCAATATGAGCATCAAGGTTCCGATGTTGGTTATTGACCGGAGGGGTGTCTCAGTCATGTCTACAAAGTTCTCGAACCCATAGGGTCCGCACGCTTAACGTTCGATGACGATTTTGTATTATTTGAGTTATGTGATTTGGTGACTGAATGTTGTTCGGAGTCCCGGATGAGATCATAGACATGACAAGGAGTCTCGAAATGGTCGAGACGTAAATATTCATATATATAGGACGATAGTATTCGGACACCAGAAGTGTTCCGGGGGTACCGGGTACGTATCGTCACCGGAAGGGGTTCCGGGCACCCCAGACAAAGATATGGGCCTTATTGGGCCAAGGGCGGGACAGACCAGCCCCTAGTGGGCTGGTGCGCCCCCATATGAGCTGACCTATGTGGAGAAAGGAAAAGGGGAGGAGGAAAGGAAATAGAGGGAATATGATTCCCCTTCCTTTCCCCTCTCCCCTCTTTCCTTCCCCCTCCGAATAGGAATAGGGAAGGGGGAGGCTGATACATCTCCAACGTATCTATAATTTTTTATTGTTCCATGCTATTATATTATCTGTTTTGCATGTTTAATGGGCTTTAATATACCTTTTTATATTATTTTTGGGACTAACCTATTAACCAGAAGCCCAGTGCAAATTGCTGTTTTTTGCCTATTTTTCAGTGTTTCGCAGAAAAGGAATATCAAACGGAATCCAAACGGAATGGAACTGTCGGTGTCAAAACCGGCGGCTCTCGGGTAGGGGGTCCCGAACTGTGCGTCTAGGCGGATGGTAACAGGAGACAAGGGACACGATGTTTTTACCCAGGTTCGGGCCCTCTCGATGGAGGTAAAACCCTACTCCTGCTTGATTAATATTGATGATATGGGTAGTACAAGAGTAGATCTACCACGACATCAAGGAGGCTAAACCCTAGAAGCTAGCCTATGGTATGATTGTTGTTCTGTTGTACGGACTAAAACCCTCCGGTTTATATAGACACCGGAGAGGACTAGGGTTACACCGAGTCGGTTACAATGATAGGAGATCTACATATCCGTATCGCCAACCTTGCCTTCCACGCCAAGGAAAGTCCCTACCGGACACGGGACGAAGTCTTCAATCTTGTATCTTCATAGTCCAGGAGTCCGGCTGAAGGTATAGTCCGGCTATCCGGACACCCCCTAATCCATGACTCCCTCAGTAGCCCCTGAACCAAGCTTCAATGACGACAAGTCCGGCGCACAAATTGTCTTTGGCATTGCAAGGCGGGTTCTCCTCCAAATTCCGTGTACCTGTTGAATAATGTCCGATTTCTTGTAAATGTTGTGATCCTTGGCTTCTACGCCCAATAATGGTCGTCTTCCACGTGTCAAATGAATACGAAAAGTCTGGGTGTTTTTACATTCACACCCCTAGCCGCGTAAATGAGTCGCCTATTTAAAGGGACGAGGATTTAGATCCAAACCACACCTTCTCCCCTCCGCGAGTATTCATCAGAGTGCATCCGACAAAGGTCCATCCCACCATGGCCAGCCGTCGCAACTCCTCCTCTCGCCC
Source organism: Aegilops umbellulata (assembly GCA_032464435.1). Taxonomy (NCBI): domain Eukaryota; kingdom Viridiplantae; phylum Streptophyta; class Magnoliopsida; order Poales; family Poaceae; genus Aegilops; species Aegilops umbellulata. The sequence goes on from CP136058.1 coordinate 408,318,757, forward strand.
TTCCAGCCCTCAGCCTGGAGATTGGGAGAGATGCTCCATCCCACACAGCGAGCTAGTGACGCTCCAGACCAAGGGATTTCTCCCCCCGGCCTATATGGTCCCGGTTCGAGCCAAACTTGCCACCTATAATGGCGGAGAGCAAGCGGAGAGTGCCCCTAATCCCTCCAAAGGAGAGCGGGTATGCCTTGTCCCTTATTTAATAAGAGGGCTCGGATTTCCAATCCATCCGTTTCTCCGGGGGCTCCTGGAGTTCTATGGCCTCCAGCTGCACAACCTCACGTCTGCCTCCATATTGCATATCGCGGGCTTCGTAGCCCTTTGCGAGCTGTTTTTGGGTGTTGAGGCTCATTTCGCGCTGTGGAAGAGGCTATTCTGCCTGGTGCCCCGTTCTCAGGAGGGGTCCATATATCAAGTGGGCGGAGCCGAAGTGTGGCGCATCGCCGGGACCGGATATCTATCCGGAACCCCAAAGGAGGCGTCCGAGAATTGGCCTTCGGAATGGTTTTATATAGAGGACTGCCGGTGTCAAAACCGGTGGATCTCGGGTAGGGGGTCCCGAACTGTGCGTCAAGGTCAGATGGTAACAGGAGACAAGGGACACTTTATTTTACCCAGGTTCGGGCCCTCTCGATGGAGGTAAAACCCTACTCCTGCTAGATTAATATTGATGATATGGGTAGTACAAGAGTGGATCTACCATGAGATCAAGGAGGCTAAACCCTAGAAGCTAGACTATGGTATGATTGTGTATGATGATGGTTGGCCTACGGACTACAACCCTCTGGTTTATATAGACACCGGATAGGGTTAGGGTTACACAGAGTCGGTTACAATGGTAGGAGATCTTGAATATCTGCACACCTAGCTTGCCTTCCACGCCAAGAAAAGATCCTTCCGGACATAGGACGAAGTCTTCAATCTTGTATCTTCATAGTCCTGGAGTCCGGCTGAAGGTATAGTCCGGCTATCCGAACACCCCCTAATCCAGGACTCCCTCAGTAGCCCCCGAACCAGGCTTCAATGACGACGAGTCCGGCGCGCAAATTTGTCTTCGGCATTGCAAGCCGGGTTCCTCCTCCGAATCCTGTGTACCTGTACGAATAATGTCCGATTTTTGTAATGTAGCGCTCCTCGGCTTCAGTGCCCAATAATGGCCGTCTTCCACGTGTTGAACGAATGCGAAAAGCCTGGGGTGTTTTTACATCCACACCCTTAGTCACATAAACGAGCCGCCTATTTAACGGGATGGGGATTTAGATCCAAACCACATCTTCTCCCCTCCGCGAGTTATCATCAGAGCGTCTCCAGCAAAGGTCCATTCCAACATGGCCAGCCGTCGCAGCTCCTCCCCTCGCCCCTCCAGTCCTAAATCCGGAGACTGGGAGAGTTGCACCATCCCACACAGCGAGTTAGTGTCACTGCAGGCCAAGGGATTCCTTCCCCAGGCATGTATGGTCCCGGTCCGAGCCGGACTCGCCACCTATAATGGCGGAAAGCAAGCGGAGAGCATCCCCAATCCTTCTAAAGGAGAGCGGGTGTGCCTCGTCCCTTATTTATTAAGGGGACTGGGATTTCCAATTCATCCATTCCTCCGCGGGCTTCTGGAGTTCTACGGCCTCCAGCTGCACAATCTCACGCCCGGCTCCGTACTACATATTGCGGGCTTCGTTGCCCTTTGCGAGCTATTTTTAGGCGTCGAGGCTCATTTTGCACTGTGGAAGAGGTTGTTCTGCTTGGTGCCCCGTTCTCAAAAGGGGTCCATATATCAAGTGGGCGGAGCCGAGGTATGGCGCATCGCCGGGACCGGATACCCATCCGGAACCCCAAAAGAGGCGTCCGAGGACTGGCCTTCGGAATGGTTTTACATAGATGACGTCCCGCTATCGGACCCTATCCGGGTCGGTCTCCCCGAGTTTAACAACGCTCCATTGAAGAAACGCTTGAGCTGGCGTCCGCGGAGCTCTCGGAGAGAAAACGACAGAGACGTCCTTTATCTGATGGGCCGGATAAGACTGTTGGCTCATTCCGGACTAACCATGATTGGAGTCATGGCCACATGCATTATGAGGGGGGTGCAGCCGCTTCAATATAGAGGCCACCCCATGTGGGATTTCAACGGGGAGGATGACGCCACCCGTTACGGCCGTAAGGGGCCAGCCACAGCTGCCGCTCTAGTAAAGATTTTAACATCTTTGTACAAGGGAGAAACGGAGGACTTCCTCCGCGTCAACCCGCGGGCCGGATTCACTATGTACGAACCTCCAAGTTGGGTAAGCGAACAATTGCACTTGCCTGTTTGTTTAACACTCCCACGACTAGATACGTAATCTGACGATTTCAATGCAGGAACTGCGACAGGAAGTAAAGGACATCAACAGCCACCCTCCACAGCCTGAGGACCCAGAACGGTTCCTCGATCCGGACTCCGAAGAGGATCCGGACATATCGGTGGAGCTTATCGACGGGGTGTTCCACCAGTTAAGCAAGGACGATACCTTGGTGGCCATCACGGCCGATTACCCCAGGTTAATTCCGGCCTCCCAGGTGACAGAAACCGGAGTGTTTATTCCCTCAAGAGAGATTCCATTCTCACATATTCCGGCGTTTCAAGCGACAACCATATTTCGTAGGGGAGATTTCTGAGGCGGGAGGCCGAACCTGCAGCGGCTAGCCAACGAGGGGCCGTAGGGCCCCGTGGGGCAAAAAGAAGTGTAGTCCGGACTGAGATTCCGGCACAAAGGTATAATGCGCCCTCTGTTTTCCTGGTGTTATTCTGTCAAGGCGTATTAATATTCGCGCTGTTTCCAGGACGAAGAGGCCTCGCCGGACTATGTCCGGAGAGTTTGCCAATCACGCCTCCACTAGCCAGGCTCCAACGCCTGGTCCGGAAGCGGGGACGAGCACCAGGCGCGCACCGGACGCTCCTCCGATAGAGGATGCAGACCGGCTGTCTGCCACAAATTCAGAAGTGGAGAGTGCCATGAACCACAAGCGTCGCCGGGCAGTTCTATGCGACGCTTGTTTCTCCCGAGAGGCTGTAGATGCCTTTAATTCGGGAGATGCGTACCTTCGTGCCGCTCAAGATGGTTTAGCCAAAGCCACGGAGCAGTATGTGAAAGACATACGGGTAAGAAAATTTTGGTTAAATATATATATATATACCAGTAGCCCCCGAGACTTGAAACAGTTAAAGTAACTGATTTAAGGGTCATATAACCTGCAGGTTCTTACTGAGAAGAACACCGTGCTGTCCCAGGAGCTAGAAAAGTGCAAGGCCCAACTAGAGGCCGCACTAGCCGCAACAGGGGAGCCCAAAGGGACCCCCTCAGGTAAGATACACTTCGAAAGATTAGTATTGTGCGGCATGGGTGCAAATCTGACAATTCATGTTGCAGATGACGCCGGACTTGATCCGGAGAAGCAACAACTCTTACGCCGGTTAAAGGCTGGTGAGAGTATGTTGACAAGGGTGAGGCAAGAGAAGAATGATCTTCAGGATGCCAACACCAAGCTGGATGTTGAACTGAAGGACGTTCGTGGCCAGCTGTCGGACTCAATGAAGGAGAATCAGCGGCTTCGACGCGGCATGTTTAGTAAGTGCTTGAACGAACTTTGAAAAATGAGTTCGGCGAGGAAGTCGAATAACAGAGTATTGTCTGTAGGTATGCTCACAGGTCGTCCTGTAGAGGGGATGCCCGGTTCTACGGGTGACCTACTTCCCGAACTCCTGCAACTGCACGATAGAATCCGGTAGGCGATGCGAGGCATTGCCCAAGCCTTATGGCCTTCCCACTCTACGCCCGAGGGCCTTGGAGAGCTTGCGGAGAAGCTGAAGGGAACTCGGCGACGCTTCCGGTTGTGGAAGATATCAGCCTGCCGACAAGGCGCTAGGGAGGCCTGGGCCATGGTGAAGACCCGCTTTACGAAGTCTGACCCCAATCACATGGCCGAGGTCGGACCGGTGGGGCCAGACGGGAAGGAGATCCCTGTGAGCTTAGTGTATGGCCAGGTAGAATTGGCCGCAAAGTATTCCCAACAAGACTGTAATTTAGACAGCCTGTTAGATGGTATAGAGGAGGAATACAATCAGTCAGGATGACTATGTAAGTTATAATTGACATGTGAAATGCCTTCTAGCCGGATTGTAGATCGTTTGTCGTTGCCGACCTTTTCGCTTCAACCTCGGGACCTGACGGTCCGGAGTGTGTCCGAATACCATAACGGTTATATAAGAACCGAGGTATGCATGGAGACCAGGAGTAGGGGTCATTAGTGCTTTATCAGACAAGTGCCCAACTAGTTATGTTATATTACATGGTTAGTAAGAAACATCTTCCAGAGAGAATAGTTCCGTTAAGGGTTCCTTTCGCTGGGGTGGCGTGCCCTGAAGTGCACGTCCGGACTGCAAATGCAGGAAAGCATCTGGGGGCATGTATAAGTAAAAAAGGTTCATCTTTAGTTCACCGACCGAATATTCCCTTAAGAACGCTAGCTTTCGGCTTCACCCAGTCCGAGGTACACATCCGGCTTATCCGGCAGTAGCAATCGCAGAGGTGCTCCCTTTACCGCCTAGCCGAGCAATCGGGAACATAGGGGTAAGCACAGGAGCGAGGCAACCCAGCTTGGCCAAAACTTAAGTCATATCGATGCATATAATGGTGAAGAAAAGGTGCATGCGGAAGTCTGACGCATGCGTTGGGTGTGAAACCCATATAAACAAGCTTCTGTTAAAGAAGCCCCCAGGTTTAAGGAGCGCTGGTAGCGCGTCATATGATGAGCTTTTAAGGGCTATAAAAGGAAAGAGTAGGAGGAGACAAAAATAAAAATAGAGAGATATATGTAAAAATGGACAGAGGAAGGAGACAAACTCAAAGTTCGGCGCTAGGCATAGAATCTTCGGAGACGTGTTGCGTTCCATGGGTTCGGCTCGAGTCGGTTGTCCGAGGCATCTCGCAGGCGGTACGCTCCACCAGTGAGGACTTGGTCAATTATGAAGGGACCTTCCCATTTGGGCTTGAGTTTGTCCTTTTTCTTACCTGGCAGGCGTAGAACTAGTTCGCCAACATAGTAATTTTTGGCCCGTACTCCTCTGCTTTGATATCTTCGAGCCTGCTGCTGATAAAATGCGGAACGGGCTTTAGCCACGTCGTGATCCTCCTCTAGGGCGTCCAGGTTGTCCTGCCGATCAAGCTCGGCTTCTCTTTCTTCGTACATGCGCACTCGAGGTGAGTCATGAATTATGTCGCAGGGCAGAACTGCCTCAGCGCCATACACCATAAAAAATGGTGTGAATCCGGTGGTACGATTTGGCGTGGTTCGCAGCCCCCAGAGTACGGAGTCGAGCTCCTCTACCCAGTGCGTATTAGATTCCTTTAGGGACCGCACTAGTCTGGTTTTGATACCACTCAGGATGAGACCATTTGCACGTTCGACCTGACCGTTAGTTTGTGGGTGATAGACAGAAGCATAATCGAGCTTAATGCCCAGTTTTTTGCACCACAGCTTTACTTCATCAGAGGTGAAGTTTGTGCCGTTATCGGTGATAATGTTGTGGGGGACACCGTAACGGTGTACGACCCCGGATATGAAGTCTATCACGGGTCCGGATTCGGCCGTCTTAATAGGCTTGGCTTCTATCCATTTGGTGAATTTATCCACCATGACCAATAAGTATTTTTTCTTGTGGGTTCCACCCTTAAGGGGTCCCACCATATCAAGCCCCCAGACCGCGAAAGGCCAAGTGATGGGGATGGTTCGGAGGGTGTTGGGTGGCATATGGCTTTGATTTGCAAAGAGCTGGCAACCGACGCATCGTTTGACCAAGTCATGAGCGTCTGCTCGGGCCGTCGGCCAATAAAAGCCCGTACGAAAAGCCTTGCTGACAAGGGACCGAGCTGCAGCGTGGTGGCCACCGAGTCCGGCATGAATTTCGGCCAACAGACTCCGCCCTTCCTCTTCGGAGATACATCTTTGAAGGACTCCTGTAGTGCTTTTCTTATATAGCTCTCCCTCGTGGACTTTATAGGATTTAGATCGCCGCACTATGCTGCGTGCCTCGTTTTGGTCCTCTGGGAGTTCCTGCCTAGTAAGGTAGGCTAGGAATGGTTCTGTCCACGGGGCGATGACCGCCATTATTGCATGGGCTGAAGGTGTGATTTCGGTGGCAGGGCCTCCGATTATGTCGGATTGTTCGGCGTCGGGTTGTGCGGTTATGTCCGGACTATTATCTGAGGGTTCCCCCTCCCATGCTACAGATGGCTTGAATAATCTTTCTAAGAAGATGTTCGGGGGGGGGGGGGGGGACCGCATCTCATTTTGCTCCGATGCGTGCCAGGATGTCTGCTGCCTGATTGTTTTCTCGGGCTATATGGTGGAACTCCAGTCCCTCGAACCGAACTGACATTTTTAGGACGGCATTGCGATAAGCTGCCATTTTTGGGTCTTTGGCATCAAAGTCGCCATTTATTTGGGATATCGCGAGGTTTGAGTCCCCGCGTACTTCCGGGCGTTGAATGCCCATGGATACTGCCATCCGGAGACCATGTAGAAGGGCCTCGTATTCGGCTGCATTGTTGGAGTCCGTGTACATAATTTGGAGTACATATTGGACTGTGTCCCCTGTGGGGGACGTCAAAACGACGCCAGCCCCTAGTCCGGCCAACATTTTGGAGCCGTCGAAATGCATGATCCAGTTTGAATATGTGCCGTACTCTTTAGGGAGTTCGGCCTCTGTCCATTCGGCGACGAAGTCCTCTAGGACTTGCGATTTAATGGCTCGCCGTGGTTTGTAGGTTATGTCAAACGGGAGGAGCTCTATGGCCCATTTTTCTATCCGGCCCGTTGCATCGCGGTTGTTGATAATATCGTTGAGTGGTACTTCCGAGGCTACTATTATAGAACACTCTTGAAAGTAGTGTCGTAGCTTCCGGGATGCCATAAACACCGCGTATGCGATCTTTTGGCAATGCGGGTACCGTGATTTGCATGGTGTAAGGACAGTGGACACGTAGTAAACCGGCCTTTGAAGGGGGAGTTTGTGTCCGTCCGTTGCCCGCTCGACGACGAGTACTGCGCTAACAACTTGATGGGTTGCGGCGATGTACAATAACATGGGTTCGCCAGTGTTCGACGCGGCCAGAACTGGGTTTGTTGCCAAGATGGCCTTTATTTCCTCGAGTCCGGCTGTGGGAGCGTCTGTCCACTCGAAGTGTTCGGTGCGCCTAAGGAGGCGGTAAAGGGGCAATGCCTTTTCTCCCAGGCGGGAGATGAAGCTGCTTAAAGCCGCCACGCATCCGGTGAGTTTCTGTATTTGTTTGAGGTCTTTCGGGACATCCAATTGTGACAGAGCTCGGATTTTAGCTGGATTTGCTTCAATTCCTCTACCGGATACAATGAAGCCCAGGAGCTTTCCGGCTGGAACGCCGAAAACGCATTTTTCCGGGTTGAGCTTAATGTCGTATTTTCGGAGGTTGTCGAATGTGAGCCTCAAGTCGTCTACTAGAGATTCGACATGTCTTGATTTAACGCCCACATCATCTACGTACGCCTCCACTGTTTTGCCGATTTGGTTTGCCAGACATGTTTGAATCATGCGCTGATATGTTGCGCCGGCGTTTTTTAGCCCAAAAGGCATTGTGTTGAAGCAGAATGGGCCGTATGGTGTGATGAATGTTGTTGCGGCTTGGTCTGATTCTGCCATCTTGATTTGATGGTAACCGGAGTATGCGTCGAGGAAGCACAACGAATCGTGTCCTGCAGTGGCATCGATGATTTGATCTATTCGAGGGAGGGGGAAGGGATCCTTTGGGCAAGCCTTATTAAGGTCTTTGAAATCGACACACAGGCGCCGGGATTTGTCCTTCTTTGGTACCATCACCAGGTTTGCTAGCCAGTCCGGGTGTTTTATGTCTCTAATGAATCCGGCTTCCAATAACTTGGCTAGCTCCTCTCCCATGGCCTGTCTCTTTGGTTCGGAGAAACGCCGAAGAGCCTGTTTGACAGGTTTGAATCCTTTCTGGATGTTTAGGCTGTGTTCGGCCAAACTGCGTGGGATTCCTGGCATGTCTGAGGGGTGCCAAGCGAAAATGTCCCAGTTCTCATGTAGGAACTCTCGCAGTGCGTCGTCTACATCAGGGTTCAGTCGTGCCTCGATGGAGGCCGTTTTATTGGGGTCCGTTGGGTGGACCTGGAATTTGACTATTTCGTCCGCTGGTTTGAAGGATGTGGATTTGGATCTCTTATCGAGTATCACGTCATCCCTATTGACCGTGGATCACAACGCAGTCAGTTCCTCGGCCGCTAAGGTTTCGGATAGTGCCTCGAGGGCCAATGCGGTTGTCTTGTTCTGGCGCGGAGTGCTATGTCCGGATCACTAGCAAGGGAGATAATTCCGTTTGGCCTAGGCATTTTAAGCTTCATGTACCCGTAATGGGGTATGGCTTGAAAAATTGTGAAAGTCTCCCGTCCTAGTATAGCGTGATATCCGCTTTTGAACGGGGCCACCTGGGACGTGATCTGTTCGGACCTGTAATTATCCGGCGTGCCGAATACCACATCTAGTGTGATCTTTCCCGTGCAGCACGCTTCCTGACTGGGATTATTCCTCTAAAGGTTGTGCTGCTTCGCTCAATGCGGTTCCAGTCTATTTCCATCTTTTGGAGGGTTTCCTTGTAAATGAGGCTCAATCCACTGCCTCCGTCCATGAGTACCTTTGCGAGGCGACAGCCGTCCACTATGGGACTGAGGACCAATGCGGCTGGTGCTCTGGCTGCTCGAATTGTAGGCTCATCACTCGCGTCGAAGGTGATAGCAGTATTACTCCATGGGTTTATTGTCGCTACTTGATAGACTTCAGTGAGGCTGCTGAGTGTTCTTTTTCTCATGTTATTTGATGCGAAAGTCTCAAAGACTGTGAGAACTGAACTGAAATTCTCGGGCTGGTTTCCTTTGACCTCTGGAATTAGGAGGTCCTCGCCAATTTTGGCCACCTGCCGGAGTATCCAACATGCCCTGAGGCTGTGAGTTGGGGTGGCGTCCTCTACACTGTGAATCTTGCAGGGTCCATCTAGCCACTTTTCCAGTACGGTTCCATGCCCCCTAGAGGGTTTTGATTTTTTAGCGTTTAGTCCGGGTGCCTTACTGTGGTGCGCCCTCTTGGTTCGAACGGGATTGCTATTCAGGGCCGGATTATCCCAAAATTCAATTTCGGTTTTCCGAGCACTTTCCATGGCACAGTATTTTTGTACTATGGACGCCAGGTCAGCAAAGCGTGTAATATTACGACAGCTGATGGCGTTGAGTATTCCCTTGTCTGTGCAGTTACTACAAAAGATTGAGATTGCGTCTCCCTCGCGGCAGTCCTTTATCCTGTTCATAACCAGGAGGAATCTAGCCCAGTAATGATGTACTGATTCTTCGGGCATTTGCCTGATTTGGGAAAGATCTCTTAAGATCGGGTGGGTGGGTGTCGTTGAATCTGAGACCTCGCCCAATTTGTTGTTTGGAGGCCGAAGACCTTCCGGATTCTGAGATCCGGAGTCTTGGATGTTATCCGATTTGCCTGATTTTAAGCTCAGGTCTTGGATTGTATCCTCCTCTCCCCGGATATCCGGCATGGAGGGTTCGGGGATTCAGACATAGCTAGTCCTTAAGATAGATGAAGGGTCGCCGCATTGTGTCTCCACCACTGCAACATGGTGGGTGACCCGGGGAGAGTTAATTTCTCTCAGATCGGGTTTAAGCCCAACCTGGTCGTAATTTGTGGCGACGCCCAGTGCGGCGATACGATCCAAGAGCTCGTTAACCGAGGAGAGCTCCATCGGATCCAATTGCTCGGCGAGTTCTGAGCTGACGTGGAGGTTGCTTTCGATGACCCGAGAGGTCACCGTCGGCGCAACAGCCGAACAGGCAGTTGCGAGAAAACCACCTAGCCGGAGAGTTTGGCCGACAGCCAAAGCTCCTTTCGTAATGGCGCCATCTTTTAAGACGGGAAGAGGCATCCTTCCTGATCGCGACGGCACAGAGGGACTCTCAATGAAAGCACCAATGTCGGTGTCAAAACCGGCGGATCTCGGGTAGGGGGTCCCGAACTGTGCGTCAAGGTCGGATGGTAACAGGAGACAAGGGACACTTTATTTTACCCAGGTTCGGGCCCTCTCGATGGAGGTAAAACCCTACTCCTGCTAGATTAATATTGATGATATGGGTAGTACAAGAGTGGATCTACCACGAGATCAAGGAGGCTAAACCCTAGAAGCTAGCCTATGGTATGGTTGTGTATGATGATGGTTGGCCTACGGACTACAACCCTCCGGTTTATATAGACACCGGATAGGGTTAGGGTTACACAGAGTCGGTTACAATGGTAGGAGATCTTGAATATCCGCACACCTAGCTTGCCTTCCACGCCAAGAAAAGATCCTTCCGGACACAGGACGAAGTCTTAAATCTTGTATCTTCATAGTCCTGGAGTCCGGCTGAAGGTATAGTCCGGCTATCCGAACACCCCCTAATCCAGGACTCCCTCAAGGACGTCCCATTGCCGGATCCTGTTCGGATCGGCCTCCCTGAGTTCGACACTGCTCCCCTGAAGAAGTGCCTAAGCTGGCGTCCATGGAGCCCTCGGAGGGAAAGTGACAAGGACGTCCTTTACCTGATGGGTGGGATAAGATTATTAGCTCATTCCGGACTAACCATGATTGGAGTCATGGCCGCATGCATCATGCGGGGGGTGCAACCGCTTCAGTATAGAGGCCACCCCATGTGGGACTTTAACGGGGAGGATGATGCCACCTTTCACGGCCATAAGGGGCCGGACTCGGTTGCCCGCTCTGATAAAGATCTTGTCCGCTTTGTACAAGGGAGAAGAGGAGGAATTTCTCTGCGTCAACCCACAGGGTGGATTTACTATGTACAATCCTCCGAGTTGGGTAAGTGGACACTTTTACTTGCCCATTCGTTTTATATTCCCATCGTTTAAGTATATAGTCTAACGACTTCAATGCAGGAACTGCGCCAGGCTGTTAAAGAAATAAACAACCCTCCTCCACAGCCAGAGGATCCGGGACGGTCCCTTGACCCGGCCTCCCAAGAGGATCCGGACTTATCTGTGGAGATGATAGATGGAGTGTTCCATCAATTGAGCAAGGACAACGCCTTGGTGGCCATTACGGCCAATTACCCAGGGCTAATCCCGGCCTCCCAGGTAACTGAGACCGAAGTCCCAGTACCTCGAAAAGGGGTCCACCCTCGCGTGTTTTCAGTTTCCTGATTACAACCATGTTTTGCAGGGGAGGTTTTTGAGACGGGAGGCCGAGCCTGCGGCGACAAGCCAACGAGGGGCTGCAGGGCCCCGTGGGCAGAAAAGAAGTGCGGTCCGGATCGAGGCGCCGGCGCAAAGGTATAGCGCGCCCTCTTAGTCCCAGTTGTTATTCCTTCAAGGCATATTAACACTCGTGCTCTCTTCAGAACAAAGAGACCTCGCCGGACTATATCCGGAGAGGCTGCCAATCGCGCCTCCACCAGCCAGGCTCCAAAGCCTGGTCCGGAGGCGGAGGCGAACACGAGGCGCGCACCGGACGCTCCTCCGGCAGAGGATGCGGACAGGCTGTCTGCCACCAATTACGAGGTGGAGAGTGCCCTGAACCACAGGCTCGCCGGACAGTTCTCCGTGATGCTTGTTTCTTCCAAGAGGCGTTGGATGCCTTCAATTCGGGAGATGCGTACCTACGTGCCGCTCAAAATGGTCTAGCCAGAGCCACGGAGCAATATGTAAAAGACATACGGGTGAGAAAATTTAATGGTTATATATATCAGTAGCCCCCAAGACTTAAACAGTTAGAAGAACTGATTTAAGGATCATTTAATAATGCAGGTCTTGCGGAAAAGAATACCCAACTGTCCCAGGAGCTAGAAGAGTGCAAAGCCCAACTTGAGGCCGCACTAGCCGCGACAGGGGAGCCCAAGGAGACCCCCGTTGGTAACATATACTTCCAAAAGATAAGTATTTTGTGAAGTGTGGCGTGTGTGCAAATCTGACAAATGAAATTGCAGATGGCGCCGGGTTAGATCCGGAAAAGCAACAACTCCTACGCCAGTTAAAGGCTGGTGAGAGTGTGCTGACAAAGGTGAGGCGGGAGAAGAATGATCTCCAAGATGCCAACACCAAGCTGGGCGTTGAACTGAAAGATGTTCGTGCCCATCTGTCGGACTCCATTAAGGAGAATCAGCGGCTTCGGCGCGGCATATTTAGTAAGTGCTTAAACAAACCTTTGAAAAACAGAGTTCGGCGAGGAAGTCGACTAACAGAGTAATGTCTGTAGGTGTGCTAATAGGTCATCCTGCAGAGGAGATGCCGGTTCTATGGGTGACCTTCTTCCCGAGCTCTCGCAACTGCACGAGCGAGTTCGGCAGGTGATGCAAGGCGTCGCCCAGGCCTTGTGGCCATCCATCTCCATGCCCGAAGGCCTTGGAGAGCTTGCAGAGAAGATGAAGGGAGCGCGGCAGCGCTTCTGATTGTGGAAGATATCGGCCTGCCGTCAAGGCGCTAGGGAGGCCTGGGCCATGGTGAAGACGCGGTACACAAAGGCTGACCCCAACCACATGGCCGAGGTCCGACCTGTGGGGCCTGATGGGAAGGAGATCCCTGTAAGCTTAGTATATGGCCAAGTAGAATTGACCGCAAAGTATTCTCAGCAGGACTGTAAACTAGACAGCCTGTTAGATGGTATTGAAGAGGAATACAATTAGTCAGAATGACTATGTGATTTTAATTGACATTTGTAATGCCTTCTAGCCGGATTGTAGATCGTTTGTCATGGCCGACCTTTTCGCTTCAACCTCGGGACCTGACGGCCCGGAGTGTGTCCGAATACCTTCACGGTTATATAAGAACCGGGGTATGCATGGAGACCAGGCGTAGGGGTCATTAGTGCTTGAACATACAAGTGCCCAACTAGTTATGTTATATTGCATGGTTAGTAAGAAACATCTTCCAGGGAGAATAGTTCCGTTAAGGGTTCCTTTCCCTGGGAGGCATGCCCTAAAGTGCATGTCCATTCTGCGAAAAAGACGCAGGAGAAAGCATCTGGGGGCGCATAAATAAATAAGTGAAAAGATCATCTTTTAGGTCACCGACCGAATATTCCCTTAAGAACGCTAGCTTTCGGCTTCACCGAGTCTGAGGTACACATCCGGCTGACCCGGCAGTAACAATCGTAGAGGTGCTTCCTTTACCACCTAGCCGAACAATCGGGAACGTAGGGGTAAGCACAGGAGCCAGGCAACCCAGCTTGGCCAAAACTTAAGTCATATCAATGCATATAATGGTGAAATAAAAGGTACATGCGGAAGTGTGACACATGTGTTGGGCATAAAGCCCGTATAAATAAGCTTCTGTTAAAAGAAGCCCCCAGGTTTAATGAGTGCGAATAGCACGTCATTTTGATGAGCCTTTAAAGGCTATAAGAGAAAGGGAGGGGAGAAGGAGAGAAATATAAGACAGACAGTATATAAAAAATGGACAGAGGAAAGAGACGAACACAGAGTCCGGCGCTAGGCATAGAATCTTCGGAGACGGGCTGCGTTCCATGGGTTCGGCTCGAGTCGGTTATCCGATGCATCTCGCAGGCGGTACGCTCCACCAGTCAGGACTTGGTCAATTATGAAGGGACCTTCCCACTTGGGCTTGAGTTTGTCCTTTTTCTTGTCCGGCAGGCGTAGAACTAATTCGCCAACATTGTAACTTTTGGCCCGTACTTCTCTGCTTTGGTATCTTCGAGCCTTCTGTTGATAGAATGCGGAACGGGCTTTTGCCACGTCACACTCCTCCTCTAAGGCATCCTAACTGTCCTGCTGATCGAGTTCGGCTTCTCTTTCTTCGTACATGTGCACTCGAGGTGAGTCATGAATTATGTTGCCAGGCAAAACTGCCTCTGCGCCATACACCATGAAGTATGGTGTGTATCCGGTGGTGCGATTCGGCGTGGTCCGCAGCCCCCAGAGTACGGAGTCGAGCTCCTCTACCCAGTGCGTGTTAGATTCCTTGAGGGACCGCACTAACCTGGGTTTGATGCCGCTCATGATAAGACCATTTGCATGTTCGACCTGGCCGTTAGTTTGTGGGTGATAGACGGAGGCATAATCGAGCTTGATGCCCATGTTTTTGCACCAGAGTTTTAGCTCGTCGGCCGTAAAGTTCGTGCCGTTATCAGTGATGATGCTGTGGGGGACGCTGTAACGGTGTACAACCCCGGATATAAAGTCTATCACCGGTCCGGATTCGGCCGTCTTAACAGGCTTGGCTTCTATCCATTTGGTGAACTTATCCACCATGACAAGTAAGTATTTTTTCTTGTGGGTTCCGCCTTTAAGGGTTCCAACCATGTCAAGCCCCCAGACCGTGAAGGGCCAAGTTATGGGGATAGTTTGGAGGGCAGTGGGTGGCATGTGGCTTTGGTTTGCGAAAAGCTGGCAACCGACGCATCGTTGGACTAAGTCCTGGGCGTCTGCCCGGGCCGTCGGCCAATAAAAGCCTGTACGGAAGGCCTTGCTTACAAGGGACCGAGCTGCGGCGTGATGACCACCGAGTCCGGCATGAATTTCAGCCAGAAGGTTCCGCCCTTCCTCTTCGAAGATGCACCTTTGAAGGACTCCGGTAGTGCTTTTTTTATAAAGCTCTCCCTCGTGGACTTTGTAGGCTTTAGATCGCCGCACTATGCAGCGTGCCTCGTTTTTGTCCTCGGGGAGTTCCTGCCTGGTAAGATAGACTAGGAAAGGTTCTGTCCACGGGGCGATGACGGCCATTATTACGTGGGCTGAAGGTGTGATCTCATTGGCAGAGCCTCCAATTATGTCAGATTGTTCGGTATCGGGCAGTGCGGTTGGGTCCGGGCTGTTATTGCCGGGTTCCCCTTCCCATGCTATGGATGTCTTAAATAACCTTTCCAAGAAGATGTTGGGGGGGGGGCTACATCGTGTTTTGCACCGATGCGTGCCAGGACATCTGCCGCCTGATTATTTTCCCGGGCTATATGGTGAAATTCGAGCCCTTCGAACCGAGCTGACATTTTTAAGACGGCGTTGCGGTAAGCTGCCATTTTTGGATCCTTGGCATCGAAGTCTCCATCGAATGCCCATGGATACAGCCATCCGGAGACCATGTAAAAGGGCCTCATATTCGGCTGCATTGTTGGAGTCTGTGTACATAATCTGGAGTACGTATTGAACTGTGTCTCCTGTGGGGGACGTCAGAACGACGCCAGCCCCTAGACCGGCCAACATTTTGGAGCTGTCGAAATGCATGATCCAGTTTGAATATGTGTCGTACTCTTTAGGGAGTTCGACCTCCGTCCATTCTGCGACGAAGTCGTCCAAAACTTGCGACTTGATAGCTCGACGTGGCTTATAAGTTATGTCGAATGGGAGGAGCTTAATGGCCCATTTTGCAATCCGGCCCGTCGCGTCGCGGTTGTTTATAATATCGTTAAGTGTTACTTCCGAGGCTACTATTATTGAACACTCTTGAAAGTAGTGTCGCAGCTTCCGGGATGCCATGAATACAGCGTACGTAATCTTTTGATAATGCGGGTACCATGATTTCACGGAGTGAGGACAGTGGACACATAATAGTCCGGCTTTTGAAGGGGGAATTTGTGTACGTCCGTTTCTCGTTCAACGACGAGCACTGCGCTTACAACCTGATGGGTTGCTGCAATGTACAATAGTATTGGTTCGCCAATGTTTGGCGCGGCCAGGACTGGGTTTGTTGCCAATACGGCTTTTATTTCGTCGAGTCCGGCCGTGGCGGCGCCCGTCCACTCGAAGTGTTCGGTGCGCCGAAGGAGGCGGTAGAGGGGTAGTGCCTTTTCTCCCAAGCGGGAGATAAAGTGGCTTAGAGCCGCCACGCATCCGGTTAATTTTTGTATTTGTTTGAGGTCCTTTGGGATATCCAATTGTGCCAGAGCTCGGATCTTGGCTGGATTTGCTTCAATTCCTCTACCGGATACAATGAAGCCCAAGAGCTTTCTGGCTGGAACGCCGAAAATGCATTTTTTCGGATTGAGCTTGATATCGTATGTTCGGAGGTTATCAAATGTGAGCCTCAAGTCGTCTACTAGAGACTCGACATGTCTTGTTTTAATGACCACGCCATCCACGTATGTCTCCACTGTTTTGCCGATCTGGTTTGCCAGACATGTCTGAATCATGCGCTGATATGTTGCGCCGACGTTTTTCAGCCCAAAGGGCATTGTGTTGAAGCAGAATGGGCCGTATGGTGTGATTAATGCCGTTGCGGCTTGGTCGGACTCTGCCATCTTGATTTGATGGTAACTGGAATATGCGTCGAGGAAACACAACGAATCGTGTCCTGCGGTAGCGTCGATAATTTGATCGATGCAGGGTAGAGGGAAGGGATCCTTTGGGCAAGCCTTGTTAAGGTCTTTAAAATCAACGCACAGGTGCCAGGATTTGTCCTTCTTTGGTACCATCACCAGGTTTGCTAGCCAGTTCGGATGTTTTATATCTTTGATGAATCCGGCCTCCAATAGCTTGGCTAGCTCCTCTGCCATGGCCTGTCTCTTAGGTTTGGAAAAATGCCGGAGAGCCTGTTTGACGGGTTTGAATCCTTCTAGGATATTTAAGCTGTGTTCGGCCAGCCTGCGTGGGATTCCTGGCATGTCTGAAGGGTGCCAGGCGAAAATGTCCCACTTCTCATGTAGGAACTCTCGCAGGGCGGCGTCTACACCAGGGTTTAATTGTCCCCCGATGGAAGCTGTTTTATTGGGGTCCATTGGATGGACGTGGAATTTGACTATTTCGTCCGCTGGTTTAAAGGAGGTGGACTTGGATCTTTTGTCGAGTATCATATCGTCCCTGTTCACCATGGAGCGCAGCGCAGTTAGCTCCTCAGCCGCTAGGGCTTCGGAGAGTGCCTCAAGGGCCAGTGCGGCTGTCTTATTTTCGGCACGGAGTGCTATGTCGGGATCACTAGCGAGAGTGATAATTCCGTTCGGCCCGGGCATCTTGAGCTTCATGTACCCGTAATGGGGTATTGCTTGGAAGATTGTAAACGCTTCCCTCCCTAGCAGAGCGTGGTATCCGCTACTGAACGGGGCCACTTGGAACGTGACCTCTTCGGACCTGTAATTATCCGGTGTGCCGAACACCACATCTAGTGTGATTTTTCCTGTACAGCGCGCTTCCCGACTGGGGATTATTCCTCTAAAGGTTGTGCTGCTTCGCTCAATGCGGTTCCAGTCTATTTCCATTTTTTGAAGGGTTTCCTCGTAAATGAGGTTCAATCCGCTGCCTCCATCCATGAGTACCTTGGTAAGGCGAAAGCCGTCCACTATTGGACTGAGGACCAATGCGGCTGATGCTCGGGCTGTTCGGAATTTAGGTTCATCACTGGCATTGAAAGTAATAGCCGTGTCACTCCATGGGTTTATTGTTGCTACTTGGTAGACTTCGGCAAGGCTGCGGAGTGTTCTTTTTCGCATATTATTTGATGCGAAAGTCTCGAAGACTGTTAATACCATACCGGTGTCTCTGGGGTGGCTTTCTGTGCCCTCCGGAATTAGAAGATCTTCGCCAATTTTGGCCACCTGCCGGAGTATCCAACATGCTCTAAGGCTGTGAGTTGGTGTGGCGCCCTCTGTACTGTGAATTTTACAGGGTCCATTAAGCCATCCTTCCAGTACGGTTCCATGCCCTGTAGAGGGTTTTTGCTTTTTGGTGTTTAACTCGGGTGTCCGGCGATGATGCGCCCTTTTATTTCGGACTGGGTTTGTCTTCAGGGCCGGATTATCCCAAAATTTTACTTCGGTTTTCCAGGCGCTTTCCATCACACAGTACTTTCGTACTATGGACGCCAAGTCAGCGAAGCGTGTAATATCACGACGACTTATGGCATTGAGGATTCCCTTGTTCGTGCAATTATTGTAGAAGAATGAGATTGCGTCTTCCTCGCGGCAGTCCTTGATCCTGTTCATAACCAGGAGGAATCTGGCCCAGTAATGATGTACTGTTTCTTCTGTCCTTTGCCTAATTTGGGATAGATCGCATATGTTCGGGTGGGTGGGTGGAATTAAATCCGAAACCTTACCCAATCTAAGACTCAGAGGCCAAGGAGTTTCCGAACTTGAGAGTTTGGATTCTTGGATGTTGTCCAATGAATCTAGCCCGTTGCCCGACTCTAAGTTCAGGTCTCGAGTGATGTCCTCCCCTCCACGGGTATCCAGCTTGGAGGGATCGGGAACTCGGACGTAGCTGGTCCTTAAGATAGATGAAGGGTCGCCGCACTGTCCCTCTACCGTGGCAACGTGATGGGTGACCTGGGGAGAGTTGATCTCTCTCAGATCAGGTTTAGGCATGATCTGGTCATAATCCGTAGCGACTCCCAGGGCGGCGATGCGATCCAAGAGCTCGTTTATGGAAGAGAGCTCCATTGGATCTAACTGCTCGGCAAGTTCCGAGCTGACATGAAGATTGCTTTTGATGACCCGAGAGGTCTTCGTCGGCGCAGCATCCGAACAGGCGGTCATAAGAAAACCACCTAGCCGGAGAGTTTGGCCGATAGCCAAAGCTCCCTTAGCGACGGTGTCATCTTTAAAGACGGGATGAGGCATCCTTCCTGATGGCGACGGCATAGAGGAACTCTCAATGAAAGCACCAATGTCGGTGTCAAAACCGGCCGATCTTGGGTAGGGGGTCCCGAACTGTGCGTCTAGGCGGATGGTAACAGGAGACAAGGGACACGATGTTTTTACCCAGGTTCGGGCCCTCTCGATGGAGGTAAAACCCTACTCCTGCTTGATTAATATTGATGATATGGGTAGTACAAGAGTAGATCTACCACGAGATCAACGAGGCTAAACCCTAGAAGCTAGCCTATGGTATGATTGTTGTTTTGTTGTACGGACTAAAACCCTCCGGTTTATATAGACACTGGAGAGGACTAGGGTTACACCGAGTCGGTTACAATGGTAGGAGATCTACATATCCGTATCGCCAACCTTGCCTTCCACGCCAAGGAAAGTCCCTACCGGACACGGGACGAAGTCTTCAATCTTGTATCTTCATAGCACAGGAGTCCGGCCGAAGGTATAGTCCGGCTATCCGGACACCCCCTAATCCAGGACTCCCTCAGGAACCTTCGCGAGGGTCGTTTTTGGAACAAACGCAATCCAGGAGACTTAGAGTGGTCGTCAAGGAAGCAACGAGGTGACCACGAGGTAGGAGGGCGCGCCCCCACCCTCGTGGGCCCCTCGTGGCTCCACCGACCTACTTCTTTCGCCTATATATACTCATATACCCTGAAAACATCCAAGAGCACCACGAAACCCTATTTCCACCGCCGCAACCTTCTGTACCCGTGAGATCCCATCTTGGGGCCTTTTCCGGCGCTCTGCCGGAGGGGGAATCAATCATGGAGGGCTTCTACATCAACACCATGGCCTCTCTAATGATACGTGAGTAGTTTACCATAGACCTTCGGGTCCATAGTTATTAGCTAGATGGCTTCTTCTCTCTCTTTGGATCTCAATACAAAGTTCTCCTCGATCTTCTTGGAGATCTATTCGATGTAATCCTTTTTGCGGTGTGTTTGTCGAGATCCGATGAATTGTGGGTTTATGATCAAGATTATCTATGAACAATATTTGATTCTTCTCTGAATTATTTTATGCATGATTTAAATATCTTTGCAAGTCTCTTTGAATTATTGGTTTAGTTTGGCCTACTAGATTGATCTTTCTTGCAATGGGAGAAGTGCTTAGCTTTGGGTTCAATCTTGCGGTGTCCTTTCCCAGTGACAACAGGGGCAGCAAAGCACATATTTTATTGTTGCCATCGAGGATAAAAAGATGGGATTTATATCATATTGCTTGAGTTTATCCCTCTACATCATGTCATCTTGCCTAATGCGTTACTCTGTTCTTATGAACTTAATACTCTAGATGCATGCTGGATAGTGGTCGATGTGTGGAGTAATAGTAGTAGATGTAGAATCGTTTCGGTCTACTTGTCACGGACGTGATGCCTATATACATGATCATGCCTAGATATTCTCATAACTATGCGCTTTTCTATCAATTGCTCGACAATAATTTGTTCACCCACCGTAGAATATGCTATCTTGAGAGAAGCCACTAGTGAAACCTATGGCCCCCGAGTCTATCTTCCATCATATTATTTTCCTATAAATTTGCTATGTCTGCCGTTGTTTGTTTTGCAATCTTTACTTTCCAATCTATACAACAAAAATACCAAAAATATTTATCTTATTATCTTTATCAGATCTCACTTTTGCAAGTAGCCGTGAATGGATTGACAACCCCTTTATCGTGTTGGTTGCAAGGTTTTCTATTATTTGTGCAGGTACGAGGGACTTGCGTGTAGTCTCCTACTGGATTGATACCTTGGTTCTAAAAAACTGAGGGAAATACTTACGCTACTTTGCTGCATCACCCTTTCCTCTTAAAGGGAAAACCAACGCATGCTCAAGAGGTAGCAAGAAGGATTTCTGGCGCTATTGCCGGGGAGATCTACGCACAAGTCAAGACATACCAAGTACCCATCACAAACTCTTCTCCCTCGCATTACATTATTTGCCATTTGCCTCTCATTTTCCTCTCCCCCACTTCACCTTTGCCGTTTTTCTTCGCCCCTTTTCCGCTTGCCTTTCTTCCGCCATGGCTGAATCAAAAAGAGCTAAGGGTTCTTGGTAGAACCTGGGGTCCTACCGAACCGGTTCCTGAGGTTGTAGGGGAAGATCGGAGGAGGTTGGGGGCATGAGCATGGCTCCGGCGCGCGGGCGCCGTAGCGAGCTCAGGGAAGGGAGGCGACAACTAGGGATTGGAGGAGGCTAGGGTTTGGGGTCTGGCTCCTCTAGGAGCCGGGCAATAATATTATTTTTATTGCTTAATCTCAAAAGTAGTCTTACAGCTAGTATATATAACCACGATGCGGAAAATAAGATAACTTGTGGGCCAAGCCCCTAACTAAACTTGCCCGGTGGGCCTCCTACGGGCATAAGTTTGCCTGGTCATAACATCTCTCCCCGCCTACGCAAACAGCTCATCCTCGAGCTGAAAGTCTGGATAGTATTGGCGGAACTCATCACGTTGCTCCCAAGTGGCCTCCTCCGCCCGAAGTCCAGTCCACTGAATCAGCACATACCACACACCATGACGGAGCTGGGCCTGCAACACCTTCTCCGGTCCTGGAAGGATGCGTCCGTCGAAGGTCGGAGGGAGCGCTAGAGGGGCCGTAGGTGGCTCCCCACGGTAAGGCTTCAGCAGCCCCACATGGAAGACGTCATGGATGCGGGCTCTAGCAGGAAGCTGAAGGCGGTAGGCCACCTTCCCGATCCACTGGAAGGATGGGTGGCCGGCCATAGACCACCTCAAAAGGAGTGGCGCACAGGGCGGAGTGGTCGGAGGTGTTGTTGCAGTACTCCGCCCATGAGAGCCAATCGACACAAGCACGAGGACGATCAGATGTGACATAACGCAAATACATGGCAATCGCCTTGTTGACGACCTCGGACTAACCGTCCGTCTGAGGATGGAATGTTGTGCTTAGGCGGAGTTGCACGCCCGCCAAACGGAAGAGATCGCACCAAGCCATGACCGTTAAACACTGGGTCCCTGATACGTCTCCAACGTATGTATAATTTTTGATTGCTCCATGCTATATTATCTACTGTTTTGGATCATATTGGGCTTTATTATTCACTTTTATATTATTTTTGGGACTAACCTATTAACTGGAGGCCCAGCCCAGAATTACTGTTTTTTGCCTATTTTAGAGTTTCGAAGAAACGGAATATCAAACGGAGTCCAAATGGAATGAAACCTTCGGGAACGTGATTTTCTCACCGAACATGATCTGGGAGACTTGGACCCTATGTCAAGAAAGCTCGAGGCGGGAACGAGGTAGGGGGCGCGCCTACCCCCCTAGGGCGCACCCCCACCCTCGTGGGGCCCACGAAGCTCCACCGACGTACTTCTTCCTCCTATATATACCTACGTACCCCCAAACGATCAGATACGGAACCAAAAACCTAATTCCACCGCCGCAACCTTCTGTACCCACAAGATCCCATCTTGGGGCCTATTCCGGAGCTCCGCCGGAGGGGGCATCTACCACGGAGGGCTTCTACATCATCATAGCCCCTCCGATGAAGTGTGAGTAGTTTACCTCAGACCTTCGGGTCCATAGTTAGTAGCTAGATGGCTTCTTCTCTCTTTTTGGATCTCAATACAATGTTCTCCCCCTCTCTCGTGGAGATCAATTCGATGTAATCTTCTTTTTGCGGTGTGTTTGTTGAGACCGATGAATTGTGGGTTTATGATCAAGTCTATCTATGAACAATATTTGAATCTTCTCTAAATTCTTTTATGTATGATTGGTTATCTTTGCAAGCCTCTTCGAATTATCAGTCTAGTTTGGCCTACTAGATTGGTTTTTCTTGCAATGGGAGAAGTGGTTAGCTTTGGGTTCAATCTTGCAGTGTCATTTCCCAGTGACAGTAGGGGCAGCAAGGCACGTATTGTATTGTTTCCATCGAGGATAACAAGACAGGGTTTTTATCATATTGCATGAATCTATCCCTCTACATCATGTAATCTTGCTTAAGGCGTTACTCTGTTTTTAACTTAATACTCTAGATGCATGCTGGATAGCGGTCGATGAGTGGAGTAATAGTAGTAGATGCAGGCAGGAGTCGGTCTACTTGCCTCGGACGTGATGCCTATATACATGATCATACCTAGATATTCTCATAACTATGCGCAATTCTGTCAATTGCTCAACAGTAATTTGTTCACCCACCGTAGAAATACTTATGCTCTTGAGAGAAGCCACTAGTGAAATCTATGGCCCCCGGGTCTATCTCTATCTTTATCATCTTCCATCACTTTATTATTGCTTTGCTTTTTTACTTTGCCTTTTATTTTAATTTGCATCTCTATACCAAAAATACGAAAAATATTATCTATCATCTCTATCAGATCTCACTCTCGTAAGTGGCCGTGAAGGGATTGGCAACCCCTATTCGCGTTGGTTGCGAGGAGTTATTTGCTTTGTGTAGGTACGAGGGACTCGCGTGTAGCTTCCTACTGGATTGATACCTTGGTTAAAAAACTGAGGGAAATACTTACGCTACTTTGCTGCATCATCCTTTCCTCTTCGGGAAAATCCAACGCAGTGCTCAAGAGGTAGCAAGAAGAATTTCTGGCGCCGTTGCTGGGGAGTCTACGCAAAAGTCAACATACCAAGTACCCATCACAATCCCTTATCTCCCGCATTACATTATTTGCCATTTGCCTCTCGTTTTCCTATCCCCCACTTCACCCTTGCTGTTTTATTCGCCCTCTCTTTTCCATGTGCCTTCTTTTTGCTTGCATCTTCGCTTGCTACAAGTTTATGGATCCTCATCCACTTGCTAATCTCTTTAAGAGATCCAATTATGATGAACCTATTGCTAGTGAATTGAGTGCACTAGATTATCTTTATGAGGTTTTTCCTGAAATTCGTGAATCTGAAAATTGTGATGAAGTACTTTATGAAGCGATTTACGACAGATCTTTGAATAAAAAGCATGATTGCAATGATTTTACTATAAATTCTATTGATGTCAATTGTGCTAATGATATGCAAAACCCTAAGCTTGGGTATGCTAGTTTTGCTATTTCTATTACTTGTTGCAATGATCATGATTGGGGTGATTCTTCTTGTGATCTTGAAAATTTATTTAATCCCCATGATCAATATGAGATTGATAATATTGTTTGCAATAATATTGAAAGTGGGTTTGGAAGAGTGTCAACTTTAGATCCCACATATTTGGAGAACATTCAATCTTATGAAATTTTTTATAAAAATGGGTTTGGAGAGGTCATGGCTTTAGTTAAAGTTGATCCCACTATCTTGGAAGAGTGTCAACTTTGCATGCATATGGATCGTGTTGAGAATATGTTTTGTGATAGCTATATAGTTGAATTTTCTTATGATCCTACATGTAATTATTATGAGAGAGGAAAATATGGTTGTAGAAATTTTCATGTTACTAAATTACCTCTCTTTATGTTGAGATTGTTATTGTTTCCTTCCGCTTCCTTGCATATGCTACTTTTTGCTTGCCTTGATAATTTGTTTGCCTATAAGATGCCTATGCATAGGAAGTATGTTAGACTTAGATGTGTTTGTCACGTATTTTTCACGATGCTCTCTTCACGCTTCAATTCTTATCTTTTATGCGAGCATCATTAAGAATATCAATGCCTAGATAAAAGGCTTTAAAGAAAAGCGCTTGTTGGGAGACAACCCAATATATTTCCTTTCTTTTTAGGAATAAATATTTGTTCTAGCCTCTGGTTAGATGTGTTTTTATGTTTTAATTAGTGTTTGTGCCAAGTTAAACCTATAGGATCTTCTTGGATGATAGTTATTTGATCTTGCTGTAATTTCCAGAAACTTTCTGTTCATGAAAACAATTGATAAAAATCACCAGAACGTGGTAAAATAGTGATTCCAATTGCTGCTGATCAATAAACAAATTGTCTGGGTCGTCCTATTTTAGTAGAGTTTTTGGAGTTCCAGAAATTTGCGTTAGTTACAGATTACTACAGACTGTTCCGTTTTTGACAGATTCTGTTTTTCGTGTGTTGTTTGCTTATTTTGATGAATCTATGGCTAGTAAAATAGTTTATAAACCATAGAGAAGTCGGAATACAGTAGGTTTAACACCAATATAAATAAATAGTGAGTTCATTACAGTACCTTGAAGTGGTCCTTTGTTTTATTTCGCTAACGGATCTCACGAGATTTCTATTGAGTTTTGTGTTGTGAAGTTTTCAAGTTTTGGGTGAAATCTTTTGATGGATTATGGAACAAGGAGTGGCAAGAGCCTATCTTGGGGATTCCAATGGCACCCCCAAGATAATCTAAGGACACCAAAAAGTCAAAGCTTGGAGATGCCCCGGAAGGCATCCCCTCTTTCGTCTACTTCCATCGGTAACTTTACTTGGAGCTATATTTTTATTCACCACATGATATGTGTTTTGCTTGGAGCGTCTTGTATTATTTGAGTCTTTTATTTTTAGTTTACCACAATCATCCTTACTGTACAAACCTTTTGAGAGAGCCATACATGAATTGGAATTTGATAGAATACTCTATGTGCTTCACTTATATCTTTTGAGCTATATAGTTTTGCTCTAGTGCTTCACTTATATCTTTTAGAGCACGGTGGTGGATTTGTTTTATAGAAACTATTGATCTCTCATGCTTCACTTAGATTAATTTGAGAGTCTTAATTAGCATGGTAATTTGCTTAATAATTTTAAAATGCTTGGTATTCAAGATTTGTAAATCTTCCTTTTGAGTGCGTTGAATACTAAGAAAAGTTTGATATTTGATAATTGTTTTGAGATATGGAGGTGATAATATCAAAGTCGTGCTAGTTGAGTAGTTGTGAATTTGAGAAATGCTTGTGTTGAAGTTTGCAAGTCCCGTAGCATGCATGTATGGTAAACGTTATGTAACAAATTTGAAATATGAGGTGTTCTTTGATTGTCTTCCTTATGAGTGGCGGTCGGGGACGAGCGATGGTCTTTTCCTACCAATCTTTCCCCCTAGGAGCATGCGCGTAATGCTTTGGTTTTTGATGGCTTGTAGATTTTTGCAATAAGTATATGAGTTCTTTATGACTAATGTTGAGTCCATGGATTATACGCACTCTCACCCTTCCATCATTGCTAGCCTCTTCGGTACCGTGCATTGCCCTTTCTGACATTGAGAGTTGGTGCAGACTTCGCTGGTGCATCCAAACCTCGTGATATGATACACTCTTTCACACATAAACCTCCTTATATCTTCCTCAAAACAACCACCATACCTACCTATTATGGCATTTCCATAGCCATTCCGAGATATATTGCCATGCAACTTTCCACCATACTGTTCATCATGACACATTCATCATTGTCATATTGCTTAGCATGATCATGTAGTTGACATAGTATTTGTGGCAAAGCCACCATTCATAATTCTTTCATACATGTCACTCTTGATTCATTGCGTATCCCGGTACACCGCTGGAGGCATTCATATAGAGTCATACCTTATTCTAGTATCGAGTTGTAATCATTTAGTTGTAAATAAATAGAAGTGCGATGATCATCATTTTCTAGAGAATTGTCCCAAGTGAGGAATAATAAAAAAAGAGAAAAAGAGAGAAGGTACAATGCTACTATCCTTTACCACACTTGTGCTTCAAAGTAGCACCATAATCATCATGATAGAGAGTCTCTTGTTTTGTCACTTTCATATACTGGTGGGAACTTTTCATCATAGAACTTTGCTTGTATATTCCAACAATGGGCCTCCTCAAGTGCCCTAGGTCTTCGTGAGAAAGCAAGTTGGATGCACACCCACTTAGTTTCTTTTGTTGAGCTTTCATACATTTATAGCTCTAGTGCATCCGTTGCATGGCAATCCCTACTCCTTGCATTAACATCAATCGATGGGCATCTCCATAGCCCATTGATTAGCCTCGTTAATGTGAGATCTTCTCCATTTTTTTATTCTCCACATAACCCCCATCATTATATTCTATTACACCCATAGTGCTATGTTCATGGCTCGCACTCATGTATTGCGTGAAGGTTTATAAGTTTGAAATTATTAAAGTATGAAACAATTGCTTGGCTTGTCATCGGGGTTGTGCATGATGAGAGCATTCTTGTGTGACGAATATGGAGCAGGACTAAACTATATGATTTTGTAGGGATGAACTTTCTTTGGCCATGTTATTTTGAGAAGACATAATTGCTTAGTTAGTATGCTTGAAGTATTATCATTTTTATGTCAATATGAAATTTTGTCTTGAATCTTTCAGATATGAATATTCATACCACAATTAAGAAGATTTGCATTGAAATTATGCCAAGTAGCACTCCACATCAAAAATTCTTTTTTTATCATTTACCTACTCGAGGACGAGCAGGAATTAAGCTTGGGGATGCCTGATACGTCTCCAACGTATCTATAATTTTTGGTTACTCCATGCTATATTATCTACTGTTTTGGATCATATTGGGCTTTATTATTCACTTTTATATTATTTTTGGGACTAACCTATTAACTGGAGGCCCAGCCCAGAATTCTTGTTTTCTGCCTATTTTAGAGTTTCGAAGAAACGGAATATCAAACAGAGTCCAAACGGAATGAAACCTTCGGGAACTTGATTTTCTCACCGAACATGATCTAGGAGACTTGGACCCTACGTCAAGAAAGCTCCGAGGTGAGCATGAGGTAGGGGGCGCGCCTACCCCCCAAGGGCGCGCCCCCACCCTCGTGGGGCCCACGAAGCTCCACCGACGTACTTCTTCCTCCTATATATACCTACGTACCCCCAAATGATCAGATACAGAGCCAAAAACCTAATTCCACCGCCGCAACCTTCTGTACCCATGAGATCCCATCTTGGGGCCTGTTCCGGAGCTCCGCTAGAGGGGGCATCTACCACGGAGGGCTTCTACATCATCATAGCCAATTCGATGAAGTGTGAGTAGTTTACCTCAGACCTTCGGGTCCATAGTTAGTAGCTAGATGGCTTCTTCTCTCTTTTTGGATCTCAATACAATGTTCTCCCCCTCTCTCGTGGAGATCTATTTGATGTAATCTTCTTTTGCGGTGTGTTTGTTGAGACCGATGAATTGTGGGTTTATGATCAAGTCTATCTATGAACAATATTTGAATCTTCTCTAAATTCTTTTATGTATGATTGGTTATCTTTGCAAGCCTCTTCGAATTATCAGTCTAGTTTGGCCTACTAGATTGGTTTTTCTTGCAATGGGAGAAGTGGTTAGCTTTGGGTTCAATCTTGCAGTGTCATTTCCCAGTGACAGTAGGGGCAGCAAGGCACGTATTGTATTGTTTCCATCGAGGATAACAAGACGGGGTTTTTATCATATTGCATGAATCTATCCCTCTACATCATGTAATCTTGCTTAAGGCGTTACTCTGTTTTTAACTTAATACTCTAGATGCATGCTGGATAGCGGTCGATGAGTGGAGTAATAGTAGTAGATGCAGGCAGGAGTCGGTCTACTTGCCTCGGACGTGATGCCTATATACATGATCATACCTAGATATTCTCATAACTATGCGCAATTCTGTCAATTGCTCAACAGTAATTTGTTCACCCACCGTAGAAATACTTATGCTCTTGAGAGAAGCCACTAGTGAAATCTATGGCCCCCGGGTCTATCTCTATCTTTATCATCTTCCATCACTTTATTATTGCTTTGCTTTTTTACTTTGCCTTTTATTTTAATTTGCATCTCTATACCAAAAATACGAAAAATATTATCTATCATCTCTATCAGATCTCACTCTCGTAAGTGGCCGTGAAGGGATTGACAACCCCTATTCGCGTTGGTTGCGAGGAGTTATTTGCTTTGTGTAGGTACGAGGGACTCGCGCGTAGCTTCCTACTGGATTGATACCTTGGTTCTCAAAAACTGAGGGAAATACTGACGCTACTTTGCTGCATCATCCTTTCCTCTCCGGGGAAATCCAACGCAGTGCTCAAGAGGTAGCAGTCCCGATCACTGACGATCAAAGAGGGAAATCCATGGACACGAACGATACCGTCAAAGAAGGCGCGGGCCACGGAGGCAGCAGTGTAGGGATGACCGAGCGTGATGAAGTGAGCATACTTGGAGAAGTGGTCGACCATCGTGAGAATGACCGATTTGTCGCCCACCTTGGGGAGGCCCTCGATGAAGTCCATGGAGATATCCACCCAGACCTGAGACGACGCCTCCAACGGCTGGAGCAGACCAGCCGACCGTAGTGTCTCGGTCTTGTTGCGCTGGCATGTCACACACCGAACCCAGTCACGGACCAGGGCCCGATCCCCAGGGATGTAGGAGTCGGCTTGGAGACGATGGAGAATTTTCTGCACACCCTCATGGCCCGCCAAGTGGGCGAGCAGCAACACCTGGTGGCGGAGATCATCATGCGCCGGCACGAAGACCCGATGCCCATGCAGGAGCATGCCGTTGGTGAAGCGCCACGGCCCGTCCAACTCACCTACCGCCAGCCGCTGCTGAAGGCAGAGGGCGTCAGCCGCGGTCGCCGTAGCCCGGCGAATGTCGGTGAAGAGGCCGAAGGTCGACCCAGAGCGGATGCACAGTATGGCCCCCTCAGAGTCGACGGTGGTGGAGTCGGGGTCGGCGTCGCGGTGCGACAAGGCATCGGCCACGATATTAAGACGGCCCAGGTGATACTGGACGGAGAAGTCGAAGCTGAAGAGCTTGCTGATCCACTGGTGTTGCGGCACGGTCGAGAGCCTCTGGTCCAGCAATAACTTGAGACTGTAGTGATCCGTGCGAATCCGGAAGGACCGGCCCCACAGATAGGGCTGCCAGTGGCGCACCGCCTACACCAAGCCAATGAGCTCCCGCTCATATGCCGCGAGCTTAAGATGGAGAGGAGTGAAAGGCCCGTTGAAGAAAGCGAGAGGGCCATCGCCCCGATGAAGCACGATGCTGAACCCCGCGCCCGAGGCATCACAATCCACCACGAACGAGCGTCAAAGTCCGGCATCCGAAGAACGAGGCCCGTCGTGAGGGCCCCCTTGAGGGCCTCGAATCCCGCCGTCGCCTCGTCGTCCCATGAGAAGGCGTCGCGGCGCAGCAAACGCGTGAGGGGCGATGCGATGCGGCTGAACTCCCGGATAAACTTCCGGTAGTATCCCGCGAGGCCGAGAAAACCGCGAAGAGCCCGCGGAAAGTGCGCGTCGGCCAGGCTGCGACGGCTGCCACCTTGTCGGCATCCATAGCAACCCCGTCGGCCGAGATGACGTGGCCAAGGTAGGCGACCGAAGGCGTCCCAAATGAGCACTTCGAGCGCTTAAGATGAAGATGGTGCGCCCGAAGCTCGTTGAAGACGATTGCGGCGTGCTGGAGGTGCTCTGCCCAGGATGCGCTGTAGATAAGAATGTCATCAAAGAAAACGAGAACAAACCGATGTAAGTAGGGTCAAAGGATGTCGTTCATCAGATCCTGGAAGGTCGCCGGGGCGTTGGAGAGGCCAAAGGTCATCACCAAGAACTCGAAGTGGCCGTGGTGAGTTCGAAACGCCGTCTTGACAATGTCGTCCAGGTGCATGCGCACCTGGTGGTACCCCGACCTGAGATCAAGCTTGGTGAAGAAGCGTGCCCCATGGAGCTCATCCAGGAGCTCATCGACCACCGGAATTGGAAACTTATCCTTGAGTGTGAGAGCATTAAGGGCACGGTAGTTGATGCAGAAGCGCCATGTGTCGTCCGACTTGCGGATGAGGAGAACCGGCACGGTAAGCGGCGACGTGGAGATCCGAATGATGCCTGTGGCAAGCATGAGTGCACACTGCCTCTCCAACTCATCCTTCTGCAGCTGCGGATAACGGTAAGGACGCACGGCCACCGGTACGGAGCCCGGCTGGAGATGGATACGGTGATCATAAGCCCGGGCGGGCGGAAGGCCCTGCGGCACGGTGAATAGGTCGTCGTGCTGCTGCAGAAGGGGCTCCAATAGTGGGTACTCGGCCTCGGAGGTAGCCGCGGCCAGCTGAAGCTGCGGCGTTGCCGGTGCGGCGCCCCCAACACCGTCCCACCAGATGCGGTAGCCCAGCCGCCAGAAGGTCATCGTCAGAGCGTCGAAGTCCCGAAGTATGGGACCGAGGGTCCGCAGGAAGTCGACGCCAAGGATGAAGTCGAAACAACCCGAGTCAATGCCCGCACATGTGATGGAGAAGTGTTCATCGCCGACTGTGATGGGTACGTCCCGTGCGAGGCCATGACACCAGAGGCGATCGCTGTTGGCCAACGTGACCCGAAGTTGCTCCCCGCCCGTCGGCTGAAGCGCTAAGCGACACATGCTAGCCTCGGGCAGAAAGTTATGGGTGGAGCCTCTATCCACCAAGGACACCAAGCGCTCTCCATGGATTATCACCGTCAAGAGCATGGTCCGCTTGTCTCAGATGCCAGCGAGCGCGTGGAGAGTGACCACTAGGGCCATCGCCGGGGCAGCCGCGGGTGCGGTCTCAGCAGCCGCGGGTGCGGTCTCAGCAGCCGCTGGGGCCGCTAGGGCATCGGCCCCGTCGGCCAGGGTGTCGTCCTCGACGAAGTCGACCGTCTCCAAGTAGAAGAGGCGCGGGCAGACATGGCTCGGTGTATAGGGCTCATCACAGTTAAAGCAGAGGCCCTGGCGCCGCCGCTCCATCTGCTCCGCCGGAGAGAGATACCGGAAGGGTCGCGTCATGGCCGGGGTAGTAGTCGCTGGAGCGCCCGGAGGTGGCCGGCCCGGCGCAGGGGACGGTCGGGCGGCCTACCAGGCTCCTCGAGCCGGGGCGGCCGGCTGCATGGCCTGGGTACGAGCCTCGAAGGCACGGGTGTAATACATGGCCGTTTGGAGATCCTGAGGGCCGCAGAGCTCCACGTCCATGCAGATGTGATCCGGAAGGCCACCGACAAAGAGGTCGGCGCACTACTGCACCGTCACACCTGACGCATGGCACGCCAGGGCCTGGAAGCGGTCAGCGAAGTCCTGCACCGTGGAGGTGAAGGGAAGGCGGCCGAGCTCCGCCAGGCGGCTCCCGCGAACTGGAGGCCCAAAGCAAAGGAGACAAAGCTCGCGGAAGCGCTCCCAAGGAGGCATGGCACCCTCGTCCTACTCGAGAGCATAATACCATGTTTGTGCTGCGCCGCGGAGGTGGTAGGAGGCGAGCTAGGTACGCTCCGATGCGAGGGTGCGCTGCCCGCGAAAGAACTGGGTGCACTGGTTGAGCCACTTGAGGGGGTCCTCCGTGCCGTCATATATGGCGAAGTCAATCTTGGTGAACCACAGCGGTGCCTGGGACAGAGCGCCGTGTCGAGCTGGCTCGGAGGTGCGGAGCAACGAGGCGGGTGGCTGTCGGTGTCAAAACCGGTGGATCTCGGGTAGGGGGTCCCGAACTGTGTGTCTAACGCGGATGGTAACAGGAGACGGGGGACATGATGTTTACCCAGGTTCGGGCCCTCTCGATGGAGGTAATACCCTACTTCCTACTTGATTGATCTTGATGATATGAGTATTACAAGAGTTGATCTACCACGAGATCATAGAGGCTAAACCCTAGAAGCTAGCCTATGGTATGATTGTTGTTGTCCTGGACTAAACCCTCCGGTTTATATAGACACCGGAGGGGGCTAGGGTTACACAGAGTCGGTTACAAGGGAGGAGATCTACATATCCGTATTGCCAAGCTTGCCTTCCACGCCAAGGAGAGTCCCATCCGGACACGGGTCGAAGTCTTCAATCTTGTATCTTCATAGTCCAACAGTCCGACCAAAGGATATAGTCCTGCTGTCCGAGGACCCCCTAATCCAGGACTCCCTCAGTAGCCCCTGAACCAGGCTTCAATGATGATGAGTGCGACGTGCAGATTTGTCTTCGGCATTGCAAGGCGGGTTCTTCCTTCGAATACTCCATAGAAGATATTGAACACAAGGATAGTGTCCGGCTCTGCAAAACAAATTCCACATACCACCGCAGAGAGAATAATATTTCCACAAATCTAATTTGCCAACGCATGTTGCAGCATGACAACGCACCACGACCCGGTCATTATTCGAACCGTTTTTCACAACCAGCCACTGCACCCAACGCGAGGCGGTTTCCTTGGCACGTCTTGTCGAAGCAGAGATCATGTCCCCTTATGTCGGAATTCTCATCAATACGGGTGTGGGCAACCCAACCGCGCCATCAGTTACGGCGCTTGGGGAATAAGAGGTTTTACCAGGTGAGTGGGGAGGCGCATCGCCCCTTCCGCCCTTATAAAGGGACAATGATTTACTCTTTTCACCCATGTCTTCTCCCTGATTCATTCCCTTCTGCTCAAGCTCCAGCGCCCAAGCGTTCATCTTCTCTGGCCACAAAAGGTCCTCCGAAGATGTCCGGATCCGGAGCAGGAGGAAAATGGATGGCCCCTATCGTCCGAGAGAAGGATATCAAAAAGCTTTGGGAGGCCGGGTACCTGGCCAAGAAAATCAGCCACCATCTCCCGACGGCGGGACAGATCGTCCCTACTTCGGAACCCCACGAAAGGGTTGTATTCCTCCCTCACTTTGTCCGCGGGCTAGGGTTTCCCCTCCACTCGTTCGTCGGTGGCATCATGTATTATTATGGGATCGACCTACAAAACCTGTCCCCTAATTCCTTCCTCAACATCTCGACATTCATTGTCGTGTGCGAGGCTTTTCTCCGCATTTCACCGCACTTCAGTTTATGGCTGAAGATTTTTAATGTGAAGCCCAAGGTGGTGGGCGGCGAGCACACCGAGTGTGGGGGCGCTATGGTGAGCAAGATGCCCAACGTCATATGGCCAACGGGAACCTTTAATGATTCTGTCAAGGAGTGGCAACAACAATGGTTTTATATCACTAAGCCACGTGGCAAGGAATGGGCCACCTCTCCCGAGTTTTGATCCGGTGCCCCCCGGCGGCTTACATCCTGAGTTAAGAAAGGCCTGGACTGGTCCTTGTTCGATGAAGTGTCGGTGCTCCAGACGCGCGTGGAGGATATGGGATACAAGAACATTGAACTTGTCAATGTGGTCCAGGTGATGTTAGTTCGCCGGATCTTGCCTTGTTAGCACCGGACTAGAAATTTATGGGAATTTGATCCGGCCAGGCACCAGACCTTGCGAGAGTTTTTCGGCTCCTCGCACAAGGACATTTGGAAGGTGCTTTTTAAGTCCAGCAAATCATGGCCGGACTCCGCCGAGGACCGCGGGTACCAACTATCCCGCCCTGCAAGTTCGGTAAGTCATCAAAACTTTTGATCCGTGTATCCCAAGGGAAGCGCTTAACGCATTTTATACAATTCTCCCAGGGCTGGACGAAGAGATCCATTGTCCGGCCCCGCTGCCCGAAGAACCAGACATCCCACTTCTAACGAAGATGCTGGTCCCGGCGCCTTACAAGGTGCCAAAGAAGACGGCCGAGAAGGAGGCCAAAAAGACTCGGGGCGGCCTTCGTCGCCGCGGCACTTCAGACACAAAATCCGAAGGCTCCAATGCCCATTCCGCCTCCAAAGAGGACGAGGACGAGGAGGAAGATGAATCCCCTGCGGGGGGAAGAAAGAAGAGGACGGCCTCCGCAAACTTGGAGGCCGAGCTTCCCAAAAGGGGAAAGGCTCCTCTTCCGGAGGAGTCCACTGCCGCCGCCGACAGTGGCCCGGCATGGGATCCCAGGGCCCAGCCCCTGGTGAACTCGTAAGTATATAAAATCCGAATACATTTTAGGCGTCCGGACTCATCGTGGCTTAGTATTTTAACCTAAGCCATATTTTTTTATAGTCCGACGAGGTCTTGTACCAAAAAAACCCTCATCAGAGGACTTTCTGAGCTCAAATGCTATGGAGAGCGGGACGCCCCCAAAGGCCCCTTCCTCCAAACAGGTGCATTACACCGAGGCTTCGTCCCGGAAGGACCCCGGCCAAGGAGGAAAGGAAAAAACTGTGAAGGCGGCGCCTGGAGGTCAAACCTTAGGGGCCGGACACGTGGGGGAAAAGATTCCCATTGGGGCTGACGGCGGGGGTGATCCTTTGTTCAGCTCCCAGTCGGATACGATTCCAGAGACCTATACGGCTCCGGAATCAAGCAGGCAGGCTCCTTCAGCTGGAGGGGGCGTGCCTGTTCCATTGGCGACCTCTGTCTATCCATAAGTGTCGGATGCTTTGTTAGTGGCGTTGAAAGATGCCTCCATCGTTGATGAACACCGTGCCCTTATGGGTGCGGGGATTCAGAAGATTTAGTCAACTGAGAGTGGACTGAACGAAGCCTGTATCGGCCTTATAAGAGACTTTGAGGTATGTTTTATGAGTTGCCGAAGAGTGTCATAGTATAGATAGTAGCCCCTGATACACTGTTCGGTGAAAGAAAGAACGGACATGGCATCGAATTAATGATCGCAGGAAGGCTCATTGAATGATATTGATTTCTCTTCTGTTACAAGCAAGTGTCTGTAGCGGCTGCTGCCTCTCGTACTGTGGAGATCTCCGGATTGAAGCAAAGTCTGGAGCGGGCCATGGAAGAACTTGGCCAATTGAGAATGCAGTTGAGAGATAAACCAGGTATGCACAAGCTTTGCTCGTGTTTATTGCGAAATAAATTTTCAGTATGAAATAAGCTGCATAATTTGTGCTAGGGGTTATGACCGAAGTCGAGGCCCTCAAAAGGGTCATTGCCAAGGCCGAGAAAAAGGCGGCCACAGAGCGGACTATTCGTGAGAAACACGAGGCCGGAGTTATTAAAGCTGAGCAGGAGCTGTGAGAGGCCATAAGGAAATGCGAGACCTTGGAGCAGAGTTTAACAGAGAAAGAGTCCGAACTCACCAAGGCACATCAGGCCGCGAGCGATGCCCGGGGGGAAACCCAAATCGCCCTGTAAGGATCCAAGAGGCGAGAAAGATCGCGGCGGGTAAGGCTTTTTCCATGTAAAGCAAGTATTTGAAGGGGAAACTATGTTTCTGATTTTGAATCCGGATTTCTCAGGGGTATTTGCCGAGCTACCTCGCAGCATATCAGATGCCGCCCAATTCTACCAAGCCGAAGAAAGGAACACCATAGATAAGCTCTTCTGGTTGCAGTATTTGGCGCCGCATTATCCGGTGCCCTTTGCCGATCAACTAAAACAGCTGATCGAACTGCATAAGGCGGCGGAACTAGCCATGAAAGATCTGGTTATCCGGCTATGGCCTGCCGATCCGATTCCAAGCAGCTACTTCGGGCTCGTGAAGCGGCTTGTAAGCGCTTGCCCTTGACTTGATGTCATCAAGCGGTCGGTCTGTATAGAAGGTGCGCGAACGGCCTTCACCCGCGCAAAGGTGCACTGGGGGAAGATGGATGCCGAAAAGCTGATGATCGAAGGACCGCCAGAGGGGAAGGAGCACCGCAAGCCCGAATTATATTATGAGAGTGTCCTAAAGGGATCCTATCTTGCAGCTAGGGATGTAAATGGTACGGATAATTTCCGTTCCGAATCCGCATCCGCATTCGTTTTTAAGGATATGGTATGCACTTTCACAAATCCGACGGATACGGATGCGGAAACGGATAATTGTTAGCCGGATATCCAACGAATATGGTAGCGGATATGGTATCGATAATATCCGACAGATGTGGATTATCCGGTATTTTTGCGGATTATCCGGTGTTATCAAATAGGATTATCCGATAAATTTGGCCCAATCGACAAGCCCAACGACCCAATTAGATCGCTGATCAGAATAACCACATATAAATATCATATAACCCTAAACCTAATACCACTGCCGTATGACTGTACACATAGAATGTACGTACAAGAGCAGAAAATAGACTTGAGAACACGTACTGTACAAGCTCACTTACATAGTATATAACATATTCTGTTATGAAACAGAGAACACTATGAACCTATGATGGCTAATGTCTTGCCTGGTGCAACGTGTAAGTTATAAATTTCATTTATAAATAAAAATTGATTGGTTACTTATATATTGTTCTTCTTTGCATAGATCATGATAGATATTATGGACAAGATGTACATAGATTTTATTTATCCTCTTTCGGTCCAAATCCGCTCCGCTTCCGCTCCGAATCCATAGTCTGATATAATTCGTATACGAATCCGCATCCGGTCATTATCCGATCCGCTCCGAATCCGACAAAAAAATGTGGTAAAGGATATGGTAAAGGCATTATCCGATCCGATCCGATCCGTTTACATCCCTACTTGCAGCGGAGCTATGCACCAAGGACATTATATTTCCATGAATGCCAATCATGTTGTCCTTTGTAATGTTTGAACAAGGTCGTTTATTTGTGCCTGTTATGTAAGAGTTTACCCTCCTGTGCGGCCGTTTTATATGTTAAACCTGAGAGTTGGCCAGTCGTCGGCTTCTGCCCCCACGTAAGAAGTACGGGGGTGATCGGGATAAACTTG
Source organism: Aegilops umbellulata (assembly GCA_032464435.1). Lineage (NCBI taxonomy): Eukaryota > Viridiplantae > Streptophyta > Magnoliopsida > Poales > Poaceae > Aegilops > Aegilops umbellulata. Next base: position 408,355,777 of record CP136058.1, read on the forward strand.
AGCACTCTTTATCCCAATTCTGGGTCCTTCGAAGGAGGTGTCAAATTTCGGGTTCCGGCAGACCCTTAAGGTTCGAACTCTGGGGTGCGCGCGGAGACTACGCTTCCTACCTACTCATACTCGTCTGCCTCGCAAAGATCTAAACTACCAAAAGAACAACACAAGAGACACAAAGTTTATACTGGTTCGGGCCACCGATGCGGTGTAATACCCTACTCCACTGTGGTGTGGTGGATTGCCTCTTGGGATGATGATGATGAACACTACAAGGTAGAACAGCCTCGCGAGGGTCTGTTCTTGGCCTGGGGGATGAACTGCTAGGAGGAGTTCAATCGCCCTTCTCTCTCTGATGCCTATCTAACTGATTGCCGGGTTGCTAGACATTCAGATCTTCCTAGATGCCTCTACCCTAGGGGTGGCTAGTCCTATTTTTAGGCAAAGGCCCTGGGCCTCTTCCCAAATATTGAGCGGGAAGGGCGCCAACAATCGGCCATTTTGAAGGGGAACATCTGGTACACTTATCCTGACTAAAGTTGGTCCTCGCCTGCCAAAGGCTCTGGTGATGACGCTGGCTTGGGCTCCATGGTGACTTCCTCCTTGTCGCGGAGCTGGTCTTGGTCTCGTTGCACCGAAATGGGTGCCTTTGCTTGATCCTCCTGCCTGCGCTTGCTCCCTTTGCACCAAAGAGGAAAGGGAGGACACTGCGCGGGCTGGCACCCGCCTGGCGCCCTTGGTCGTCATGGCTTGCATCATGGGCACCTCGTGAGGTATCCCGCCTTGATCTCTCCGCCTCCTCATGAGCCAACCTGATGAGGCCGCGCCTGAGGAAGCTCCGTGTCGTCCGCCCCCCGAGGCTTGGCCCCTCGCGAGGGTCTTGGGTTTGTGTTGATGAAGATGGGCCGTGCTGGGCCCCCTTTGAGCCATGCCGCAGGCCGCAGGCAGGCAAGTCTGGGGACCCCCGTTCCCAGAACGCCGACAGTATCCCCCGGGCCCAAGGCACGCTCGGACTTTGCCGTGCTGAGAGGCGAAGGGGCAAGGGCGAAGCGCCGCGGGCCCTAACAGCCTGTGGCCTTGGTCGCCGCGTGGCGGTTGATTGGACGTGGGCGCCCCCGCAACCGCGCGAGTTGATAAAGGAGCGGCATCCGCCCGGCTTTGCTTTTTCTGCTTCCTTGGTTGCTGCCCAGATCCCCTTTCTTGCGCCTCTCCTTCCTTCCTCCAAATCTCCAGATCTACTTCGACCGTGTGACCTAGAAGCCATGGCGCCTCGTCAGTCCCCGGCCAAAGCTTGGTACTCGTCTGCCCTGGACTCGCCAAATGTGTCTGAGTCGAGCTTCGCCCGGTTGCGCCGGATGGCGGCGGCGCAGGGCATCGACGGGGCGAGGGTGTTCAAGGCCGGCTCCGCCACCCCTGAGGGCCGAGGAAGCACCTTCTATCCACTCTTTGTAAGCTCCATTGCTGCTGTCTTGGTGCCTCCCTTCTCTGAGTTCTTCTTCTCCGTCCTCCGCCATTACAACCTACAGGCTCTGCATCTCCACCCCAACTCCGTCCTTCTCTTGGCAATCTTTGCCTATTACTGCGAGGCTCACGTAGGGGTGCAACCCTCAGTGGCCTTGCTCCGCCGCTACTTCTCCTTCCGGGTCTCTCGCGGTTCTCCTTCCGCGTGCGTGAGCTTCATCGCGTACAATTGCACCATTGCCATTTCGAAGCCCGGGAAAAGGATCGAGGGCTTCAGGAGCAAATGGGTTTTGACAGACGCTGGGCGCATTCACCCGCGGCTGATCTTGCCCAAGGGGCTGCCCACGAGCTCCAGTGATTGGGCCCGTGCGGAACTCACGGACCCCCGTGCGAAGCTGGTGTTGGAGAGGATGGACGCGGATCTGAGGCCGGCCAGCATGGCGGCGGCGAAGCTGACCGGCGCGTCGCTACTGAGGGAATTCCTGGAGCACCAGCTGGCTCTGCTTCGGCAGTACTCACCTCCGATGCGGAGGCCTCATCCGAGCCCCACGGCCTTGGGCGACGAAGATCTGGCCGTTGTGCTCCAATCTCTGGTTGGGGGCGATGTGGCGAGGTTGGAGGGCGCTCCTACGCCCTTATTCCTCCGCGACGATTGGGAGAAGGTGGTGGAGTCCATGCCTGCCTTCAACGGGGATGGGCCCGTGCCCGCGGAGGCTCCCTTGGGTCCGGTGGACGTGTCCTCTGATGACTCCAGCGACAAGGAGGGCAGAGGGGAGCGGGAGAAAGGGCCTGACTCCGAGGCGACTGACGGAGATTCAAGGGTTCCCCTCTCCCGGCGCAGGCCCCGCGCTTTCCGCCTCTCTCCGAGCGACGACGACGATGATGATGACGTGCTGGGCAGCGGGAGCTCGCTCCCGATCCCAAAGAAGGACAGGACCGGGCTGATCTCCCACGGGTCTGCTCCGGCCCCGGGGCGGTCTGCAGAAGCGCCTTCCGCTTCCGAGGTTGACCCTTCCAGCCGGCTGTCAGGCTTCAAGTTTGGCCGGAGGCTACCTGAGCTCACCGGCGATGACCCGTAAGTGCTTGACTCTTGTCTTTGTCTCCTGTTTCACTGCTGAGGCTTGATGTCCGCATTCCTTGGATAGGCTGGCACCCGCGGCGAACAAACTGAAGGGGGCTCCCGAGGTTCCGTCCGCCGCAGCGCCTCTGCCTGCGAAGGAAGGTGACCGCGACGCACGGGCCTCTCCTGCCCGGTCGTCCTCGCGAGGTCTGGCCGAGCTGGATGGGGCGGGCCCAGCCCCCATGGCTCAAGTGACTCCCGAGGTGCCTTTGCCTGCCAACGCCACCACAGTCGCGGGGGCGCAGCAGGCTTCGCCTCAAGATGCTGTGGTTGTGCCGCCGCCTTCTCCTCCTACTCCACCTACTGCTGTCTCTCCGACTCCTCCCGCCGTTCTGGATCGCGTTGCCGCCGAGCTGGAACGGCTCCGGCAGGATCTTCTTGGCGCCGACCCTCGCTTGGTGGCCGGGCGCTTGGAGTTGGCTTCAGGATGGATTCGCTCCGACGCCTCGGTACGGGCGGCGCTGGTCCAGGCGTCAACGGCTTGTGATGAGGAGAGGGAGGCCGCCCTTGAAGCAAAGGCTGCTCGTGACGCAGCCCAGGGGGAGGCGGCTGATGTCCGCGGTCGCTGCAAGGTGCTGGAGGGCGAGCTGCAAGGCCCGCGGGACCAGCTCGCGAAAGAGGCCCGCCTTCGCCAGGAGCGAGAAGAGGGCGTGAAGGCTCGCGAGGCGGCCGTCGAGGTCCAGGAGGCCAAGCTCAAGAAACGCCGCGACCGCCTACGTGTGCTGGAGAAGGAGTTAGAGGCGACGAAGGTCGAACTAGACGGCAAGGCCCGGGTTCTTGCCGAGGACCGCGTGGCCTTCGCAGACATGGAGGAGAAGGCTCGTGCTTGACTGAAGATGCTCTACGCCAGCGGCCTCGAGAGCCCGCTGGTTGGCTCCGAGGACGGACCCGCCAAGCTGCTTCCCTTCCTGGTGCGTGCTCTTGAGGATGTCGCCCTTGGCCTTGGCCCCATGACCGAGGCCGAGGCGCGTGTCCTATCTTCTGCTGCGCTGACGCGGGTCTTCACCCACATTTACCTTCGCGACCCCAACGTCGACCTTGACAGCCTGCTGGAGCCAGTGAGCGGCGAGCGTGCCGCTGGTGAGGCCGTGAAGGGTCATGCGGAGGCTTTGCTGGGGAAGTTCTGGGCCTTCAGCACCAAGCTGAAGCCAGGCGCCGCCGACCCTGCTGCTCCACGAGGCGAAGCCACTCCGCACGGCTCCACCGTCGACAAGTGATTCGGCTGCGGCTCCTGTTCTGCTTTTAATTCCTGCACATGTATCATGCCTCGGGGAGGCGTTTAAACTTGCGTTTGGTGTTGAGATAACAGTATGGACTATAATATTTGCTTTTAAATTCCTTGAATTTATGCTATTCCTTCCTACTTGCTTACATTCTATGCCGGCAGAGCCCGGCCCCGCGCGTACCTCACCCAGCATTAGCCCCGACCGAAAACTAGGACGGGACCAAAGGAGAGAGGGGCTACAGGACAAGTTAGGCTCCTGAGTCGCGATGCTCAGGAGTCCCCCTTGGTGCACGAACAGCAAGTAGGGCGGTGAGATGCGGGTGGATCTATCGTTCTACGTCTGCAGAGCCCGGCCCCGCGCATACCTCACCCAGTGCTAGGCTTTCGGAACTAGGGACTGAGGGGCTACGGGACTAGTTAGGCTCCTGAGTCGCAATGCTCAGGAGTCCCCCTTGATGCGCGAATGGCAAATTGTAAGTGGTTGTGCCTTTCTACGTCTGCAGAGCCCGGCCCCGCGCGTACCTCACCCAGCGCTAATCTTTCGGAACTAGGGAGTGAGGGGCTACGGGACCAGTTAGGCTCCTGAGTTGCGATGCTCAGGAGTCCCCCTTGACGCTCAAACGGCCTTCGTACCTTGGCTCAGCTCGGGGAGAGACGCGCGAAGAACTAGGCCCGGGGCCCTGGCTGGGTGGCGTGCATCTGGGTGTGACCCAGGCGCAGCCCCCGTGCCCAGCCCCCTCGCGCGGCACTCCCGGGGGGAGGCGTTGCGATGAGGCCAGACATTGAGCTCTGGGCTCCCTGAGGTTGATGCGGCCCGGGGGCCACCCTCAGTTGTTTATCACCAGCGCGAAGCATAGCGCTTCCGTATGTGTACGGGCATAGCCGCTCCTCGGCAGTGTCGTCAGCCAGCGCGAAGCATGGTTCTTCCACTGGTACGTGGGAGGGGGCTCCCCTGTGGGAGGAGCCCCCGAGGCGTCTACAGCCCCGCCCTGACACGTGGCTGGCACGGTAGGGCCTGGTGAGGTGTATCTGGGCACCCGTGAGCCAGCGCGGGACTCACGGGGACCTACCTCTAGGCGGGTTGCGACTGGCACTGGGCCTTATCTTGTGATGTGTTCCTGCAAGTTGGGTTATATGCCTACACTCTATGTCCTTAGGTCCCGGCCCTCGAGCTGGTCTCAACGCTGCCACTGGCCCGGCGGGAACGAGCAGCAAGGGCCATGTTGGGACCCCTTTGAGCCACGCCGCGGGCCGCAAGCAGGCAAGTCTGGGGACCCCCGTTCCCAGAACGCCGACAGTAGCCCCCGGGCCCAAGGCGCGCCCGGGCTTGGCCGCGCTGAGAGGCGAAAGGGCAAGGGCGAAGCGCCGCGGGCCCTAACAGCCTGCGGCCTCGGGTGCCGTGTGGCGGTTGATTGGACGTGGGCGGCACTGTTCCCCCATGCCTCCTTATTTTGCGCCCTGCTAGGCAGACTCGTAGTTATACACAGCCGCTTCCTTCCTTTCGTTCATGAGCCCTTTGTCCTTCCTCCGCTCGAACTCCAGCTCCCGTTTTCTGCCCAATCTCGAATCTTCCCGCCTCCTTCCCATCGCCATGGCTCCGACGAAGAAGGAGAGAGGGAAGAAACCCATGCTTCCGCCTCGCTCGCCGCCGTTGGTGTCCCCTGCCGTTGGCCGGTCGATCATACTCAACCGAGAGTGCCTGGGCAAGGTCAGCTCAACTCTGGCTTCTATCTTCAACGAGTGCGGGAGGACGACGGCCTGGCCTACGTCCCACTTCCCCACTGATAGAATAATCACTGAAGTCCATTATTTCGCTGATGCCCTGTGGGCGGTTCTGGTTCCCTCCTTTTCCGATTTCTTCAGGGCTGTGCTTTCCCACTACCAGATCCACATGATGCACCTGGGTCCTGAATCCATCGCCCTTCTTTCGGTCTTCGCTTTTGTTTGCGAGGCGATGATGGGCATCCTTCCTTCGGTTGCCTTGCTGCGCCACTTCTTCTCTCTGCGCCTAGTCGACCCTACCCAATGCTCGGCGTGCGTGAGCTTCGTCCCCGCGTCTGAGACAGCGGCCTCAGGGATCGATTTCGGGCTTCCTTCGCCTTCGGCTGGGTCCCGCGAGCGGTGGCTATATGTTGATGTCGGGGTGCCCAGCCCCCTGCTGTCGAAGCCATCCTGGCCTGCTGTCCCCAGTTTGGGCTGGGGCCAGGAGATGCTCGAGAGCCCCCGGCTCGCCTTCGTCTGGCACCGCTTCGTGTTCTTGAAGTCGATCGGCATGACAGCGCCCAAGGTGGTGAAGGAGTTCCTGTTGCGCCGCATTGCTCCTCTCCAACGCCATTCCCGCTAGATGTGGGCATTCGGTGGGCGTGGTGACCGTATGAGGCTCCAGGAAGAGGACCTGACGCCCGAGGTGCTGAGGATAGTGCTCCTGATTCTGACTGGTGACCCCAACACGGGCAGCATCCAGCGGGGAGGGGCCCTGCTGTACCTCTGCCAGAACAAAGACGATTTCGTGAAGCAGATGCCTATCTTTGATGAGTGGGGGCTGCGCCCCGCCGGCCTCCAGGGGCCTCGCGAGAACCCAATGGTGGTGACTGCCCTTCCAGTCGGCCAAGGCGACTCTTCCTCAAGTGGCGGGGTAGGGAGGCATGAGGCACCAGAGGCCGAGGGGCCTCCCGACGGGGTGACAGCGCCGGGTGATGCCCATGAAGGAGCAGCTCCCGGGGACGCTGCTGCCGAGGCTGAGGGTGGCGAGCAGCCGCCCCCAACACCTGGGGCTGAGGCTCCTGAGGCCCCAGCTGTGCTTCCTGGTGAGGCGACTGGCAGCGTGCGTCAGGCAGGCGCTCCTGATGCGGATCGCCTTGATGCCCCGTCTTCGTCGCAGGTTGATCCCTGCGCTCTTCTCTTGGGCCGCTTCCGCGTGGACTTTGAGGCCCTTCGGAGGAAAAGGGAGGCCCTGGGCGACAACTACTCTTGTCGCCTGTTGAAGCATAGGAAGTACTTTGCCACTGATGAGTAAGCCTTCCCCTTTTCCAGCTCCCGATCCTCCCGTTGCTTTTACTGATCCTTGCTCTACAGGCCCCTTCCGGCCAAGCTTGCGGAGGAGGTTGAGGTGCCGCCCCCCTTGGCTTCGCCCCTGCACCGTCCTCAGGTGCTCCAAGCAGCACAACCCTCGTGGTGAGGGCGATCGGCGGGGCGGATCGTCCCGAGGTGCATCGGGGTCCTGCGTACCCTATGATCTTTCTCCGCGGGCCTTCTCGTGGCATAGCCGGCTTGCCGTGGGCTTCCCGCCTGGTCGTGAACTGCGAATGGCTGAGGCGGTCCCTGCGCCCTTCATCCGGAGACTGGCTGGCTCCAGGCCGGGCTTCTGGCGTGGCTCGCCCGGCCATCGAGAGGGCGCCAGCCCCGTGCCTGGAGGGGGAGCGCTGATTTGTGGTCCCCGGCGCTTGCTTGGGGCAGACGATGGTGAAGGAGACATGCTCGAGCGCGCCCGGGAACGCCACGCTCGTCGCCAAGGATTCCTTCGTAGTGCGGCTGACGCGGTGAGTCTGCTTGGGGAGGAGCTTACTGATGAAGACGCGTGCCTCGAGGCCGAGGGCCTGCGCCTGGCCGCAGAGAGGCGCGCGCTAGAGGGCGCCATTGCCCTTGCGCGTCACCAGCGCGATCTTGATGATGAAGAGGCGAAGGCGTCGTTGGAGGCTGCTCGGGAGGCCCGAGCTCGGGCCGCTGGGGAGGCCCGGGAAGCCAACCGACGACGGGAGGCGGCGGAGGACCAGGCTCGGGAGCTCTTGGCTTGGTGCCACTCACTGGAGGAGCAAGTGGAGCTGCGCGAGGCGGCCCTCGTGTCGATGAAGGTGGCCTCCGGTGACCCAGCTGAGCTCCAGAAGCGTGAGGAGGCGTTGATGCTGGAAGCCGCCGAACGCACCCGTGAGTACGAGAGGCTGGAGACGAGGGAGTGCTTGGTGACGCAGGCGGAGTATGATGTCGCTGCACGGGAAGCCCGTGTCCTGGAGGAGGTTGGACGTCGGGTGGCGATGGCGCGCTTGGACCTTGAGCGCGAGTTCGAGGGGAAGCTGGGGTTGATCCGGGCCGAGGCTGAAGGTAGAACTGGTGCCCTGAGGGCCAAACTGGAGGAAGCGACGCGGCGGGCCGATGCTTCTCGGGCCGCCCTTGAGGTAGCGCAAGGGGAGTCAGCCACCTCCCAGGCCGAGGTGCTCCGTCTTCGCCAGCGGGTGGAGGAGGCTGAGGCCGTCGTGCGCCAGAATGCGGATGAGATACGTCAGCGGCAGGTCCTGGAGCACGTGCATGGCCCCATGCTCACCACGCTCCGGGAGAGAGCCAACACCGCCTTGGGCAACATCTGCTAGGCAGCCGTTAGCGAGCCGCACACAATCAACTGTGCCGGAAACCTTCAATTCTTCACCGCCGTGGTGACGCAGCTGGAGGCGCGGTCGGTCAGGGCCGACAGGTTGGTGGAGGACAGGAGCCGCGCCCTGCTCGGGTGCGCCTTTTCCCGTGTCTTCAGCCATCTCCGGAACATGGACCCCCACTTTGATTTTGACGCTGCCATCGCCCCAGTCCCTCAGGCCGTCAGAGACGACCTAGCGCACTAGGTGGAAGACAAGGTGGATGCCCTCGTCCAGGCCTTCTCTTCGGACAACGACGACGTGATCGTGGCCGCCGACGAGGGCGGTGTGGTGAACAGCCCTGACGCCGCCGGTGGCGATGCAGACAGCGATGGCGAGTCCAGCGACGCCAGCGGCAGTTCGGGAGGCGCTCCTGAGGATGCATTGGGGGATCTATTCGACTGACTCCGCTTCATTCCTGTTTCCTTACCCTGCATGAGTAGAACTCAGGTTTTGGGCCTGATGGTTGTGAGAGCATTTTGGGAGGGGGAGCCCCTCGTGTAAAACTCGTGTTCATCGTATTAGTAGATGTTGCATTGCACATGCGCCCACGCCTGGCGGTTGGTTAGTTTACCTTTGCTTTGTGTGGGCCCCGAGGTAACCCGCGGGAGGCTGTGAGTGTTCTTTAATCGAATCCTCAGGATGAGAGCATCGGGGGGGGGGGGGGGGTGAGCTTCACAGGCGTTGGCCTTCTTCACAGGCTCCGGGCCTTTTCCAAAAAGGATGATCTTCACAGGCATTCGCCTTCTTCACAGGCTCCAGGCCTTCTCCAGAAAGGATGATTTCACAGGCATTCACCTTCTTCACAGGCTCCGGGCCTTCTCCAGAAAGGATGATCTTCACAGGCATTCGCCTTCTTCACAGGCTCCGGGCCTTCTCCAGAAAGGGATAATCTTCACAGGCATTTGAAATCCTCCCGAGAGGACGCGACGCGGCAGTCTGGGCTGCGCGCGAGCTAGGCCTGACCCGGCTCGCGAGGGGCTCGCGAGGGGAGGCAGCTGAGGCGAAGTGGTAACCAAAACGCGAGAAACAGCTCGAACGAGACTAAGCACCCTTCCCCGAACACACGCAAATTTCAAATTCGAATCCAACTTAAATCCAGAGGGGGAAAATTACAACCGAAGGAAAAGCAATGAAAGCAGACAAAAGGCCGCGTCCGGCACCTAATCTAGTCTTGGACGTCTTCTCACCAGTGCGGAGCTAAGTGCTGCCACTTAGCGTGGGAGGGAGCCCCAGGGCCTGAGGCCGGCACCCCTGAGACTGCGGGGCGTGTACAACCCCACTCATTATTACGTGAGAGTGTCACGGGGTGGCGAGCTTCACAGGCTCTGGGCCTTCCTCATAGGTACCGTCCTTGCTTCATATCGCCAGACGAGGGCCCCGCCTTGCACCACACTCTAGTGCCATCAATGACGACCGGAAACCAGGACGTCGCCGATGGGGTAGAGCGGTCGCCAGCGGTTCCCCCGACGACCACGGGTCCTCCGCCAGGGGCAGGCCCTGAGGCACCTCCCCAGCGGAGGGCCTACCTCCTGAGAACGCCTTGCTCCGAACGCCGCGGTGGTGATGTCGGATCCCTGCCCCTCTCCTGCAGCCCCCTGCGCCCTCCTCCCGAGGGGTAGGAGACTGTGGGAGCGGGGCAGCTGCTCGCTGCGGCGACCTGCACCTCCTGTGATCCATGATTAGCGTATGCCTGCTCCAGAGGAAGTAGCGGTACCCGGTAATCGTTGCCTCTAGCGCGGCCAGCGGGGCCATCCCTGGGTTCCTGGAAGAGTTCAGCTTCTGGTGCCTCGTTCCCCCAGCCTGGGGTGAGGAGCAAGCCTTGTTCGCCCTCGTGAGGGTGCCTTTGGTCCACCATGTGGGGCACGTACTCTTCTGGCGCCGTCATCCCGAAGGCCACGCCGTAGTGCTCCGCGTGCCATGCGGCTTCGCCTGACGCGCCCGCCGCGGGATGGTAGCGCGGTTGTCCACTGAGACCGTGGGTCGCGTCGGGTCCTTCCTCCTCACGGACTGGGGGCGGGGGCAGCGTCGCCGCCGGTCCGGTGCCGACAGCCTTGATGGTGTTGGAGTAGCCTTGGGGCCCGCGGGCGAGCGCGTAGCCCCCGCGTGGGCCGCCCTGGGCTTGAGGCGGGAGCTGGGTGCAGAAGGGGTGAGCCCCCGAGGCGGCAAAGCCCAGGAACTCGGCGACCCGCTCCAGCAGCACGTCACGGCCGCCTTCCAGCATCCTGCACTGTAGCAGCTATCGGGCCATCATGAGCGCGGCCCTCGAGTTCGCCTGCTCCCGGCGGGTGTACGGTGTCGTGGTCGCAGCGTGATTGGAGGCCCTTGTTGCCGACCGCGCTTGCCGCGGTGTGAGAGCTGTCGAAGCCTGTCCACGTCGCCCGCGGCCTGCAGCACCCTGCGGACCGCGAGCTGCCTGGGGCGCGGGGTCGCCCGAGGCGAGCAGCTCTGCGCGGGCGGGCCATGCCGCCCATGGATCTGGGTTGCTTGCCTGGTCCCCGGACATGACGATGACGATGCGACGGGGCACGAAGCGGTAGAAGAAGGATTCCGGCGCACCCCTACCTGGCGCGCCAAATGTCGGATTTCGGGTTCCGGCAGACCCTTAAGGTTCGAACTTTGGGGTGCGCGCGGAGATTACGCTTCCTACCTACCCGTACTCGTCCGCCTCGCAAAGATCTAAGCTACCGAAAGAACAACACAAGAGACACAGAGTTTATACTGGTTCGGGCCACCGATGCGGTGTAATACCCTACTCCAGTGTGGTGTGGTGGATTGCCTCTTGGGCTGATGATGATGAACACTACATGGTAGAACAGCCTCGCGAGGGGCTGTTCTTGGCCTGGGGGATGAACTGCTAGGAGGAGTTCAATCACCCTTCTCTCTCTCTGATGCCTATCTAATTGATTGCCAGGTTGCTAGATGTTCCGATCTTCCTAGATGCCTCTACCCTGGGGTGGCTAGTCCTATTTATAGGCAAAGGCCCTGGGCCTCTTCCCAAATATTGAGCGGGAAGGGCGCCAACAGTTGGCCATTTTGAAGGGGAACATCTGGTACACTTATCCTGACTAAAGTTGGTCCTCGCCTGCCAAAGGCTCTGATGATGACGCTGGCTTGGGCTCCATAGTGACTTCCTCCTTGTCGCGGAGCTGGTCTTGGTCTCGTTGCACCGAAATGGGTGCCTTTGCTTGATCCTCCCGCCTGCGCTTGCTCCCTTTGCACCAAAGAGGAAAGGGAGGACACTGCGCGGGCTGGCGCCCGCCTGGCGCCCTTGGTCGTCATGGCTTGCATCATGGGCACCTCGTGAGGTATCCCGCCTTGATCTCTCCGCCTCCTCGTGAGCCAACCTGATGAGGCCGCGCCTAAGAAAGCTCCGCGTCGTCCGCCCCGCGAGGCTTGGCCCCTCGCGAGGGTCTTGGGTTTGTGTTGATGAAGATGGGCCGTGCTGGGCCCCCTTTGAGCCACGTCGCAGGCCACAGGCAGGCAAGTCTGGGGGACCCCCGTTCCCAGAACGCCGACAGTATCCCCCGGGCCCAAGGCGCGCCCGGACTTGGCCGTGCTGAGAGGCGAAGGGGCAAGGGCGAAGCGCCACGGGCCCTAACAGCCTGTGGCCTTGGTCGTCGCGTGGCGGTTGATTGGACGTGGGCGCCCCCGCAACCGCGCGAGTTGATAAAGGAGCGGCATCCGCCCGGCTTTGCTTTTTCTGCTTCCTTGGTTGCTGCTCAGATCCCCTTTCTTGCGCCTCTCCTTCCTTCCTCCAAATCTCCAGATCTACTTCGACCGCGTGACCTAGAAGCCATGGCGCCTCGTCAGTCCCCGGCCGAAGCTTGGTACAAATCTGCCCTGGACTCGCCAAACGTGTCTGAGTCGAGCTTCGCCCGGTTGCGCCAGATGGCGGCGGCGCAGGGCATCGACGGGACGAGGGTGTTCAAGGCCGGCTTCGCCACCCCTGAGGGCCGTGGAAGCACCTTCTATCCACTCTTTGTAAGCTCCATTGCTGCTGGCTTGGTGCCTCCCTTCTCCGAGTTCTTCTTCTCCGTCCTCCGCCATTACAACCTACATGCTCTGCATCTCCACCCCAACTCCGTCCCTCTCTTGGCAATCTTTGCCTATTACTGCAAGGCTCACGTAGGGGTGCAACCCTTAGTGGCCTTGCTGCGCCACTACTTCTCCCTCCGGGTCTCTCACGGTTCTCCTTTCGCGTGCGCGAGCTTCATCGCGTACAGTGGCGCCATTGCCATTTCGAAGCCCGGGAAAAGGATCGAGGGCTTCAGGAGAAAATGGGTTTTGACAGACGCTGGGTGCATTCACCCGTGGCTGATCTTGCCCAAGGGGCTGCCCACGAGCTCTGTTGATTGGGCCCGTGCAGAACTCACGGACCCCCGTTCGAAGCCGGTGTTGGAGAGGATGGACGCGGATCTGAGGCCGGCCAGCATGGCGGCGGCGAAGCTGACTGGCGCATCGCTGCTGAGGGAATTCCTGGAGCACCAGCTGGCTCAGCTTCAGCAGTACTCACCTCCGATGTGGAGCCTCATCCGAGCCCCGCGACCTTGGGCGATGAAACCTGACCGCGGTGCTCCAATCTCTGGTTGGGGGCAATGTGGCGAGGTTGGAGGGCGCTCCTATGCCGTTGTTCCTCCGCACGATTGGGAGCAGGTGGTGGAGTCCATGCCTGCCTTCAACGGGGATGGGCCCATGCCCACGGAGGCTCCCGTGGGTCCGGTGGACGTGTCCTCCGATGACTCCAGCGATGAGGAGGGTAGAGGGGAGCGGGAGAAAGGGTCTGACTCCGAGACGACTGACGGAGAGTCAAGGGCTCCCCTCTCCCGGAGCAGGCCCCATGCTTTCCGCCTCTCTCCAAGCGACGACGACGAGGATGATGACGTGCTGGGCAGCGGGAGCTCGCCCCCGATCCCAAAGAAGGATAGGACCGGGCTGATCTCCCGCGGGTCTGCCCCGGCCCCGGGGCGGTCTGCAGACGCGCCTTCCGCTTCCGAGGTTGACCCTTCCAGCCGGCTGTCAGGCTTCAAGTTTGGCCGGAGGCTGCCCGAGCTCACCGGCGACGACCCGTAAGTGCTTGACTCTTGTCTTTGTCTCCTGTTTCGCTGCTGAGGCTTGACGTCCGCGTTCCTTGTGTTGGGGAACGCAGTAAATTCAAAAATTTTCCTACGCACACGCAAGATCATGGTGATGCATAGCAACGAGAGGGGAGAGTGTTTGTCTACGTACCCTCGTAGACCGAAGCGGAAGCGTTGACACAACGTAGAGGAAGTAGTCGTACGTAGAGGAAGTAGTCGTACGTTCTCCTCGCGATCCAACCGATCACAGCACCGTTACTCCGGCACCTCCGAGTTCTTGGCACACGTTCAGCTCGATGACGATCCCCGGGCTCCGATCCAGCAAAGCGTCGGGGAAGAGTTCCGTCAGCACGACGGCGTGGTGACGATCTAGATGTGTTACCGGCGCAGGGCTTCGCCTAAGCACTGCAACGATATAATCGAGGTGGAATTTGGTGGAAGGGGGCACCGCACACGGCTAAGGAACGATCCGTAGATCAACTTGTGTCTTTGGGGTGCCCCTGCCCCCGTATATAAAGGATCCAAGGGGGAGGGGCTGGCCGGCCAGGTTTGGTGCGCCAGGAGAGTCCTACTCCCTCTGGGAGTAGGATTCCCCCCCCCCCAATCCTAGTTGGACTAGGATTGCTCCAAGGGGGAGAGAGAGAGAGGGGGCGCCCCACTTCTCCTAGTCCTAATAGGACTAGGGAAGGGGGGGAGGCGCGCAGCCCCTAGGGCTGCCCTCTCACCTTTCCTCCAAGGCCCATGTTGGCCCATTATGCTCCCGGGGGGTTCCGGTAACCCTCCCGGTATTCCGGTAAAATCCTGTTTTCACCTGGAATGCATCCGATGTCCAAACATAGGCTTCCAATATATAATTCTTTATGTCTCGACCATTTCGAGACTCCTCGTCACGTCCGTGATCACATCCGGGACTCCGAACTCCTTCGGTACATCAAAATGCATAAACTCATAATAACTGTCATCGTAACGTTAAGCGTGCGGACCCTACGGTTCGAGAACAATGTAGACATGACCGAGACACGTTTCCGGTCAATAACCAATAGCGGGACCTGGATGCCCATATTGGCTCCTACATATTCTACGAAGATCTTTATCGGTCAGACCGCATAACAACATACGTTGTTCCCTTTGTCATCGGTATGTTACTTGCCCGAGATTCGATCGTCGGTATCCAATACCTAGTTCAATCTCGTTACCGGCAAGTCTCTTTTCTCGTTTCGTAATACATCATCTCGCAACTAACTCATTGGTTGCAATGCTTGCAAGGCTTTATGTGATGTGCATTACCGAGAAGGCCCTGAGATACCTCTCCGACAATCGGAGTGACAAATCCTAATCTCGAAGTATGCCAACTCAACATGTACCTTCGGAGACACTTGTAGAGCACCTTTATAATCACCCAGTTACGTTGTGACGTTTGGTAGCACACAAAGTGTTCCTACGGTAAATGGGAGTTGCATATTCTCATAGTTAAAGGAACATGTATAAGTCATGGATAAAAGCAATAGCAATATACTAAACGATCGGGTGCTATGCTAATGCAATGGGTCATGTCAATCAGATCATTCAACTAATGATGTGATCTCGTTAATCAAACAACAACTCTTTGTTCATGGCTAGGAAACATAACCATCTTTGATTAATGAGCTAGTCAAGTAGAGGCATACTAGTGACACTCTGTTTGTCTATGTATTCACACATGTATTATGTTTCCAGTTAATACAATTCTAGCATGAATAATAAACATTTATCATGATATAAGGAAATAAATAATAACTTTATTATTGCCTCTAGGGCATATTTCCTTCAGTCTCCCACTTGCACTAGAGTCAATAATCTAGATTACAAAGTAATGATTCTAACACCCATGGAGTTTTGGTGCTGATCATGTTTTGCTCGTGGAAGAGGCTTAGTCAACGGGTCTGCAACATTCAGATCCGTATGTATCTTGCATATCTCTATGTCTCCCACCTGGACCAAATCCCGGATGGAGTTGAAGCGTCTCTTGATGTGTTTGGTTCTTTTGTGAAATCTGAATTCCTTTGCCAAGGCAATTGCACCAGTATTTTCACAAAAGATTTTCATTGGACCCGATACGCTAGGTACAACACCTAGATCGGATATGAACTCCTTCATCCAGACTCCTTCATTGGCTGCTTCTGAAGCGGCTATGTACTCAGCTTCACATGTAGATCCCGCCACGACGCTTTGTTTAGAACTGCACCAACTGACAGCTCCACCGTTTAATGTAAATACGTATCCGGTTTGCGATTTGGAATCGTCCGGATCAGTGTCAAAGCTTGCATCGACGTAACCGTTTACGACGAGCTCTTTGTCACCTCCAAAAATGAGAAACATATCCTTAGTCCTTCTCAAGTACTTAAGGATGTTCTTGACCGCTGTCCAGTGATCCACTCCTGGATTACTTTGGTACCTGCCTGCTAAACTTACTGCAAGGCACACATCAGGTCTGGTACACAGCATTGCATACATGATAGAGCCTATGGCTGAAGCATAGGGAACATTTTTCATCTTCTCTCTATCTTCTGCGGTGGTCGGGCATTGAGTCTTACTCAATTTCACAACTTGTGCCACAGGCAAGAACCCTTTCTTTGCCTGATCCATTCTGAACTTTTTCAAAACTTTGTCAAGGTATGTGCTTTGTGAAAGTCCTATTAAGCGTCTTGATCTATCTCTATAGATCTTAATGCCCAATATGTAAGCAGCTTCCCCGAGGTCTTTCATTGAAAAACTTTTATTCAAGTATCCCTTTATGCTATCCAGAAATTCTATATTATTTCCGATCAGTAATATGTCATCTACATATAATATCAGAAATGCTACAGAGCTCCCACTCACTTTCTTGTAAATACAGGCTTCTCCGAAAGTCTGTATAAAACCAAAAGCTTTGATCACACTATCAAAGCGTTTATTCCAACTCCGAGAGGCTTGCACCAGTCCATAAATGGATCGCTGGAGCTTGCACACTTTGTTAGCTCCCTTTGGATCGACAAAACCTTCTGGTTGCATCATATACAACTCTTCTTCCAGAAATCCATTCAGGAATGCAGTTTTGACATCCATTTGCCAAATTTCATAATCATAAAATGCGGCAACTGCTAACATGATTCGGACAGACTTAAGCATCGCTACGGGTGAGAAAGTCTCATCGTAGTCAATCCCTTGAACTTGTCGAAAACCTTTTGCAACAAGTCGAGCTTTATAGACAGTAACATTACCATCAGCGTCAGTCTTCTTCTTGAAAATCCATTTATTTTCTATTGCTTGCCGATCATCAGGCAAGTCAACCAAAGTCCACACTTTGTTATCATACATGGATCCCATCTCAGATTTCATGGCCTCAAGCCATTTTGCGGAATCTGGGCTCACCATCGCTTCTTCATAGTTCGTAGGTTCATCATGGTCTAGTAACATGACTTCCAAAATAGGATTACCGTACCACTCTGGTGCGGATCTTACTCTGGTTGATCTACGAAGTTCAGTAGAAACTTGATCTGAAGTTTCATGATCATTATCATTAGCTTCCTCCCTATTTGATGTAGGTGTCACAGAAACAGATTTCTGTGATGTACTACTTCTCAATAAAGGAGCAGATACTGTTATCTCATCAAGTTCTACTTTCCTCCCACTCACTTCTTTCGAGAGAAACTCCTTCTCTAGAAAGTTTCCGACTTTGGCAACAAAAATTTTGCCTTCGGATCTGTGATAGAAGGTATACCCAATAGTCTCCTTTGGGTATCCTATGAAGACACATTTTTCCGATTTGGGTTCGAGCTTATCAGGTTGAAGCTTTTTCACATAAGCATCGCAGCCCCAAACTTTAAGAAACGACAACTTTGGTTTCTTGCCAAACCACAGTTCATAAGGCGTCGTCTCAACGGATTTTGATGGTGCCCTATTTAACGTGAATGCGGCCGTCTCTAGAGCATAACCCCAAAAAGATAGCGGTAAATCGGTAAGAGACATCATAGATCGCACCATATCCAGTAAAGTACGATTACGACGTTCGGACACACCATTACGTTGTGGTGTTCCGGGTGGCGTGAGTTGCGAAACTATTCCGCATTGTTTCAAATGTAGACCAAACTCGTAACTCAAATATTCTCCTCCACGATCAGATCGTAGAAACTTTATTTTCTTGTTACGATGATTTTCCACTTCACTCTGAAATTCTTTGAACTTTTCAAATGTTTCAGACTTGTGTTTCATTAAGTAGATATACCCATATCTGCTTAAATCATCAGTGAAGGTGAGAAAATAACGATATCCGCCACGAGCCTCAACATTCATTGGACCACATACATCAGTATGTATGATTTCCAATAAATCTGTTGCTCTCTCCACAGTACCGGAGAACGGTGTTTTAGTCATCTTGCCCATAAGGCACGGCTCGCAAGTGCCAAGTGATTCATAATCAAGTGACTCCAAAAGTCCATCAGTATGGAGTTTCTTCATGCGCTTTACGCCGATATGACCTAAACGGCAGTGCCACAAATAAGTTGCACTATCATTATTAACTCTGCATCTTTTGGCTTTAACATTATGAATATGTGTGTTACTACTATCGAGATTAAGTAAGAACAAACCACTCTTTAATGGCGCATGACCATAAAAGATATTACTCATATAAATAGAACAACCATTATTCTCTGATTTAAATGAATAACCGTCTCGCATCAAACAAGATCCAGATATAATGTTCATGCTCAACGCTGGTACTAAATAACAATTATTTAGATCTAATATTAATCCCGAAGGTAGATGTAGAGGTAGCGTGCCGACCGCGATCACATCGACTTTGGAACCATTTGTTGGGAAACGTAGTAATTTCAAAAAAAAATTCCTACGCACACGCAAGATCATGGTGATGCATAGCAACGAGAGGGGAGAGTGTTGTCCACGTACCCTCGTAGACTGAAGCGGAAGCGTTGACACGACGTAGAGGAAGTAGTCGTACGTAGAGGAAGTAGTCGTACGTTCTCCTCGCGATCCGACCGATCACAGCACCGTTACTCCGGCACCTCCGAGTTCTTGGCACACGTTCAGCTCGATGACGATCCCCGGGCTCCGATCCAGCGAAGCGTCGAGGAAGAGTTCCGTCAGCACGACGGCGTGGTGACGATCTTGATGTGTTACCGGCGCAGGGCTTCGCCTAAGCACTGCAACGATATGACCGAGGTGGAATTTGGTGGAAGGGGGCACCGCACACGGCTAAGGAACGATCCGTAGATCAACTTGTGTGTCTTTGGGGTGCCCCCTGCCCCCGTATATAAAGGATCCAAGGGGGAGGGGCTGGCCGGCCAGGTTTGGTGCGCCAGGAGATTCCTACTCCCTCTGGGAGTAGGATTCCCCCCCCCCAATCCTAGTTGGACTAGGATTGCTCCAAGGGGGAGAGAGAGAGAGAGGGGGCGCCCCACTTCTCCTAGTCCTAATAGGACTAGGGAAGGGGGGGAGGCGCGCAGCCCCTAGGGCTGCCCTCTCACCTTTCCTCCAAGGCCCATGTTGGCCCATTATGCTCCCGGGGGGTTCCGGTAACCCTCCCGGTATTCCGGTAAAATCCTGTTTTCACCTGGAATGCATCCGATGTCCAAACATAGGCTTCCAATATATAATTCTTTATGTCTCGACCATTTCGAGACTCCTCGTCATGTCCTTGATCACATCCGGGACTCCGAACTCCTTCGGTACATCAAAATGCATAAACTCATAATAACTGTCATCGTAACGTTAAGCGTGCGGACCCTACGGTTCGAGAACAATGTAGACATGACCGAGACACGTTTCCGGTCAATAACCAATAGCGGGACCTGGATGCCCATATTGGCTCCTACATATTCTACGAAGATCTTTATCGGTCAGACCGCATAACAACATACGTTGTTCCCTTTGTCATCGGTATGTCACTTGCCCGAGATTCGATCGTCGGTATCCAATACCTAGTTCAATCTCGTTACCGGCAAGTCTCTTTTCTCGTTCTGTAATACATCATCTCGCAACTAACTCATTGGTTGCAATGCTTGCAAGGCTTTATGTGATGTGCATTACCGAGAAGGCCCTGAGATACCTCTCCGACAATCGGAGTGACAAATCCTAATCTCGAAATATGCCAACTCAACATGTACCTTCGGAGACACTTGTAGAGCACCTTTATAATCACCCAGTTACGTTGTGACGTTTGGTAGCACACAAAGTGTCCCTACGGTAAATGGGAGTTGCATATTCTCATAGTTGAAGGAACATGTATAAGTCATGGATAAAAGCAACATCAACATACTAAACGATCGGGTGCTATGCTAATGGAATGGGTCATGTCAATCAGATCATTCAACTAATGATGTGATCTCGTTAATCAAATAACAACTATTTGTTCATGGTTAGGAAACATAACCATCTTTGATTAATGAGCTAGTCAAGTAGAGGCATACTAGTGACACTCTGTTTGTCTATGTATTCACACATGTATTATGTTTCCAGTTAATACAATTCTAGCATGAATAATAAACATTTATCATGATATAAGGAAATAAATAATAACTTTATTATTGCCTCTAGGGCATATTTCCTTCAGTCTCCCACTTGCACTAGAGTCAATAATCTAGTTCACATCGCCATGTGATTTATCAGCAATAGTTCACATCGATATGTGACCAACACCCAAAGGGTTTACTAGATTCAGTAATCTAGTTCACATTGCTATGTGATTAACACCCAAAGAGTACTACAGTGTGACTTTTGCTTGTGAGAGAAGTTTAGTCAACGGGTCTGCCACATTCAGATCCGTTATGTCTACAATGCTCTGCACGGAGCTACTTCAGCTAATTGCTCCCACTTTCAATATGTATCTAGATTGAGACTTAGAGTCATCTAGATTAGTGTCAAAACTTGCATCGACGTAACCTTTTACGACGAACCTTTTTGTCACCTCCATAATCGAGAAACATATCCTTATTCCACTAAGGATAATTTTGACCGCCGTCCAGTGATCTACTCCTAGATCACTATTGTACTCCCGTGCCAATCTCAGGGTAGGGTATACAATAGGTCTGGTACACAGCATGGCATACTTTATAGAACCTATGGCTGAGGCATAGGGAATGACTTTCATTCCTTTTCTATCTTCTGCCGTGGTCGGGCTTTGAGTCTTACTCAATTTCACACCTTGTAATACAGGCAAGAACTCTTTCTTTGACTGTTCCATTTTGAACTACTTCAAAATCTTTTCAAGGTATGTACTTATTGAAAAACTTATCAAGCGTCTCGATCTATCTCTATAGATCTTGATGCTCAATATGTAAGCAGCATCACCGAGGTCCTTCTTCGAAAAAACTCCTTTCAAATACTCCTTTATGCTTTACAGAATAATTCTACATTATTTCCGATCAATAATATGTCATTTACATATACTTATCAGAAATGCTGTAGTGCTCCCACTCACTTTTCTTGTAAATACAGGCTTCACCGCAAGTCTGTATAAAACTATATGCTTTGATCAACTTATCAAAGCGTATATTCCAACTCCGAGATGCTTGCACCAGTCCATAGATGGATCGCTGGAGCTTGCATATTTTGTTAACACCTTCAGGATCGACAAAACCTTCTAGTTGCATCGTATACAACTCTTCTTTAATAAATCCATTAAGGAATGTAGTTTTGTTTATCCATTTGCCGGATTTCATAAAATGCGGCAATTGCTAACATGATTCGGACAGACTTAAGTATAGATACGAGTGAGAAACTCTCATCGTAGTCAACACCTTGAACTTGTCGAAAACCTTTTGCGACAATTCTAGCTTTGTAGATAGTAACACTACTATCAGTGTCCGTCTTCCTCTTCAAGATCCATTTATTTTCTTTGGCTTGCCGATCATCGGGCAAATCCATCAAAGTCCATACTTTGTTCTCATACATGGATCATATCTCAGATTTCATGGCCTCTAACCATTTCGCGGAATCTGGGCTCATCATCGCTTCCTCATAGTTCGCAAGTTCGTCATGGTCTAGTAACATGACTTCCAGAACAGGATTACCGTACCACTCTGGTGCGGATCTCACTCTGGTTTACTTACGAGATTCGGTAGTAACTTGATCTGAAGTTACATGATCATCATCATTAGCTTCCTCACTAATTGGTGTAGTAGTCACAGGAACAGATTTCTGTGATGAACTACTTTCCAATAAGGGAGAAGGTACAATTACCTTATCAAGTTCTACTTTCCTCCCACTCACTTCTTTCGAAAGAAACTCTTTCTCTAGAAAGTTTCCGAACTTAGCAACAAAAAGTCTTGCCTTCGGATCTGTGATAGAAGGTGTATCCAACAGTTTCCTTTGGATATCCTATGAAGACACATTTCTCTGATTTTGGTTCGAGCTTATCAGGTTGAAGCTTTTTCACATAAGCATCGCAGCCCCAAACTTTAAGAAACGACAGCTTAGGTTTATTGCTAAACCATAGTTCATATGGTGTCGTCTCAACGGATTTAGATGGTGCCCTATTTAATGTGAATGCAGCTGTCTCTAATGCATGATCCCAAAACGATATTGGTAAATCGGTAAGAAACATCATAGATTGTACTATATCCAATAAAGTACGGTTATGACGTTCGGACACACCATTATGCTGTGGTGTTCCAGGTGGCATGAATTTTGTGAAACTATTCCACATTGTTTTAATTGAAGACCAAACTCGTAACTCAAATATTTGTCTCCGCGATCAGATCGTAGAAACCTTATTTTCTTGTCACGATGATTTTCACTTCGCTCTAAAATTCTTTGAACTTTTCAAACGTTTCAGACTTATGTTTCATCAAGTAGATATACCCATATCTGCTCAAATCATCTGTGAAGGTTAGAAAATAATGATACTTGTCGCGAGCCTTAATATTCATCGGATCATATACATCAGTATGTATGATTTCCAACAAATCTGTTGCTTGCTCCATTGTTCCAGAGAACGGCGTTTTTAGTCATCTTGCCCAAGAGGCATGGTTCGCAAGCATCAAGTGATTCATAATCAAGTGATTCCAAAATCCCATCAGCATGGAGTTTCTTCATGCGCTTTACACCAATATGACCTAAACTGCAGTGCCACAAATAAGTTGCACTATCATTATTAACTTTGCATCTTTTGGCTTCAATATTATGAATATGTGTATCACTGCGATCAAGATCCAATGAACTATTTTCATTGGTGTGTATGACCATAGAAGGTTTTATTCATGTAAACAGAACACCAATTTATTCTCTTACTTAAATGAATAACCGTATTGCAATTAACATGATCAAATCATATTCATGCTCAACGCAAACACCAAATAACACTTATTTAGTTTCAACACTAATCCTGAAAGTATAGGGAGTGTGTGATGATGATCATATCAATCTTGGAACCACTTCCAACACACATCGTCACCTTGCCCTTTAACTAGTTTTTGTTCATTCTGCAATTCCTGTTTCGAGTTACTAATTTTAGCAACTTGAACTAGTACCAAATACTGAGGGGTTGCTATGAACACTAGTAAAGTACACATCAATAACATGTATATCAAATATACTTATGTTCACTTTGCCATCCTTCTTATCCGCCAATCACTTGGGGTAGTTCCGCTTCCAGTGACCAGTCCCTTTGCAGTAGAAGCACTTAGTCTCAGGCTTAGGACTAGACTTGGGCTTTTTCACTTGAGCAGCAACTTGCTTGCCGTTCTTCTTGAAGTTCCCCTTCTTTCCTTTTGCCCTTTTCTTGAAACTAGTGATCTTGTCAACCGTCAACACTTGATGTTTTTCTTTGATTTCTACCTTCGCCGATTTTAGCATCGCGAAGAGCTTGGGAATATTTTCCGTTATCCCTTGCATATTATAGTTCATCACGAAGTTCTACTAACTTGGTGATGGTGACTAGAGAATTCTGTCAATCACTATCTTATCTGGAAGATTAACTCCCACTTGATTCAAGCGATTTGTAGTACTCAGACAATCTGAGCACATGCTCACTAGTTGAGCGATTCTCCTCCATCTTTTAGCTATAGAAATTGTTGGAGACTTCATATCTCTCAACTCGGGTATTTGCTTGAAATATTTACTTCAACTCCTGGAACATCTTGTATGGTCCATGACGTTCAAAACGTCTTTGAAGTCCCGATTCTAAGCCGTTTAAGCATGGTGCACTAAACTATTAAGTAGTCATCATATTGAGCTAGCATAACGTTCATAACGTCTGCATCTGCTCCTGCAATAGGTCCGTCACCTAGCGGTGCATCAAGGACATAATTCTTCTGTGCAGCAATGAGGATAAACCTCAGATCACGGATCCAATCCGCATCATTGCTACTAACATTTTTCAACACAATTTTCTCTAGGAACATATCAAAATAAACACAGGGAAGCAACAATGCGAGCTATTGATCTACAACATAGATATGCTAATACTACCAGGACTAAATTCATGATAAATTAAAGTTCAATTAATCATATTACTTAAGAACTCCCACTTAGATAGACATCCCTCTAATCTTCTAAGTGATCACGTGATCCAAATCAACTAAACCATGTCCGATCATCACGTGAGATGGAGTAGTTTCAATGGTGAACATCATTATGTTGATCATATCTACTATATGATTCACGCTCGACCTTTCGGTCTCTGTGTTCCGAGGCCATATCTGTATATGCTAGGCTCGTCAAGTTAAACCTGAGTATTCCGCGTGTGCAACTGTTTTGCACCCGTTGTATTTGAACGTAGAGCCTATCACACCCGATCATCACGTGGTGTCTCAGCACGAAGAACTTTCGCAACGGTGCATACTCAGGGAGAACACTTCTTGATAATTTAGTGAGAGATCATCTTATAATGCTACCGTCAATCAAAGCAAGATAAGATGCATAAAAAGATAAACATCACATGCAATCAATATAAGTGATATGATATGGCCATCATCATCTTGTGCTTGTGATCTCCATCTTCGAAGCACCGTCATGATCACCATCGTCACCGGCGCGACACCTTGATCTTCATCGCAGCATCGTTGTCGTCTCGCCAATCTTATGCTTCTACGACTATCACTACCGCTTAGCAATAAAGTAAAGCATTACATCGCGATTGCATTGCATACAATAAAGCGACAACCATATGGCTCCTGCCAGTTGCCGATAACTCGGTTACAAAACATGATCATCTCATACAATAAAATTTAGCATCACGTCTTGACCATATCACATCACAACATGCCCTGCAAAAACAAGTTAGACGTCCTCTACTTTGTTGTTGCAAGTTTTACGTGGCTGCTACGGGCTTTAAGCAAGAACTCATCTTACCTACGCATCAAAACCACAACGATAGTTTGTCAAATAGACTCCGTTTTAACCTTCTCAAGGACCGGGCGTAGCCACACTCGGTTCAACTAAAGTTGGAGAGACAGTCTTCCGCAAGCCATCTATGTGCAAAGCACGTCGAGGGAACCGGTCTCGCGTAAGCGTACGCGTAAGGTTGGTCCGGATCGTCTCGTCCAACAATACCGCTGAACCAAAGTATGACATGCTGGTAGGCAGTATGACTTGTATCGTCCACAACTCACTTGTGTTCTACTTGTGCAAATAACATCAAACCATAAAAACCTATGCTCTGATACCACTGTTGGGAAACGTAGTAATTTCAAAAAAAAATTCCTACGCACACGCAAGATCATGCTGATGCATAGCAACGAGAGGGGAGTGTGTTGTCCACGTACCCTCGTAGACTGAAGCGGAAGCGTTGACACGACGTAGAGGAAGTAGTCGTACGTAGAGGAAGTAGTCGTACGTTCTCCTCGCGATCCGACCGATCACAGCACCGTTACTCCGGCACCTCCGAGTTCTTGGCACACGTTCAGCTCGATGACGATCCCCGGGCTCCGATCCAGCGAAGCGTCGAGGAAGAGTTCCGTCAGCACGACGGCGTGGTGACGATCTTGATGTGTTACCGGCGCAGGGCTTCGCCTAAGCACTGCAACGATATGACCGAGGTGGAATTTGGTGGAAGGGGGCACCGCACACGGCTAAGGAACGATCCGTAGATCAACTTGTGTGTCTTTGGGGTGCCCCCTGCCCCCGTATATAAAGGATCCAAGGGGGAGGGGCTGGCCAGCCAGGTTTGGTGCGCCAGGAGAGTCCTACTCCCTCTGGGAGTAGGATTCCCCCCCCCCCCAATCCTAGTTGGACTAGGATTGCTCCAAGGGGGAGAGAGAGAGAGAGGGGGCGCCCCACTTCTCCTAGTCCTAATAGGACTAGGGAAGGGGGGAGGCGCGCAGCCCCTAGGGCTGCCCTCTCACCTTTCCTCCAAGGCCCATGTTGGCCCATTATGCTCCCGGGGGGTTCCGGTAACCCTCCCGGTATTCCGGTAAAATCCTGTTTTCACCTGGAATGCATCCGATGTCCAAACATAGGCTTCCAATATATAATTCTTTATGTCTCGACCATTTCGAGACTCCTCGTCACGTCCGTGATCACATCCGGGACTCCGAACTCCTTCGGTACATCAAAATGCATAAACTCATAATAACTGTCATCGTAACGTTAAGCGTGCGGACCCTACGGTTCGAGAACAATGTAGACATGACCGAGACACGTTTCCGGTCAATAACCAATAGCGGGACCTGGATGCCCATATTGGCTCCTACATATTCTACGAAGATCTTTATCGGCCAGACCGCATAACAACATACGTTGTTCCCTTTGTCATCGGTATGTCACTTGCCCGAGATTCGATCGTCGGTATCCAATACCTAGTTCAATCTCGTTACCGGCAAGTCTCTTTTCTCGTTCTGTAATACATCATCTCGCAACTAACTCATTGGTTGCAATGCTTGCAAGGCTTTATGTGATGTGCATTACCGAGAAGGCCCTGAGATACCTCTCCGACAATCGGAGTGACAAATCCTAATCTCGAAATATGCCAACTCAACATGTACCTTCGGAGACACTTGTAGAGCACCTTTATAATCACCCAGTTACGTTGTGACGTTTGGTAGCACACAAAGTGTCCCTACGGTAAATGGGAGTTGCATATTCTCATAGTTGAAGGAACATGTATAAGTCATGGATAAAAGCAACAGCAACATACTAAACGATCGGGTGCTATGCTAATGGAATGGGTCATGTCAATCAGATCATTCAACTAATGATGTGATCTCGTTAATCAAATAACAACTATTTGTTCATGGTTAGGAAACATAACCATCTTTGATTAATGAGCTAGTCAAGTAGAGGCATACTAGTGACACTCTGTTTGTCTATGTATTCACACATGTATTATGTTTCCAGTTAATACAATTCTAGCATGAATAATAAACATTTATCATGATATAAGGAAATAAATAATAACTTTATTATTGCCTCTAGGGCATATTTCCTTCACCATTTCCCACGCGCATCGTCACCTCGTCCTTAGCCAATCTTCGCTTAATCCGTAGCCCCTGTTTTGAGTTGCAAATATTAGCAACAGAACCAGTATCAAATACCCAGGTGCTACTGCGAGAATTAGTAAGGTACACATCAATAACATGTATATCACATATACCTTTGTTAACCTTGCCATCCTTCTTATCCGCCAAATACTTGGGGCAGTTCCGCTTCCAGTGACCAGTCTGCTTGCAATAGAAGCACTCAGTTTCAGGCTTAGGTCCAGACTTGGGTTTCTTCTCTTGAGTAGCAACTTGCTTGCTGTTCTTTTTGAAGTTCCCCTTTTTCTTCCCTTTGCCCTTTTTCTTGAAACTAGTGGTTTTGTTAACCATCAACACTTGATGCTCCTTTTTGATTTCTACCTCCGCGGCTTTTAGCATCGCGAAGAGCTCGGGCATAGTTTTGGTCATCCCTTGCATATTATAGTTCATCACGAAGCTCTTGTAGCTTGGTGGCAGTGATTGGAGAATTCTGTCAATGACGCAATCATCCGGAAGATTAACTCCCAGTTGAATCAAGTGATTTTTATACCCAGACATTCTGAGTATATGCTCACTGACAGAACCATTCTCCTCCATTTTACAGCTATAGAACTTATTGGAGACTTCATATCTCTCAATCCGGGCATTTGCTTGAAATATTAACTTCAACTCCTGGAACATCTCATATGCTCCATGGTGTTCAAAACGTCGTTGAAGTCCCGGTTCTAAGCCGTAAAGCATGGCACACTGAACTATAGAGTAGTCATCAGCTTTGCTTTGCCAGACGTTCATAACATCTGGCGTAGCTCTTGCACCAGGCCTGGCACCTAGCGGTGCTTCCAGGACGTAATTCTTCTGTGCAGCAATGAGGATAATCCTCAAGTTACGGACCCAGTCCGTGTAATTGCTACCATCATCTTTCAACTTTGCTTTCTCAAGGAACGCATTAAAATTCAACGGAACAACAGCACGAGCCATCTATCTACACAACATAGACAAGCAAGATACTATCAGGTACTAAGTTCATGATAAATTAAAGTTCAATTAATCATATTACTTAAGAACTCCCACTTAGATAGACATCTCTCTAATCCTCTAAGTGATCACGTGATCCAAATCAACTAAACCATGTCCGATCATCACGTGAGATGGAGTAGTTTCAATGGTGAACATCATTATGTTGATCATATCTACTATATGATTCACGCTCGACCTTTCGGTCTCTGTGTTCCGAGGCCATATCTGTATATGCTAGGCTCGTCAAGTTAAACCTGAGTATTCCGCGTGTGCAACTGTTTTGCACCCGTTGTATTTGAACGTAGAGCCTATCACACCCGATCATCACGTGGTGTCTCAGCACGAAGAACTTTCGCAACGGTGCATACTCAGGGAGAACACTTCTTGATAATTTAGTGAGAGATCATCTTATAATGCTACCGTCAATCAAAGCAAGATAAGATGCATAAAAGGATAAACATCACATGCAATCAATATAAGTGATATGATATGGCCATCATCATCTTGTGCTTGTGATCTCCATCTTTGAAGCACCGTCATGATTACCATCGTTACCGGCGCGACACCTTGATCTTCATCGCAGCATCGTTGTCGTCTCGCTAATCTTATGCTTCTACGACTATCACTACCGTTTAGCAATAAAGTAAAGCATTACATCGCGATTGCATTGCATACAATAAAGCGACAACCATATGGCTCCTGCCAGTTGCCGATAACTCGGTTACAAAACATGATCATCTCATACAATAAAATTTAGCATCACGTCTTGACCATATCACATCACAACATGCCCTGCAAAAACAAGTTAGACGTTCTCTACTTTGTTGTTGCAAGTTTTACGTGGCTGCTACGGGCTTTAAGCAAGAACTCATCTTACCTACGCATCAAAACCACAACGATAGTTTGTCAAATAGACTCCGTTTTAACCTTCTCAAGGACCGGGCGTAGCCACACTCGGTTCAACTAAAGTTGGAGAGACAGTCTTCCGCAAGCCATCTCTGTGCAAAGCACGTCGAGGGAACCGGTCTCGCGTAAGCGTACGCGTAAGGTTGGTCCGGATCGTCTCATCCAACAATACCGCTGAACCAAAGTATGACATGCTGGTAGGCAGTATGACTTGTATCGTCCACAACTCACTTGTGTTCTACTCGTGCAAATAACATCAACCATAAAACCTAGGCTCGGATGCCACTGTTGGGGAACGCAGTAAATTCAAAAATTTTCCTACGCACACGCAAGATCATGGTGATGCATAGCAACGAGAGGGGAGAGTGTTTGTCTTCGTACCCTCGTAGACCGAAGCGGAAGCGTTGACACAACGTAGAGGAAGTAGTCGTACGTAGAGGAAGTAGTCGTACGTTCTCCTCGCGATCCAACCGATCACAGCACCGTTACTCCGGCACCTCCGAGTTCTTGGCACACGTTCAGCTCGATGACGATCCCCGGGCTCCGATCCAGCAAAGCGTCGGGGAAGAGTTCCGTCAGCACGACGGCGTGGTGACGATCTAGATGTGTTACCGGCGCAGGGCTTCGCCTAAGCACTGCAACGATATAATCGAGGTGGAATTTGGTGGAAGGGGGCACCGCACACGGCTAAGGAACGATCCGTAGATCAACTTGTGTCTTTGGGGTGCCCCCTGCCCCCGTATATAAAGGATCCAAATGGGAGGGGCTGGCCGGCCAGGTTTGGTGCGCCAGGAGAGTCCTACTCCCTCTGGGAGTAGGATTCCCCCCCCCCCAATCCTAGTTGGACTAGGATTGCTCCAAGGGGGAGAGAGAGAGAGAGGGGGCGCCCCACTTCTCCTAGTCCTAATAGGACTAGGGAAGGGGGGGAGGCGCGCAGCCCCTAGGGCTGCCCTCTCACCTTTCCTCCAAGGCCCATGTTGGCCCATTATGCTCCCGGGGGGTTCCGGTAACCCTCCCGGTATTCCGGTAAAATCCTGTTTTCACCTGGAATGCATCCGATGTCCAAACATAGGCTTCCAATATATAATTCTTTATGTCTCGACCATTTCGAGACTCCTCGTCACGTCCGTGATCACATCCGGGACTCCGAACTCCTTCGGTACATCAAAATGCATAAACTCATAATAACTGTCATCGTAACGTTAAGCGTGCGGACCCTACGGTTCGAGAACAATGTAGACATGACCGAGACACGTTTCCGGTCAATAACCAATAGCGGGACCTGGATGCCCATATTGGCTCCTACATATTCTACGAAGATCTTTATCGGTCAGACCGCATAACAACATACGTTGTTCCCTTTGTCATCGGTATGTTACTTGCCCGAGATTCGATCGTCGGTATCCAATACCTAGTTCAATCTCGTTACCGGCAAGTCTCTTTTCTCGTTCCGTAATACATCATCTCGCAACTAACTCATTGGTTGCAATGCTTGCAAGGCTTTATGTGATGTGCATTACCGAGAAGGCCCTGAGATACCTCTCCGACAATCGGAGTGACAAATCCTAATCTCGAAGTATGCCAACTCAACATGTACCTTCGGAGACACTTGTAGAGCACCTTTATAATCACCCAGTTACGTTGTGACGTTTGGTAGCACACAAAGTGTTCCTACGGTAAATGGGAGTTGCATATTCTCATAGTTAAAGGAACATGTATAAGTCATGGATAAAAGCAATAGCAATATACTAAACGATCGGGTGCTATGCTAATGCAATGGGTCATGTCAATCAGATCATTCAACTAATGATGTGATCTCGTTAATCAAACAACAACTCTTTGTTCATGGCTAGGAAACATAACCATCTTTGATTAATGAGCTAGTCAAGTAG
Organism: Aegilops umbellulata; assembly: GCA_032464435.1. NCBI lineage: Eukaryota > Viridiplantae > Streptophyta > Magnoliopsida > Poales > Poaceae > Aegilops > Aegilops umbellulata. The sequence goes on from CP136058.1 coordinate 408,386,303, forward strand.
AGGCATACTAGTGACACTCTATTTGTCTATGTATTCACACATGTATTATGTTTCCAGTTAATACAATTCTAGCATGAATAATAAACATTTATCATGATATAAGGAAATAAATAATAACTTTATTATTGCCTCTAGGGCATATTTCCTTCACCTTGGATAGGCTGGTGCCCGCGGCGAAGAAACTGAAGGGGGCTCCCGAGGTTCCATCCGCCGCAGCGCCTCTGCCTGCGGAGGAAGGTGACCGCGACGCACGGGACTCTCCTGCCCGGTCGTTCTCGCGAGGTCTGGCCGAGCTGGCTGGGGCGGGCCCAACCCCCATGGCCCAAGTGACTCCCGAGGTGCCTTTGGCTGCCGCCGCCACCACAGTCGCTGGGGCGCAGCAGGCTTCGCGTCAAGATGCTGTGGTTGTGCCACCGACTGTTGTCTCTCCGACTCCTCCCGCCATTCTGGATCGCTTTGCCGCCAAGCTGGAACGGCTCCGGCAGGATCTTCTTGGCGCCGACCCTCGCTTGGTGGCCGGGTGCTTGGAGTTTGCTTCAGGATGGATTCGCTCCGACGCCTCGGTATGGGCGACGCTGGTCCAGGCCTCAACGGCTTGTGATGAGGAGAGGCAGGCCGCCCTTGAAGCGAAGGCTGCTCGTGACGCAGCTCAGGGGGAGGCGGCTTGTCGGATTTCGGGTTCCAGCAGACCCTTAAGAGGCGCGCGCGGAGATTATGCCCTCTACCTCTCCGTCTCGCAAAGATCTAACTACTGAAAGAACAACACAAGAGACACAGGGTTTAAACTAGTTTGGGCCACCATTGTGGTGTAATACTCTACTCTAGTTTGTGGTGGGTGGATTGCCTCTTGGGCTGATGATGATGAACAGTACAGGGAAGAACAGCCTCGCGAGGGTCTGTTCTTGGCTAGGGGGATGAACTGCTAGGAGGAGTTCAGCCGCCCTTCTCTCTCTCTCTCTCTCTGCTGCCTGAGTCTTTCTAACTGGTTTCTCTCTGATGCGATTGCTAGATGCCTCTACCCTAGGGCTGGCTAGTCCTATTTATAGGCAAAGGCCCTGGGCCTCTTCCCAAATATTGAGCGGGAAGGGCGCCAACAATTGGCCAATTCGAAGGGGAACATCTCGTACACTTATCCTGACTAAAGTTGGTCCTCACCTGCCAAAGGCCCTGTGGTGACGCCGTTCTGGGCTCCACGATGACCTCCTTCCCACCGTTGGACTGGTCTTGGTCTCGTTGCACCGAAACGGATGCCTTTGCTTGATCCTCTCGCCTGCGCTTGCCCCCTTTGCACCAAAGAGGAAAGGGAGACACTGCGCGGATTGGCGCCCGCCTGGCACCCTTGGTCGCCATGGCTTGCGTCATGGGCACCTCGTGAGGTACCCCGCCTTGATCTCTCCGCCTCCTCGTGAGCTAGCCTGATGAGGCCGCGCCTGAGGAAGCGCCATGTCGTCCGCCCCGCGAGGCTTGGCCCCTCGCGAGGGTCTTGGGTCTTGTGTTGATGAAGATGGGCCGTGCTGGGCCCCCTTTGAGCCACGCCGCAGGCCGCAGGCAGGCAAGTCTGGGGAACCCTGTTCCCAGAACACCGACAGTAGCCCCCGTGCCCAAGGCGTGCATGGACTTGGTCGTGCTGAGAGGCGAAAGGGCAAGGGCGAAGCGCCGTGGGCCCTAATAGCCTGCGGTCTTGGGCGCCGCGTGGCGGTTGATTGGACGTGGGCGTCTCCGCTTCCCCACGACGCCTTGGCAACTGCGTTACTTGACTAATCCCTGCATGCATAGATACGGGTCATTATTTCCTAAGATCGTGGTGCTCGGCGGTTGGTTTTCTCCGGCTATAAGTACGGGGCCGCGTGAGCCCCGCCAGTCCACCCCTTCCTGCTTCACTTCTTCTTCTCTTTGGCCACTCGCTGCTCTCATGGCTCCAAAGAGGTTCTTAGCTGTGGAGAAGGGAAAGACCTACCGGGTAGAGCCCGACTCTCCACCGGCCAAGCGCGGCCGGGGTCGTCCCCGCAAGCATCCCGCAGTTCCCATTGTGGCTCCCCGCGGCCACAGGGGTGGTTCCCCGCGTGGTGGTGAACGCTCGGCTGCCAAGGGGAGGCAGGCCGTGACTGCGCGGCCCCCCAGGCCGCGCTTTCGCTTGGCGGAGGTGCTGCCGGAGTTCGTCGTGTGGTCGGCGGACCCGACCAACACCTGGCTCCAGCTCCCCCGCTTCTTCATCGACGAGCTGCCGGCCAGTGCCCGGTGCGGCTTCTGGCTCCAGGCTGATGGTTGTTGCAGCAGGGCCTCCTGGGTCTCGCTTGAGGTCTCCCCTTCTAGGAACGGGGCCCTGACTGATGGCTGGCAAACGTTTGCCCGCGTGCGCGGCCTGAGTCAGCGGTGCACCCTGCACTTCAAGTTTGACGGCGACGCCACCCTCTATGTGAGGGTGTTCAGGGAAGATGGTCGCCGCGCTGGATGCTGCCCCGAGGGCGACGACCATGGCCAGGGGCTTCGCCCCAACGACGAGGGAGGAGACAACGCCCGCGCGGATGGCGGCGCTCGACGCTCCCCAAGCTTCGCCAACTCTTCTTCAGGCGACTCCTCCAGCGGTGGCCGCAGCCAGCCCCCACGCCGTCGCGCTTGCTTGGGGGGCGGTGATTCGTCCGCCCGTTGCCGCGCCCCGGTGAAGCGCGAGAGGGAGTCCGCCTGAGCCCTGGAGGCATCCCCGGTCGCCTCAGCGGGCCGAAGCGAGGTGAGCCGTGCCGGGCTCGTCCTTTCTTTCCTTTTGTTTCCTGCGTAAAAGAGAACAGCTGCATGGAGCCCCGTGGGGGCGTGTTGGAGGTTATTGCCGTGAACAACTACCTTGATTTAGCTTTCGCGCTTTTCAGCTGTGTGCCTGCACATAAATAGTTCCCGGCCCCAGCTGTGGGGGGGCGACCGACCTAGGCCCTGTGCGTGTGTAGCGGTGCCCGAGGGGCACGGACTGGAGGGGTGCTCCTGTAATGGACCCGGGTCGCGAAACCTTAGAACGATTAGAACAGGAAACCTCGCGAGGGCGTTTGGCTGCCCCCCTCGCGAGACTTTTTGCAAGAGGAATGAAAACAGGGGGGGTTGATAACCAACGAAATATAAACCAAAGATGGCAATAATTTCAATAAAACTTCAACTGCGAACAAAGCAAACCAACTGCAGAAAGCAAATGAAAAAGCCGCGTCCGGCACCTAATCTAGTCTTCGACGTCTTCTCACCAGCGCGGAGCTAAGTGCTGCCACTGGGTGTGGGAGGGAGCCCCAGGGCCTGAGGCCGGCGCTCCTGAGACTCCGGGGCTTGTACAGCCCCACTCATTATTACGTGAGAGTGTCACGGGCGGCGAGCTTCACAGGCGTTGGCCTTCTTCATAGGCTCCGGGCCTTTCTTCTTGGGGTATCGAGCTTCACAGGCGTTCGCCTTCTTCACAGGCTCAGGGCCTTTTCCAGAAAGGGTTGATCTTCACAGGCGTTCGCCTTCTTCATAGGCTCAGGGCCTTTTCCAAAAAGGGTAATCTTCACAGGCGTTCGCCTTCTTCACAGGCTCAGGGCCTTTTCCAAAAAGGGTTGATCTTCACAGGCGTTCGCCTTCTTCACAGGCTTAGGGCCTTTTCCAAAAAGGGTTAATCTTCACACGCGTTCGCCTTCTTCACAGGCTCAGGGCCTTTTCCAAAAAGGGTTAATCTTCACAGGCGTTCGCCTTCTTCACAGGCTTAGGGCCTTTTCCAAAAAGGGTTAATCTTCACAGGCTCAGGGCCTTTTCCAAAAAGGGTTAATCTTCATAGGTGTTCGCCTTCTTCACAGGCTCAGGGCCTTTTCCAAAAAGGGTTAATCTTCACAGGCGTTCGCCTTCTTCACAGGCTCAGGGCCTTTTAGGGGTAGAACCTTCGGAGGTGTTGGATGTTCCACGCATTCTGGATGGGCTCCCCTTCCTGAGTCTCCAAGCGCACGGAGCCTGGCCTGGAAACATGAACAACCTTGAACGGGCCCTCCCACATGGGAGAGATCTTGTGTAGCCCTTCCCTGGAGAGAACCCGTCTGAGCACAAGATCTCCTACCTCGAGGGTCCTGGGGCGGATGCTGCGGCAGTGATATCGTCGTAGCGCCTGCTGGTACCTCGCCGCTCGCAGTGCGGCTTCTCGGCAGCGTTCCTCCCCCAGCACGAGGTCCATCCCCCGCATGGCATCCTGTTGCGCCTCATCGAACGCTAGGACCCGCGAGGAGCGATGTCTGACCTCGTGAGGGAGGACTGCTTCAGCTCCGTAGACCAGGAAGAACGGGGTCTCCCCGGTTGGTTTGGTCGCGGTCGTGCGGATGGACCACAACACGGACTGGAGCTCATCGTACCAACCTCTACCGCAGGCTTCCAGCTTCTTCTTGAATGTCCTTGTCTTGAGGCCCCTCAGGACCTCCGCGTTGGCTCGTTCGGCCTGGCCGTTGCTTCGCGGATGCGCCACCGAAGCGTAGCATATCTGCGTTCCAAGGTTAGCACAGTATGTTTTGAAGAGGTTACTGGTGAACTGCGAACCGTTGTCTGTGATGATGCGGTTCGGCACCCCGAACCGGCTCACGATGCCCCTGATGAACCTGACCACGAAACCCGCGGGCATGGTGCGGACAGCCTCCACTTCTGCCCACTTGGTGAATTTGTCAATGGCGACGTAGAGGTAGCGATAGCCCCCTGGCGCCCGAGGGAACGGGCCCAGAATATCCAGCCCCCAAACTACGAATGGCCATGAAAGGGGTATAGTCTGCAGGCCTCCCGCCGGCTGATGGATCTGTTTGGCGTGAAATTGGCAGGCTTCACAAGCCTTTACCAGTTCAACAACATCGTTCAGTGCGGTGGGCCAATAGAACCCACTGCGGAATGCCTTGCCAACGAGGGTCCGTGATGACGAGTGATGCCCACAGTCCCCGCTGTGTATGTCCTCCAGCAGTTCCTTTCCTTGCTCCCTGGAAATGCAGCGCAGGGATACATCATTCGATCGCTTCCGGTATAGCTCTCCATCTCTGATGCAGTATGCCGTAGCTTGCCGCGCCACATGCTCCGCCTCTTCCTCCTTCTCCGGCAGGGCCCCTTGCGTTAAATAACTCCGAAGTTCCGTGATCCAGCACTCCTCTTGAGGTTCCATTGTCAGGAGCAGGCGTGCCCCTGAGGCAGGGCCGCAGGCCGGGGCTCCTGAGGCAGGCGGCTGGGGGAGTTCCTCCCGAGGCTGAGCAGTATTTGATAATGTCGGCTGGGCCGAGGGCTTGAAGAGCCGCTCTTGAAAGACGCCAGGCTCCTGAGGTAACCTCCTGGATGCCCGTCCGGCGATGTCATCGGCTTCCTGATTGGTGCCGCGCGGCACATGCTTCAATTCCAACCCCCAGAACTGCTTTTCCATCCTGCGGACCTCCGCTAGATAGGCCTCCATGTGCTCATCCTTCGGCTCGAACACCTTGTTGGAGAAGTTGACAAGGAGCTGCGAATCGCCCTTGACAGTGAGGCGCTTCACCCCCCGTGCTGCTGCGGCCTTCAACCCTGCTATCAGACCCTCATATTCCGCTATGTTGTTGGAGACCTTTTCGCCATGCTGGAAACAGAGATGTACGGCGTAGTAGAGCTTGTCCTGAGTGGGCGATATCAGCACCGCACCAGCCCCAGCGCCGTGCCTGGAGAACGCCCCATCGAAGTACATGACCCAGCCTTCTGGCGCCTCACTCCCTGGGGAGAGGGATCGATCCTCGTTGTCCTTGAGGCCTGGCGCCTCCGTCCATTCCACCACGAAATCCGCTAACGCTGCTCCTTTGATGACACAGGGTCATGCTGAACTCCAGTTAAAACGCCTGCAGTTCTATGTTCCACTCGGCGACCCTTCCGGCTGAGTTGGGGCTCCTGAGCACTCTCTCCAAGGGGTATGACGAGACGACCTTGATGGGGTGACACTGGAAGTAGTGACGCAGCTTGCGCGAGGCCACCAGTAGCACGAGGAGGAGCTTTTGAGGCATAGGGTACCGTGCCCTCATGTCCCGTAACACCGTGCTGACAAAGTAGACTGGATGCTCAACCAAGCCGAGAGCATCAGCGTCCGTGGCACCCTCCTGAGGCAAGGGCGCCTCGCGAGGTGACATGACTTCGGGAGGCGGCCCGTCCAGGCGAGTGGCCTCTCCTGCTTCTGGTGCGCTCTTCAGCGGCTGATCCTCCTCAGCCACGGTTGCGTCTCCTGTGGGCCTTCCCTGTTCCTGCTTCGTCTTGTCCCGAGCTGCTGATGTGGCTTTGATTTGGCGCTCCTCCCTGACTGCCACCAGGGCTGCGCTGGTGGAGTAGGGAGTGGCAGCGAGGTAGAGCAGCAGGGGCTCTCGAGGGCGCGGAGCCACCATGACTGGGGGACTGGTCAGGTACCTCTTGAGATCCTGAAACGCCTTATCTGCCTCTTCAGTCCATTCAAAAGGCCCCTTCTTCTTCATTAGCTGGAAGAAAGGCAGCGCTCGCTCCCCCAGTTTGGAGATGAAGCGCCCTAGCGCGGTCACACGTCCGGTGAGCTTCTGCATTTCTCTGAGGGTTTTCGGCGGACTCATGTCCTCGACCGCCTTGACCTTCTCCGGGTTAGCCTTGATGCCTCGATGGGACACGAGAAAGCCCAAGAGCTTTCCTGAGGGGACCCGGAACACACACTTCTCTGGGTTGAGCCGCAGGTTCACTGCGTCGAGGCTCGCGAAGGTCTCCTCCAGGTCTTGTATCAGGGTCTTGGCCTCCCGAGATTTCACCACAATGTCGTCAACGTAAGCGTCGACATTCTTCCTGAGCTGCGGGCCCAAGGTGATGTGCATCAGCCGCTGAAAGGTCGCCCCTGCGTTACGCAGCCCAAATGGCATGCATGTATAGCAGTACACCCCGCATGAGGTTAAGAAGGCAGTCTTCTTGACGTCTTCTACCACCATCTTGATCTGGTGATACCCAGAGAAGGCGTCCAGGAAGTAGAGCAGGTCGCACTCCGTGGTGGAATCGACGATCTGGTGGATGCAGGGGAGCGGGAACGGATCCTGCGGGCATGCCTTGTTGAGGTTGGTGAAGTCGACACACATGCGTTCCTTTCCCCCCTTCTTGGGCACAACGACAGGGTTGGCCAACCAATCCGGGTATCGGACCTCGCGAATGACCCCAGCAGCCTCTAACTTGCGGGTTTCTTGGACGATGAAGGCCTGCTTCTCTGCGGACTGCCGCCTGGCTTTCTGCTTCATGGGGCGCACGTTTGGGCACACGTTGAGGTGATGCTCGATGACGCTCCGGGGGATCCCTGCCAACTGATCAGGCTCCCAAGCGAATACCTTCTTATTTGCGCACGGGAACCTGATCAAGGCCTCCTCCTGCTCAGGCTCGAGGTTGGCGCCTATGATGAAAGTGGCACTGGAGGACCCGTCCTCGTTGATAGGTATCTGCTTGGTTTCTGCCTTGTCCTGGGTGAACAACTGCTTCTTCTTGGCTGGCGCAGCCCCCTTGGGCTCGGGGGTCCCTGCGTCGGCGGGCTGTACCGATGCCGCTGTCTTGAAGGCAAGCTTGAGTACCCGCAGGGCATCCCCGGTGTCCCCGTGCACGGTGAGGACACCGCTGCTCCCGGGCATCTTCATGAGGTTATACGCCGGGTGCGTGGCGGCCATGAACTGGGCCAGCGCTGGGTAGCCGAGGATGGCGTTGTAAGGAAGGCCGATGGGGGCGATGTCGAAGTCGACCATCTCCGTGCGGAAGTTGTCGTAGGTGCCGAAGGTTATTGGGAGCCGGATCTGTCCCAAGGAGCTAGATGATCCGCCCCCAACGCCCAAGAAAGACCGACTGGGTTGCAGCCGCTCCAGGGGTATGCAGAGGAGATTGAAGGTCTCAACCGAAAGCACACTGAGGCCCGCGCCGCCGTCGACGAGGGTTCTGGTGACGGCCACCTGGCAGATGGTGGGGGTGCACATCATGGGGAGTGCGCCCGAGCCGGCCAAGTTGGCGGGGTGGTCCTCCGAGCTGAAGGTCAGACCGACCTCGCGCGCCACCTGGTCCGTGGGAGCCCCCTGCCGTGCGGAAACGGCGCTGACCCGACGGACAAACGGCTTGACGTGGAGACTTGTGGGCGGCGCCGGCGAGCCGCCTAGGAGGGCCACGACGTCCGGAGGTGTTGAAGTAGCGGTGCGGTCACCTTGTCGCATAGGCATATGCTGGGATGGCGCTTGCTGCTCGTTCCCCGCCGGGCCGGTGGCGGCGTTGATGGCGGGCGACGGGGAACGACGAGGACACCCACCGACAGGAGCCGTCTGGGCGACGCGGGAAGCGATGGCGGCCCTACGATCGGCGCGTGCCCGACGAGCGTCAGACATGGACGCGACGGTCGGAGGAGAACGGAGCGGTGGAAGACAAATTCCGGTGCACCCCTACCTGGCCCGCCAAATGTCGGATTTCGGGTTCCGGCAGACCATTAAGGTTCGAACTCTGGGGTGCGCGCGGAGATTATGCCCTCTACCTCTCCGTCTCGCAAAGATCTAACTACTGAAAGAACAACACAAGAGACACATGGTTTATACTAGTTCAGGCCACCATTGTGGTGTAATACCCTACTCTAGTTTGTGGTGGGTGGATTGCCTCTTGGGCTGATGATGATGAACAGTACAGGGAAGAACAGCCTCACGAGGGTCTGTTCTTGGCTAGGGGGATGAACTGCTAGGAGGAGTTCAGCCACCCTTCTCTCTCTCTCTGCTGCCTGAGTCTTTCTAACTAGTTTCTCCCTGATGCGATTGCTAGACGCCTCTACCCTGGGGGTGGCTAGTCCTATTTATAGGCAAAGGCCCTGGGCCTCTTCCCAAATATTGAGCGGGAAGGGCACCAACAATTGGCCAATTCGAAGGGGAACATCTAGTACACTTATCCTGACTAAAGTTGGTCCTCGCCTGCCAAAGGCCCTGTGGTGACGCCGTTCTAGGCTCCACGATGACCTCCTTCCCACCGTTGGACTGGTCTTGGTCTCGTTGCACCGAAACGGATGCCTTTGCTTGATCCTCTCGCCTGCGCTTGCCCCCTTTGCACCGAAGAGGAAAGGGAGACACTGCGCGGACTGGCGCCCACCTGGCACCCTTGGTCGTCATGGCTTGCGTCATGGGCACCTCGCGAGGTACCCCGCCTTGATCTCTCCGCCTCCTCGTGAGCCAGCCTGATGAGGCCGCGCCTGAGGAAGCGCCGTGTCGTCCGCCCCGCGAGGCTTGGCCCCTCGCCAGGGTCTTGGGTCTTGTGTTGATGAAGATGGGCCGTGTTGGGCCCCCTTTGAGCCACGCCGCAGGCCGCAGGCAGGCAAGTCTGGGGACCCCCGTTCCCAGAACGCCGACACGGCTGACGTCCGCGGTAGCTGCAAGGTGCTGGAGGGCGAGCTGCAAGGCCTGCGGGACCAGCTCGCGAAAGAGGCCCGCCTTCGCCAGGAGCGAGAAGAGGGCGTGAAGGTTCGCGAGGTGGCCGTCGAGGTCCAGGAGGCCAAGCTCAAGAAACGCCGCGACCACCTACGCGTGCTGGAGAAGGAGTTAGAGGCGACGAAGGTCGAACTGGACGACAAGGCCCGAGTTCTTGCCGAGGACCGCATGGCCTTCGCAGACATGGAGGAGAAGGCTCGTGCTTCACTGAAGATGCTCTACGCCAGCGGCCTGGAGAGCCCGCTGGCTGGCTCCGAGGACGGCCCCGCCAAGCTGCTTCCCTTCCTGGTGCGTGCTCTTGAGTATGTCACCCTTGGTCTTGGCCCCACGGCCGAGGCCGAGGCGCGTGTCCTGTCTTCTGCTGCGCTGACGCGGGTCTTCACCCACATTTACCTTCGCGACCCCAACGTCGACCTTGACAGCCTGCTGGAGCCAGTGAGCGGCGAGCGTGCCACTGCCGCTGCCGAGGCCGTGAAGGGTCGCGCGGAGGCTTTGCTGGGGAAGTTCTGGGCCTTCAGCACCAAGCCGAAGCCAAGCGCTACCGACCCTGGTGCTCCACGAGGAGAAGCCACTCCGCGCGGCTCCACCGTCGACAAGTGATTCGGCTGCGGCTCCTTTCCTGCTTTTAATTCCTGCACATGTATCATGCCTCGGGGAGGTGTTTAAACTTGCGTTTGGTGTTGAGATAACAGTATGGACTGTAATATTTGCTTTTAAATTCCTTGAATTTATGCTAATCCTTCCTACTTGCTTACATTCTACGCCGGCAGAGCCCGGCCCCGCGCGTACCTCACCCAGCATTAGCCCCGACCGGAAACCAGGACGGGACCAAAGGAGAGAGGGGCTACAGGACAAGTTAGGCTCCTGAGTCGCGATGCTCAGGAGTCCCCCTTGGCGCACGAACGGCAAGTAGGGCGGTGAGATGCGGGTGGATCTATCGTTCTACGTCTGCAGAGCCCGGCCCCGCGCGTACCTCACCCAGCGCTAGCCTTTCGGAACTAGGGAGTGAGGGGCTACGGGACCAGTTAGGCTCCTGAGTCGCGATGCTCAGGAGTCCCCCTTGATGGCGAATAGCAAATTGTAAGTGGTTGTGCCTTTCTACGTCTGCAGAACCCGACCCCGCGCGTACCTCACCCAACGCTAGCCTTTCAGAACTAGGGAGTGAGGGGCTACGTGACCAGTTAGGCTCCTGAGTCGCGATGCTCAGGAGTCCCCCTTGACGCTCAAACGGCCTTCGTACCTTGGCTCCGCTCGGGGAGAGACGCGCGATGAACCAGGCCCGGGGGGCCTAGCTGGGTGGCGTGCGTCTGGGTGTGACCCAGGCGCAGCCCCCTTGCCCAGCCCCCTCGCGCGGCACTCCCGGGGGAGGCGTTGCGATGAGGCCAGACACTAAGCTCTGGGCTCCCTGAGGTTGATGCGGCCCGGGGGCAACCCCAGTTGTTTATCACCAGCGCGGAGCATAGCGCTTCCGTATGTGTACGTTCATAGCCGCTTCTCGGCAGTGTCGTCAGCCAGCGCGGAGCATCGTGCTTCCACTGGTATGTGGGAGGGGGCTCCCCTCTGGGAGGAGCCCCCGGGGCGTGTACAGCCCCACCCTGACACGTGGCTGGCACGGTAGGGCCTGGTGCGGTGTATCTGGGCACCCGTGAGCCAGCGCGGGACTCATGGGGCCCTACCTCTAGGTGGGTTGCGCCTGGCACTGGGCCTTATATTATGATGTGTTCCTGCAAGTTGGGTTAAATGCCTACACTCTACGTCCTTGGCTCCCGGCCCTCGAGCTGGTCTCAACCGTCCCTGGTATGCCAGGTCGCGATGCCATGGACAAGGCCAGAGGGTGAGGGCTGGAGAGCCAGTAAGAGCCCTGAGTCACGATGCTCAGGCAAGTGGTCGACATGGAGAAGAAAAGGTGCCGTGGACCGGCAACGAATAATCAAGCATGGTGGACCAAACGCATAACCATAGATAAACGTAATAAGGGATACATGCCGCTGGGTCTGGCCCGAGCGGCTTGGGGATGATGCAGCTCGAGGGGCGCCCCCAACAGGGTAAGCTAACAACATGAAAATGAAAGGGATACATGCTGCAGGGACGGACCCACGCGGCCTGGGAATGATACAGCCCTGGGGGGGGCACTCCCAGCTGGAAATGAAACTTAAAAGATGTCACCTGATGATGTTGAGGACGAACGAGTGTTGGTGCATCAGACTCAGTGGGCTGCAGGAGCCGCTCCTCGCGAGCCCCCAGGCCCTGGGGCCTCGAGAGGCTCCGGAGGCGCTGGTGGCTCCTCGCGGACCATCTCCATCTCCGCCAAGGCTGCGGAACGCCTGGCCTCTTGAGCCTCCATGATGCCCCTCATGAGGCGCTGGTACGTGGCAGCCACGCTCGGCAAGCCGTAAGGCATGCGAGCGTAGCTGTGGGGTGGACCTTCGCAGCGCCCCACTCGCGAGGGCCAGAGGCGCTCGAGAGTGGCAACTCGATTGAGCCCTGGTACATCGACGCAGACGCGCAGCCCACCATGCTCGCCTGGATGGGGAGCCACAGCTGGTAGGTGGCGGTCGCCTCTCATGACTCTTGACTCCTGTAGCTCTTTAATGGCCTTGCTGACGAACTCCTGAGGGTCTTGCTCTCCTTGCCTTACTCCTTCTGAGGGAAACGTGCTTCGAAACACGCCTCCACGTGGTGCCCAAGCGCCTCCCTCGTGACCTTAGCCAGGTCGGTGGCCCTCCAAGGGAGAGCCCCCGAGCCCTGCCTGAGGAGGGCGCCGGGCGCGCTTTCCTATGTGATGGAAGGAGGTTCCCCCTGGGCAGGCACGGGCCCTGAGGGGCCTTCCTCCTAAGGGGCCGATCCTGACGATGTCTTCTTCTTCTTGGGGGTGGTTTCGGGAAGCCTCCTGCTTCCATGATCCGGGTCTTCCAATGATGCGGCCTGAAAAGCTCGTTCCAGGGAACACACCGCGTCTTTCTCCTCACAGGGCACCGTGATGATGCCGCCACTCCCCGTCATCTTGAGGACGTTGTAGCCGTGGTGAGTCACGGCCATAAACTTGGCCAGCGCCGGGTACCCGAGGATGGTGTTGTACGGCAGGCGAATGTGAGCGACGTCGAAGTCGATGAGCTCGGTGCGGTAGTTGTTGCATGCTCCGAAGGTGATAGTGAGGCGGACCTGCCCGATCGGGACCGTGGAGCCGTCAGTGACTCCGGAGAAACGCTTGGTTGGCTGAAGCTGACTGTAAGGCACTTGGAGGTTGTTGAATGTTTCCACGGACAGGACGTTGAGCCCTGCCCCGCCATCGACGAGGGTCTTGGTGACCACCATGTTGCTGATGATTGGGGAACAAAGCATCGGGAGAACTCCGCCTGTAGCTGCACACTTTAGTTGATCCGCTGAGCTGAACGTGATGGCGCATGACGACCACCTGAGAGGACATGTGGCTTCGAGCTTGGGGAGGACTGCATTCACTTCGCGGGCGAACTCCTTGAAGATGCGCTGAGAGGCTGGGGCTTGAGCTCCGCCCAGGATGCAGGCGATCGCGCGTGGCTCCCGGAAGCCCCCAGCCCCCTCGTCCTGTTGGCGGCCTTCGTTTCTTCTTGGATGAGGCGGCAACGGAGGGAGGCCTGCGTTACCTTGCAGGCGATCCTCACGAGGCTGATCTCTCCAGTCTCCCTCGCGAGGCGGGTCTCGCCATCGATCCTCGCGAGGTTGGTTGCGCCACCCTTGGCGTGGGCCGCGGTCTTCCCAATGTCCTGCGTTTCTTCCTCCTCCTCGACCGTAGCCCCTGTCGACGCGGTCGGGGCGACGGCCGATACTTCCTTCTCGCACGGCTCGAAGCTCTTGGCATTCGTTGGTGTACTGGGTGTGGAGGTCATGGTACATGCAAAACCAACTGCATCTGGAGGATTCAGGCTGATCTTTGCCCTGCTTGGTGTCTGGTTCTGCGGCGAGCACGGCAGCCCCCTTGTGCTTCACGTCCTTCGCCTTGGACTTCTTCTTCTGGGTCTGCGGCAGGCAGCTCGAGGAGGGAGAGGCGCCCTTCCTCAGCCCTGGTGCATTTGGTCGCCAAGTTGAACAGCTCCAAGGAAGTGCACATGTCTTCATGCATCGCCAGCTCCTCCTTCATTTTTACGTCATGCACGCCATCTGAGAAGGCTGAGATGATGGCCTCCTCGGACACCTTGGGAATCTTGAGGCGTGCGCTGTTGAAGCGCTGGATGTACTTTTGCAGGGTCTCTCCGGGTTGTTGCTTGATGCGGCGCATGTCGCTCATGGCGAGCGGCCGGTCGCGGGTACCTTGGAAGTTGGCGATGAAGTGGATACGCATCTGGTCCCAGGAGGAGATTGTGCCTGGGGCCAGGTTCAGGAGCCAGGTGCGGGCCCCGTCCTTGAGTGCCATGGGAAACCAGTTCGCCATGACCTTCTCGTCTCTGTTGGCAGCTTCGATGCCTAGCTCATAGAGCTGGAGGAACTCCGCAGGGTCAGCCGTGCCGTCGTAGCGTGGAGGCAGGTCTGACTTGAACTTGCCGGGCCACGCGACGCAGCGTAGCTCGGCGGTGAAGGCGCGGCAGCCCGCCATGGTCGTAGGAGGCGTTGGGTGATGGAGAGCTTGGTCCTGCGGGTCCCCATGCGCCGCAGCTGGGAGCAGCGCGGGGTCTTGACGTGCGGGAACAGGAGCGCGGTCGCGATGTGCTGGAGCAGGGAGCGCCCGGGCAGCTTCCTGCGGGCGAGGGACTTCTTGGCAGCTCTGCTCTAGCTGCGCTGGCGCCTGGCGGAACGGGTTCCAGCCAGGGGCCACGCGCCTTGCGGCCGGGGCGTCTTCTTGGCAAGGAGGCGGCTGAGGTGCCCCTGGAGCTTCGTCGCCCGCGCGGGGCGGGGTTCGGTGCAGCGGGAAAGACGGTGCAGGAGAGCCCCCCGCGGCGCGGACGAGCTCGGCGACGCGGTCGAGCCATTCTTCGTAGACGTCGCCGACGCGACGGTAGCGCAGGAGCTCATTTGCCGCGATGAGCGCAGCTCGGGCCTCCAAGGGCGCGCGGAGCGTGCGGGACGAAGAACCAACTGGGGTGAGCGACGGAGTAGCGGTGCGGCCGTCTCGCCGCACGGAAGGATGCTGGGATGACGCTTGCTGCTCGTTCCCCGCCGGGCCAGTGGCGGCGTTGAGGCCACCAGTAGCGCGAGGGAGATGGGTCTCATGGGCTTCACGGCCCAGCTCGAATTCATCACGACCAGGGTCATCAAAGGAGCAGCATTAGCGGATTTTGTGGCAGAATGGACGGAGGCACCAGGCGTCAAGGCTCACGAGGATTGGTCCCTCTCCCCGGGGAGCGAGGCACCGGAAGGCTGGGTCATGTACTTCGATGGGGCGTGTGAAGAAGGCGAATGCCAAATGTCGCCTGTGAAGCGCCAAATCTCTGGTGCTTGACGGCCCACTATTGATGTCCAGCCCCCAGACTGCGAATGGCCATGAAAGGGGTATAGTCTGCAGGCCTCCCGCCGGCTGATGGATCTGCTTGGCGTGGAACTGGCAGGCATCAGAAGCCTTCACTAGTTCGACGGCGTCATTGAGTGCGGTGGGCCAATAAAACCCACTGCGAAACGCCTTGCCGATGAGGGTCTGTGATGATGAATGATGCCCACAGTCCCCGCCGTGTATGTCTTCCAGCAGTTCCTTTCCTTGCTCCCTGGAGATGCAGCGCAGGGATACGTCGTTTGGTCCCTTACGGTATAGCTCTCCATCCCTGATGCAGTATGCCGTGGCCTGCCGTGCCACACGCCCTGCTTCCTCCTCCTTCTCCGACAGGGTCCCCTGTGTCAAATAACTCCGGAGGTCCGTGATCCAGCACCCCTCCTGAGGCTCCATCGTCAGGAGCAGGCGCGCCCCTGAGGCCGGGCCACAGACCGGGGCTCCTGAGGCAGGCGGCTTGGGGAGCTCTTCTCGAGGCTGAGTCGTGTTTGATAACAACGGCAGGGCTGAGAGTTTGAAGAGACGCTCCTCGAAGACGCCAGGCTCCTGAGGTAGCCGCCTGGACGCCCGTCTGGCGATGTTGTCGGCCTCCTGGTTGGTGCCACGGGGTACATGTTTCAACTCCAGCTCCCAGAACTGCTTCTCCATCTTGCGGACCTCTGCAAGGTAGGCCTCCATGTGCTCATCCTTCCAACTTGAATTCCTTGAATTTATGCTATTCCTTCCTACTTGCTTACATTTTACGCCGGCAGAGCCCGGCCCCGCGCGTACCTCACCCAGCATTAGCCCCGACCGGAAACCAAGACGGGACCAAAGGAGAGAGGGGCTACAGGACAAGTTAGGCTCCTGAGTCATGATGCTCAGGAGTCCCCCTTGGTGCACGAACAGCAAGTAGGGCGGTGAGATGCGGGTGGATCTATCGTTCTACGTCTGCAGAGCCCGGCCTCGCGCGTACCTCACCCAGCGCTAGCCTTTCGGAACTAGGGAGTGAGGGGCTACAGGACCAGTTAGGCTCCTGAGTCGCGATGTGTAGGACCTTAAAGAGGTGTGTCTAGAGGGGGGTGATTAGACACTTAGTGCTAAAGTTGTCGTTTTTAAGCTTTTTCAGTTTAAGTGGAGTTTTAGGCACAATTTCAACATACACAATACATATCAAGCAAGCATGCAAAGAGTAAATGAGCAGCGGAAAGTAAAGCATGCAACTTGCAAGAATGTGAAGGGAAGGGTTTGGAGAATTCAAACGCAATTGGAGACACGGATGTTTTTGGCGTGGTTCGGATAGGTCGTGCTATCCTACATCCACGTTGATGGAGACTTCAACCCACGGAGGGTAACTATTGCGCGAGTCCATGGAGGGCTCCACCCACGAAGGGTCCACGAAGAAGCAACCTTGTCTATCCCATCATGGCCATCGCCCACGAAGAACTTACCTCACTAGCAGTAGATCTTCACGAAGTAGGCGATCTCCTTGCCCTTACAAACTCCTTGGTTCAACTCCACAATCTTGTCGGAGGCTCCCAAGTGACACCTAGCCAATCTAGGAGACACCACTCTCCAAGAAGTAACGATTGGTGTGTTGATGATGAACTCCTTGCTCTTGTGCTTCAAATGATAGTCTCCCCAACACTCAACTCTCTCTCACAGGATTTGGATTTGGTGGAAGAAGATTTGAGTGGAAAGCAACTTGGGAAGGCTAGAGAACAAGATTCATATGGTAGGAATGGAATATCTTGGCCTCAACACAAGGGTAGGTGATTCTCTCTCAGAACCTATGAGTTGGAAGTGTAGATGTGTTCTGATGGCTCTCTCCACGAGTGAACAGGAGGTGGAGGGGTATATATAGCCTCCACACAAAATCCAACCATTACACACAATTTACCAATCTCGGTGGGACCGAATCAACAAACTCGGTCGGACCGAAGTAGTAAACCTAGTGACCGTTAGAGATTTTCGGTGGGACTGATATGCAACTCGGTAGGACCGATATGGTTAGGGTTAGGGCATAACGTAATCTCGGTGAGACCGATTACACCAACTCGGTGAGACCGATTTGGTAATAAGCTAACCAGAGAGTTGGTCAAGCAAACTCGGTGGGACCGATTACTAAACTCGGTTGGACCGATTTTGATAATAAGTTTGCATTGTAATCTCGGTAGTACTGATTACCTAAACTCAGTGAGACCGATTTTGGTAATGGACATACACAGTGAGATTACAATCCCATCTCGGTGAGACCGAGATCCCTATCGTTGAAACCGATTTTCTTAGGGTTTGGCAGTGGCTATGACAAGTGAAACTCGGTGGCGCCGGATAGAAAGAATCGGTAGGTCCGAGTTTGGCTTTGGGTTTAGGTCATATGTGGAGGTGGGAAAGTAGCTGCGGGTTTTGGAGCATATCATTAAGCACACCAAGCAAAAGGCTCATTAAGCAACACCTCATCCCTCCTTGATAGTATTGGCTTTTCCTATGGACTCAATGTGATCTTGGATCACTAGAATGTAAAATGAAGAGTCTTGAGCTTGAAGATTTAGCCAATCCTTTGTCCTTAGCATCTTGAAGGAGTTCCCACATCCATTAGTCCATGCCACTCCATTGTTGAACTTATCTGAAACATGCTAGATAGAAACGTTAGTCTAACAAGAGATATGTTGACATTAATTACCAAAACCACCTGCGGAGCACTTGTTCTTTCATTCTCCCCCTTTTTGGTAATTGATGGCAACATACATCAAAGCTTTAGGTAAAGATATAAAGAATACCAAGTAAAGCTTTGGAAGGACATGTAACAAACATAGGCTCCCCCTACATGTATGCAATCATATGAATATAAAATATGGAAGCATGTGAGAGCATAATCATGACAGAGTAGGCAATGTGTTACCTGTGTCTTGGCCATATGCATCAGAGCAAAAGATTATTAAGAAGAATACCTTCATGCTCATGAGTCCTTCTTGCAAATAGTATGTACATAAGCAAGAATTCGTCATACTCATGATTCTGATGCATATACTTACCTTGTAGTCTTGAGTTGGCTTAGGATGGAATGAACCTGCACAAACAAGGTTAGATAACACAGGTACATCCACTAGCCAGAGCAAACCAAAAGAAACCACAAGAATACCAAGACTGGGATGACATGTAGAAAGTGAGTACAAGGTACCACATTGAATTAGACATGTCCCCAAGAGTAAAGATATGCAATGAATTTGAATGATTTCTTTCCCTTAGATGTCTTGCTCCCCCTGAATCTGACATGGGATATTAGGAGAAGATAGGGAACAGAAAATCAGAGCTGAAAGATATAAATGGATAGAACTTAATGCAAATAAGCACACATGAACATGTCTTTCCCCCCAAAAAGGCATGTGGCATCTCTCCCCTTGAACATCAAGCATCTGGGATCCTTGAGTATTCTCTCCCCCTGGAGATCTCTTTCTCCCCCTTAATACTTTCTCCTTTGTAGGTGATAAGCTTTGATGTGATCTCTCTTCCTTGAGTATTCTCTCCCCCTGGAGATCTCTTTCTCCCCCTTAATACTTTCTCCTTTGTAGGTGATAAGCTTTGATGTGATCTCTCTCTCCCCCTATGACATCAATTTCCAAGAAGGGCTTTCTGGAATCTGTTGAATGGGTTTGGTCCTGAGACTCAGCACAAAGCAATGGATAAAAATGTGATGCTTGTAGAGGACAAGATTCATTGAGTGGAGCTGGATCAGAAGAAAGATGGAACAAGTGGCAAACTGTTTTTCCTGTTGTGAAATCGGTGGCACCGAGTGGTATGTTTCGGTGGTACCGAAAAGATTCGGTTGGACCGAAAACTACACTTCGGTGAAACCGAGTTCATCACGGAGAAAACACTTGTCACCTCAGCTCACTAGACAAATAAGATCTCACAAAGATTTGCAATGAATTAACTGAAGGATTTGCAAGGAATTAGATGCAGAAATATGCAGAACAAGAAGCAAAAAGAAAAGAATGAAGATTTTAGATGAAGTGTTTTTTGTTGTTGTTTGAAAAAGAGGGAAACAAATATGCAAGGGACAAATGCAATAACACAGAAAAGAACACAAGAGAACTTCATCTAGAGTTGGGCGGTGACATAGTCACCTATGTTAGAGTATATTGACTTAGGAGTCAAGTGAGAACACTTGATCATAGGTCATACTCATCGTTTAAGCTCAAAATGGGGTTACCATTTTTCGTTTAAGCATCTTGATGTATTCACATCTTGTTGAGTTGCTTTGACTCATGACTTGAAGTAAAGCTTCTCTAAGATGGAATAACATACCTTGGGTGGTGGTGTGGATCTTGCTCATGTAGTTGACCTTGTGTGGGTGCTCAAAGTTGATGTAGCTCATCAAGAGTTGGGAGCACCACTTGGAATTTGAGTTCATTCTACCTACATGGGTCAGTTCTTGCAAGGAAGAGCACTTGTATATCCAAAAATGACAATCATGAAGCTCAACATAGAGTTTGTCAAAGGATATGTTTGAATGGTTTTGTGCTTCCTTGTCGTCAACCACCATTGTGTAGAGACTTGGTGATGTAGAGATTGCTCAAGATGTGAGTTAGTTGCAATCTCATAGAATTAGATTCAACCAAGTACCTACATGGGTTAGATAAGATGCAAGGTGCAAATATATCCAAGACATATGAATAGCATCATAAGAGAAATATCAAGGATTAGTCATAGGCTCATGCCTCGCATGTATCCAATGGAGTTCCTACTCCAAGTTTGAAGCATCAATGATGTTCAATTCTCCTCTCAACCTGCAAAACACTTTCTCATCAAGTGGTTTAGTGAATATATCCACTAATTGATTATCGGTGCGAACATGCTTAAGATCAATGTCTCCCTTAGCAACAAGATCTCGAATGAAATGATGACGAACTTCAATGTGCTTAGTTCGAGAATGTTGTACAGGATTATGACCAATTTTTATAGCACTTTCATTGTCATAAAGCAATCGAACATGTTTCACAAAGATCCCATAATCTTTAAGAGTTTGGGTCATCCAAAGTAATTGAGCACAACATGAACCAGCGGCAATGTACTCCGCTTCGGCGGTCGATAAGGATACCGAGTTTTGTTTCTTGGAGGACCAAGACACAAGAGATCTACCAAGAAATTGACAAGTACCCAAAGTGGACTTTCTATCAACCTTGTCTCCGGCATAATCCGAGTCGGAATAGCCAACAAGATCAAAAGAGGACCTCTTAGGATACCAAATGCCAAAATTTGGTGTATGGATTAAGTATCTCACTATCCTTTTCACAGCCTTAAGATGACATTCTTTAGGAGCAGGTTGATATCGTGCACACACGCACACACTTAGCATAATATCGGGACGTGAAGCACATAGGTATAACAATGAACCAATGATAGAGCGATAAACCTTTTGATCAACCGGTTCACCATCTTTGGTCAAATCATTATGTCCACTAGTAGGCATGGGTGTAGGCATACCTTTGCACTCTTGCATATTGAACTTCTTGAATAAGTCTTTGGTGTACTTCATTTGAGATACAAATGTGCCTTCCTTAGTTTGCTTGATTTGCAAACCGAGAAAGAATTTGAGTTCACTCATCATAGACATCTCAAACTTCTTCGACATTAGCTTTCCAAACTTTTCACTAAAAAGAGGGTTAGTTGAACCAAATATGATATCATCAACATAAATTTGGCATACAAATAGTTCTCCATTAACTCTTTTAGTAAAAAGTGTGGAATCAAATTTTCCAATTTCAAAACCACTTGCAATAAGGAACTTGGTCAAGCATTTATACCATGCTCTAGGAGCTTGCTTAAGACCATAAAGAGCTTTATGAAGTTTGTAAACATGATTTGGCTTCTTAGGATTGACAAAGCCGGGAGGTTGTTTGACATAAACTTCCTCCTCTATTTCACCATTTAGAAAAGCACTTTTAATGTCCATTTGGTACAAGGTGATATTATGGTGATTAGCATAGGCAAGTAAGATGCGAATGGACTCAAGTCTAGCAACGGGAGCATATGTCTCACCATAGTCCATACCTTCGACTTGTGTGTACCCTTGGGCGACGAGACATGCTTTGTTGCGAACCACTTGTCCATCTTCATCTTGCTTGTTGCGAAACACCCATTTGGCACCAATGATGTTGTGGTTGTTGTCGGGCTTCTCAACCAATGTCCAAACTTGGTTTCTCTCAAAGTTGTGTAGCTCTTCATGCATAGCGTTTATCCAATGCGGATCTTCCAATGCTTCTTCAACCTTCATAGGTTCAATGCTAGAGATGAATGAATAGTTTTCACAAAAGTTAGCTAAACGAGTTTTAGAGCGAGTGATTCTCCCGGTTTGAATTGAAGGAAATATGCCCTAGAGGCAATAATAAAGTTATTATATATTTCCTTATATCATGATAAATGTTTATTATTCATGCTAGAATTGTATTAACTGGAAACATAATACATGTGTGAATACATAGACAAACAGAGTGTCACTAGTATGCCTCTACTTGACTAGCTCATTAATCAAAGATGGTTATGTTTCCTAGCCATGAACAAAGAGTTGTTGTTTGATTAACGAGATCACATCATTAGTTGAATGATCTGATTGACATGACCCATTGCATTAGCATAGCACCCGATCGTTTAGTATATTGCTATTGCTTTTATCCATGACTTATACATGTTCCTTTAACTATGAGAATATGCAACTCCCATTTACCGTAGGAACACTTTGTGTGCTACCAAACGTCACAACGTAACTGGGTGATTATAAAGGTGCTCTACAAGTGTCTCCGAAGGTACATGTTGAATTGGCATACTTCGAGATTAGGATTTGTCACTCCGATTGTCGGAGAGGTATCTCAGGGCCTTCTCGGTAATGCACATCACATAAAGCCTTGCAAGCATTGCAACCAATGAGTTAGTTGCAAGATGATGTATTACGGAACGAGAAAAGAGACTTGCCGGTAACGAGATTGAACTAGGTATTGGATACCGACGATCGAATCTCGGGTAAGTAACATACCGATGACAAAGGGAACGACGTATGTTGTTATGCGGTCTGACCGATAAAGATCTTCGTAGAATATGTAGGAGCCAATATGGGCATCCAGGTCCCGCTATTGGTTATTGACCGGAAACGTGTCTCGGTCATGTCTACATTGTTCTCGAACCGTAGGGTCCGCACGCTTAACGTTACGATGACAGTTATTATGAGTTTATGCATTTTGATGTACCGAAGGAGTTCGGAGTCCCATATGTGATCACGGACGTGACGAGGAGTCTCGAAATGGTCGAGACATAAAGAATTATATATTGGAAGCCTATGTTTGGACATCGGATGCATTCCAGGTGAAAACAGGATTTTACCGGAATACCGGGAGGGTTACCGGAACCCCCCGGGAGCATAATGGGCCAACATGGGCCTTGGAGGAAAGGTGAGAGGGCAGCCCTAGGGGCTGCGCGCCTCCCCCCCTTCCCTAGTCCTATTAGGACTAGGAGAAGTGGGGCGCCCCCCCTCTCTCTCTCTCCCCCTTGGAGCAATCCTAGTCCAACTAGGATTGGGGGGGGGGAATCCTACTCCCAGAGGGAGTAGGACTCTCCTGGCGCACCAAACCTGGCCGGCCAGCCCCTCCCCCTTGGATCCTTTATATACGGGGGCAGGGGGCACCCCAAAGACACACAAGTTGATCTACGGATCGTTCCTTAGCCGTGTGCGGTGCCCCCTTCCACCAAATTCCACCTCGATTATATCGTTGCAGTGCTTAGGCGAAGCCCTGCGCCGGTAACACATCAAGATCGTCACCACGCCGTCGTGCTGACGGAACTCTTCCCCGACGCTTTGCTGGATCGGAGCCCGGGGATCGTCATCGAGCTGAACGTGTGCCAAGAACTCGGAGGTGCCGGAGTAACGGTGCTGTGATCGGTTGGATCGCGAGGAGAACGTACGACTACTTCCTCTACGTACGACTACTTCCTCTACGTTGTGTCAACGCTTCCGCTTCGGTCTACGAGGGTACGTAGACAAACACTCTCCCCTCTCGTTGCTATGCATCACCATGATCTTGCGTGTGCGTAGGAAATTTTTTGAATTTACTGCGTTCCCCAACAGTGGCATCCGAGCCTAGGTTTTATGGTTGATGTTATTTGCACGAGTAGAACACAAGTGAGTTGTGGACGATACAAGTCATACTGCCTACCAGCATGTCATACTTTGGTTCAGCGGTATTGTTGGATGAGACGATCCGGACCAACCTTACGCGTACGCTTACGCGAGACCGGTTCCCTCGACGTGCTTTGCACAGAGATGGCTTGCGGAAGACTGTCTCTCCAACTTTAGTTGAACCGAGTGTGGCTACGCCCGGTCCTTGAGAAGGTTAAAACGGAGTCTATTTGACAAACTATCGTTGTGGTTTTGATGCGTAGGTAAGATGAGTTCTTGCTTAAAGCCCGTAGCAGCCACGTAAAACTTGCAACAACAAAGTAGAGAACGTCTAACTTGTTTTTGCAGGGCATGTTGTGATGTGATATGGTCAAGACGTGATGCTAAATTTTATTGTATGAGATGATCATGTTTTGTAACCGAGTTATCGGCAACTGGCAGGAGCCATATGGTTGTCGCTTTATTGTATGCAATGCAATCGCGATGTAATGCTTTACTTTATTGCTAAACGGTAGTGATAGTCGTAGAAGCATAAGATTAGCGAGACGACAACGATGCTGCGATGAAGATCAAGGTGTCGCGCCGGTGACGATGGTGATCATGACGGTGCTTCGAAGATGGAGATCACTAGCACAAGATGATGATGGCCATATCATATCACTTATATTGATTGCATGTGATGTTTATCCTTTTATGCATCTTATCTTGCTTTGATTGACGGTAGCATTATAAGATGATCTCTCACTAAATTATCAAGAAGTGTTCTCCCTGAGTATGCACCGTTGCGAAAGTTCTTCGTGCTGAGACACCACGTGATGATCGGGTGTGATAGGCTCTACGTTCAAATACAACGGGTGCAAAACAGTTGCACACGCGGAATACTCAGGTTTAACTTGACGAGCCTAGCATATACAGATATGGCCTCGGAACACAGAGACCGAAAGGTCGAGCGTGAATCATATAGTAGATATGATCAACATAATGATGTTCACCATTGAAACTACTCCATCTCACGTGATGATCGGACATGGTTTAGTTGATTTGGATCACGTGATCACTTAGAGGATTAGAGAGATGTCTATCTAAGTGGGAGTTCTTAAGTAATATGATTAATTGAACTTTAATTTATCATGAACTTAGTACCTGATAGTATCTTGCTTGTCTATGTTGTGTAGATAGATGGCTCGTGCTGTTGTTCCGTTGAATTTTAATGCGTTCCTTGAGAAAGCAAAGTTGAAAGATGATGGTAGCAATTACACGGACTGGGTCCGTAACTTGAGGATTATCCTCATTGCTGCACAGAAGAATTACGTCCTGGAAGCACCGCTAGGTGCCAGGCCTGGTGCAAGAGCTACGCCAGATGTTATGAACGTCTGGCAAAGCAAAGCTGATGACTACTCTATAGTTCAGTGTGCCATGCTTTACGGCTTAGAACCGGGACTTCAACGACGTTTTGAACACCATGGAGCATATGAGATGTTCCAGGAGTTGAAGTTAATATTTCAAGCAAATGCCCGGATTGAGAGATATGAAGTCTCCAATAAGTTCTATAGCTGTAAAATGGAGGAGAATGGTTCTGTCAGTGAGCATATACTCAGAATGTCTGGGTATAACAATCACTTGATTCAACTGGGAGTTAATCTTCCGGATGATTGCGTCATTGACAGAATTCTCCAATCACTGCCACCAAGCTACAAGAGCTTCGTGATGAACTATAATATGCAAGGGATGACCAAAACTATGCCCGAGCTCTTCGCGATGCTAAAAGCCGCGGAGGTAGAAATCAAAAAGGAGCATCAAGTGTTGATGGTTAACAAAACCACTAGTTTCAAGAAAAAGGGCAAAGGGAAGAAAAAGGGGAACTTCAAAAAGAACAGCAAGCAAGTTGCTACTCAAGAGAAGAAACCCAAGTCTGGACCTAAGCCTGAAACTGAGTGCTTCTATTGCAAGCAGACTGGTCACTGGAAGCGGAACTGCCCCAAGTATTTGGCGGATAAGAAGGATGGCAAGGTTAACAAAGGTATATGTGATATACATGTTATTGATGTGTACCTTACTAATTCTCGCAGTAGCACCTGGGTATTTGATACTGGTTCTGTTGCTAATATTTGCAACTCAAAACAGGGGCTACGGATTAAGCGAAGATTGGCTAAGGACGAGGTGACGATGCGCGTGGGAAATGGTTCCAAAGTCGATGTGATCGCGGTCGGCACGCTACCTCTACATCTACCTTCGGGATTAATATTAGATCTAAATAATTGTTATTTAGTACCAGCGTTGAGCATGAACATTATATCTGGATCTTGTTTGATGCGAGACGGTTATTCATTTAAATCAGAGAATAATGGTTGTTCTATTTATATGAGTAATATCTTTTATGGTCATGCGCCATTAAAGAGTGGTTTGTTCTTACTTAATCTCGATAGTAGTAACACACATATTCATAATGTTGAAGCCAAAAGATGCAGAGTTAATAATGATAGTGCAACTTATTTGTGGCACTGCCGTTTAGGTCATATCGGCGTAAAGCGCATGAAGAAACTCCATACTGATGGACTTTTGGAGTCACTTGATTATGAATCACTTGGCACTTGCGAGCCGTGCCTTATGGGCAAGATGACTAAAACACCGTTCTCCGGTACTGTGGAGAGAGCAACAGATTTATTGGAAATCATACATACTGATGTATGTGGGCCAATGAATGTTGAGGCTCGTGGCGGATATCGTTATTTCCTCACCTTCACTGATGATTTAAGCAGATATGGGTATATCTACTTAATGAAACACAAGTCTGAAACATTTGAAAAGTTCAAAGAATTTCAGAGTGAAGTGGAAAATCATCGTAACAAGAAAATAAAGTTTCTACGATCTGATCGTGGAGGAGAATATTTGAGTTACGAGTTTGGTCTACATTTGAAACAATGCGGAATAGTTTCGCAACTCACGCCACCCGGAACACCACAACGTAATGGTGTGTCCGAACGTCGTAATCGTACTTTACTGGATATGGTGCGATCTATGATGTCTCTTACCGATTTACCGCTATCTTTTTGGGGTTATGCTCTAGAGACGGCCGCATTCACGTTAAATAGGGCACCATCAAAATCCGTTGAGACGACGCCTTATGAACTGTGGTTTGGCAAGAAACCAAAGTTGTCGTTTCTTAAAGTTTGGGGCTGCGATGCTTATGTGAAAAAGCTTCAACCTGATAAGCTCGAACCCAAATCGGAAAAATGTGTCTTCATAGGATACCCAAAGGAGACTATTGGGTATACCTTCTATCACAGATCCGAAGGCAAAAATTTTGTTGCCAAAGTCGGAAACTTTCTAGAGAAGGAGTTTCTCTCGAAAGAAGTGAGTGGGAGGAAAGTAGAACTTGATGAGATAACAGTATCTGCTCCTTTATTGAGAAGTAGTACATCACAGAAATCTGTTTCTGTGACACCTACATCAAATAGGGAGGAAACTAATGATAATGATCATGAAACTTCAGATCAAGTTTCTACTGAACTTCGTAGATCAACCAGAGTAAGATCCGCACCAGAGTGGTACGGTAATCCTATTTTGGAAGTCATGTTACTAGACCATGATGAACCTACGAACTATGAAGAAGCGATGGTGAGCCCAGATTCCGCAAAATGGCTTGAGGCCATGAAATCTGAGATGGGATCCATGTATGATAACAAAGTGTGGACTTTGGTTGACTTGCCCGATGATCGGCAAGCAATAGAAAATAAATGGATTTTCAATAAGAAGACTGACGCTGATGGTAATGTTACTGTCTATAAAGCTCGACTTGTGGCAAAAGGTTTTCGACAAGTTCAAGGGATTGACTACGATGAGACTTTCTCGCCCGTAGCGATGCTTAAGTCTGTCCGAATCATGTTAGCAGTTGCCGCATTTTATGATTATGAAATTTGGCAAATGGATGTCAAAACTGCATTCCTGAATGGATTTCTGGAAGAAGAGTTGTATATGATGCAACCAGAAGGTTTTGTCGATCCAAAGGGAGCTAACAAAGTGTGCAAGCTCCAGCGATCCATTTATGGACTGGTGCAAGCCTCTCGGAGTTGGAATAAACGCTTTGATAGTGTGATCAAAGCTTTTGGTTTTATACAGACTTTCGGAGAAGCCTGTATTTACAAGAAAGTGAGTGGGAGCTCTGTAGCATTTCTGATATTATATGTAGATGACATATTACTGATCGGAAATAATATAGAATTTCTGGATAGCATAAAGGGATACTTGAATAAAAGTTTTTCAATGAAAGACCTCGGGGAAGCTGCTTACATATTAGGCATTAAGATCTATAGAGATAGATCAAGACGCTTAATAGGACTTTCACAAAGCACATACCTTGACAAAGTTTTGAAAAAGTTCAGAATGGATCAGGCAAAGAAAGGGTTCTTGCCTGTGGCACAAGGTGTGAAATTGAGTAAGACTCAATGCCCGACCACCGCAGAAGATAGAGAGAAGATGAAAAATGTTCCCTATGCTTCAGCCATAGGCTCTATCATGTATGCAATGCTGTGTACCAGACCTGATGTGTGCCTTGCTGTAAGTTTAGCAGGCAGGTACCAAAGTAATCCAGGAGTGGATCACTGGACAGCGGTCAAGAACATCCTTAAGTACTTGAGAAGGACTAAGGATATGTTTCTCATTTTTGGAGGTGACAAAGAGCTCGTCGTAAATGGTTACGTCGATGCAAGCTTTGACACTGATCCGAACGATTCCAAATCGCAAACCGGATACGTATTTACATTAAACGGTGGAGCTGTCAGTTGGTGCAGTTCTAAACAAAGCGTCGTGGCGGGATCTACATGTGAAGCTGAGTACATAGCCGCTTCAGAAGCGGCCAATGAAGGAGTCTGGATGAAGGAGTTCATATCCGATCTAGGTGTTGTACCTAGCGTATCGGGTCCAATGAAAATCTTTTGTGACAATACTGGTGCAATTGCCTTGGCAAAGGAATTCAGATTTCACAAAAGAACCAAACACATCAAGAGACGCTTCAACTCCATCCGGGATTTGGTCCAGGTGGGAGACATAGAGATATGCAAGATACATACGGATCTGAATGTTGCAGACCCGTTGACTAAGCCTCTTCCACGAGCAAAACATGATCAGCACCAAAACTCCATGGGTGTTAGAATCATTACTTTGTAATCTAGATTATTGACTCTAGTGCAAGTGGGAGACTGAAGGAAATATGCCCTAGAGGCAATAATAAAGTTATTATTTATTTCCTTATATCATGATAAATGTTTATTATTCATGCTAGAATTGTATTAACTGGAAACATAATACATGTGTGAATACATAGACAAACAGAGTGTCACTAGTATGCCTCTACTTGACTAGCTCATTAATCAAAGATGGTTATGTTTCCTAGCCATGAACAAAGAGTTGTTGTTTGATTAACGAGATCACATCATTAGTTGAATGATCTGATTGACATGACCCATTGCATTAGCATAGCACCCGATCGTTTAGTATATTGCTATTGCTTTTATCCATGACTTATACATGTTCCTTTAACTATGAGAATATGCAACTCCCATTTACCGTAGGAACACTTTGTGTGCTACCAAACGTCACAACGTAACTGGGTGATTATAAAGGTGCTCTACAAGTGTCTCCGAAGGTACATGTTGAATTGGCATACTTCGAGATTAGGATTTGTCACTCCGATTGTCGGAGAGGTATCTCAGGGCCTTCTCGGTAATGCACATCACATAAAGCCTTGCAAGCATTGCAACCAATGAGTTAGTTGCAAGATGATGTATTACGGAACGAGAAAAGAGACTTGCCGGTAACGAGATTGAACTAGGTATTGGATACCGACGATCGAATCTCGGGTAAGTAACATACCGATGACAAAGGGAACGACGTATGTTGTTATGCGGTCTGACCGATAAAGATCTTCGTAGAATATGTAGGAGCCAATATGGGCATCCAGGTCCCGCTATTGGTTATTGACCGGAAACGTGTCTCGGTCATGTCTACATTGTTCTCGAACCGTAGGGTCCGCACGCTTAACGTTACGATGACAGTTATTATGAGTTTATGCATTTTGATGTACCGAAGGAGTTCGGAGTCCCATATGTGATCACGGACGTGACGAGGAGTCTCGAAATGGTCGAGACATAAAGAATTATATATTGGAAGCCTATGTTTGGACATCGGATGCATTCCAGGTGAAAACAGGATTTTACCGGAATACCGGGAGGGTTACCGGAACCCCCCGGGAGCATAATGGGCCAACATGGGCCTTGGAGGAAAGGTGAGAGGGCAGCCCTAGGGGCTGCGCGCCTCCCCCCCTTCCCTAGTCCTATTAGGACTAGGAGAAGTGGGGCGCCCCCTCTCTCTCTCTCTCCCCCTTGGAGCAATCCTAGTCCAACTAGGATTGGGGGGGGGGAATCCTACTCCCAGAGGGAGTAGGACTCTCCTGGCGCACCAAACCTGGCCGGCCAGCCCCTCCCCCTTGGATCCTTTATATACGGGGGCAGGGGGCACCCCAAAGACACACAAGTTGATCTACGGATCGTTCCTTAGCCGTGTGCGGTGCCCCCTTCCACCAAATTCCACCTCGATTATATCGTTGCAGTGCTTAGGCGAAGCCCTGCGCCGGTAACACATCAAGATCGTCACCACGCCGTCGTGCTGACGGAACTCTTCCCCGACGCTTTGCTGGATCGGAGCCCGGGGATCGTCATCGAGCTGAACGTGTGCCAAGAACTCGGAGGTGCCGGAGTAACGGTGCTGTGATCGGTTGGATCGCGAGGAGAACGTACGACTACTTCCTCTACGTACGACTACTTCCTCTACGTTGTGTCAACGCTTCCGCTTCGGTCTAAGAGGGTACGTAGACAAACACTCTCCCCTCTCGTTGCTATGCATCACCATGATCTTGCGTGTGCGTAGGAAATTTTTTGAATTTACTGCGTTCCCCAACATGAATATCATTGTAGATTTGCTCAACGGGATGATCTTTGGCAATTCTTGCTTGAACTCGTGAGAGCTTTTGCTTGGGTCTTCGTTGAACATCTTCTTCATCTTGTTCTGCTTCTTGGCCTTCTTCATTGTTGACGTTGTCGTTCTCTTGTCGTGGTGGAGAAGGAGGTTGTTGATGTTCGTCTTGATGCATTTCCTCGTCTTCTTCTTGGTGCGTCCCACTTGTGGATGCTTCCGTATCAATTCTTGGTTCACCTTGTCGTGAAGTGGAAGCTTCCACTTGGACGGATGAAGTACTCTCCTTCACCTCCGTTGGACGAACTTTGCCAATGGACAAGTCTTGGATTGCTTCTGAAGGGTCTTTGTCTCCTACATCAATTGGCAGTTGCTCTACTTGCGAGCCGTTAGATTCATCAAACTTCACATCTACCGTCTCTTCAACCTTTCGGGTGAAGTTGTTGTAGACACGGTAAGTGTGAGAGTTTGAGCCATAAGCGAGTAGGAAACCTTCATGAGATTTAGGAGCAAAATTTGAACAACGATGCTTATCAAGAAAGTAGCACTTTGAGCCGAATAATCGAAAGTATCCAACTTGGGGTGTGTTACCGGTGAGGAGCTCGTATGCCGTCTTGCCGAGTAGCTTGTGAAGATACAAGCGATTTGTTGCATGACAAGCTATCTCAACCGCTTCTGCCCAAAAGTGCTTCGGCGTCTTGTACTCATCAAGCATCATTCTGGCCATTTCGATGAGCGTCCGGTTCTTCCTCTCAACAACTCCATTTTGTTGAGGTGTGTACGTAGCCGAGAACTTGTGTGAAATCCCTTCTTCGTCAAGAAATGTGTCCACATTTGCGTTCTTGAACTCCGTTCCATTGTCACTCCGAACCTTCTTGATCTTCACGTCAAACTGATTTTGGGCCTTCCTAGCGAAGTTTTTGAAGATATTTTGAACCTGCGATTTATCATCAAGAAAGAACACCCACGTAAATCTTGAAAAATCATCAACTATAACTAGACCAAAAGAATTTCCACCGAGACTCTTGTAGGCGTTGGGACCAAAAAGATCCATATGAAGTAGCTCGAGTGGCCTCCTTGTGGTCATGATGTTCTTCACGGGATGCCTTCCTCCACCCTGTTTACCTGCTTGACAAGCACTGCAAAGTCTATCCTTATCAAATATGACATCGTTAACTCCAAGGATATGATTTCCTTTAATAAGCTTGTCAAGGTTTCTCATGGCAACATGACCTAGTCGTCTACGCCACAACCAACCTTTTGAGGATTTAGCGATAAAGCAAGTTTTAGGTTGAGCCTTTTTAGAGAAATCGACAATGTAAAGATCACCTCTACGTATACCGGTAAAGACCATTTTATGATTGTCTCGACAAAACACTTGGCAACCTACCTCAGTAAATAGGACATTCAAACCAAAATCAACAAGTCTAGATACTGAAAGTAAGTTGTAGCCGAGAGATTCAATGAGCATAACATTTTGAATGGAGCTATCGTGTGAGATGGCCACCTTACCAAGGCCAACCACCTTACCCTTTGAATTATCACCAAAGGTGACATATTTTCGAGGGCGTCATTTTCAGCAAGCTCACGGAACATCTCTTCATCTCCGGTCATATGATCAGTACATCCACTGTCGAGGACCCATTCCTTTCCTCCTGACGCGTATCCCCGAAGATTTGCCATGAGACCAAAATGTCTCATTGCATCATCAAGATCGAAGTCACTATCATCATCCTCATCATAGTATCCATGTTCAACATGATCTTGTGACTCATCATTTCCTAGAGAGAGTAATTCGTTAGATAAATGATCATCAAAGTGGTCACTTTTATGAATTCTTATAGCTTCGGATATAATATCACTAATGATTCCAACATTTCCTTAGCATGCATGAGATTAGTAAGCTCAAATAGACAATCACCAAAACTAGGATCACTAGAGTTTATCTTACTCAAGGCAATAGATTTATGGAGAATTTCATCTAGATTTTTCAAGGAATAATCAGGAAATCGTTCCTCAAGAAATTTCCATATAGCATAGGCACAATTAAGAGTAGGTAAACTAGCAATCAAGTTTTTGGGCAATCCTCTAATGATGAGCTCAACGGTTCTAAGATTGTGAATCATGTCAATATCTTCATCTAGGGTGGGATGCATAGGATCAACATGAGGTGCACAAGGACTAGCAATATACTTATTCAAATGATACTGATTGAAAATTACAAGCATCTCATTTTTCCACTCATGAAAATACTCTCCATCAAGAATAGGCACTCTATGTCTAAGACTCCCTAAAGTAGACACATCCATCTTCCTCCAATGGTGATTAAACCAAGGCAATGGAGACCAAAGCTCTGATACCACTTGTAGGACCTTGAAGAGGTATGTCTAGAGGGGGGGTGATTAGACACTTAGTGCTAAAGTTGCAGTTTTTAAGCTTTTTCAGTTTAAGTGGAGTTTTTGGCACAATTTCATCATACACAATACATATCAAGCAAGCATGAAAAGAGTAAATGAGCAGCGGAAAGTAAAGCATGCAACTTGCAAGAATGTAAAGGGAAGGGTTTGGAGAATTCAAACGCAATTGGAGACACGAATGTTTTTGGCATGGTTCGGATAGGTAGTGCTATCCTACATCCACGTTGATGGAGACTTCAACACACGGAGGGTAACGGTTGTGCGAGTCCACGGAGGGCTCCACCCATGAAGGGTCCACGAAGAAGCAACCTTGTCTATCCCATCATGGCCATCACCCACGAAGGACTTGCCTCACTAGCGGTAGATCTACATGAAGTAGGCGATCTCCTTGCCCTTACAAACTCCTTGGTTCAACTCCACAATCTTGTCGGAGGCTCCCAAGTGACACCTAGCCAATCTAGGAGACACCACTCTCCAAGAAGTAACGAATGGTGTGTTGATGATGAACTCCTTGATCTTGTGCTTCAAATGATAGTCTCCCCAACACTCAACTCTCTCTCACAGGATTTGGATTTGGTGGAAAGAAGATTTGAGTGGAAAGCAACTTGGGAAGGCTAGCGATCAAGATTCATATGGTAGGAATGGAATATCTTGGCCTCAACACAAGGGTAGGTGATTCTCTCTCAGAACATATGAGTTGGAAGTGTAGATGTGTTCTGATGGCTCTCTCCACGAGTGAAGAGGAGGTGGAGGGGTATATATTGCCTCCACACAAAATCCAACCGTTACACACAATTTACCAATCTCGGTGGGACCGAATCAACAAACTCGGTCGGACCGAAATAGTAAACCTAGTGACCGTTAGAGATTTTCGGTGGGACTGATATGCAACTCGGTAGGACCGATATGGTTAGGGTTAGGGCATAACGTAATCTCGGTGAGACCGATTACACAAACTCGGTGAGACCAATTTGGTAATAAGCTAACCAGAGAGTTGGTCAGGCAAACTCGGTGGGACCGATTACTAAACTCGGTTGGACCGATTTTGGTAATAAGTTAACCAGAGAGTTTGCATTGTAATCTCGGTAGTACCGATTACCTAAACTCGGTGAGATCGATTTTGGTAATGGACATACACAGTGAGAATACAATCCCATCTCGGTGAGACCGAGATCCCTACCGGTGAAACCGATTTTCTTTGGGTTTGGCAGTGGCTATGACAAGTGAAACTCGGTGGCGCCGGATAGAAAGAATCGGTAGGTCCGAGTTTGGCTTTGGGTTTAGGTCATATGTGGAGGTGCGAAAGTAGCTGAGGATTTTGGAGCATATCATTAAGCACACCAAGCAAAAGGCTCATTAAGCAACACCTCATCCCTCCTTGATTGTATTGGTTTTTCCTATGGAATCAATGTGATCTTGGATCACTAAAATGTAAAATGAAGAGTCTTGAGCTTGAAGCTTTAGCCAATCCTTTGTCCTTAGCATCTTGAAGGAGTTCCCACATCCTTTAGTCCATGCTACTCCATTGTTGAACTTATCTGAAACATGCTAGATAGAAACGTTAGTCCAACAAGAGATATGTTGACATTAATTACCAAAACCACCTGCGGAGCACTTGTGCTTTCACGATGCTCAGGAGTCCCCCTTGACGCGCGAACGACAAATTGTAAGTGGTTGTGCCTTTCTACGTCTGCAGAGCCCGGCCCCGCGCGTACCTCACCCAGCGCTAGCCTTTCAGAACTAGGGAGTGAGGGGCTACGGGACTAGTTAGGCTCCTGAGTCGCGATGCTCAGGAGTCCCCCTTGACGCTCAAATGGCCTTCGTACCTTGGCTCCGCTCGGGGAGAGACGCGCGACGAACCAGGCCCGGGGGGCCTGGCTGGGTGGCGTGCGTCTGGGTGTGACCCAGGCGCAGCCCCCGTGCCCAGCCCCCTCGCGCGGCACTCCCGGGGAGAGGCGTTGCCATGAGGCCAGACACTGAGCTCTGGGCTCCCTGAGGTTGATGCGGCCCGGGGGCCACCCTCAGTTGTTTATCACCAGCGCGGAGCATAGCGCTTTCGTATGTGTAAGGGCATAGCCGCTCCTCGGCAGTGTCGTCAGCCAGCGCGGAGCATGGTGCTTCCACTGGTACGTGGGAGGGGGCTCCCCTCCGGGAGGAGCCCCCAGGGCGTGTATAGCCCTGCCCTGACACGTGGCTGGCACGGTAGGGCCTGGTGAGGTGTATCTGGGCACTCGTGAGCCAGCGCGGGACTCACGGGGCCCTACCTCTAGGCGGGTTGCGCCTGGCACTGGGCCTTATCTTGTGATGTGTTCCTGCAAGTTGGGTTAGATGCCAACACTCTACGTCCTCGGGTCCCGGCCCTCGAGCTGGTCTCAGCCGTCGCTGGTATGCCAGGTCATGATGCCATGGACAAGGCCAGAGGGTGAGGGCTGGAGAGCCAGTAAGAGCCCTGAGTCGCGATGCTCAGGCACCCCCCCTTTAACGTGCAAGTGGTCAACATGGAGAAGAAAAGGTGTTGTGAACCG
Organism: Aegilops umbellulata; assembly: GCA_032464435.1. NCBI lineage: Eukaryota > Viridiplantae > Streptophyta > Magnoliopsida > Poales > Poaceae > Aegilops > Aegilops umbellulata. Next base: position 408,421,234 of record CP136058.1, read on the forward strand.
GCAACGAATAATCAAGCATGGTGGACCAAACGCATAACCATAGATAAACGTAATAAGGGATACATGCCGCTGGGTCTGGCCCGAGCGGCTTGGGGATGATGCAGCCCGAGGGGCGCCCCCAACAGGGTAAGCTAACAACATGAAAATGAAAGGGATACATGCCGCAGGGACAGACCCACGCGGCCTGGGAATGATGCAGCCCTGGGGGGCGCTTCCAGCTGGAAATGAAACTTAAAAGATGTCACCTGATGATGTTGAGGACGAACGAGTGTTGGTGCAGCAGACTCAGTGGGCTGCAGGAGCCGGTCCTCACGAGCCCCCAGGCCCTGGGGCCTCGGGAGGCTCCGGAGGCGCTGGTGGCTCCTCGCGGACCATCTCCATCTCCGCCAAGGCTGCGGAATGCCTGCCCTCTTGAGCCTCCATGATGCCCCTCATGAGACGCTGGTACGTGGCAGCCACGCTCGGCAAGCCGTAAGGCATGCGAACGTAGCTGTGGGGTGGACCTTTGCAGCGCCCCACTCGCGAGGGCCAGAGGCGCTCCAGAGTGGCGACTCGATTGAGCCCTGGTACGTCGCGCAAACGCGCAGCCCACCATCCTCGCCTGGATGGGGAGCCACAGCCGGTAGGCGGCGGTCGCCTCTCATGACTCTTGACTCCTGTAGCTCTTGAATGGCCTTGCTGACGAACTCCTGAGGGTCTTGCTCTCCTTTCCTTACTCCTTCTTGAGGGAAACGTGCTTCGAAACACGCCTCCACGTGGTGCCCAAGCGCCTCCCTCGTGACCTTAGCCAAGTCGGTGGCCCTCCAAGGGAGAGCCCCCGAGCCCTGCCTGAGGAGGGCGTCGGGCACGCTTTCCTATGCGATGGAAGGAGGTTCCCCCGGGCAGGCACGGGCTGTGAAGGGCCTGCCTCCTGAGGGGCCGGTCCTGACGATGTCTTCTTCTTCTTGGGGGTGGTTTCGGGAAGCCTCCTGCTTCCATGATCCGGGTCTTCCAATGATGCGGCCTGAAAAGCTCGTTCCAGGGAACACACTGCGTCTTTCTCCTCACAGGGCACCGTGATGACGCCGCCACTCCCCAGCATCTTGAGGACGTTGTAGCCGTGGTGAGTCACAGCCATAAACTTGGCTAGCGCCGGGTACCCGAGGATGGCGTTGTACGGTAGGCGAATGTGAGCGACGTCGAAGTCGATGAGCTCAGTGTGGTAGTTGTTGCGTGCTCCGAAGGTGACAGGGAGGCGGACCTGCCCGATCGGGACCGTGGAGCCGTCAGTGACTCCGGAGAAAGGCTTGGTTGGCTGAAGCTGATTGTAAGGCACTTGGAGGTTGTTGAATGTTTCCACGGACAGGATGTTGAGCCCTGCCCCGCCGTCGACGAGGGTCTTGGTGACCACCACGTTGCTGATGATCGGGGAACAAAGCATCAGGAGAACTCCGGCTGTAGCTGCACACTTGAGTTGATCCGCTGAGCTGAACGTGATGGCGCATGACGACCACCTGAGAGGACGTGTGGCTTCGAGCTTGGGGAGGACTGCATTCACTTCGCGGGCGAACTGCTTGAAGATGCGCTGAGAGGCTGGGGCTTGAGCTCCGCCCAGGATGCAGGCGGTCGCGCGTGGCTCCTGGAAGCCCCCAGCCCCCTTGTCCTGGTGGCGGTCTTCGTTTCTTCTTGGATGAGGCGGCAACGGAGGGAGGCCTGCGTTACCTTGCGGGCGATCCTCGCGAGGCTGATCCCTCCAGTCTCCCTCGCGAGGCTGGTCTCGCCATCGATCCTCGCGAGGTTGGTCGCGCCACCCTTGGCGTGGGCCGCGGTCTTCCCACCGTCCTGCGTTTCTTCCTCCTCCTTGACCGTAGCCCCTGTCGACGCGGTCGGGGCGACGGCCGATCCTTCCTTCTCGCACGGCTCGGAGCTCTTGGCATTCGTTGGTGTTGTGGGTGTGGAGGTCATGGTACACGCAGTACCGACTGCCCCTGGAGGATTCGGGCTGATTTTTGCCCCGCTTGGTGTCTGGTTCCGCCGCGAGCACCGCAACCCCCTTGCGCTTCACGTCCTTGGCCTTGGACTTCTTCTCTTCTGGGTCTGCGGCAGGCAGCTCGAGAGGGAGAGGCGCCCTTCCGCAGCCCTAGCGCACTTGGTCGCCAAGTTGAATAGCTCCAAGGAAGTGCACAGGTCTTCATGCATCGCCAGCTCCTCCTTCATTTTGACGTAGCGCACGCCGTCGGAGAAGGCTGAGATGATGGCCTCCTCGGACACCTTGGGAATCTTGAGGCGTGCGCTGTTGAAGCGCTGGATGTACTTTTGCAGGGTCTCTCTGGGTTGTTGCTTGATGCGGCGCATGTCGCTCACAGCGGGCGGCCGGTCGCGGGTACCTTGGAAGTTGGCAATGAAGCGGGTACGCATCTGGTCCCAGGAGGAGATTGTGCCTGGGGCCAGGTTCAAGAGCCAGGTGTGGGCCCCGTCCTTGAGTGCCATGGGAAACCAGTTCGCCATGACCTTCTCGTCTCCGTTGGCAGCTTCGATGCCTAGCTCATAGAGCTGGAGGAACTCCGCAAGGTCGGCCGTGCCGTCGTAGCATGGAGGCAGGTCTGGCTTGAACTTGCCGGGCCACGCGACGCGGCGTAGCTCGGCGGTGAAGGCGCGGCAGCCCGCCGTGGTCGTAGGAGGCCTTGAGTGACGGAGAGCTTGGTCCTGCGGGTCCCCGTGCGCCGCAGCTGGGAGCAGCGCGGGGTCTTGACGTGCGGGAGTAGGAGCGCGGTCGCGATGTGCTGGAGCAGGGAGCACCCGGGCAGCTTCCTGCGGGCGAGGGACTTCTTGGCAGCTCTGCTCTTGCCGCGCTGGTGCCTGGCGGAGCGGGTTCCAGCCAGGGGCCACGCGCCTTGCGGCCGGGGCGTCTTCTTGGTGAGGAGGCGGCTGAGGTGCCCCTGGAGCTTCGTCGCCCGCGCGAGGCGGGGTTCGGTGCAGCGGGAAAGATGGTGTAGGAGAGCCCCCCGCGGCACGGACGAGCTCGGCGACGCGGTCGAGCCATTCTTCATAGACGTCACCGACGGGACGGTAGCGCAGGAGCTCGTTTGCCGCGATGAGCGCAGCTCGGGCCTCCAAGGGCGCGCGGGACGAAGAACCAGCTGGGGTGAGCGAGGGAGTAGCGGTGCGGCCGTCTCGCCGCACGGAAGGATGCTGGGATGACGCTTGCTGCTCGTTCCCCGCTGGGCTAGTGGCGGCGTTGATGGCAGGCGACGGGGAACGACGAGGACGCCCGCCGACGGGGGCCGTCTGGGCGACGCGGGAAGCGAGAGCGGCTCGGCGCTCGGCGTGGGCCCGACGAGCGTCAGACATGGATGCGATGGTCGGAGGAGAACCCTGCGTCGGAAGACGAATTCCGACGCACCCCTACCTGGTGCGCCAAATGTCGGATTTCGGGTTCCGGCAGACCCTTAAGGTTCGAACTCTGGGGTGCGCGCAGAGATTACGCTTCCTACCTACTCGTACTCGTCCGCCTCGCAAAGATCTAAACTACCAAAAGAACAACACAACAGACACAGAGTTTATACTGGTTCGGGCCACCGATGCGGTGTAATACCCTACTCCAGTGTGGTGTGGTGGATTGCCTCTTGGGCTGATGATGATGAACACTACAAGGTAGAACAGCCTCGCGAGGGTCTGTTCTTGGCCTGGGGGATGAACTGCTAGGAGGAGTTCAATCGCCCTTCTCTCTTTCTGATGCCTATCTAACTGATTGCCGGGTTGCTAGACGTTCCGATCTTCCTAGATGCCTCTACCCTGGGGGTGGCTAGTCCTATTTATAGGCAAAGGCCCTGGGCCTCTTCCCAAATATTGAGCGGGAAGGGCGCCAACAATCGGCCATTTTGAAGGGGAACATCTGGTACACTTATCCTGACTAAAGTTGGTCCTCGCCTGCCAAAGGCTCTGGTGATGACGCTGGCTTGGGCTCCACAGTGACTTCCTCCTTGTCGCGGAGCTGGTCTTGGTCTCGTTGCACCGAAATGGGTGCCTTTGCTTGATCCTCCCGCCTGCGCTTGCTCCCTTTGCACCAAAGAGGAAAGGGAGGACACTGCGTGGGCTGGCGCCCGCCTGGTGCTCTTGGTCCTCATGGCTTGCGTCATGGGCACCTCGTGAGGTATCCTGCCTTGATCTCTCCGCCTCCTTGTGAGCCAACCTGATGAGGCCACGCCTGAGGAAGCTCCGTGTCGTCCGCCCCGCGAGGCTTGGCCCCTCGCGAGGGTCTTGGGTTTGTGTTGATGAAGATGGGCCGTGCTGCAGACTAAGGCATAGCCTAGTGGTGGGAAGGGGCTGATGCCTTCCCACCCACCCAGGTTCAAGGCATGGTACTTGCAATTTGGGGTTGTTGCACCAATTATACTGTAGGGGGTTCCCTTACAGTCTTTTTGTCAAAAAAAAGATGGGCCGTGCTGGGGGCCCTTTGATCCACGCCGCAGGCCACAGGCAGGCAAGTCTGGGGACCCCCGTTCCCAGAAAGCCGACAGGAGGTGCTCAGCACAACGAACCAGGCAATCGGACTATAGGGTTGTATCACTCTCACTTAGCCATAGGAGCTTTAGTATGGTAGGTGCAGCCCCTGGTGTTCGGAAGACCGTACAAGGGGCTCTATAAGCACCTGATCGGAGGAAAAAACGATTCATTGCACGCTGCATTGGTTATGGCATTATGCGGGAGAAATCCTTTAATATTTTGTGACCTCTCGAACAGCTGGCCAGCTCTCGCCGTATCATGACAGTCAGTTTTCGGCTTTCTCTACTGAGGTGCTCGTCCGGAAGAACCGGGACACAATCGCAGTAGTTCTCCCAGTGCTACCTTAGCCGATATAGCAGAATGTAAGGTACCAAAACATGGGATCCGGGCAAACCCCCAAGACATGATTCAGAGCTGATGCATATAATGCTATAGGTTCAGGGTGCCGAACTTCCATGAAGGTGTTAGGACTTTTATTGCCGTGTTACGGGTAAAACGAAGCCCCTGGCATATTTGAAGGCATATCACTGTGTACGGATGCCACTTTACAAAATGATTTCAATAAGAAATAACAAGAGGTAAACGTCATATAAATCCACATGTTGTATTTGAATAGTACGTCTATGCGTATGGGTACAAGTAATGTGATAAAAGAAGGAATATGATTGTGGAACCTGCTGAGACCAGGGGGAAGAGGCTGAGTGCGGATCCGTAATATAGCTGGACGGTCACTGCAGGGAATATCTAAGGATTCTCTTACGCGTTCAAGTTGCCTCCGTGTAGACCGTCCTGGTTAGAGCAAAGGTGAACCTGCGAAGCAAAATGTAAGAAGTATTTACGTGCCGGAGGGCGGTTGAGCCACTGAGTTCGGCCTGTCCTGGCCTTCGCCGGAGTGTTTAGCTGAGCTCTGGACGAGCCGGGCTATCCTTCCATGAAGTAGTTAGAAGTCCCTTGATGGTGTCCGGGAGCCTGGACGTCGACTCGAGGTTCGGCTGCAAGGTGCTGCTCGTTGTTTCTGCTACTAAGGCAGTGGTGTATTTGTTGGTGCCGAGGGAAGGTTCGGCCTTGCCATGAACTGTGATGACGCCGCGTGGATCGGGCATCTTGAGCTTATGGTAGGCATAATGTGGCACCGCATTGAATCGAGCGAACGCGGTTCATCCGAGCAGTGCTTGATAATCACCTCGGAAAGGGACGATTTCGAAGATTAACTCTTCGATACGGTAATTTTCTGGTGATCCGAAGACTACCTCGAGGGCCATGGAGCCTGTACAGCTAACCTCCACACCTGGTATAATGCCTCTAAAAGTGGCTTTAGTGGGTTTGATCACCGAATGATCGATGCCTATCTTGCGCACTATGTCCTGGTAAAGCAGATTTAGACTGCTACCTACGTCCATAAGGACCCGAGTGAGGTGGAACCCGTCTATTATTGGGTCGAGGACTAGTGCGGCTGGATTGCCCTGATTGGCGTTAATCGGGCAATCCGTGTGGTTGAAGGTGACCGGCCTTAGTTTATATTGTGGCACAACTAATTCCGTTGAGTTGCCATCCCTAAGGAGGCATATCCGGTCCGAGTTGGTAATTTGTGTGGTATTTACCACATTCACCTATCGAATACGCGGGGGAAATTTCTTTTGCCCTCCTGTGTTCGGTGATCTGGGCTCTTCGTCGCTATCGTCGCTTTGAGACCCCCCTGCGCCTTTGGCGCCTGCCCTGCCGGCTTGTTTGAAGACCCAGCATTCTTTGTTGGTATGGGTGGCTGGTGATACGTCTCCAACGTATCTATAATTTTTGATTGCTCCATGCTATATTATCTACTTTTTTGGGCAATATTGGGCTTTATTATCCACTTTTATATTATTTTTGGGACTAACCTATTAACCGGAGGCCCAGCCCAGATTTGTTGTTTTATGCCTATTTCAGTGTTTTGAAGAAAAGGAATATCAGACGGAGTCGAAACGGAACGAAATCAACTGGAGAAGTTATTTTTGGAAGGAAAGCTACCGGATAGACTTAGACTCCATGTCAGAAGATACGGGAGCTGGCCACGAGGGTGGGGGCGCGCCCACCCCCTTAGGGCGCGCCCCCTGCCTCGTGGGGCCCCCAAAGCTCCACCGACGTACCTCCTGCACCCATATATACCTACGTATCCTAAAACTTCTAGAACGGAGATTAGATCGGGAGTTCCACCGCCGCAAGCCTCTGTAGCCACCAAAAGTCAATCGGGACCCTGTTCCGGCACCCTGCCGGAGGGGGGGAACCCTCACCGGTGGCCATCCCGGCGCTCTCCATGACGAGGAGGGAGTAGTTCACCCTCGGGGCTGAGGGTATGTACCAGTAGCTATGTGTTTGACCTCTCTCTCTCTCGTGTTCTTGATTTAGCACAATCTTGATGTATCGCGAGCTTTGCTATTATAGTTGGATCTTATGTTTCTTCTCCCCCTCTTCTCTCTTGTAATAGATTGAGTTTTCCCTTTGAAGTTATCTTTTCGGATTGAGTCTTTAAAGATTTGAGAACAGTTGATGTATGTCTTGCCGTGCGTATCTGTGGTGACAATGGGATATCACGTGCCACTAGATGTAAGTTTTGGTGACCAACTTGCGGGTTTCGCCCATGAACCTATGCATAGGGGTTGGCACATGTTTTCGTCGTGATTCTCTGGTAGAAACTTTGGGCACTCTTTGAAGTACTTTGTGTTGGATTGAATAGATGAATCTGAGATTGTGTGAGGCATATCGTATAATCATACCCACGGATACTTGAGGTGACATTGGAGTATCTAGGTGACATTAGGGTTTTGGTTGATTTGTGTCTTAAGGTGTTATTATAGTATGAACTCTAGGGCTATTTGTGACACTTATAGGAATAGCCCAACGGATTGATTGGAAAGAATAACTTTGAGGTGGTTTCGTGCCTTACCATAATCTCTTCGTTTGTTCTCCGCTATTAGTGTCTTTGGAGTGACTCTTTGTTGCATGTTGAGGGATAGTTATATGATCCAATTATGTTATTATTGTTGATAGGACTTACACTAGTGAAAGTATAACCCTAGGCCTTGTTTCCTAGCATTGCAATACCGTTTACGCTCACTTTTACCACTTGTTACTTTGCTGTTTTTATATTTTCAGATTACAAAAACCTATATCTACCATCCATATTGCACTTGTATCACCATCTCTTCGCCGAACTAGTGCACCTATACAATTTACCATTGTATTGGGTGTGTTGGGGACACAAGAGACTCTTTGTTATTTGGTTGCAGGGTTGCTTGAGAGAGACCATCTTCATCCTACGCCTTCCACGGATTGATAAACCTTAGGTCACCCACTTGTGGTAAATTTGCTACTGTCCTACAAACCTCTGCACTTGGAGGCCCAACAACGTCTACAAGAAGAAGGTTGTGTAGTAGACATCAAGCTCTTTTCTGGCGCCGTTGTCGGGGAGGTTAGTGCTTGAAGGTATTTCTTTAGATCTTGCAATCGAATCTTTTTGTTTCTTGTTTTAGCACTAATCTAGTTTATAAAAGAAAACTACAAAAAATGGAATTGAGTTTACCTTATATGCTTCACCTTTTTAATATCTTTCGTGAGTATGATGGAAAAGAAAATTTTGCCAAAGTGTTAGAAGAAGAATGCATTAAAATGTTTGGCACTAAATCTTTGAATGATGAGCATGATTGCAATGTTGTTAGTATGAACTCCTTGAATATCCATAGTAACAATGATGATTGCACTAGTTATGATGAAAATGCCTCCTATAAACATGTCAATTTTTGTGGAGTAGATTGGGTTTGCAAGTACACACCAAATAGGGAAGATAGATATTGCAAGAGGCATAAATATTTAGAAACCAAATTGTTGCAAGAAGAGCTAGATGAATGTGCTGAAAGATTCAATATTTTTCGCGCCCCTTGTGAACTTTGCAATGAACATGGTCATTTAAAACTCCAATGCTGTTTGTTTCATGATCAAGTCGTGTCCAAATATTGTGATAATTTGATCACCCTTGAGCATCATAAAGAGCTTAGTCTTCTTTTGAGTTATGAAGAAATGAAACGTATAACTGAGGGTATTCCAAAATTTAATCTTGAAAAATTTCTTGATTTTGATCTAGAGAAGATTTATATGTATTGTGCGGTGAATTGTATTGAAAATCCTTATATTGCCAATTACATAAAGAAAAGAAAACAAATAGAAGATGAAGAGAATACTAATGAAAGGGAAGAGACTTCCCAATATCCTCCTATTATTTCTTATGATGAATCAGGTAACGAGGAGGAGCCTTCTACTCAACCAATCTCATTAATAAGGAGCTCCAAAAAAAGGATTCAACCCACACAAGATGTGGTGAAGAAGAAGAAAATAAAAAGGAAGAGAGGTAAAAAGGTATCTCTCCCAAATAATGTTGCTCCTATTATTGTTGTGCCTCATGAAAATGAAGATGATACACTTGATGATGATCTCGTTATGCCTATTGCTTGTTGTGATGATTATGATTGGGAAGATAATGATACTTCTTATGATCTTGAAAATCTTTTTGGCACTTGCATGGAAGAATATAATAATTGCTATACTATTGGTGCTATCCATACTATTAATGATGAGAGTGATTATGCTTATGATACGAAAAGGCCCAAGCTTGGGGAAGCTATGTTTGATGAGGATGACATATTTGAGAACATATTTGCTGCAATTAATGTTTGTCCCAAGCTTGGGTATGCTATGTTTAATAATGATGATATTTTTAGCCTCTCAAGTTTTGATATGCAAAGTTGTTATGATGATAGCATGCCTTCTACCTATGATGATTATATTGATGAAAGTGGGTTTGGAAGAGTGTCAACTTTAGGTAGTAGTGATCCCAAAATATTGGAGGATGTTGAATCTTATAATATTTATGAAAGTGGATTTGGAGAGGTCATGACTTTATTTAGTGATGTATCCACTATCTTGGAAGAGGTTTCAATCGATTATGATGAGAACAAAGTTGCTACTTATGATGATTATTGTGATAAAACTTATGCTATAAAGAGTAGTGGTGATTATATTTATAAAAATTATCATGATTATGAGTACCCTTTCTGTGAACATTACTCTTTTAATGTGGAAACAATTTATAGTATTCAAGTCTCTTATGATACTCCCACTATTCCGAATGAGAAGAAATTTGCTTATGTGGAGAGTAATAAAATTTCTATGCTAGTAGATCATGAAAAGAATGCTTTAGGTGCTGGTTATATTGTTGAATTCATTCATGATGCTACTGAAAATTATTATGAGGTAGGAACATATGCTTGTAGGAATTGCAATAATATCAAGTTTCCTCTCTATGTGCTTAAAGTTTTCAAGTTATGCTTGTTTTACCTTCCTATGCTAGTTGATTATTGTTCCCATAAGTTGTTTTCTCACAAAATCCGTATGCATAGGAAGTGGGTTAGACTTAAATGTGCTAGTAATATTCTTCATGATGCTCTCTTTATGTTTCAATTCTTATCTTTTATGTGAGCATTATTGAAATCATCATGCCTAGCTAGGGGCGTTAAACGATGGCGCTTGTTGGGAGGCAACCGAATTTTATTTTAGTTTATTGCTTTTTGGTTCTTTTTAGGAATAAATAATCCATCTAGATTCTGTTTAGATGTGGTTTTGTGTTTTAATTAGTGTTTGTGCCAAGTAGAACCTTTGGGAACACTTGGGTGAAATCTTTATGATCATGCTGTAAAAAACAGAAACTTTAGCGCTCACGAGATTAGCTTCAACTTTTTACTGGAGAGTGATATTTAGTTGATTGTTTTTGCAGATGATTACTAGACAAAATCCTCAGGTCCACCAATTTATTTTAGAATTTTTGGAGTTCCATAAGTTTGCGTTAGTTACAGACTACTACAGACGGTTCTGTTTTTGACAGATTCTGTTTTTCGTGTGTTGTTTGCTTATTTTGATGAATCTATGGCTAGTAAAATAGTTTATAAACCATAGAGAAGTTGTAATACAGTAGGTTTAACACCAATATAAATAAAGAATGAGTTCATTACAGTACCTTGAAGTGGTGTTTTGTTTTCTTTTGCTAACGGAGCTCACGAGTTTTTTGTTAAGTTTTGTGTTGTGAAGTTTTCAAGTTTTGGGTAAAGATTCGATGGACTATGGAATAATGAGTGGAAAGAGCCTAAGATTGGGGATGCCCGAGGCACCCCAAGGTAATATTAAAGGATAACCAAGTGTCTAAGCTTGGGGATGCCCCGGAAGGCATCCCCTCTTTCGTCTTCATTCCTCGGTAACTTTACTTGGAGCTATATTTTTATTCACCACATGATATGTGTTTTGCTTGGAGCGTAATTTTATTTTCTTTAGCTTTGCTTGCTGTTTGAATAAAATACCAAGATATGAAATTATTAAATGGGAGAGTCTTCACATAGTTGCATAATTATTTGACTACTCATTGATCTTCACTTATATCTTTCGGAGTAGTTTGTTGTTTGCTCTAGTGCTTCACTTATATCTTTTAGAGCATGGTTGTAGTTTTATTTTGAAGAATTAGATGAACTCTCATGCTTCACTTATATGATTTTGAGAGTCTTAAATAGCATGGTAATTCGCTTAAAATCCTAATATGCTAAGCATACAAGATTTGTAAGAATTCTTATGAGTGTGTTGAATACTAAGAAAAGTTTGATGCTTGATAATTGTTTTGAGATATGAAGATGGTGATATTAGATTCATGCTAGTTGAGTAGTTGTGAATTTGACAAATACTTGCGTTAAAGTTTGTGATTCCCGTAGCATGCACGTATGGTGAACCGTTATGTGATTAAGTCGGAGCATGATTTATTTATTGATTGTCTTCCTTATGAGTGGCGGTCGGGGACGAGCGATGGTCTTTTCCTACCAATCTATCCCCCTAGGAGCATGCGCGTAATACTTTGCTTTGATAACTTGTAGATTTTTGCAATAAGTATATGAGTTCTTTATGACTAATGTTGAGTCCATGGATTATACGCACTCTTCTTCCTTCCACCATTGCTATCCTCTCTTATACCGCACAATTTTCGCCGGTATCATACACCCACCATATACCTTCCTCAAAACAGCCACCATACCTACCTATCATGGCATTTCCATAGCCATTCTGAGATAAATTAGTCAGAGGCCGGGTAATTTTTGAGAAGTCCTTAATGAACCTCCTATAAAATCCGGCGTGACCAAGGAAACTTCTTATACCTTTGATGTCCTTAGGACATGGCATCTTTTCAATAGCATCAACCTTGGCTTTATCAACTTCAATACCTCTTTCAAAAACTTTATTCCCCAAGACAATACCTTCATTAACCATAAAGTGGCACTTTTCCCAATTCAAGACAAGATTAGTTTCTTCACATCTCTGCAAAACTCGATCAAGATTGCTCAAGCAATCATCAAAAGAAGATCCATAGACGGAAAAGTCGTCCATGAAAACCTCACAAATCTTTTCACAGAAGTTAGAGAATATAGTCATCATGCATCTTTGAAAGGTAGCAGGTGCATTACATAAACCAAAAGGCATACGTCTATAAGAAAAAGTACCAAAAGGGCATGTAAAAGTAGTCTTTGATTGATCTTTTGCTGACACAGGTATTTGACAGAAACCAGAATAACCATCTAGAAAGCAATAGTGTGTATGTTTGCATAATCTTTCTAGCATTTGATCGATAAACGGTAAGGGGTAATGATCTGTCTTAGTAGCCTTATTTAATTTACGGAAATCAATTACCAATTCCTATAACCTGTAATAATTCTTTGTGGAATCAATTCATCTTTATCATTAGGAACAACGATAATACCTCCCTTCTTAGGCACACAATGGACATGACTTACCCACTGACTATTAGCAACGGGATAAATTATACCTGCCTCCAGAAGCTTTAGTATTTCTTTTCTTACCACTTCTTTCATTTTAGGATTCAGACGTCTTTGAGGATCACGAACTGGTTTGGCATCTTCTTCCAAATTTATTTTATGTTGACATAGAGTGGGACTAATGCCCTTAAGATCATCAAGAGTGTATCCAATAGCAGCACGATGCTTCTTCAGAGTTTTCAATAATCTTTCTTCTTCATGCTCTGAAAGGTGAGCACTAATAATAACAGGATATATCTTCTTTTCATCAAAATAAGCATATTTAAGATTATCAGGAAACGGTTTAAGCTCAAACACGGGATCACCCTTGGGTGGAGGAGGATCCCCTAGGATTTCAACGGGCAAATTGTGTTTCAGAATAGGTTCCTGTTTAAAGAGTACTTCATCTATTTCCCTCCTTTAATTCATAAACATGTCATTTTCATGGTCTAGCAAATATTGTTCTAAAGGATCACTAGGAGGTACGGCAATAGAAGCAAGACCAATAATATCATCCTTACTAGGTAATTCTTCTTCACGGTGTTGTTTACTAAATTTAGAGAAATTAAACTCATGAATCATATCATCCAAGCCAATAGTAACGACATTCTTTTCGCAGTCTATCTTAGCATTGACAGTGTTCAAGAAGGGTCTACCAAATATAATGGGACAAAAGCTATCTTGTGGGGAACCAAGAACAAGAAAATCAGCAGGATATTTAGTTTTCCCACACAGGACTTCAACACCTCTAACAATCCCTACTGCTGAAATAGTATCTCTATTGGCAAGTTTAATTGTAACATCAATATCTTCTATCTCAGCAGGTGCAATTTCATGCTTAATTTCTTCGTATAAAGTATGCCGTATAACACTAGCATTAGCACCCATATCACATAAGCCATGATAACAACGATCTCCTATTTTAATAGAAATAACAGGCACGCCTACCACGGGTCTATGTTTATCATTAGCACAAGGTTTAGCAATTCTAGCAGTTTCACTGCAGAATTGAATAACATGCCCATCAATATTATCGGCCAAGAGATCTTTAACAATAGCAATATTAGGTTTGATACGTCTCCAACGTATCTATAATTTTTGATTGCTCCATGCTATATTATCTACTATTTTGGACTATATTGGGCTTTATTTTCCACTTTTATATTATTTTGGGTCTAACCTATTAACCGGAGGCCCAGCCCAGAATTGCTGTTTTTTTGTCTATTTCAGAGTTTCGGAGAAACAAAATATCAAACGGAGTCCAAACGGAATGAAACCTTCGGGAATGTGATTTTCTCATTAGATAAGACCCAGGAGACTTGGACCCTCCGTCAAGAAAGCCACGAGGCGGTCACAAGGGTCGAGGGCACGCCTCCCTGCCTCGTGGGCCCCTCGAAGCTCCACCGACGTACTCCTTCCTCCTATATATACCTACGTACCCCCAAATGATCAGATACAGAGCCAAAAACCTAATTCCACCGCCGCAACCTTCTGTACCCATGAGATCCCATCTTGGGGCCTGTTCCGGAGCTCCGCCGGAGGGGGCCATAATCACGGAGGGCTTATAATTCATCCTAGCCCCTCCGATGAAGTGTGAGTAGTGTACCTCAGACCTTCGGGTCCATAGTTAGTAGCTAGATGGCTTCTTCTCTCTTTTTGGATCTCAATACAATGTTCTCCCCCTCTCTCATGGAGATCTATTTGATGTAATCTTCTTTTTGCGGTGTGTTTGTTGAGAATGATGAATTGTGGGTTTATGATCAAGTCTATCTATGAATAATATTTGAATCTTCTCTGAATTCTTTTATGTATGATTGGTTATCTTTGCAAGTCTCTTCGAATTATCAATTTAGTTTGGCCTACTAGATTGGTCTTTCTTGCAATGGGAGAAGTGCTTAGCTTTAGGTTCAATCTTGCAGTGTCCTTACCAAGTGACAGAAGGGGCAACAAGGCACGTATTATACTGTTGCCATCGAGGATAACAAGATGGGTTTTTTATCATATTGCATGAAACTATCCCTCTACATCATGTCATCTTGCTTAAGGTGTTACTCTCTTTTTAACTTAATACTCTAGATGCATGCTGGATAGCGGTCGATGAGTGGAGTAATAGTAGTAGATGCAGGCAGGAGTCGGTCTACTTGTCTCGGACGTGATTCCTATATACATGATCATACCTAGATATTCTCATAACTATGCTCAATTCTGTCAATTGCTCAATAGTAATTTGTTCACCCACCGTAGAATACTTATGCTCTTGAGAGAAGCCACTAGTGAAACCTATGGCCCCCGGGTCTATTCTCATCATATCAATTTCCATCACTTTATTATTGCTTTGCTTTTTTACTTTGCCTCTTACTTTTCACTTTGCATCTCTATATCAAAAATACCAAAAATATTATCTATCATCTCTATCAGATCTCACTCCCGTAAGTGACCGTGAAGGGATTGACAACCCCTAATCGTGTTGGTTGCATTGAGCTATTGTTTTTGTGTAGGTACGAGGGACTCGAGCGTAGCTTCCTACTGGATTGATACCTTGGTTCTCAAAAACTGAGGGAAATACTTACGCTACTTTGCTGCATCATCCTCTCCTCTTCGGGGAAATGCAACGCAGTGCTCAAGAGGTAGCAAGAAGAATTCCGGGCGCCGTTGCCGGGGAGTCTGCGCAAAAGTCAACATACCAAGTACTCATCACAATCCCTATCTCTCGCACTACATTAGTTGCCATTTGCCTCTCGTTTTCCTCTCCCCCACTTCACCCTTGCCATTTTATTCACCCTCTCTTTTTCGTTTGCCTTCTTCCCGTATGTATCTTTGTTTGTGTTTCCTTGTGCCTTCTATATACTTGCATCTTCGCTTGCTGAAAATCTATCGATATGGATCCACTTAAAGTGTTCTACTTGGATCATCTTCGATCCTTATGCGCTCATGCTGAAACCCCAACTAGCCTAGTTGATGGGAAATCTATAGATGAGCATGCTCATTTTGTGCGTCATCGTTTGTCTGAAAAAGGGAAGCTCTTATGGTATCATATAAATAGTTTGCTATGCTATGCTTGGAATCTTTGTGAAATGTGTGATTTTACTTGTTGCTCTAAGATCCCTAAAAACACCTTCCCTACCTATGTGAGTTCAATGATAATGAAATCTTATCTTCTTATTAAAAGGGTGTTTATAGCTACTATGATATTGAACAAATTGAAGAATTTGTCATTTTTAAGGGTGCTCATGAAGTTGCTTCTTTGATTGAAAAGTATGATTTTACTCTCAACAAATCTGAAAATTCCGTCATACTTAAATATTGCAATGAAAATTTTGCCCATAATGTATGTGTCCAAGAATCTATTGAAAGAATGACCATTGCTTTGGAAGAAAATAATGATATGCATGAATCTATAGGTAATGATCATTCCGATGATTTGGTTGAAATATCCCTTGATGAACATGATGCTTGCTATTCTTGTGGCCATGATGCCAATATTTATGAAGACGAATTTGCTATAGTTCCTTATGTTAAAAATGAGATTCTTGCTATTGCACCCATGCTTGATAGTTCCCTCAATGAAAAGCATGATTTCAATGATTTTACTATAAATTCTCTTGATGACAATTGTGCTAATAATATGCAAAACCCTAAGCTTGGGGATGCTAGTTTTGATATGTCTACTACTTGTTGCAATGATCATGATTGGGGTGATTCTTCCTATGATCTTGATCCCCATGATGAATACGAGATTGATAATATTGTTTGCAATAATATTGAAAGTGGGTTTGGAGAGGTCATGACTTTAGTTAATGTTAATCCCACTATTTTGGAAGAGTGTCAACTTTGCATACATGTGGATCATGTTAAGAATATGTTTTGTGATAGCTATATTGTTGAATTTCCTTATGATCCCACATGCAATTATTATGAGAGAGGAAAATATGGTTGTAGAAATTCTCATGTTACTAAATTACCTCTCGTTATGTTGAGATTGCTATTGTCTCTTTCCGCTTCCTTGTATATGCTAGTTTTTGCTTGCTATGATAATTTGTTTTCCTATAAGATGCCTATGCATAGGAAGTATGTTAGACTTAGATGTGTTTTTCATGTGTTTCATGATGCTCTCTTTGTGCTTCAATTCTTGTCTTTGACGTGAGCATCATTAAAATTATTAATGCCTAGCTAGGGGCATTAAACGATAGCGCTTGTTGGAGGCAACCCAATTTTATTTTAGTTTTTTGTTTTTTGCTTCTGTTTAGGAATAAATAATCCATCTACCTTCTGTTTATATGTGATTTTGTGTTTTAATTAGTGTTTGTGCCAAGTTAAACCTATAGGATCTTCTTGGATGATAGTTATTTGATCTTGCTGTAATTTCCAGAAACTTTCTGTTCACGAAAACAATTGTTAAAAATCACCAGAACGTTATAAAATACTGATTCCAATTGCTGATGGTCAATAAACAAATTTTCTAGATCTTCCTATTTTGGTAGATTTTTGGAGTTCCAAAAGTCTGCGTTAGTTGCAGATTACTACAGACTGTTCTGTTTTTGACAGATTCTGTTTTCCGTGTGTTGTTTGCTTATTTTGATGAATCTATGGCTAGTAAAATAGTTTATAATCCATAGAGAAGTTGTAATACAGTAGGTTTAACACCAATATAAATAAATAATGAGTTCATTACAGTACCTTGAAGTGGTCTTTTGTTTTCTTTCGCTAACGGAGCTCACGAGATTTCTATTAAGTTTTGTGTTGTGAAGTTTTCAAGTTTTGGGTGAAATCTTTTGATGGATTATGGAACAAGGAGTGGCAAGAGCCTAAGCTTGGGGATTCCCATGTCACCCCCAAGATAATCCAAGGACACCAAAAAGTCAAAGCTTGGGGATGCCCCGGAAGGCATCCCCTCTTTCGTCCACTTCCATCGGTAATTTTACTCGGAGTTATATTTTTATTCACCACATGATATGTGTTTTGCTTGGAGTGTATTGTATTATTTGTGTCTTTGTTTGCTAGTGTGCCACAATCATCCTTGCTGTACATACCTTTTTAGAGAGCCATACATGAATTGGAATTTGATAGAATACTCTGTGTGCTTCACTTATATCTTTTGAGCTATATAGTTTTGCTCTATGTGCTTCACTTATATCTTTTGAGCTTTGTAGTTTTGCTCTATGTGCTTCACTTATATCTTTTAGAGCATAGTGGTGGATTTGTTTTATAGAAACTATTGATCTCTCATGCTTCACTTAGATTATTTTGAGAGTCTTAAATAGCATGGTAATTTGCTTAATAATAATAAGCTTGGTATTCAAGATTTGTAAAACTTTCTTTTGAGTGCGTTGAATACTAAGAAAAGATTGATGCTTGATAATTGTTTTGAGATATGAAGATGGTGATATTAGAGTCATGCTAGTTGAGTAGTTGTGAATTTGAAGAATACTTGCGTTAAAGTTTGTGATTCCCGTAGTATGCACGTATGGTGAACCGTTATGTGATGAAGTCGGAGCATGATTTATTTATTGATTGTCTTCCTTATGAGTGGTGGTCGGGGATGAGCGATGGTCTTTTCCTACCAATCTATCCCCCTAGGAGCATGCGCGTAATACTTTCCTTTGATAACTTCTAGATTTTTGCAATAAGTATATGAGTTCTTTATGACTAATGTTGAGTCCATGGATTATACGCACTTTTCCCTTCCTTCCACCATTGCTAGCCCCTCTAATACTGCGCACTTTTCGCCGGTATCATACACCCACCATATACCTTCCTCAAAACAGCCACCATACCTACCTATCATGGCATTTCCATAGCCATTCCGAGATATATTGCCATGCAACTTACCACCGTTCTGATTATTATGACACGCTCCATCATTGTCATATTGCTTTGCATGATCATGTAGTTGACATCGTATTTGTGGCAAAGCCACCATTCATAATTCTTTCATACATGTCACTCTTGATTCATTGCACATCCTGGTACACCGCCGGAGGCATTCATATAGAGTCATATCTTGTTCTAAGAATCGAGTTGTAATTGTTGAGTTGTAAGTAAATAAAAGTGTGATGATCATCATTTTTAGAGCATTGTCCCAGTGAGTAAAGGATGATGGAGACTATGATTCCCCCACAAGTCGCAATGAGACTCCGGACAAAAATAAAAAGAGAGAAAAAAGAGGCCATAAAAAAAGAGAAAGGCCCAAATAAAAAATATAAAAATATATAAAAAAATGAGAGAAAAAAGAGAGAAGGGACAATGCTACTATCCTTTTACCACTCTTGTGCTTTAAAGTAGCACCATGATCTTCATGATAGAGAGTCTCCTATGATATCACTTTCATATACTAGTGGGAATTTTTCATTATAGAACTTGGCATGTATATTCCAATGATGGTCTTCCTCAAATGCCCTAGGTCTTCGTGAGCAAGCGAGTTGGATGTACACCCACTTAGTTTCTTTTGTTGAGCTTTCATATACTTATAGCTCTAGTGCATCCGTTGCATGGCAATCCCTACTCACTCACATTGATATCTATTGATGGGCATCTCCATAGTCCGTTGATACGCCTAGTTGATGTGAGACTATCTTCCCCTCTATTTGTCTTCTCCACAACCACCATTCTATTCCACCTATAGTGCTATATCCATGGCTCACGCTCATGTACTGCGTGAAGATTGAAAAAGTTTTGAGAATGTCAAAAGTATGAAACAATTGCTTGGCTTGTCATCGGGGTTGTGCATGATTTAAATACTTTGTGTGGTGAAGATAGAGCATAGCCAGACTATATGATTTTGTAGGGATAACTTTCTTTGGCCATGTTATTTTTAGAAGACATGATTGCTTTGTTAGTATGCTTGAAGTATTATTATTTTTATGTCAATATGAACTTTTGTCTTGAATCTTTGGATCTGAATATTCATATCACAAGTAAGGACAATTACAATGAAATTATGCCAACAATCATTCCAAATCAAAAATTATCTTTTTTATCATTTACCTACTCGAGGACGAGCAGGAATTAAGCTTGGGGATGCTTGATACATCTCCAACGTATCTATAATTTTTTATTGCTCCATGCTATATTATCTACTGTTTTGGGCAATATTGGGCTTTATTATCCACTTTTATATTATTTTTGGGACTAACCTATTAACCGGAGGCCCAGCCCAGATTTGCTTTTTTATGTCTATTTCAGTGTTTTGAAGAAAAGGAATATCAGACGGAGTCGAAACGGAACGAAATCAACTGGAGAAGTTATTTTTGGAAGGAAAGCTACTAGATAGACTTGGACTCTACGTCAGAAGATACGGGAGCTGGCCACGAGGGTGGGGGGCGCGCCCACCCCCCTAGGGCGTGCCCCCTACCTCGTGGGCCCCCCGAAGCTCCACCGACGTACCTCCTGCACCCATATATACCTACGTATCCTAAAACTTCCAGAACGGAGATTAGATCAGGAGTTCCGCCGCCGCAAGCCTCTGTAGCCACGAAAAGTCAATCGGGACCCAGTTCCGGCACCCTGCCGAAGGGGGGGGGAACCCTCACCGGTGGCCATCTTCATCATCCCAGCGCTCTCCATGACGAGGAGGGAGTAGTTCACCCTCGGGGCTGAGGGTATGTACCAGTAGCTATGTGTTTGACCTCTCTCTCTCTCTCTCATGTTCTTGATTTGGCACGATCTTGATGTATCACGAGCTTTGCTATGATAGTTGGATCTTATGTTTCTTCTCCCCCTCTTCTCTCTTGTAATGGATTGATTTTTCCCTTTGAAGTTATCTTTTCGGATTGAGTCTTTAAAGATTTGAGAACACTTGATGTATGTCTTGCCGTGCGTATCTGTGGTGACAATGGGATATCACGTGCCACTAGATGTATGTTTTGGTGACCAACTTGCGGGTTCCGCCCATGAACCTATGCATAGGGGTTGGCACACGTTTTCGTCGTGATTCTCCGGTAGAAACTTTGGGCACTCTTTGAAGTACTTTGTGTTGGATTGAATAGATGAATTTGAGATTGTGTGATGCATATCATATAATCATACCCACGAATACTTGAGGTGACATTGGAGTATCTAGTTGACATTAGGGTTTTGGTTGATTTGTGTCTTAAGGTGTTATTCTAGTACGAACTCTAGGGCTGTTTGTGACACTTATTGGAATAGACCAACGGATTGATTGGAAAGATTAACTTTGAGGTGGTTTCGTACCCTACCATAATCTCTTTGTTTGTTCTCCGCTATTAGTTTCTTTGGAGTGACTCTTTGTTGCATGTTGAGGGATAGTTATATGATCCAATTATGTTATTATTATTGAGAGGACTTACACTAGTGAAAGTATGAACCCTAGGCCTTGTTTCCTAGCATTGCAAAACCGTTTACGCTCACTTTTACCACTTGTTACTTTGCTATTTTTATAATTTCAGATTACAAAAACCTATATCTACCATCCATATTGCACTTGTATCACCATCTCTTCGCCGAACTAGTGCACCTATACAATTTACCATTGTATTGGGTGTGTTGGGGACACAAGAGACTGTTTGTTATTTGGTTGCAGGGTTGCTTGAGAGAGACCATCTTCATCCTACGCCTCCCACGGATTGATAAACCTTAGGTCATCCACTTGAGGGAAATTTGCTACTGTCCTACAAACCTCTGCACTTGGAGGCCCAACAACGTCTACAAGAAGAAGGTTGTGTAGTAGACATCAGCTGGCGTTTCTGGGGTGCCATGAATTTGGCATTGGCGATCGAGTATTCGGTCCAGACTGGATGGACCCGGGATTTTATTTTTGGGTTGCCCTTTCCGCTGACCAGACTTTGAGCCCCTGAACCCGGCGTTAACTGTTGTATTTTCGGCATTTTCACCATATTTGCGGCGCTTGTGTTTGTTGCGTCGTGGTTTGCCGTTGCTATTCCTAGCTTCTGATATGCCAGGTTTGCTTGCTGTATTGGTACTACGAGCCAACCAGCTATCTTCGCCTGCACAATAGCGGGTCAAAATTGTCGTGAGGGCTGCCATGGATTTTGGCTTCTCTTGGCCGAGGTGCCGGGCAAGCCATTCGTCATGGATATTATGCTTAAATGCCGCTAAGGCCTCTGCATCCGGACAGTCGACTATTTGGTTCATCTTGGTTAAGAACCTGGTCCAAAATTTCCTGACCGATTCCCCTGGCTGCTGAGTTATATGACTTAAATCGTGAGAGTCCGGCGGTCGCACATAAGTGCCCTGGAAATTGTCCAGGAATGCCTCTGCCAGGCTCTCCCAACTTCTGATGGAGTTTGTCGTCAAGCTATTGAGCCAATGCTGAGCTGGTCCTTTGAGTTTTAGCGGGAGATACTTGATGGCATGTAGGTCATCACCGCGAGCCATGTGGATGTGGAGGAGGAAATCCTCGATCCATACCGCAGGGCCTGTAGTACCATCATATGATTCAATGTTTACGAGTTTAAAACCCTCTGGGAATTCGTGATCCATTACTTCATTAGTGAAGCATAGGGGGTGTGCGGCGCCTCTATGCCGGGCTATATCACAACGCAGTTCATATGAGTCTTGTCTATTGTATTCGGCCCGGCAGGATTTACTTTTAGTGTATCCGGCGTGACGGTCATCGTCCCGCGTTGGTGCGCACCCCCGTGATCCGTAGATCGATCTTGCATGTTTTGCCCTGTTTTCCAATACATCTCGCAGGTCCCGCGTGTTGCCCCGGGCCTTGGTATTTTTGTTTGAGTGGCGGCGGGGTGCAGGCTGAACTTCAGGCTAAAATGCCTCTCTGTCTCGTCCACGAGGTGGCCGATCAGCCGCATCGTACACTGGTGATGTAGGTTTCAATGCTTCCTCCTCCAGTCGGGGTAGCAACCTGCGCTTTGGGTAACTCTTGGAGGGGCGTTCGAGTTCGTATTCCTCGGCCACAAGGACTTCGGTCCATCTGTCTGCTAGCAAATCTTGATCAACTCGAAGTTGTTGTTGCTTTTTCTTCAGGCTACTTGCTGTGGCTATAAGCCGGCGCTTGAAGCGCTCCTGCTCGACGGGATCCTCAGGCACGATAAATTCTTCGTCGCCGAGGCTCACCTCGTCTTCGGAGAGAGGCATGTAATTGTCATCCTCCTTTTCTCCATCTGCTGCCTGTTCTGGAGGGCTAACTTGTTCATCCTCCTGCTCTAAATCTGGCTGGAGGGGATTGTCGTCGTCTTCGGCACTTTCCGGAGTGTTATTGTCTTTTGTGCCGGTATCACTACTTTTGCTGTGGCAGGACATAGAGCGGCGCCGCTGACGTCGATGCTTGGGTTGCTTCTTGGAGGAGTCATCCCCCGATGTCTTGTCGCCATTGCCTTCTTTGGGTGTATCCACCATGTATATATCATATGATGAGGTAGCGGTCCAGCGCCCTATGGCCGGTGGTTCCAGTTCGTCTCCTGCATCGTCGTCCATACCGTCGATGTCTTCGGAGTCGAAGTCGAGCATGTCGGTTAAATCGTCGACAGTGGCTACTAAGTGGGTGGTGGGTGGGGAGCGAATTTCTTTGTCATCTGCATCCCATTCTAGCCGGACATAGTTCGGCCAAGGTTCTCCTGACAAGGAGAGAGACCTTAATGAATTTAGCACGTCGCTGAAAGGCGAGTGCTGAAAGATATCCGCGGAGGTAAACTCCATGATCGGCGCCCAATCGGATTCGATAGGCACGGACGCAGGCGGCTCAGAGCCCGTGGCCGGGGACGAATCCAATGGTTTGGCAACACGGCTCTCGTATGGGGTGAAGTCAGTATTCGGCTCTATAGCCACTGAGAGTGCGGCCTCCATGGCGGGGTCTATCCACCCATCCTCGGATGGCACAATTTGCTCCGGATTGAAGGCCGGAGTGATTGCGGGTGTGATCTCCCGAACACTGTCCGACGGCAGAGTTACGTCCTGCTTGTCGTGATTGTGCTGCGCACCCGACATGGGTTCGAATCCGTCGAAGATCAAGTCTCCGCGGATGTCGGTTGTATAGTTCAAGTTTCTGAACCTGACCTAATGGCCAGGGGCGTAGCTCTCGATCTGCTCCAGATGGCCAAGCGAGTTGGCCCGCAGTGCGAAACCGCCGAATACGAAGATCTGTCAGGGGAGGAAAACCTCAACCTGGATCGCATCGTTACCGATGATCGAAGGAGCCATCAAGCCTTACGGTGACGGCATAGTGGAACTCTCAATGAAAGCACCAATGTCGGTGTCAAAACCAGCGGATCTCGGGTAGGGGGTCCCGAACTGTGCGTCTAAGGCGGATGGTAACAGGAGGCGGGGGACACGAGGTTTACCCAGGTTCGGGCCCTCTCGAAGGAGGTAATACCCAACTTCCTGCTTGATTGATCTCGATGATATGAGTATTACAAGAGTTGATCTACCACGAGATCGTAGAGGCTAAACCCTAGAAGCTAGCCTATGGTATGATTGTTATTGTCCTACAGACTAAACCCTCCAGTTTATATAGACACCGGAGGAGGCTAGGGTTACATAGAGTCAGTTACAAGGGAGGAGATCTAGATATCCGTATTGCCAAGCTTGCCTTCCACGCCAAGGAGAGTCCCATCCGGACACGGGACGAAGCCTTCAATCTTGTATTTTCATAGTCCAACAGTCCGGCCAAAGGATATAGTCCGGCTGTCAGAGGACCCCCTAATCCAGGACTCCCTGAGTGGCGCCTGGTCGGGGGACTCCGGGTAGGGACCCGCGGAGCAGGACGGCCCGCCGAACTGCGGAAACGGGTTCGGTGCTCCGGACCCGTGGTGTAGACCGGCGATGGCGATGACCCAGCCGCCCAAGCTGGTAGTGGTGATGGAGAGGGCGGAAACCGGACCTGATGGATCGGAAGCCCCGCCGGCGAGGACGCCTCGGAGCTGGGCAGAGGTGGCGCCAATGGTTGCAGCGTCGGCTGTGGCGGGTGGGTGGGCACGTCGGGGGCCGCGGGGGACGGCGGCTGTAGATACCACAGCGGGGCCATGGCCGGAGTGGTCCCGCCGATGTGCCCCGCCTGAAACGGCAGCAGCGGCAGCCCAGTGCAGGCCGGCGCGCCCTGGGTCGGCCACGGCAACGCCGGGGGCCCCGCCTGGAACGGCAGCAGTGGCTGCCCGTTGTATGCATGTGTGCCCTGGGACGGCCACGGCAGCACGGGGTGGCCGTATGGCGCGGCCGGCGGAGGTGCGTATGGCCCGGCCATATACTGGTGGTACTGGTTCAGGTGGAGTCCCTGGACGGCCGTCTCGAGATGCCGCAAGGTATTGGTGACCTGTTCCGGTGTGAAGACGGCGGGCGTCGGCGGCGTGGAAGTGATGGGGGCCGGCGGCGGAGGGAAGCCCGCGGTGGGGACCGGGCCCGGCAGCGTGGGGGCCCCGGCGGTGGTCACCGGGGCGGTAGACAGCGGGGCGGTGGTCATCGGCGCGGAGGTGACAATGGGCAGCGGCGGCGAGGGTGTTGACGAAGACATGATCGGACCCAAGTCTCCAGATACCAAATTGGTAGAACCTGGGGTCCTACTGGACCGGCTCCAGAGGTTGTAGGGGAAGATCGGAGGAGGTTGGGGGCGTGAGTGCGGCTTCCGGTACGCAGGCGCCATCGCGAGCTCAGGGAAGGGAGGCGGCGGCTAGGGATTGGAGGCGGCTAGGGTTTGGGGTCCGGCTCCACTGGGAGCCGGGCAATAATATTATTCTTATTGCTTAATCTCAAAAGTAGTCTTACAGCTAGTATGTATAACCACGATGTGGAAAATAAGATAACTTGTGGGCCAAGCCCCTAACTAAACTTGCCCGGTGGGCCTCCTACGGGCCTAAGTCTGCCCGGTCATAACAGTTCTCTCCCAATACTCTGGATAGTCCCTCTGTCCTCTCTAAGCACTCACTCTGCCATACTGCCCTTTACTCAGATGACCAAATATGATGTTCTTCGCTTGAGAATCGAGTTGCTTGAATCTCTTCACATCAGCAGCACTCACAGAAGGTGTGACAGAGGGAACACCCTTTTTCACAACATATTAGAGATCGTTATCAATTGCCTCAAGATGCATTCGCATCTTATTCTTCTAGTAGGGGTAGTCCGTCACATCGAAGATAGGACACCCAGCAGAGACCTTGATCATACCTGCGGTCGACATAACTAAAACTACAGGTGGTTAAACCAAAATCACACAGGGAGTACCTTGCTTTGATACCAATTGAAAGTGCATTATATCGACTAGAGGGGGGTGAATAGGCGGTTTTTATGAATTCTTCACTGAGGAATTTTAGGGTGAGGAAATTTCTAAGTGAAGAACTACTTGCAGCGGAATAAGTACTCAGATGCAAACATAACAGAACATAAGCATGGTCATTATGATGAAATGAAAACAAGCACAGAGTACATAAAGCGTAAACATAGGATCAACAAGATGAAGATAAATAGACTGAGGAAATTGAGAAAGTCTTCAGTCAAAGTCTTTAAATAGATATGAACAAGCACACAATATAGTAATGAGGAAATGAAGGGTTGAGGAAATAGAACTAGTAGGCTTGGTGAAGACAATGATTTGGTAGACCAGTTCCAACTGCTGTGACAGTTGTACGTCTGGTTGGAGCGGCTAGGTATTTAAACCTGAGGACACGCAGTCCCGGACACATAGTCCTCACCGTATTCTCCTTGAGCTAAGATCACACAAACCTCGCCCAATCACTCGTGGTAAGTCTTCAGGTGACTTCCAAACCTTCACAAACTCGGTCACTCGGCGATCCACAATTTGCTCTTGGATGCTCTAGACCATGACGCATAACCGTCTGGAAGATGCACAGTCTTCAAACGTACTAACAAGCATTGGATCCACACAGGATCAATCTGTTCAGTTATTCTCAATCACTCTAGGTTTGTAGGTGTTTGGTTTGGGTTTTGGTTTTCGTCACTTGATGATTTTCGCTCAAAGTCCTCGGAGGATGGGATGCTCTCAAATGACAAGTGTCAGTTTCTCTCGGAGCAGCCAACCAGCTAGTGGTTGTAGGGGGCGCCTATTTATAGCCTAGGGAGCAGCCCGATATGATAAGACATAAATTCCCTTCAATGATATGACCATTAGGTGGATAAATATTTTGGGACAGCTGGCGCGTAGCACAACAACGGTCGGAAATTTGAGTATCAAATTCCTCAGGCCTATCATGTTCCTCACTTGTAGGCAATCCGCACTAGCAAATTCCTAACTCCTCAGTCAGTACAAATTCCTCAGAAACCAGAAGATCTTCGTCACTGTTACTGAAGAAATTGACTGAACTGTATGAGATTTCCAATGGCTTCACTCAAAGGGATTGGTAGGTGTAGGATTTTGAGATGAGCATTACTTGGATATTTTTCCGTAGTATTTCCTCGACCCCCTTTAACAGTACAATGTTTCCTATGACTCAAGAAAGTGATAATGTATCTACGAAAACAAAAGTCTTCACGCTTCATGTTCCTCGTATGGATACCAAGTCTTCATGGTCACACCAATTTCTTCACTTTAAAAGTCTTCAGAAATCCAAAGTCTTCAGTCGAAGACATTCATTTTTAGGGGTCGACTTTCTCTGTCAATATCAAACTCCTCATAGACTTATAGACCTGTGTACACTCACAAACGCATCAGTCCCTTAACTTATAAGTCTTCAATACACCAAAATCTCTAAGGGGCACTAGATGCACTTACAATCCCCCCCTTTTTGGTGATTGATGACATTATAGGTTAAGTTTTCAACGGGGATAAACATATGAAGTGTAAATACTGATATTGATGAATTTGATAGCAAGATATAGAAGAACTCCCCCTGTAGATGTGCATAATGAGGAATTTGCTTTTGAAGCAATGCACATTTTGAAGAGTAGTATCATGGAGATCTCGCCCTATATCTTGTGATTCATACATGCATTTAACATATGATATGAAGACTTTGAAATGCATGATGAAATATGGTGACTGATGTAATTCAGCATGCGTGCATTAACATATGTGAGGAAATAGCATGCAGAAGAACATAGCAAAAGTATCAGACCACCATCGGGTTTAAGTTTACAACTCGATCGAGCAAAGTCTTCAAAAGAACAAGAGTTGTAACTTAGCAAAAAAACGCCCATATATAGACCCGCTTGAAGACTAACTCAAGTTTCGCCCCCTTTGTCATCGCATGACCAAAAGGATTGAAAAAAGAGGACTAACGCCCCTGAAGAATATCATGTCGATGGAGGAGCGCCAGCGATGTTGGGGTCGGTTGTTGAAGTAGGGCCTGCCGCAGTGTCGTCCAAATCTTCATGCTCATCCATGTCGCACGATGAAGAATAGGAACCGGCCACCAAGGAAGGAACTTTGACTTTCTTGAATTTCTTCGGTGGAGGCTAAGACCAGTCAAAGTCCTGCTTGAGACCCATTTGCTTCAGATCTTCTTCACCATATAGATGAGATAGAACAACCCAGGTACGACCGAAGACTTCATGGAGGTAGTAATGGTTTTTCTTCACGGTATTGTGTGTAGGAGTCATGTTGTGAAGAATTGAACCAAACTGATGCTTAACCCCTTTGTGGTTGCGATCGACCTTTTGGTGGAGACTGACGAGAAGCTCACAATTAGTCATCACCCTTGGAGCTGTGCCTTGAGGATTTTTATTTGTGGCATTGGCGGCAGAGTCATGAGTGGCAGAGTCATTATTGGTGGAATAAGATGCAGCTTTGCGGAACTGACCATCCGATGGACGAATGCCTTCATCAATAACAGAAGTAGCCTTGCCCTTTTCATCAGCTGAGGAAAATGTCGGCTTGAGGACTTCTAGTGGGGGCAAGTAGCTGAGGTGATTCTGAAAGTCAGCCTTGTAGTTGATTGAAGACCTTGATCTAAGGAATCTCATAATCCAGGGAGCGTAAGGCTTCAACTCAAAAGGCGACAAGGCAACATTTGCCAGAGTCCTCATGAAGAAATCATGACAGTTGACAGGAACGCCATGAATGATGCTGAACAGCAGATTCTTCATGATGCCAACGACCTCTTCATTATTAGAGTCGTGGCCTTTAATTGGACTCAATGTCTTCATCAGAATGCTATAGACAGTCCGTGGCACATACAACAATTCCTTCACGAGGAAATTGGTCCTTGGGGCTTGACCGGGCTTCAGTGGCTTCATCAGAATTTGCATGTAATGGTCAGGGAGCTCAGGCCCATGGTAGATGAGCTTCGCACCTTCAAGGGGAGGACTGACAGGCAGGACATGAAGCAATTCAGAGGCCGATGCTTTGAACTGAGTATTGTCGGTCATCTAGTCCAACTCCTAAGAGTTCACATCTGCAGCATTTCCAGTGATGTGCAGTGTTGCGTAGAATTGAAGGATAAGTTCTTCATTCCAATCATAGATGTCTGTGCAGAAGTTGAGCAGTCCAGCATCGTGAAGAACGCTGAGGACTGGCGTGAAGCAAGGCAGTGATTCCATGTCCACGTTAGGAATATGCTCATGGTCGAAGACTTTGTCCTTGTTGAAAAGCAGCGAAGAATAGAAGTTTGCTTGGCTGGCAGTCCAGAAACGCTTCCTTCTAAGACAAGCAGAATCATACGGGTTGTAATCTATGAAGAATACATGCTTGTGGAAGAAGTCATCAGCCTTGAAGTTTTGCTTTTTGGAGAAAGGATGCTTCGGCTTGGGCTAAGGAGGATCAGTCAATTGCATCACAACCTCGGGAATTGCAATCTCAGGAACCACAGGCTGAGGAATTTCAGTTTCAGTTGCAGCCTGGGTCCTTATTTCTTTAGTAGCAATTTCATCAGCACTAGTGGCTGGAATCTCTTCATGGATGGATGGAGTGGTGCGAGGTTCTTCAGAGCCCATTTGGACTTCGATATGTACTGGGGATTGAGGAATTTGTTGCAGAGGAGTGAACAAGGGAGAATTGGGGTGTTGAATCTCCCAAAAGTCATCATTCAGCACTGGTGTTGTGCTCCCAATATCCACATCCTAATCTTCTTCACTTAATTCTACAACGACTGCCTCTTCAGTTGTGAACTGAGGCATGGGCGATGAGATAACTGGGGTTGAATGGATTATATCCACTTCAATTTCTTCGTCCAACTGCTCTGACGAAGCACCAAAAGGAACATCTTCATCGGATCCGCTTGGGATCACATAGTCTTCATCAAAAGGAACGACTTCCTTTGATGCATGATTGAGACTGGAACAACATCAATAGGATTCTCAAGAGAGCTTGTCATTTTCTTCATCTTCTTCGGAGCTGAAGATTCTGATGAAGTTGATGCTTTCCTTTTCTTCACTGTTGCACGCTCCACAGCCTTGGTGTAACATCCCAAATTTTCAATTTGGAATGTTATACATAGGTCACCATATGCATATCATATTTTATTTGCATTTTGGTTGGATCCTAAAAATCCTAAGCAAGTCAAGGACCCACGGAGAGAGTTGGGGGTTTTATTATTTTCATATTTGAATTTTCTCAAATATTGAAAAGAGGATCCTTTTGGTTTTAATTATTTTTCTCTCCGAAATATTTCAATATAAAAATAAATGAGAGGAGATAATATGACTTCTCCAAAATAAAAGAAATATTGGAGGAAAAATATTAAAAATCAAATAATGATTTTATTGCTATTTTATTTGAATTAGAAAAAAATATGCATTTTCCAAAATTGCATTTCACGCCAAGAAAATGTTCACTTTGTTCTAAATATTTTATTTAGACGGTGAAAATTGTTTTTGGCATTTTTAGAATTTTTTTACATTTCTATAGGATTTTTCTTTCGGCGCAATTATTTAAAAAAAAGTTTCGGACCGACTGGGTTGAAGCCCAGCCGGCCCAGCTCGCGCTGTCCCCGACCCCAAGCCGGAGCCCCGCTAGCGCCCGCCGCCCGCCGTCGCCGCCTCGGAATCCGCCGCCGCCAGCCCCTCCCCCAAGCCACCTCGCCCCCTTCCCCCTATTAAAATAGCCACCGCCACCGCCCCACATCCCCACTCCACCCCGCACCGCAAGCCGTAGCAGCAGTAGCTCCCGCCGCCGCCGCAGCAGCCGCCGGAGCCGCCCCGCGCCGCAGCTCGCCGCTCCGCCCGCGCCTCGCCTCGCCCCGCGCAGCCCCGCTGCCCGCCGAAGTCGCCGGAATCCCGCCGTTGACCTCGTCGGATCCACCGCCAGTTTTTTTTGGTTTCTAGGTAAAAAACCGCTGGTTTTATTAAAAACCCTAGTTCTTTTTTTAGATCGGTTTGGTTTGGTTTTTCTTCGGTTAAGTTATTTAGTGAGCGTTCGCTCGTTAGTTCATTTTTAACGAACGTTTTCGTTCGTCTCTGTTAGCGGACGTTCGTCTGATAGATTTTTCTTTTTCTTTTCTTTTTTTGCCAGGGACCTATCCGCAATTACTTTTATCGCAGATTAGCCCGTGATCTTCAAACCCTCGCCATTTCTAAACTGTTTGTCCAAATCCAGTGAAACCAACGCCAAAATCTTCATCTCGAGACTATCTTTCTGTTTAATCAACTTGAACAAGGTTTTGACAATTTAAAATTTGGTTTCAAGCAGATTTGAATTCAAAGTTCTTTTGACCGTAGTTTCAGTTCCATAGCTTTGTTTTGATTCATTCTTTTTGCAAATCAAATCTCTTCAGTTGAACTTTCGGATTGGATCTTCTTATTTGAATTTTACCTATGCATCTTTGCTTGAATGCTTATGTATGCTATTTGTTTGCTTGCGATAGAATTCCCGGAGTGCGAAGCGTGCTACTACGAGTCTTTAGGATTTGTCGATCTTCAGCAAGGCAAGTAACACATTGATCATACCCTTTATTACCCAGTTTTTATGCATTAGCTTCAACCCTCAAACATTGCATGAGTAGGATTTGATAACTTGTGGGTATTGGGAAGTAGTTGATGAGGTAGAACCTATTGCCCTTATATTATCAAACCCTTGGGAGTTACTTCTACGTTATGCTTATGTTGCCATGCTATGCTCATAGAAGAGGATTGGGTTTGAGTGTATCCATGACAGATGTGAGATTCTTAATTAATAGTTAACTTAAGGTGGCTACTTAAATAAACATCTGGGTGGATTGGTTGCGGGCACCTGGAGAATCCAGTGTTGTCCTAGGATATCCCGGAGTACCCGTGTGATCATCCTATGGTTCGCCACCCATGCTCAAAGGGGTCATAAGATTATTCATGCTAGAAACTTATGTGTGCAACCATAAGCTATTATGGGCTCTAGCATAGTTGAGTATGTTGCATGACCTCTTTCAGTGGTGGGCTAGCAGATGTAGGGGAAAGTAGGTGTAACTGTCCACCCAGAGTAAAGAGTTAGCGCTTCTGAAAGACTGTGTCTCGGTCATCCGTTTCTCAAACACCCTGTAGTGCGACAAATCCAAACGGAGGTGATCGAGTCTTCTGGGGGAAAGTGCGCAAATCTTTGCAGAGTGTACCAACTAATCATGGTTAGCCGAGTCCCCGGTTATGGACAACTTGAGTATCTGGTTCTTGGATTATCATGATGATCTCATCACTCTAAATTAATTTGTTGGGTTATTAATACTTCTTAATTGGGATTGAGTTGGAGGAACCTTCTCAATGTTTATCAACTACCATGATAGTTAAATAAAAATATATTCCTTTGATGTAGGAAAAAATTGGCTTTTCGCAAAACAATATAACCATAGAGCCTTCACCAGCCTCATATGCATGTAGTGATAGCTTTTACTTGTTCATTGCTCTACTGTGTTATCTTGCCAGCATATTCCATGTGCTGCCCCATTTCGGGCTGCAACATATCATGTTGCAGACTTTTCAGACGAAGAGTTAGGTGCGCTAGGTCGTTTGTCCTGCACTCAGCTATGCTGTTGGAGTTGGTGGACTCACTTTATCTTCCAAGCCTTCCGTTGTTATCTTATTTAGATGGCCTTAAGCCATATTTATTGTAATAAGTTCTCTTTTGAGACATTCGATGTAATAAGTGTGTGATTGCTACTCTGTTATAAATCCTTCAAGTACTGTGTGTGTCAGCACTACCGATCCAGGGATGACACTTATACACAGAGATTCGACCGTTTGAGGTCGGATCGCTACACTTGGTCTTCTTAGCTTCTGATGCAGAAGGAAGAATTGGACTTGGTGTAGGTGCAGGAGGAGCAGTGGAAATTGGTTCATTTTCTTCAGGCACAACTGATGCAGTTGCCCTCGCATGGTCAGTTTCTTCAGGCTCAGTGGTTGAAGCTTCAGCTGGCCTAACTATTTCTTCAGGCGCAACACTAGTGGTTGCCCTGGCAGTTTCATCAGCGGTGCTGGCATGCTCTTCAGTAGGCTGAGCAAATGCCTCGGCCTGAGGAATTTCTTGTTGCATTGGGGCTGCAACATTTGAGGTGAATCCCTGGGTCAAGTTGACGAATCTGACTTTGGCTCCAAGCCAGGCAACATAGTAGCGATTAAATTCATCACTGAGATTCTTGATCTCATATTGCAGAGCTACAAGTTCATCAGTTGTCATTTTGACGACATTCTTCTTCAGCGGGCGTTCCTTTTTGTACTACACTTTCTTCAACTGCCTTGCCTTCTCAAATTTCCATTTTTCTTCACCTATGAAGGCGGTAAGCACGTGACTTTGACCATGCGTAAGATTGAAGTTAGGCATAGGAGTGTTGGGGTCCTTGTGCCAGAGATCAATGAAGTCGAGGATCAACTTTGGATCCAAAAGCAGAGGTACATTTGTGCATTTGGCTCTAGCGGCCCTTTGCTGCCTATCTGATGATATCGGCAAGTTCCTTATCATCAACTTCGTCTTCATCAGACGGCACTTGGAAGGCGACCTGCTTCTTCTGAGGACTTGGTCAAGAACCTCGTCCAGAAGTGGCCTTAGTCTTCAGCAGAGTGCGTCCAGTTGAGGAATGCGGAGGAGCTGAAGAATTTGCAGAGGCTCCTGAGGCAATAGATTTTCCTGTGGTCCTTTGACACGAGGCGAGATGCGCAGGTGCTGAGGACTTTGCCGGAGGAGCTAAGGGTTT
This sequence comes from Aegilops umbellulata, assembly GCA_032464435.1. Classification (NCBI taxonomy): domain Eukaryota; kingdom Viridiplantae; phylum Streptophyta; class Magnoliopsida; order Poales; family Poaceae; genus Aegilops; species Aegilops umbellulata. The sequence goes on from CP136058.1 coordinate 408,454,562, forward strand.
TGCAAATTGATGAGCTAGAGCATCTTAAGGAATTGTCCGTGAGGGCATTGCAGATGAGCTGGGCCGTGAGGGCATTGGTGCAGAAGCCTTGGGCTTGTGTGTAGGCTTCTTGGGCAAAGCCTTCTTAGGCTTGCTAGCAGAAGCCTCAACAACAACAGCAGAATCTTCATTGACTTTCTTCACTGCCTCTTTTGCCATTTTGTCCTGTTTAGCTTGACACTTAGCCCATTCCTTAGGGAAAACCTCACCTCTTCTGATGCTTGAGGCATCGGCAATTTGGCCTGGTGCGAAGGGGGGTCTTGGGCATGCACGGTGTACTACGAATTTCTTCATGTATTTGGGAGTTACATATCTGTACTCCCTCCATTCTCTGGCCCATCTCCTCTCTATCTTCTGAATGCACACCTTGCGCTCATTCTTCGTTTCATGAGGAGGAGTGCAATATCCTACATAAACGTTATCAGGAATCTCAAACGCAGTGTTGACTTCCAGTTTCTTCCCAACCTTCCGAGGTTTCTTGCCATCTGTCATTTTCTTCAGTTGAGGGTTTTGAACTATTGAGTGCTCTGAAGAGGTATGCAAATTTTCTTCGAGGAATGCTACAAATGAGTTAAGTTGGTGAGAACCTAGTGATTCAGCAGCGGACATGTGTACCTGTGAATGGAATATAGTTGCGAAGAATTTGGAGAGGTCATATGTGTTCTCAGAAGATTTTGGCAAAAAGAAACAAGTTTGAGGAATTGGACCAGATGTGTCTTGAGGAATTTCACTAAGCGTTCTTTGACTTAGGTTCTAGAGTTGTACAGATTGGAAATCCACACAATTGAGGAATCTTGAAAAAAAATGTTGCTTAGGGAAACAGATCAAGAACAGATGTGTGAGGTGTTTAGTGTGTGAAAATTTGAAGAATAAAACACCTTTCGAAGATTTTGAAGAAAACATCAGAATCAACAAGGGCAGTAAAAGTAACTTTTAATTACCCTTGATGAAGAACACGACGAGCTGTGAAGTCTAGATTTAGAAGTTTGGCAGCTCAGATCTTCCACGCCCTAACTTGGCAGAGGAAGACAGCTGCGGCGGTGGCGGAGTGACAAAATCTACGGCTGGCGCGAGTACGACGATGACGAGGTCGAGGCAGCGAAGCTCTTCCTCACCGGCAACGATGGAAGTAGCTCTACGCTAGGTTTTGAGAGCTCGAGCGAGGGAGTGAGATCGAGTGGAGTAAAGATGAAGTGAGGAGGGGAGGGGCATTTATTGTTGCGGAACGTAGTAATTTCAAAATTTTCCTACGCACACGCAAGATCATGGTGATGCATAGCAACGAGAGGGGAGAGTGTTGTCTACGTACCCTCGTAGACCGAAGCGGAAGCGATCACAACGTAGAGGAAGTAGTCGTACGTTCTCCTCGCGATCTGACCGATCCCAACACCGTTACTCCGGCGCCTCCGAGTTCTTGACACACGTACAGCTCGATGATGCTCCTCGGGCTCCGATCCAGCAAAGCTCCGGGGAGAGAGTTCCGTCAGCACGACGGCGTGGTGACGATCTTGATGTTCTACTATCGCAGGGCTTCGCCTAAGCACTGCAACAATACGACCGAGGTGGAATATGGTGGAGGGGGGCACCGCACACGGCTAAGGAACGATCTCAAGGATCAACTTGTGTGTCCTAGAGTGACCCCCTGCCCCCGTATATAAAGGAGGAGAGGGGGAGGCGCGGCCGGCCCCCTAGGGGTGCGCCAGGAGGAGTCCTACTCCCACCGGGAGTAGGACTCCTCTCCTTTTCCTTGTAGGAGAATGAAGGAGAGAGGGGGAAAGGAAAAGGGGGGGCGCCGCCCCCCCTTCCTTGTCCTATTCGGACTAGAGGGGGAGGGGGCGCGCGGCCTGCCCTGGCCGCCCCTCCTCTTTCTCCCTTAGGGCCCATATGGCCCATTAACCCCCGGGGGGGTTCCGGTAACCCCCCGGTACTCCGGTTTTTCTCCGAAATTACCCGGAACCATTCCGGTGTCCGAATATGGTCGTCCAATATATCGATATTTATGTCTCGACCATTTCGAGACTCCTCGTTATGTCCATGATCATATCCAGGACTCCGAACTCCTTCGGTACATCAAAATACACAAACTCATAATATAACCGTCATCGAAACCTTAAGCGTGCGGACCCTACGGTTCGAGAACAATGTAGACATGACCGAGACACGTCTCCGGTCAATAACCAATAGCGGGACCTGGATGCCCATATTGGCTCCTACATATTCTACGAAGATCTTTATCGGTCAGACCGCATAACAACATACGTTTGTTCCCTTTGTCATCGGTATGTTACTTACCCGAGATTCGATCGTCGGTATCCAATACCTAGTTCAATCTCGTTACCGGTAAGTCTCTTTACTCGTTCCGTAATACATCATCTCACAACTAACACATTAGTTGCAATGCTTGCAAGGCTTATGTGATGTGCATTACCGAGAGGGCCCAGAGATACCTCTCCGACAATCGGAGTGACAAATCCTAATCTTGAAATACGCCAACCCAACATCTACCTTTGGAGACACCTGTAATACTCCTTTATAATCACCCAGTTACGTTGTGACGTTTGGTAGTACCCAAAGTGTTCCTCCGGCAAACGGGAATTGCATAATCTCATAGTCATAGGAACATGTATAAGTCATGGATAAAAGCAATAGCAACATACTAAACGATCGGGTGCTAAGCTAATAGAATGGGTCATGTCAATCAGATCATTCAACCAATGATGTGACCTTGTTAATCAAATGACAACTCATTTGTCTATGGTTAGGAAACTTAACCATCTTTGATTAACAAGCTAGTCAAGTAGAGGCATACTAGTGACACTTTGTTTGTCTATATATCCACAAATGTATTATGTTTCCGGTTAATACAATTCTAGCATGAATAATAAACATTTATCATGATATGTAAGGAAATAAATAATAACTTTATTATTGCCTCTAGGGCATATTTCCTTCAGTCTCCCACTTGCACTAGAGTCAATAATCTAGATTACACAGTAATGATTCTAACACCCATGGAGTCTTGGTGCTGATCATGTTTTGCTCGTGGAAGAGGCTTAGTCAACGAGTCTGCTACATTCAGATCCGTATGTATCTTGCAAATCTCTATGTCTCCCACCTGGACCAAGTCCCGGATGGAATTGAAGCGTCTCTTGATGTGCTTGGTTCTCTTGTGAAATCAGGATTCCTTCGCCAAGGCAATTGCTCCAGTATTGTCACAAAAGATTTTCATTGGACCCGATGCATTAGGTATGACACCTAGATCAGATATGAACTCCTTCATCCAGACTCCTTCATTTGCTGCTTCCGAAGCAGCTATGTACTCCGCTTCACATGTAGATCCCGCTACGACGCTTTGTTTAGAACTGCACCAACTGACAGCTCCACCGTTTAATGTAAACACGTATCCGGTTTGCGATTTAGAATCGTCCGGATCAGTGTCAAAGCTTGCATCAACGTAACCGTTTACGATGAGCTCTTTGTCACCTCCATATACGAGAAACATATCCTTAGTCCTTTTCAGGTACTTCAGGATGTTCTTGACCGCTGTCTAGTGATCCACTCCTGGATTACTTTGGTACCTCCCTGCTAAGCTAATAGCAAGGCACACATCAGGTCTGGTACACAGCATTGCATACATGATAGAGCCTATGGCTGAAGCATAGGGAACATCTTTCATTTTCTCTCTATCCTCTGCAGTGGTCGGGCATTGAGTCTTACTCAACTTCACACCTTGTAACACAGCCAAGAACCCTTTCTTTGCTTGATCCATTTTGAACTTCTTCAAAACTTTGTCAAGGTATGTGCTTTGTGAAAGTCCAATTAGGCGTCTTGATCTATCTCTATAGATCTTGATGCCCAATATGTAAGCAGCTTCACCGAGGTCGTTCATTGAAAAACTCTTATTCAAGTACCCCTTTATGCTATCCAGATATTCTATATCATTTCCGATTAGTAATATGTCATCTACATATAATATCAGAAATGCTACAGAGCTCCCACTCACTTTCTTGTAAATACAGGCTTCTCCAAAAGTCTGTACAAACCCAAATGCTTTGATCACACTATCAAAGCGTTTATTCCAACTCCGAGATGCTTGCACCAGTCCATAAATGGATCGCTGGAGCTTGCACACTTTGTTAGCTCCCTTTGGATCGATAAAACCTTCTGGTTGCATCATATACAACTCTTCTTCCAGAAATCCATTCAGGAATGCAGTTTTTACATCCATTTGCCAAATTTCATAATCATAAAATGCGGCAATTGCTAACATGATTCGGACAGACTTAAGCATCGCTACGGGTGAGAAGGTCTCATCGTAGTCAATCCCTTGAACTTGTCGAAAACCCTTTGCGACAAGTCAAGCTTTGTAGACAGTAACATTACCGTCAGCGTCAGTCTTCTTCTTAAAGATCCACTTGTTCTCTATTGCTTGCCGACCATCGGGCAAGTCAACCAAAGTCCACACTTTGTTTTCATACATGGATCCCATCTCAGATTTCATGGCTTCAAGCCACTTTGCGGAATCTGGGCTCACCATCGCTTCTTCATAGTTCGTAGGTTCATCATGATCTAGTAGCATGACTTCCAGAACAGGATTACCGTACCACTCTGGTGCGGATCTTATTCTGGTTGATCCACGAGGTTCTGTAGTAACTTGATCCGAAGCTTCATGATCAACATCATCAACTTCCTCACTATTTGGTGTAAATGTCGCAAAAACCGGTTTCTGTGATAAACTACTTTCCAATAAGGGAGAAGGTACAGTTACCTTGTCAAGTTCCACTTTCCTCCCACTCACTTCTTTCGAGAGAAACTCCTTCTCCAGAAAGGATCCATTTCTAGCAACAAATATCTTGCCTTCGGATCTGTGATAGAAGGTGTACCCAGCAGTTTCCTTTGGGTATCCTATGAAGACACATTTCTCCGATTTGGGTTCGAGCTTATCAGGTTGAAGTTTTTTTCACATAAGCATCGCAGCCCCAAACTTTAAGAAACGACAACTTTGGTTTCTTGCTAAACCATAGTTCATAAGGTGTCGTCTCAACGGATTTTGACGGTGTTCTATTCAACGTGAATGCGGCCGTCTCTAGAGCATAACCCCAAAACGATAGCGGTAAATCTGTAAGAGACATCATAGATCGCACCATATCTAGTAAAGTGCGATTACGACGTTCGGACACACCATTGCGTTGTGGTGTTCCGGGTGGCGTGAGTTGCGAAACTATTCCGCATTGTTTCAAATGTAGACCAAAATCGTAACTCAAATATTCTCCTCCATGATCTGATCGTAGAAACTTTATTTTCTTGTTACGATGATTTTCAACTTCACTCTGAAATTCTTTGAACTTTTCAAATGTTTCAGACTTGTGTTTCATTAAGTAGATATACCCATATCTGCTCAAATCATCTATGAAGGTGAGAAAATAACGATATCCGCCACGAGCCTCAACATTCATCGGACCACATACATCTGTATGTATGATTTCCAATAAATCTGTTGCTCTCTCCATAGTACCGGAGAACGATGTTTTAGTCATCTTGCCCATGAGGCACGGTTCGCAAGTGCCAAGTGATTCATAATCAAGTGACTCCAAAAGTCCATCAGTATGGAGTTTCTTCATGTGCTTTATACCGATATGACCTAAACGGCAGTGCCACAAATAAGTTGCACTATTATTATCAGCTCTGCATCTTTTGGTTTCAACATTATGAATATGTGTATCACTACTATCGAGATTCATCAAAAATAGACCACTCTTCAAGGGTGCATGACCATAAAAGATATTACTCATATAAATAGAACAACCATTATTCTCTGATTTAAATGAATAACCGTCTCGCATCAAACAAGATCCAGATATAATGTTCATGCTCAACGCTGGCACCAAATAACAATTATTTAGGTCTAATACTAATCCCGAAGGTAGATGTAGAGGTAGCATGCCGACCGCGATCACATCGACTTTGGAACCATTTCCCACGCGCATCGTCACCTCGTCCTTTGCTAGTGTCCGCTTAATCAGTAGCCCCTGTTTCGAGTTGCAAATATTTGCAAAAGAACCAGTATCAAATACCCAGGTGCTACTGCGAGCTCTAGTAAGGTACACATCAATAACATGTATATCACATATACCTTTGTTCACCTTGCCATCCTTCTTATCCGCCAAATACTTGGGGCAGTTCCGCTTCCAGTGACCAGTCTGCTTGCAGTAGAAGCACTCAGTTTCAGTCTTAGGTCCAGACTTGGGTTTCTTCTCCTGAGCAGCAACTTGCTTGCTGTTCTTTTTGAAGTTCCCCTTCTTCTTCCCTTTGCCCTTCTTCTTGAAACTAGTGGTCTTATTGACCATCAACACTTGATGCTCCTTCTTGATTTCTACCTCCGCAGCCTTTAGCATTGCGAAGAGCTCGGGCATAGTCTTTACTAACCCTTGCATATTATAGTTCATCACGAAGCCTTTGTAGCTTGGTGGTAGTGATTGAAGAATTCTGTCAATGACACAATCATCCGGAAGATTAACTCCCAGTTGATTCAAGTGATTGTAATACCCAGACATTCTGAGTATGTGCTCACTGACAGACCCATTCTCCTCCATCTTGCAGCTATAGAACTTATTGGAGACTTCATATCTCTCAATTCGGGCATTCTGTTGGAATATTAACTTCAACTCTTGGAACATCTCATATGCTCCATGGTTCTCAAACCGACGTTGAAGTCCCGGTTCTAAGCCGTAAAGCATGGCACACTGAACTATCGAGTAGTCATCAGCTTTGCTCTGCCAGACGTTCATAACATCTGGCGTTGCTCCAGCAGCAGGCCTGGCACCTAGCGGTGCATCCAGGACGTAACTCTTCTGTGCAGCAATGAGGATAATCCTCAAGTTACGGACCCAGTCCGTGTAATTGCTACCATCATCTTTCAACTTTGCTTTCTCAAGGAACGCATTAAAATTCAACGGAACAACAGCACGAGCCATCTATCTACAATCAACATAAACAAGCAAGATACTATCAGGGACTAAGTTCATGATAAATTTAAGTTCAATTAATCATATTACTTAAGAACTCCCACTTAGATAGACATCCCTCTAATCCTCTAAGTGATCACGTGATCCAAATCAACTAAACCATAACCGATTAACACGTGAAATGGATTAGTTTTCAATGGTGAACATCATTATGTTGATCATATCTACTATATGATTCACGCTCGACCTTTCGGTCTCCGTGTTCCGAGGCCATATCTGTATATGCTAGGCTCGTCAAGTATAACCCGAGTATTCCGCGTGTGCAAAACTGGCTTGCACCCATTGTAGATGGACGTAGAGCTTATCACACCCAATTAACACGTGGTGTCTGGGCACGACGAACTTTGGCAACGGTGCATACTCGGGGAGAACACTTCTTGATAATTTAGTGAGAGATCATCTTATAATGCTACCGTCAATCAAAGCAAGATAAGATGCATAAAAGATAAACATCACATGCAAATCAATATAAGTGATATGATATGGTCAACATCATCTTGTGCTTCGTGATCTCCATCTCTGCAGCACCATCATGATCACCATCGTCACCGGCGCGACACCTTGATTTCCATCGTAGCATCGTTGTCGTCTCGCCAATCTTATGCTTCTACGACTATCGCTACCGCTTAGTGATAAAGTAAAGCATTACAGGGCGATTGCATTGCATACAATAAAGCGACAACCATATGGCTCCTGCCAGTTGCCGATAACTCGGTTACAAAACATGATCATCTCATACAATAAAATTTAGCATCATGTCTTGACCATATCACATCACAACATGCCCTGCAAAAACAAGTTAGACGTCCTCTATTTTGTTTGTTGCAAGTTTTACGTGGCTGCTACGGGCTTAAGCAAGAACTCATCTTACCTACGCATCAAAACCACAATGATAGTTTGTCAAATAGACTCCGTTTTAACCTTCTCAAGGACCGGGCGTAGCCACACTTGGTTCAACTAAAGTTGGTGAGATGTCTCCCGCAAGCCATCTGTGTGCAAAGCACGTCGAGGGAACCGGTCTCGCGTAAGCGTACGCGTAAGGTTGGTCCGGGTCATCTCATCCAACAATACCGCTGAACCAAAGTATGACATGCTGGTAGGCAGTATGACTTGTATCATCCACAACTCACTTGTGTTCTACTCGTGCAAATAACATCAAACCATAAAAACCTAGGCTCGGATGCCACTGTTGGGGAACGTAGTAATTTCAAAATTTTCCTACGCACGCGCAAGATCATGGTGATGCATAGCAACGAGAGGGGAGAGTGTTGTCTGCGTACCCTCGTAGACCAAAGCGGAAGCGATCACAACGTAGAGGAAGTCGTCGTATGTTCTCCTCGCGATCTGACCGATCCCAGCACCGTTACTCCGGCGCCTCCGAGTTCTTGACACACGTACAGCTCGATGACGCTCCTCGGGCTCCGATCCAGCAAAGCTCCGGGGAGAGAGTTCCGTCAGCACGACGGCGTGGTGACGATCTTGATGTTCTACTATCGCAGGGCTTCGCCTAAGCACTGCAACCGAGGTGGAATATGGTGGAGGGGGGCACCGCACACGGCTAAGGAACGATCTCAAGGATCAACTTGTGTGTCCTAGAGTGCCCCCCTGCCCCCGTATATAAAGGAGGAGAGGGGGAGGCGCGGCCGGCCCCCTAGGGGTGCGCCAGGAGGAGTCCTACTCCCACCGGGAGTAGGACTCCTCTCCTTTTCCTTGTAGGAGAATGAAGGAGAGAGGGCGGAAAGGAAAAAGGGGGGCGCCGCCCCCCCTTCCTTGTCCTATTCGGACTAGAGGGGGAGGGGGCGCGCGGCCTGCCCTGGCCGCCCCTCCTCTTTCTCCCTTAGGGCCCATATGGCCCATTAACCCCCGGGGGGGTTCCGGTAACCCCCCGGTACTCCGGTTTTTCTCCGAAATTACCCGGAACCATTCCGGTGTCCGAATATGGTCATCCAATATATCGATCTTTATGTCTCGACCATTTCGAGACTCCTCGTTATGTCCATGATCATATCCGGGACTCCGAACTCCTTCGGTACATCAAAATACACAAACTCATAATATAACCGTCATCGAAACCTTAAGCGTGCGGACCCTATGGTTCGAGAACAATGTAGACATGACCGAGACACGTCTCCGGTCAATAACCAATAGCGGGACCTGGATGCCCATATTGGCTCCTACATATTCTACGAAGATCTTTATCGGTCAGACCGCATAACAACATACGTTTGTTCCCTTTGTCATCGGTATGTTACTTACCCGAGATTCGATCGTCGGTATCCAATACCTAGTTCAATCTCGTTACCGGTAAGTCTCTTTACTCGATCCAATAAATAGTAGCACTATTCTGATCATGGGATCAGAATAGCTATTTGGATCACAGCCAGCCCTATAAGGGCCCGATGGACCCCTCCCGAACTTCCCGAACCCGGACGAAAGAAAAGAAAAATGCCCACGGTCGTCCACCCCCACCTCCCACGCCTCACTCTCCCCCGATCCCCATGTTTGCCGCCGCCAACTGCCCCAGGGCACCGCCGCCCACCCCTGATCCCATTCCCGACGCGCCTCCGCCGCCACCCATCCCGTTCCCAACACGCTTCCATCCGCCGTCCCCCGGTTCCCGCCCGCGACGGCGCCTCCCTCCCCTGGATCCACAGCCGCGACGACGGCCTCCCCCTGGAACCATGGCGGCGACGGAGGCCTCCCTCCCCTGGATCCACGGTGACGTCGACGACCTCCCTCAGTCCCTTCCCCTAGATACACGTCGGAGGCAGCCTCCTCTGCTTCCAACGCAGCAGCGCCCTCCCTCCCATGCGCTGCTAGCAAACCACCGGCCATCAACCTCACGCGCCACCGCCGCCACCCCAGATTCCATCGCCATCCACATGCTCCGCCGCTGCCTGCACATGACCGGCGTTGCCATCCTCCATCACGCCTCCACTCTCCTGCACCATCAGCCTGGGTGCCCTCCTGCCCGCTTGCTCCGACGTGATCTGGTCAACCCCGCAACCCTCTCCTCTGGTGAGCCTCCTCTTCTCCTTCTCTACATCCGGCGTCCCACCCCTTCCTGGATATGCGGTGGGGTTGAACGGCTTTGTGTGCGGCCCCAGGACGTTCGCCCCCGCAGCGCCCGAATCACACTGCCAGGATGCTCCGACGAGGCTGAGATATTTCCTCTGTTCATCGAACACTCTTCTCCTGGAGGATTTGAACTTCTTTGAATTTGAAAGAAAATTGCTTGCAAATATTGTTTCTGTATATTTGGTTTCTGAAAAATGCAATTGGAGCGACCTTTTTATATATGTGATGGATGAAATTAGTTTGAGCATAGTTGAAAAATGTTGGTTTGTTTGAACCTGACGGCGCTCCAGCTGATAAAGAAGCTGCTGCTCTGTTTCTCACTCCCTGCAGCTCCTATGTTCTCTCTCTGAACTTCTCAAAATGACCATATATTACTTCATTGCCTGAAATCGGAAATTGATTTGTGTTTTACAGCTAAATGTTCATGTGAATTAAAAGTTTTGTTCAGAGAAACCTTGGAAAAAAGCACGTGTACAGTTTTGGTGTTGTGATTCGATGGTCTCTACCTGTTTGATCATATGCGTGCAAAACTGAACATATTTGTTCTAATGTTCTTGTTTTGTTGTGAAGCAACGCTGCTACTACTAGTACTACTCTCTTTCTCACATAGGGGAGTGTTTACTAACAGGATTCTTGTGACACAAAATGTCCATTGTGAATAATGATCTCTCCTACTAATATAAATTAGTTAGTGCGATACATTTTATATTAGTATGAGAAGAAATATGGCAACCATGATTCCCAATAGTATGTCATCATCATATAATGTTTAATAAAATCCAAATTAGTATGGATTTTAAAGGGGGCAACTTTTGGGCAGAAATTAAGAAAGTAAAAAAACACATAAAAGATAAATCAAGACAAAAGCGAGTTGACAGTACATAGTTTGACAGACAACAGATAGAAAAGTTCACACAATTGTTTTAAAAAACACTGGGAGTTCATTGGGAAAACCATGGGAAATACGTAGAACAAAAATATTAAAAGGAAAAAATAAAAATAAAATCAAGAATTTCAAATTAAACAATTAGAAAAGTTCAATGTTTATAAAAAAGGGATTATTCCTATTTTTCCAGTTACTAAAGAATAAAACCAATAAGTTCAATTTGAAATAACGAAGAAGTTCGATATTTCTAACAAAACTCCAATCTTCACATTTCTAAAAATACCCAAAAGAAGGTCAAATAAAAAATTAGAGCGGTTCGATGTCTATAAAGATCAGATTTTTCCCTTACTAAAGTGAAACAGAGAGAAGTCCAAATTAATAACCGCTGAAAGTTCACGTATTTCATGGTGTGCATTTGTATGAAAAAAAAAAGAATGAAAAAGCAAAGGCTAAAAGTTTTGTTGCTTGAAGTTCAATTGCTCAGCCCTAGAAAGTTCAAAAATTCTTGTGAGAGATGTTGAACAAAAATACGTGATAGAAGTTCAAGGTGAAAACAGCGGGAAGTTCAAGCAAAGGCTAAAATTTTCATTGCTAGAAGTTCAAGTGCTCAGCCCGAGAAAGTTCAAAAATTCTTGTGAGAGAGGTTGAACAAAAATACGTGATAGAAGTTCAAGGTGAAAACAGCGGGAAGTTCAATACTGCAAGGAATGCATTTCGGATATTAATATAAGAGTATAAAACAAAAAGGTTAAAAGGTTTGTTGCAAGAAGTTCACGTGCTCCCCCGGTGAAGTTCAAGATCTCTAGTGTGAGACGTCCGACCTTCAATTATATATAAAAAAACAGGAAAAAAACAACGTTGTTTTTTTCATTTATAAAACTGCTCTTAAATGATAAAAATTTGTAACGTGTGTCTACATGAAAAAGATGCTCCTATTCATAAGCTTTCCAATGGTATATTATATGCTATATTCCGATGAATGGTTTCAAAGTTTTATGTATACCGTTAAAACACATTTTTACGCATTAAAAAATATTTTGAACCACCGCGAGTATGAAAAACCGAACAACACGAAAAAGTTGCGTGTTTGCAACAGCTTTCCAGCGGCATATCATTTGCTCAATTCCGGTAAGTGGTTTGGGAGTTACAGGTAAAAACATCACGTCATAAACAGAGTGAAGTTCAAACAGACGTGCCCGGGAAGTTCAACTACTTCACACAGTGCATTTCCATTCGTGATGAAGGCAGAAATTATGATCTCGTCATTTTCTAATTTACTTCAAAGTGGCAGGAATATCATTTGTGTAAGTTCAAGTCCTCGTCGGAGAAATTTAAAAAAATTATTGTGAGAGAGGTTTGTACAAAAATAATATCATTTATGTAACACTGATGAATGAATGAGAAAATTACAAACGAAAATACGTCACAGAAGTTCAACGTGAAAATAATAGGAAGTTTGACTACTATAGTGAATGACTTTGAGATGAAAAACTTTTAAAATTGTCGCGAGTATGAAAAAACGATCAACACGGGAAAGTTGCGTGTTTACAGCAGCTTCCCATCGGTATATCACTTGCTCAATTCCGGTGAGAGGATGGAGAGCTACGAGCAGTGGATGAAGACCTACGAGCAAAAGAATCACGTGGAAAACAGAGTGAAGTTCAGGTACACGCGCCGAGAAGTTCAGGTTCTTCACGCGGTGCATTTTCGAAGAATCTGTTTCGCGATAGAGGCAGAACGAATGATCCTGCCGTTTTCGATATTACTTTAAAACTGCTAAGAATCAGAGAAAACCATCAACATGAAAAAGTTTTGCATTTTCCATAGCTTTTCAACGGTATATTATTTGCCCTATTTAAATTAAGTTTGTAGAAATTATGGCGAAAATACGTTTATAACCATTTTTGAAACTGACTTAAAACCGTAAAGAATTGGGAGAAATGATATATATCAAAAAGTTTCGCATTTGTTCAAGCTTTCCAACGCCATATCATTTGCTGCATTCGAACGCACGGTTAAAAAATTAGCTCGAAAATACGAACTCGGTAGGACTTGGACCATTTTCTAGATTACTCTTAAACCATTGAAAATTAGAAAAAATCTTTCCAGATGAAAAAGTAGCGCATTTTCATAAGCTTTCCAACGCCATATCATTTGCCTCAATTGGTTTAGCCGTTTAGAAATAACATCGAAAATACGAACTCGGCTGTTCGATTTGCAAAATTTTACGATTTTCCAAATTAATCTCTAACCATAGGGAATTAGAGAAAACTTTCAACATGTGGAAGGAGCGGTTTTGCAGCAGCTTTCCAACGTCATATTATATGCCTCATTCCGATAAACGGTTTAGAAATGCGATCGAAAATACGATTCACGTTTTTTGTGCGAAGAAAAAAAATGGTTTTCAAAACTGCTCTTAAACCGCTTACATTTTGCCAAAAATTTAAGTTGAGTCATGATACTGATGTTCATAGTTTTCCAACGGTATATGGCAAGCCCCATTTGGGCAATGTTGGCGGAAGTTCAACCTAGTTCACAGGGAAGTTCAACGTACTACTAGCGGGGCAGGTCAGGTTGTGATCAGAATATTATTCTGATCTCGTGATCAGAATAGTGTTTATGTGTGTGTGTGTGTGTGTGATATATATATATATATATATATATATATATATATATATATATATATATATATATATATATATATATATAGAGAGAGAGAGAGAGAGAGAGAGACGGTCTATTCTGCTAATATTAGCCGAATAACTATTCTGCACACCACCTCTGCACTGCACGCTGAACGTAAGTGCACGTCATTCTTTGAACAAAGTGTGCTGCAGCACTCATACGAGTGAACTTCTCGTCGGAAAAAACTGCACGCGTTATTTTTTCGGTACTATTTTCGCTCTAATTTTTTAACCGTTTATCGGAATGAGGCGTGTAATATACCATTGAAAAGCTATGGATTAGGCGCAACTTCGACATGTTGAACACTTTTTGAGATTCCACGCGGTTTAAGAGCAGTTTGGAAATGGTGCGGCCCATGAAGAGTGGCAGCGAGCGTTTTTTCGCGATTTCTTCTAAACCGCTCGTAGGAATCAAGTAAACGATGTGCCGTTGGATAGATATCGTCGAGGCGCATCTTTTTCATATATCAATTTTTCTCTAATTCATTACGGTTTAAGAGCAGTTTCAAATTTACTAAATCGCGGAATTTTGTTTTTTAAATTTTTTCAAATTTTCGGTATTGTTTTCGCTCCAGTTTTTGAACCATTTGTCAAAACGAGGTGTGTGATACGCCGTTGGAAAGCTACAAACGAGGTGCAACTTTCATATGTTGAAATATTTTTGAAATTCCTTACCGTTTTAAGTTAATTCTGAAAATCGCGCGGCAGACGACGAGTGGCAGCGGCCGTTTTTGGCGAAATTTTTGCAAACCGCTGGTCGGAATGATTCAAACGATACACCGTTGGAAAGATATCGACGATACACAACTCTTTCATGTAGAACACTCTCTCTAATTCTTTACGGTTTAAGAGGAATTTTGAATTTACTGAAATGCGGACACTCTGTTTTTCGCGACACCCAAATCGACGTGGGTACTTCATCCGACTGAAAATCGCACTGCATCGGACGAAAAATCGCACTGCATCAAACGGGTAAGAGAACTGCATGTTTTTTTATTCAAACGTAATTTTTTCTAGGACGAGAAAGTAGAGTGCACTTCACATCTGGTGTAAATAAACCACAACACTATCAAGAAGTGAACCGCATTACTTTTTTTCGTTTCCTTAACAATTTTTTTTGCACTTAGGGGATGAACAACATCACACGGTCAACCGCACTGCTTCAAAATGAAAACCGCACTGCATCAGACGGGCAAGCGAACTTCATTGTTTTTTTGTTAGACGTACATTTTCTCAAGCGAGGAAGTGGAGTGTGCTTCACATCGGGCATAAGTGAACCACAACACTATCAAGAGCTGAGCCGTATGAGATTACAAAGTGAGCTTCATATTGGATATCACAACACTACCGAGAGGTGCGCCGCATGGGATTACAAAGTGAGCTTCGCCTCAGGCGTAAGTGGACTGAAAAACTATCAAGAGGTGAGCCACATGACATTACAAAGTGAGCTTCAAAAATTTACATACGAGACACTTTTTTGTTTACCAAGTGAACCACATAGGATTTTACTCTGAAACGCATCTAAGCATCATTTTTTACAACAAATTTGGCCTTGTAATTCTGTTACACATGTTGTACACACAATTCACATAAAAAATTAAGTGAGGATAGCACCACGAGGCCTTCGACGAGACTATGAAACCAAAAATGCACTGCATTGCACTGCGGTACTGCACCGAACACACAAACTCTAAACTTGTTGGGTTGGATGGATGTGCTGCTGCAAAAATAATCAAAAACTGCACTCAAACTACATTATGTGGTGCGGACATGATGTAGACTCGCCAGAGAGAGTTTGCTCGGCGGAGGTGAGCTGCACGGGGGCGGCAAGCGATCTACACGAGGAGAGGCAACTGAGTTGCACAGAGGCTGGCGATGCGGTGAGTGGTCACTGCCTCCTTCTCCAGCACGCCGCCCACTCCCACCCAGCTCCTCCCGGATCCAGGTGAGGGTGCCACCACCACCCTCCTACAGCCTGCATCGATGGTGCACCACCGGACTACACTGCAAACGACTCGCCAGCGAACTGCACTGCAATTGCGCCTACCGTAGGGGCACCACCAGGGGGTGCGTTGACCAGCGCCTCCTCAATCTACTGGCAGAGGGAGAAGGAGCTCGCCGGCGAGGGAGAAGAAGCTCGGCCCGCAGCTATCGATGCACTCGATTCCAGTATGGATCGAGATAGGAGCAGTCGGCGAGGCTCCAGGGCGGTGCGACCGTGGCACGAGAGCCATAGGAGGAGGGGAGGTAGGCCAGGAGAAGTTACTAGTGGCGGCAGCTCGATCTAGGAGCCATGGATCTAGTGTGTGGGAAGGAGGGATTTGCCTGGGGGTGGCTAGATCCGCTGCACGGGCGACCGGATCGGTTCCCTGGGCGTGGCGGCATGGACGCCCACAGTGGCAGCCGAACTGCATTGGGGCAGGACCGAGCTGCACTGGACGACGCCCGTGGACCACTGCCGCGCGCTTAAGCAAGTTCGGGGTTGCTGCCGGTGGTGGCTAGGGGAAGAATCTCAACGGGAGTTGGGGCGATACGCAGCTGTATGGGAGGGAGGAGGTGGAGGAACGAGGAGGGGTTCTCGCTGGCGACCCTCGAGCTCACCGGCCCCTCCATGGACGCCCCTGACGCGCCCCCATGACGGCTACAAGTGGATCTGGCATCGGGCAGCCGCGAGAGGACGACGACAGGGCAGATTCGGCAGCTGGCCAACGCAGGGGTAGGTGGGCCGAGGAGGGAGGTGGTTGGAGAGGGTGCGTCGGCGTGGGGAGGGAGCGGGTGTCGCGACGCGGGGAGGGGAGTGGTGTCGCGGCGTGGTGGGTGAGGTGGTGCAGTGGCGCCGGGGAGGAGTTGGTGCATCGCCAGGATGGTCAGGGTAGGGGTGGCGGGGGTGGGAGGAAGGAGGTGCGGGGAAGGTGGTGCTCGGGGTTGGGAGTGCCTGCGGGGCATGGCGCCTCGATGGAAGAAGGTGGAAGGGGGATCGGGGGTGTGACGCAGGGAAGAAGGTGGAGGGGGATCGGGGGAGTGACGCAGGGAAGGTCGACAAGGATTTCAGTGTGGTGAGGTGGGTTGAGGGACGAGGGATCACTAGTGTTAGCAGAATAAGCATTTTTGAGGTGCAGAATAAGGTCTTAAGGGTGTTATCATAATAGACCCACCCTATATATATATATATATATATATATATATATATATATATATATATCAACAACGGAAAGAGTGAAGACAATGCAAAGTTGACGAAATTGAACCACTGAGGAATTTCAAAAAGAAGAGAAACTCAAATTGAAGATTTTCAACTTTTGGTGGTGGCGTGACCCACCGTATAAGAGTGATGATTTCAGACACCGCGTACAACTACCGTAGGGCTCTGAGAATCAAATTCTTCGTTAATTTCTTCACACTTAGAGTGTTAGAGTTCATTGATTGAAGAAAAACGGTTTTTCGTGTGTTGCACATCTAAGTCATCAATTTTGCATAAATGTAGGATGTGTGTCCTTTTCAATGAACATTTGAAGATTCTAGGATATTTAGCTCACACCCAACTTGCTAAATCTATTCTCATCCAAGGGTTTGTGAAGATATCGGCTAGCGGTTCTTAGTCTTCACGTGCTCGATAGAGATGTCGTCCTACAACACATGATCACGAAGAAAATGATGACGAATCTGAATGTGCTTTGTCTTCGAGTGTCGAACTAGGTTATGAGCAATCTTGATGGCACTCTCATTGTCATAGTAGAGAGGCACCTTCTTCATGTTGATGCCGTAGTCCTTGAGGGTTTCCTTCATCCATAGCAATTGAGCACAGCAAGAACCAGCAGCAATGTACTCAGCTTCAACAGTAGACGGTGATACTCAGTTATGTTTCTTCGAGGACCAACAGACCAAGGATCACCCGAGGAAATGGCATGTGCCTGATGTTGACTTGCGGTCCACACGATCACCAGCATAGTCATAGTATGAATATCCAATGAGATCAAAAGCCGAGCCCTTGGGATACCATAATCCAAGTGTTGGTGTGTGAGTTAGATATCGAAGAATATGCTTCATGGCCTTATGGTGTGATTCCTTCGGTGTAGCTTGAAATCAGGCACACATGCAAACACTAAGCATAATATCTGGCCTAGATGCGCATAAATACAATAAAGAACCAATCATGGAGAGGTATACCTTTTGATCGAAGTCAATACCGTTTTCATGAGTGCATAGATGGCCATTTGTGGGCATAGGGATTTTGACGCCTTTGCAATCTTGCATGCCGAATTTCCT
Organism: Aegilops umbellulata; assembly: GCA_032464435.1. NCBI lineage: Eukaryota > Viridiplantae > Streptophyta > Magnoliopsida > Poales > Poaceae > Aegilops > Aegilops umbellulata. The sequence continues at coordinate 408,472,540 of CP136058.1, forward strand.
CAATACATCCTTGAGGTATTTCTCCTGAGATATGAATATGCCATTGCGTTGTTGACGAATTTGAAGACCTAGGAAGAATTTCAATTTCCCATCATAGACATTTGATATTCTCCACTCATAATATAGGCAAATTCATCACTATAACGTTGGTCAACATAATGTCATCAACATAATATAGCCAAAGATAATGTCATCAACATGGACGTCGGAGACCCACCAGGGGGCCCACGAGGTAGGGGGCGCGCCCTAGGAGGGGGGCGCGCCCCCCACCCTCGTGAGCAGGGTGTGGGCCCCCTGGACTTCATCTTTGGCGAGGATTTTTCTTTATTTATTTTAAGATATTCCGTGGAGTTTCAGGACTTTTGGAGTTGCGCAGAATAGGTCTCCAATATTTGCTCCTTTTCCAACCCAGAATTCCAGCTACCGGCATTCTCCCTCCTTATGTAAACCTTGTAAAATAAGAGAGAATAGCCATAAGTATTGTGACATATTGTGAAATAACAGCCCATAATGCAATAAATATCGATATAAAAGCATGATGCAAAATGGACGTATCAGATTCATATGAGGAATTTGGTCCATATGAAGAATTTGATCTGGGGTTCCTATTATTCATAGGTGGTTGCATGATGACATTAACCTGAAGATTTTCAAGGCACCTTTTGGGGACCCAGATTTTCTTCATAGGAGAACCGTTCCTGCAGTTAGTGCCAACATATCTAGCAAATAATTCACCATTCTGATTTTTGAACAACTTATAGTTTGAGTCAAATGATTCATCAGTAGAATGAGGAGATTCACATGTAAATCCAGATAAAATAGATGGATCTACTGGAGGTCCCTTTGCAGCAACCCATGAGATTTGGGGTACTGCTCAGGCTTCCAGTATGTTCCATCAGTGTTGAGTTTCCTCTCAAAGGCAATACCCTCTTTCCTAGGGTTCCTATTGAGGATCTGCTTTTTAAGCACATCACAAAGAGCCTGATGCCCTTTGAGGCTTTTGTACATGCCTGTCATATACAATTCCGTTAGCCCTGCATCGTTAGTGATACTAGCAATATCCTCATATGAGGAATTAGTGATAGCACAGTCAGGTGAAGAAACTGTAGCAGTAGAAGCATTTGAACATTTAGGTGAAGAATTAGCATATTCACATTAAATGCACTTCAAACATGGAGGAATGAATTCTTCCTAACCAGCGCTGATTTGTTGAGCAAGTAATGAAACACGCTCCTTCTAAAGATCTTCATAACTCACTCTTAGGTTCTCAAGATCTTGCTTTCTTTGAAGAAATTCATAAGAAAGCTTCTCATGATCAGATAAGAGAGTGTTATGATGACTTTGAAGATTGTCAAACTTAGACTGAAGTCTTTGAAGATTTTCAGTCAAGGTTTTAGTGCGATCCATTTCTTCACCCAACATATCATCACTTTTGTCTAGCATATTTTGAACCTTTTCAAAAGCCTTTTGTTGTTTCACAGCAATCTTAGCAAGTTTAGAGTAGCTAGGCTTGAGGTTTTCATCAGATTCATCCTCACTTGATTCAGAGGAGGGATATTTGAGTACCTTGGCACCTTTTGCCATGAAGCAATAGGTGGGAGCGTAGTCATCACCATCGTCAACAGCATTGTAGTGGAAGCCATTCTCTTCAGTGTTGAAGATGGACTTGCTGACGAACGCAGTAGCGAGGGCTAGGCTCGCCACACCAGATTCTGACTACTCGGATGCCTCCTCTTCCTCATGTTCCTTAGACTCAGCCTCAGAGTCCATTTCTTTGCCAATGAATGCCCGAGCCTTCTTGGAGCTGCTCTTCTTGTGAGATGAAGACTTCGAGGATTTTGATGATGAGGACTTTGAAGATTTCTTCTTCTTCTTAGAATCATCAAAACTGTAATCCTTGTATTTCTTCTTCTTTGATTCCTTTTCCCACTGAGGACAGTCATGAATGTAGTGACCAGGTTTCTTGCATTTGTGGCATAGCCTCTTCTTGTAGTCACGGGATGAGGAATCATCACTTCTTGAGGATTTTCCAAAACGACCACGCCGTGAGAACTTCTGGAATTTCTTCACGAGCATTGCTAGCTCCTGGCTCAGTTCTTCAGGATCACCAAGGCTGCTACCAGAATCTTCATCTTTAGATTTAGACACTGCGTTGGCCTTCAGAGCACGTGATCTGCCATAGCTCGGTCCATAGAGATCTTTCTTCTCAGCAAGCTGGAACTCATGAGTATTTAGCCTCTCGAGAATATCAGCAGGATCAAGTTACTTGTAGTCTCCACATTCTTGTATCATCAGTGCCAGAGTGTCAAATGAGGAATCACCACCTCATGGTCGGTGATGTCAGTGGCACCAAGTGCTTGAAGCTCATTTGAGATGTCAGTGAGGCGATCGAAGGTTTGCTGAACATTTTCATCATCGAGTCTTTTGAAGCGGTTGAAGAGATTGCGAAGAACGTCAACTCAAGAGTCACACTGTGTTGAGACTGCTTCATTTACTTTGGACAGGCTATCCCAGATAAGCTTAGCAGTTTCCAAAGCACTCACTCTGCCATACTGCCCTTTACTCAGATGGCCACATATGATGTTCTTCGCTTGAGAATCGGGTTGCTTGAATCTCTTCACATCAGCAGCGCTCACATAAGGTGTGACAGAGGGAACACCCTTTTTCACAACATACCAGAGATTGTTATCAATTGCCTCAAGATGCATTCGCATCTTATTCTTCTAGTAGGGGTAGTCCGTCCCATCGAAGGTAGGACACCAAGTAGAGACCTTGATCATACTTGCGGTTGACATAACTAAAACTCCAGGTGGTTAAACCAAAATCACACAGAACAAGGGAGTACCTTTCTCTGATACCAATTAAAAGTGTGTTACATCGACTAGAGGGGGGTGAATAGGCGATTTTTATGAATTCTTCACTGAGGAATTTCAGGGTGAGGAAATTCCTAAGCAAAGAACTACTTGCAGCGGAATAAGTACTCAGATGCAAACATAACAGAACATAAGCATGGTCATCACGATGAAATGAAAACAAGCACAGAGTACAGAAAGCGTAAACAGAGGATCAACAGGATGAAGACAAATAGACTGAAGAAATTAGACTGAGGAAATTGAGAAAGTCTTCAGTCAAAGTCTTCAAACAGATATGAACAAGCACACAACATAGTAATGAGGAAATGGAAGGGTTGAGGAACTAGAACCAGTAGGCTTGGTGAAGACAACGATTTGGTACACCGGTTCAAACTGATGTGACAGTTGTATGTCTGGTTGGAGCGGCTAGGTATTTAAACCTGAGGACACACAGTCCCGAACACACAGTCCTCACCGTATTCTCCTTGAGCTAAGATCACACAAACCTCGCCCAATCTCTCGTGGTAAGTCTTGAGGTGACTTCCAAACCTTCACAAACTCGGTCACTCGGCGATCCACAATTTCCTCTTGGATGCTCTAGACCATGATGCCTAACCGTCTGGAAGATGCACATACTTCAAAGGTAACAAGCATCAGATCCACACAGGATCAATCTCCTTAGTGATGCTCAATCACTTTGGGTTTGTAGGTGTTTGGGTTTGGGTTTGGGTTTTGGTTTTCCTCAATTGATGATTTTCGCTCAAAGTCCTCGGAGGATGGGATGCTCTCAAATGACAAGTGTCAGTTTCTCTCGGAGCAGCCAACCAGCTAGTGGTTGTAGGGGGAGCCTATTTATAGCCTAGGGAGCAGCCTGACATGATAAGACATAAATGCCCTTCAATGATATGATCGTTAGGTGGATAAATATTTTGGGACAGCTGGCGCGTAGCACAGCAACGGCTAGAAATTTGAGTATCAAATTCCTCAGGGCTATCATGTTCCTCACTTGTAGGCAATCCGCACTGGCAAATTCCTAACTTCTCAGTCAGAACAAATTCCTCAGAGACCAGAAGATCTTCATCTCTGTTACTAAAGAAATTGACTGAACTGTATGAGATTTCCAATGGCTTCACTCGAAGGGATTGGTAGGTGTAGGATTTTGAGATGAGCATCACATGTAAATTTTTCTTTAGTATTTCCTCGGCCCCCTTTAATAGTACGGTGTTTCCTATGTCTCAAGAAAGAGAAAATGAAACTATGAAAATAAAAGTCTTCCTGCTTCATGTTTCTCGTATGAATACCAAGTCTTCATGGTCACACCAATTTCTTCACTTTAAAAGTCTTCAGAAATCCAAAGTCTTCAGTCGAAGACATTCATTATTAGGGGTCGACTTTCTCTGTAAATATCAAACTCCTCATAGACTTATAGACCCGTGTACACTCACAAACGCATTAGTCCCTTAACCTATAAGTCTTCAATACACCAAAATCACTAAGGGGCACTAGATGCACTTATAGTGCTTGATCGGTCGGAACGAGAAGAAGTTCGACTACATCAACCGCGTTGTCAAACGCTTCCGCTTTCGGTCTACGAGGGTACATGGACACACTCTCCCCCTCTCGGTGCTATGCATCTCCTAGATAGATCTTGCGTGATCGTAGGAATTTTTTGAAATTGCATGCTACGTTCCCCAACAATGACATCTGAGCTAGGTCTATGCGTAGATGATATGCACGAGTAGAACACAAATAGTTGTGGGTGGTGATCGTCATACTGCTTACCACCAATGTCTTATTTTGATTCGGTGGTATTGCTGGATGAAGCGGCCTAGACCAACCTTACATGACCATGTTCATGAGACCGGTTCCACTGATAGACATGCAACTAGTTTTGCATAAAGGTGGCTGGCGGGTCTGTTTCTCCATCTTTAGTTGAATCGAATTTGACTGCGGCCCATCCTTGTTGAAGGTTAAAACAACAAACTTGATAATCACCGTTGTGGTTTTGATGCATAGGTAAGAACGGTTCTTGCTAGAAGCCCGCAGCAGCCACGTAAAACTTGCAACAACAAAGTAGAGGACGTCTAACTTGTTTTTGCAGGGCATGTTGTGAGGTGATATGGTTAACACATGATGTGATATATGTTATTGTATGAGATGATCATGTTTTGTAAAAGTTATCGACAACTGGCAGGAGCCTTATGGTTGTCGCTTTATTGTATGAAATGCAATCGCCATGTAATTGCTTTACTTTATCACTATGCGTTAGAGATAGTTGTAGAAGCAATAGTTAGCGAGACGATAACAACGCTACAATGGAGATCAAGGTGTCAAGACGGTGATGATGGAGAACATGACGGTGCTTTGGAGATGGAGATCAAAAGCACAATATGATGATGGCCATATCATGTCACATATTTTGATTGCATGTGATGTTTATCTTTTTATGCATCTTATTTTGCTTAGTACGGCGGTAGCATTATAAGATGATCCCTCACTAAATTTCAAGGTATAAGAGTTCTCCCTAAGTATACACCGTTGCGACAGTTCATCTTGCCAAGACACACGTGATGATCGGGTGTGATAAGCTCTACGTTCACATACAACGGGTGCAAGACAGTTTTCCACATGCAGAATACTCGGGTTAAACTTGACAAGCCTAGCATGTTCAGACAAGGCCTCAAAACACTGAGACTGAAAGGTTGAACGTGAAACATATAGTACATATGATCAACATAGAGATGTTCACCATTGAAAACTATTCCATCTCACGTGATGATCGGACATGGTTTAGTTGATATGGATCACATGATCATTTAGATGACCCGAGGGATGTCTATCTAAGTGGGAGTTTTTAAGTAATATGATTAATTGAACTTAATTTATCATGAACTTAGTCCTGATAGTATTTGCAATCTATGTTGTAGATCAATAGCTCGCGTATATCTCCCTTGTTTTATTTTTGATATGTTCCTATAGGAAACTAAGTTGAAAGATGATAGTAGCAATGATGCTGACTGGGTCCATGATCTAAGGATTATCCTCATTGCTGCATAGAAGAATTATGTCCATGATGCACCGTTAGGTGACAGACCTATTGCAGGAGTAGATGCAGACGTTATGAACGTTTGACAAGCTCGGTATGATGACTACTTGATAGTTTAGTGCGCCATGCTTTACGGCTTAGAACCGGGACTTAAAAACGTTTTGAACGCCATGGAACATATGAGATGTTCCAACCGTTGAAATTAGTATTTCAGACTCATGCCCATGTCGAGAGGTATGAGACCTCTGACAAGTACTTTGCCTACAAGATGGACGAGAATATCTCAGCCAGTGAGCATGTTCTCAGAATGTCTGTGTACTACAGTCACTTGAATCAAGTGGGAGTTAATCTTCCAGATAAGATAGTGATTGATAAAGTTATCTAGTCACTATCACCAAGCTACTAGAACTTCGTGATGAACTATAATATGCAAGGGATGACGAAAACGATTCCCATGCACTTCGCGATGCTGAAACCGGTGAAGGTAGAAATCAGAAAAGAGCATCAAGTGTTGATGGTTGACAAGACCACCAGTTTCAAGTAAAAGGGCAAGGTAAAGAAAGGGAACTTCAAGAAGAATGGCAAGCAAGTTGCCACTCCCGTCAAGAAGCCCAAATCTAGACCTAAGCCTGAAACTGAGTGCTCCTACTGCAAATGGAATGGTCACTGGAAGCGGAATACCCCAAATACTTGGCGGATAAGAAGAATGGCAAAGTGAACAAAGGTATATTTGATATACATGTGATTGATGTGTAATTTACCAGTGTTCATAGTAACCCCTGGGTATTTGATACCGGTTCAATTGCTAAGATTAGTAACTCGAAACAGGAGTTGCAAAATGAACAGAGACTAGTTAAGGGCGAGGTGACGATGTGTGTTGGAAGTGATTCCAAGGTTGATAAGATCACCATCGCACACTCCCTTTACCTTCAGGATTAGTGTTGGACCTAAATAAATGTTATTTGGTGTTTGGGTTGAGGATGAATATGATTGGATCATGTTTATTGCGATACGTTTATTCATTTAAGTCAGAGAATAATTGTTGTTCTGTTTCCATGAATAAAACCTTCTATGGGCATACACCCAATGTAAATGGTTTATTGAATCTCGATCGTAGTGATACACATATTCACAATATTGATTCCAAAAGATGCAAAGTTAATAATGATAGCACAACATACTTGTGGCACTGCCGTTTAGGTCATATTGCTGTAAAGCGCATGAAGAAACTCCATGCGGATGGACTTTTGGAATCACTTGATTATGAACCGTTTGATGCTTGTGAACCATGCCTCAAGGGCAAGATGACTAAAACTCCATTCTCTGGAACAATGGAGCGGGCCACTAACTTATTGAAAAGAATATATGCGGTCCGATGAGTGTCGAGGCTCGCGGCGGGTATCGTTATTTTCTGACCTTCACAGATGATTTGAGCATATATGGGTATATTTAATTAATGAAACATAAGTCTGAAACATTTGAAAAGTTCAAAGAATTTCAAGTGAAGTGGAGAATCATCATAACAAGAAAATAAAGTTTCTACGATCTGATCACGGAGGCGAATATTTGAGTTACGAGTTTGGCCTTCATTTAAAACAATGTGGAATAGTTTCACAACTCACGCCACCTGGAACACCACAGCATAATGGTGTGTCCGAACGTCGTCATGTTACTAGTCCATGATGAACCTACGAACTATGAGGAAGCGATGATGAGCCCAGATTTCGATAAATGGCTTAAGGCCATGAAATTTGAGATAGGATCCATGTATGAGAACAAAGTATGGACTTTGATTGACTTGCCCGATGATCGGCGAGCCATTGAGAATAAATGGATCTTCAAGAGGAAGACGGACGCTGATAGTAGTGTTACTATCTACAAAGCTCAAATTGTCGAAAAAGGTTTTCGACAAGTTCAAGGTGTTGACTATGATGAGATTTTCTCACTTGCATCGATGCTTAAAGTCTGTCCAAATCATGTTAGCAATTGCCGCATTTTATGAAATCTAGCAAATGGGTGTCAAAACTGCATTTCTTAATGGATTTATTAATTAAAGAAGAGTTGTATATGATGCAACCAGAAGGTTTTCTCAATCCTAAAGGTGCTAACAAAGTGTGCAAGCTCCAGCGATCCATCTATGGACTGGTGCAAGCATCTCGGAGTTGGAATATACGCTTTGATGAGTTGATCAAAGCATATAATTTTATACAGACTTGCGGTGAATGCTATATTTACATGGAAGTGAGTGGAAGCACTACAGCCTTTCTGATAAGTATATGTGAATGACATATTGTTGTTCGGAAATGATGTAGAATTTTCTGGAAAGCATAAAGGAGTGTTTGAAAGGAATTTTTCAAAGAAAGACCTCACTGAAGCTGATTACATACTTAGCATCAAGATCTATAGAGATAGATCAAGACGCTTGATAAGACTTTCAATGAGTACATAACTTGACAAGATTTTGAAGGAGTTCAAAATGGATTACTCAAAGAAGGAGTTCTTGCCTGAGTTGTACGATATGAAGTTGAGTAAGACTTAGAACCTGACCACGGTAGAAGATACAGAGAGAATGAAAGTCATTCTCTATGCCTCAGCCATAGGTTCTACAAATTATGGCATGCTGTATACCAGACCTATTGTGTACCTTGCCATGAGTTTGGCAAGAGGGTACAATAGTAATCCAGGAGTAGATCACTGGACATCGGTCAAAATTATCCTTAGGTGGCTAAAGAGGACTAAGGAAATTTTTCTCGGTTATGGAGGTGACAAAGAGTTCGTCGTAAAGGGTTACGTCGATGGAAGCTTTTACACCGATCCGGTTGACTCTGAGTCTCAATCTGGATACATATTGAAAGTGGGAGCAATTAGCTAGACTAGCTCCATTGAGATCATTGTGGACATAGAATATTTGCAAAATACATACGGCTCTGAATGTGACAGACCCGTTGACTAAACTTCTCTCACAAGCAAAACATGATCACACCTTAGTACTTTTTGCGTGTAAATCACATGGCGATGTGAACTAGACTACTGACTCTAGTAAACCCTTTCGGTATTGGTCACATGGTGATGTGAACTATTGGTGTTAAATCACATGGCGACGTGAACTAGATTATTGACTCTAGTACAAGTGGGAGACTGTAGGAAATATGCCCTAGAGGCAAAAATAAAGTTGTTATTTATATTTCCTTATATCATGATAAATGTTTATTATCCATGCTAGAATTGTATTAACCGGAAACTTGATACATGTGTGGATACATAGAAAAAACACTGTGTCCCTAGTAAGCCTCTACTAGACTAGCTCGTTAATCAAAGATGGTTAAGTTTCCTAGCCATAGACATGTGTTGTCATTTGATGAACGGGATCACATCATTAGGAGAATGATGTGATGGACAAGACCCATCCATTAGCTTAGCATAATGATCGTTAAGTTTTATTGCTATTTCTTTCTTCATGTCATATACATATTCCTTTGACTATGAGATTATGCAACTCCCGGATACCGGAGGAATACCTTGTGTGCTATCAAACATCACAACATAACTGGGTGATTATAAAGATGCTCTACAGGTATCTCCGAAGGTTTTTGTTGGGTTGGCATAGATCGAGATTAGGATTTGTCACTCCGAGTATCGGAGAGGTATCTCTGGGCCCTCTCGTAATGCACATCATAATAAGACTTGCAAGCAATGTGACTAATGAGTTAGTTACGGGATGATGCATTACGGTACGAGTAAAGAGACTTGCTGGTAACGAGATTGAACTGGGTATGAAGATACCGACGATCGGATCTCGGTCAAGTGACATAACGATGACAAGGAAATTACGTATGTTGTCATTGCGGTACGACCGATAACAATCTTCGTAGAATATTTAGGAACAAATATGAGCATCCAGGTTATGTTGTTGGTTATTGACCGGAGAGGTGTCTTGGTCATGTCTACATAGTTCTCAAACCAGTAGGGTCCGCACGCTTAACGTTCGATGACGATTTTGTATTATATGAGTTATGTGATTTGGTGACCGAATGCTGTTCGGAGTCCCGAATGAGATCACAGACATGACAAGGAGTCTCGAAATGGTTGAGAGGTAAGGATTCATATATAGGACGATAGTATTCGGACACCAGAAGTGTTCCCAGGGTACCGAGTACGTATCAGGTCACCGAAAGGGGTTCCAGGCACCCCCCCCCCTGTCGGTGTCAAAACCGGCAGATCTCGGGTAGGGGGTCCCGAACTATGCGTCAAAGGTCGATGGTAATAGGAGACAGGGGACACGATGTTTACCCAGGTTCGGGCCCTCTCTATTGAGGTAATACCCTACTTCCTACTTGATTGATTTTGATGAATATGAGTATTACAAGAGTTGATCTACCACGAGATCGTAATGGCTAAAACCCTAGAAGTCTAGCATGTATGATTATGATTGTCCCTATGGACTAAACCCTCCGGTTTATATACACACCGGAGGGGACTAGTGTTGTACAAAGTCGGTTACAGAGAAAGGAATCTTCATATCCAGACGCCAAGCTTGCCTTCCACGCCAAGGAGAGTCCCATCTGGACATAGGTGAGAGTCTTCGGTCTTGTATCTTCACAGCCCATCAGTCCGCCCATGTCGAACAGGCCAGATACCCGAGGACCCCTTAGTCCAGGACTCCCTCAATAGCCTATGAACTAGGCTTCAATGACGAGGTGTCTGGCACGCAGATTGTCTTCAGCATTGCAAGGTGGGTTCCTCCTCCGAATACTCCAAAACAGCCATCGAACACAAAGAATGTGTCCGGCTCTGCAAAACAAGTACCACACACAACCACAAAGAGTATAATATTTCACGAGTCCAATCTACTGACAACTTTTTGTAGCGTGACCCAAGGAATGTTCCTCCTCCCGGTCATTATTTTGAACTGTTTTTCGGCCTGCCGCTCCATGTTTCGAGATGCGGCTTAATTGGCACGTCTTGTCAAAGCAGAGATTTGTCCCCTTATTACGGGGTTCTCATCAATACGGGCGTGGGTAATCCAACCGCGCCGTCTGCGCGGCCCTTGGGAAACAGGCGAGTTTTAAGGCGAGTGGGGAGGCACTTGATATTCGCTGCCTTTATAAGGAGATAAGGATTCACCCTTTTCTACCCACGCCTTCTCTCTCTCTCTCCCTCTGCCCACCTATTCTCGAGCTCTAGCGCCCGAGTTCTCATCCTTTCCGCCTCAAGAAAGAACTCCAGTCATGTACGGAGCGCAGGGCAAGTGGATGGTCTCCTTCGTCAAGGAGAAGGACTTCACCAAGCTCCGGGAGGCCGGGTACTTAGCCCCGGAAATCGCCCACCGTCTTCCATCCCAGTGGTAGATCATCCCCACCCAAAAGCCCCATGAGAGGGTGGTATTCATCCCTCACTTCGTCCGCTGATTTGGGTTCCCTCTTCACCCATTTGTCCGTGGACTGATGTTCAACTACGGGGTGGATTTCCACGATCTGGCCCCCAACTCCTTCCTGAACATCTCGGCATTCATTGTCGTGTGCGAGGCCTTCTGCTACCTCTTGAGCACTGCGTTGGTTTTCCCCGAAGAGGAGAGGATGATGCAGTAAAGTAGCGTAAGTATTTGCCTCATTTTGAGAACCAAGGTATCAATCCAGTAGGAGGCCACGCGCAAGTCCCTCGTACCTGCACAAAGCGATAGCTACTCGCAACCAACGCAATTAGGGGTTGTCAATCCCTTCACGGTCACTTACGAGAGTGAGATCTGATAGAGATGATAGATAATATTTTTTGGTATTTTTGGTATAGAGATGCAAAGTAAAAAGTAAAAGGCAAAGTAAAAAAAGCAAAGCAAAATTAAAGTGATGGAGATTGATAGGATGAGAATAGACCCGGGGGCCATAGGTTTCACTAGTGGCTTCTCTCAAGAGCATAAGTATTCTACGGTGGGTGAACAAATTACTGTTGAGCAATTGGTAGAATTGAGCATAGTTATGAGAATATCTAGGTATGATCATGTATATAGGCATCACGTCCGAGACAAGTAGACCGACTCCTGCCTGCATGTACTACTATTACTCCACTCATCGACCGCTATCCAGCATGCATCTAGAGTATTAAGTTAAAAACAGAGTAACGCCTTAAGTAAGATGACATGATGTAGAGGAATAGTTTCATGCAATATGATTTAAACCCCATCTTGTTATCCTCGATGGCAACGATGCAATACGTGCCTTGCTGCCCCTTCTGTCACTGGGAAAGGACACCGCAAGATCGAACCCAAAGCTAAGCACTTCTCCCATGGCAAGAAAAACCAATCTAGTAGGCCAAACCAAACTGATAATTCGAAGAGACTTGCAAAGATAACCAATCATACATAAAAGAATTCAGAGAAGATTCAAATATTATTCATAGATAGACTTGATCATAAACCCACAATTCATCGGTCTCAACAAACACACCGCAAAAAGGAGATTACATCGAATAGATCTCCACGAGAGAGGGGGAGAACATTGTATTGAGATCCAAAAAGAGAGAAGAAGCCATCTAGCTAATAACTATGGATCCGAAGGTTTGAGGTAAACTACTCACACTTCATCAGAGGGGCTAGGATGATGTAGAAGCCCTCCGTGATGACGGCCCTCTTCGGCGGAGCTCCGGAACAGGCCCGAAGATGGGATCTCGTGGATACAGAAAGTTGCGGTGGTGGAATTAGGTTTTTGGCTCTGTATCTGATCGCTTGGGGGTACGTAGGTATATATAGGAGGAAGGAGTACGTTGGTGGAGCATCGAGGGGCCCACGAGGCAGGGGGAGCACCCTATAGGGGGGGCACGCCCCCCACCCTCGTGACCTCCTCTGTTACTTCTTGGAGTAGGGTCCAAGTCTCCTGGATCACGTTTGGTGAGAAAATCACGTTCCCGAAGATTTTATTCCGTTTGGACTCCGTTTGATATTCTGTTTCTCCGAAACTCTGAAATAGGCAAAAAAACAGCAATTTTGGGCTGGGCCTCTAGTTAATAGGTTAGTCCCAAAAATAATATAAAAGTGGAAAATAAAGCCCAATATAGTCCAAAACAGTAGATAATATAGTATGGAGCAATCAAAAATTATAGATACGTTGGAGACGTATCACCTTCCTCCGCATCCCACCCCACTTCGGATTGTGGCTAAAGATCTTTAATGTAAAGCCAAAGGTGGTGGGTGGCGAACACGCGGAGTGCGGAGGCGCCATGGTGAGCAAGATGCCCAATGTCACATGGCCCAAGGGTACCTTTATGGAAACTGTCCAAGGGTGGCAACAACAGTGGTTCTACGCCACAGAGCCTCGTGAAGCCACCTGGGCCGCGGCTCCCGAATTCCAGTCCAGAGCCCCGATGCGGCTCACCTCCTAGCTAGAGAAGGGCCTGGACTGTTCTTCGTCGGACGAGCTGACAGCGCTCCAGACGCGCATCCAGAGCATGGTAGACAAGAACATCAAGCTTGTTAATGTGATCCAGGTGATGATAGTTCGTCGGATCCTTCCATGCCAAAGCCAGACTTGCCATTTGTGGGAGTTCGATCCGGCCAAGCACCAGACCTTGCCGCAGTTCTTCGACACTACGCACGAAGACATCTGGAAGGTGCTTTTCAAGTCCAATGAGTCATGGCTGAAGACGAACGAGGACCACGGGCACGACCTGGCCCATACCGCCAGTTCGGTAAGTTTTTCATATTTCAAGGTGTATCCCTTGCTTATTCAAGGAAGATATCTAAGCCTCCCTATTTGTTCTTTCAGGGATGGACAAAGAAGGCGGAGCAGATTCAGTGTCCGGCTCCACTGCCGGAAAACCCCGCCATCCCGCTTCTAACGAGGATGCTGGTTCTGGCGCCCTATCAGGTGCCAGAGAAGAAGGCCCAGAAGAAGGCTAAGGGGACCAGAGGTGCTCTCCGCCATAAGAGCACTTCGGACATGACGTCTGAAGACGCCGAAGCCCCCTCCCCACCTGCCACCAACGACAACAAGGAGGAGGAGGAAGAAAGTAACTCTCCCCCCAAGGGGGAAGGAAGAAAAGGATGGCCTCCACGCATCTGGAGGCAGAGGCATCCAAGAAGGGGAAGGTTTCCCTTGAGGATAACCCCGCGGGGGACACTGATAGCAGCTCCGAGTGGCGCCCCAGGGATAAGCCCCTGGCCGAATCATAAGTACTCAAAAACGCTCTCATGTATCCGGATCCTTTATTCCATGGCTTTAACATGTTAAGTCATGCACTGCAGCCCGGCACACGACAACTCCGTGCGATCCTCATCGGGGGCTCGCAGGATTCAAAGGCGATGGCCAGCGAGTCGCCGGCGGCGGCTTATTCTCCCAAGGCCAAGGGCGACGCCGAGATGCTGTCCTGAAGGACCCTCTCCAGCCAGGGAGGCGTTCAGGAGGCTGTCAGGGTGGTGCCAGTGGGTGACCCCTCGGCCACCGGACACATGGGGGAAAATCCCCATGGAGACTGGTGATGGGGCCATATCCAATTCGGCCCCCAACCGAATACCATTACGAAAGCCAGTGCGGCTCCGGATTCAGGCAAGCAGCCTCCTTCGAAAGAAGGAGATGCGCCTGTTCCGCCGGTGACCTCTGTCCAACCAGAGGCACCGGATACTCTACTGGAAGCACTGCGAGGTGCTTCCATTGTTGAGGAACATCATATCCTTATGGGTACTATGGTTGAGAAGGTTCAGTCTGTTAAGAGCGGACTGACGGAAGCCTGCACTAGCCTGCTAACAGGCTTTGAGGTAAGTGGCGTAATTGTGTAAGAAGAATGCACAGTGTAGACAGTAGCCTCTGAGACTCTGTCCGGTGTTCGGAAAGAAAAGCCGGACAGAGAGTCAAATAACTTTCGGAGGAGACTAACTGGACATGTCTATGTGAATAAGCAGGCGCCATTGCTGGCTGCGACTTCTCATGCTGCTGAGGTCTCCAGACTGAAGCAGGGTCTGGAGCAGACTGAGGAAGAGCTCGGCCGTGTGAAAAAACAGCTGGAAGACAATCAAGGTATGCAATTATCTTCTATATATTAGAAAGGATTGATGATTTATGCTGACTATAGTGCCATGGTATTTGTAGGAGCGGCGACCGAGGTAGAGACCCTCAAGAAGGTGCTGGCCAAGGCCGAGGAGAGAGAGGCCAAGGAACAAGCCGCCCACGAAAAGCACGAGGCCAGGGTCGCTGAGGTCCAACAAGAGCTCCAGGACGCCGTGAAGAAATGTGAGTCCTTGGAGCGCAATATTGCGGATCAAGAGACCGAACTCGCCAAGGCTCGCCAAAGTGCACAAGATGCCCGGGTTGAAGCCCAGGGCGCTCTCCTGGAGATTTAAGAGGCCAAGAAGATTGCGGCGGGTAAGGCCTTCACTATGGAGAGCAAATATGTGAAGAAGAGGTATCTCTTACTAACCCGGATTTGGAGTTCTCCAGGAGCATTTGCGGATTTGCCGCGCAGTGTTGCCGACACTGCAGAGTTCTTCCGAGCCGAAGAGGGGAGCTCGACGGAGAAGTTGTTTTGGTCGCAATATCTTGCGCCAGAACATCTGGTGCCCTTTGGCAACCAGCTAAAACAGCTGGTCGAACTGCATAGGGTGGCCGAACTAGCCATGAAGGATTTAATAATCCGACTGTGGCCTTCCGAAGCTATACCCAATAGCTACTTCGGGCTCATGAAACGGCTGGTCAATGCCTACCCTCGGCTTGACATCATCAAGCGGTCATTCTACATCGAGGGAGCGCGGATGGCCTTTGCCCGCGTCAAGGTGCAGTGGGCGAAGATGAACGTCGTCAAGCTCGCGACCGAGGGGCCGCCCGCTGGCAAGGAGCACCGCGTGCCAGAACGTTATTTTGATGATTTCCTGGAGGGATCCCCCACTTTGGTGGAGCAATGTGCGAAGGACATTATCTTTGAAGGAATACATTCATGTTATCCTGTCCTGTATGGTGAAACAAAGCTGATATGTAATATAATGCTTGTTATTTTTAAAATTTTACCTCCTGTGCGGCCGTTTTGTTAAATCTGAGAATTGGCCAGTCGTCGGCTTCAGCCTCCACATAGGTAGTACGGGGGTGTTTAGGATGGAATCTAAACACTCTTGATCCAAAATTTTGGTCCTTGAAGGAGGTGTTTAGCGCAACGAACCAGGCAATCGGACTATGTGGCTTTATCACTCTCACTTAGCCATAGGAGTTCGACAATGAAAATGTAGGTGCATCCCCTAGTTAGCATTTAATCCGGACTAGGGTGTTGTAAACACCTGATCGGACTGAGGCCGGTCTGTCGCATAATGCAGAAAAAATTGCAAAAGATTTGTAACCTCCGAACGGCTGACCGGCTCACGCCGAATTATGACAGTCAGCTTTCGGCTTTCTCTACTGAGGTGCTCATCTGGGTAAACCAGGACACGATCGCAATAGTTCTCCCTTTACCACCCTAGCCGATAGAGCGGAACGTAAGGTAGTAAGCACAGGAGCCGGGCAACCCAACTATTGACAAAAGACATGATTCGGAGCCAATGCATATAATGCTGAAATTTGGGGCGCCGAATGATAACCCACAAGTATAGGGGATCGCAATAGTTTTCAAGGGTAGAGTATTCAAACAAAATTTATTGATTCAACACAAGGGGAGCCAAAGAATATTCTCAAGTATTAGCAGTGAGTTGTCAATTCAACCACACCTGGATAACTTAGTATCTGCAGCAAAGTATTTAGTAGCAAAGTAATATGGAAGTAACGGTAACGATGGCAAAAGTAACATTGATAGTTTTGTAGTGGTTGTAACAGTGGCAATGGAAAAGTAAATAAGTGGAGAACAGTATGTGAAAAGCTTGTAGACATTGGATCGGTGATGGAGAATTATGCCAGATGCGGTTCATCATGTAACAGTCATAACATAGGGTGACACAGAACTAGCTACAATTCATCAATGTAATGTAGGCATGTATTCCGAATATAGTCATGCGTGCTTATGGAAAAGAACTTGCATGACATCTTTTGTCCTACCCTCCCGTGGCAGCGGGGTCCTAATGGAAACTAAGGGATATTAAGGCCTCCTTTTAATAGAGTATCGGACCAAAGCATTAACACATAGTGAATACATGAACTCCTCAAACTATGGTCATCACAGGGAGTGGTCCCGATTATTGTCACTTCGAGGTTGCCGGATCATAACACGTAGTAGGTGATTATAGACTTGCAAGATAGGATCAAGAACTCACATATATTCATGAAAACATAATAGGTTCAGATCTGAAATCATGGCACTCGGGCCCTAGTGACAAGCATTAAGCATAGCAAAGTCATAGCAACATCAATCTCAGAACATAGTGGATACTAGGGATCAAACCCTAACAAAACTAACTCGATTACATGATAAATCTCATCCAACCCATCACCGTCCAGCAAGCCTACGAAGGAATTACTCACACACGGCGGCGAGCATCATGAAATTGGTGATGGATGATGGTTGATGATGATGATGGCGGCGGATTCCCCTCTCCAGAGCCCCGAACAGACTCTAGATCAGCCCTCTCGAGAGAGATTAGGGATTGGTGGTGGCTCCGTATCGTAAAACGCGATGAATCCTTCTCTCTGATTTTTTTTCTCCCCGAACATGAATATATAGAGTTGGAGTTGAGGTCGGTGGAGCTCCAGGGGGCCCACGAGGCAGGGGGGGCCCAGGGGGGCCCCACACTCGTGGACAGGGTGTGGGCCCCCTGGCCTTGATTCTTTTGCCAGTATTTTTTATTATTTCCAAAAATAATCTCCGTGAAGTTTCAGGTCATTCCGAGAACTTTTGTTTCTGCACAAAAATAACACCATGGCAATTCTACTGAAAACAACGGCAGTCCGGGTTAGTTCCATTCAAATCATGCAAGTTAGAGTCCAAAACAAGGGCAAAAGTGTTTGGAAAAGTAGATACGACGGAGACGTATCAACTCCCCCAAGCTTAAACCTTTGCTTGTCCTCAAGGAATTCGGTTGATAAACTGAAAGTGATAAAGAAATACTTTCACAAACTCTGTTTGCTCTTGTTGTTGTAAATATGTAAAGCCCGCATTCAAGTTTTCAGCAAAGATTATGACTAACCATATTCACAATAACACTTAGATCTCATGTTTACTCATGTCAATGGCATAATCAACTAGCGAGCACTAATAATAAATCTAGGATGACAACACTTTCTCAAAACAATCATGATATGATATAACAAGATGGTATCTCGCTAGCCCTTTCTAAGACCGCAAAACATAAATGTAGAGCACCTTTAAAGATCAAGGACTGACTAAACATTGTAATTCATGGTAAAAGAGATCCAGTCATAGTCATACCCAATATAAACTAATAGTAATGGATGCAAATGACAGCGGTGATCTCCAGCTGGTGCTTTTTAATAAGAGGGTGATGACTCAACATAAAAGTAAATAGATAGGCCCTTCGCAGAGGGAAGCAGGGATTCGTAGAGGTGCCAGAGCCCGATTTTGAAATAGAGATAAATAACATTTTGAGCGGCATACTTTCATTGTCAACATAACAACCAAGAGATGGCGATATCTTCCATGCTACACACATTATAGGCGGTTCCCAAACAGAATGGTAAAGTTTATACTCCCCCTCCACCAACAAGCATCAATCCATGGCTTGCTCGAAACAACGAGTGCCTCCAACTAACAAGAGTCCCGAGAGAGTTTTGTTTGCAATTATTTTGATTTGATTTGCATAAAGCATGGGACTGGGCATCCCGGTTGTGACACCCCAAAATTTTTAACCTTGTTTTATTAATTAAAATTTTCCCAGGGAATTTAAACTTTTATTTTCTGGATTTTCTTTTTATTTCAGAGCCATTCTTTACCTTATTATTATGGAGTTTTTACCTCTAGTGAAAAACATTCCAAATATATTATTGGACTTGTTTAACCTCTCAAGAAAACTTTTCTTTTTATCAGTAGAATTAATTATATAATTATTATTTTGATCTTCATTTCTATAATATTGGTTTCCCATGGTTTTAGGGTCCCATTTGAACTACAACCCTTTGATAAATTTATGCAAAATTTCAACCAAAATTTGGGGATGTCATGTGATGTTTTTAAAACACTTTTATGCAAAAACATCTTTTATTCATGGGATGTT
This sequence comes from Aegilops umbellulata, assembly GCA_032464435.1. NCBI lineage: Eukaryota > Viridiplantae > Streptophyta > Magnoliopsida > Poales > Poaceae > Aegilops > Aegilops umbellulata. The sequence goes on from CP136058.1 coordinate 408,491,564, forward strand.
TTGAGCTCTACACCAAGTTTTCAAAACTGGTCCAGATGGCAATATTGCACTACAACCCATTTAAATATTTCTTTCTAGCTTCCACCAAAATTAGGGGATATTAGTAGGGTTATATTATTCAACTTTATGCAAAAAACCAGTGATGTCCTTTGAAAGATTTGAGTGAATCAACCTCTTTTTCATTCTGGTCCAGCATGGTGATTTGTACAACAACCATCTTTTAACTTGCCCTTTTAGCTATGATTCCTTTTCCTACTTATAGCCCATCTTACAAAACCCTTAAGTCCAGGAGAGTGGACTCATTGGAGGATTTTAGTGCATGCAAGGATGACCTTGACTTTCTGTCTAGAATTGGTTTTTCTATAATCTTGCACTAACAAGTCTTTGCTTTTGAGAAACTAACCTTACCACCCTCTCATTCACCTAAAGAGACCCCAATCTGGAAATTTGGGCCACCCCAAGTGTTTCCTAGATGCCATTGGCATTTTGTCAAACACCTTGAGTGCATGGACAGCTTTGACATGATTTTTGTCATTGCACTGTGACCTTGCACCTCTGGGAAAACTAACATGTCCACTAAGCCTCTAGATGACTTTAACCTAGGTCTGTTAAACCCCAACCTCACCCAAGACCTCTAGCACGCCCTGGCATTGCATCAAGCACTTTGCGTGCGTACGCTGGGCGCGCCCAGAGCATGCGTTTTGCACGCGCGTGCGCCCGAGCCGTCGCGTCGCACCCCTAGCCCTTGCTCGCCCGCAGAGCCGCGCCCGACCTCATCCGCTCACAAGAACCATCCAAGCACCCCCTGGCGCCCTACAGCGCCGCCGTCAGATTGGCCACGGCGGCTAGCGGCCGGCCACAGAGCGCCATGCCATGGACGGCGCCGCCCAAGCCACAACTCCTCGCCAGATGCCCTCATGAGCAGGCCGCCCTTATCCCCAAGCCCGTCCGCTAGCACCGACCCTGCTCCGGCCACCGCCACGTCGCTCTGCCACAACAGAAGCGGTCGGCCGGCGATCTTATCCCCAGCCACCGCGGAACCACCACTGCTCGCCTATTTAAGGGGCCCCGAGCTCGTCTAGGCCTCAAGCAACCTCTCGCACTCCCTCACTGATCCTCCCGTAGCATTAGAAGGACCGGTGTCGGTGTCAAAACTGGCGGATCTCGGGTAGGGGGTCTCGAACTGTGCGTCTAGGCGGATGGTAACAGGAAACAAGGGACACGAAGTTTTACCCAGGTTCAGGCCCTCTTGATGGAGGTAAAACCCTACGTCCTGCTTGATTAATATTGATAATATGGGTAGTACAAGAGTAGATCTGCCACGAGATCAAGGAGGCTAAACCCTAGAAGCTAGCCTATGGTATGATTGTTGTATGTTGAGATTCTTGTCCTACGGACTAAAACCCTCCGGTTTATATAGACACCGGAGAGGGTTATGGTTACACAAAGTCGGTTACAATGGTAGGAGATCTAAATATCCGCATCGCCAAGCTTGCCTTCCACGCCAAGGAAAGTCCCATTCGGACATGGGGCGAAGTCTTCAATCTTGTATCTTCATAGTCCAGGAGTCCGGCTGAAGGTATAGTCGGGCCATCCGGACACCCCTAATCCAGGACTCCCTCAGTAGCCTCTGAACCAGGCTTCAATGACGACGAGTCCGGCGCGCAGATTGTCTTCGGCATTGCAAGGCGGGTTCCTCCTCCAAGTTCTTCATAAAAGATTGTAAACACTAAGAGTAGTGTCTGGCTCTGCAAAATAAGTTTCCACATATTGCCATAGAGAGAATAATATTAACACAAATCTAATCTGCCGATGTATTCCGTAGCGTGACATCACACTACGGACAAGCCTTTATTCGAATCGTTTTTACTTCCACACCTCAGCGTGTTTTGCGAGGCGGTTTCCTTGGCACGTCTTGTCAAAGCAGAGATCGTGTCCCCCATTTACGGGATTCTCATCAATACGGACGTGGGTAACTCAACCGCGCCATTTATCACGGCGCTTGGGAGGCAAGCGAGTTTTACTAGGCTGGTGGGGATGCATAGCCGCATCCGCCCATATAAGGGGATAAGGATCCACCTTTTTTACCTACGCGTTCTTCCTCCTTTGCCTATCCATCTTCCGCGCACTCGAGCTCCAGCGCCCAAGCCCGCACTTCCCACCTCAACCTTCTCTAGCAATGTCCGGAGCGGGAGGCAAGTGGATAGTCTCCTCCGTCACGGAGGGCCATGTCAGAAAGCTGAGGAAGGTCGGATACTTGCCCAAAGACATCGCACACCGGCTCCCTGAAAAGGGGCAGCTTCTCCCCATCCCAGAGCCCCATGAGAGGGTTGTATTCCTTCCCCACTTCCTCCGCGGACTGGGCTTTCCTCTCCACCCATTTGTCCGGGGGCTCATGTTCTACTATGGCCTGGATTTCCACGATCTGGCCCCGAACTTCATCCTCAACATCTCGGCGTCTATCGTCGTGTGCGAGGCTTTCCTCTGCATCCGCCCCCATTTCGGCCTCTGGCTCAAGACCTTCAATGTCAAGCCAAAGGTGGTGCGCGGCAACCAGGCGGAGTGCGGAGGCGCCATGGCGGGCAAGATGGACAATGTCCTATGGCTCGAGGGCTCCTTTGTGGAGACCCTGAAGGGGTGGCAGTCAGGGTGGTTTTACATCACCGAGCCGCGCGATCCGGAATGGATCGTAGCCACTGAGTTCCGGTCCGGACCCCCTACGCGGCTCACGTCCTGGAAAGAGACAGGCCTGTCGTGGGGCTACAAAGAAGAGGTGACCGGACTGCAAAAATGCATCCAAATCCTGGTGAACAAGCAGCTAAGGCTTGTCAATGTAGTCCAGGTTATGCTCGTCTGCCGGATCCTCCCGTGTCAACAACGGGACTTCAATCTGTGGGAGTTCGACCTGGCGCAGCACGCAACCCTGAGCAGGCTCTTCGACACGACGTACGAAGATGTCTGGAAGGTGCTATTCAAAGGTGCCGAGGCTCCCGCGTCCGCTTCCGAGGACCGCGGATTTAGCTCGCAGCGTCACGCTGACGAGGTAAGTTATTTTTACCTTTTACAGGACATTTGTTTATCATAGATTGACTCTATGCGGGATCTAAACTCCCTTACCTTTGACAGGAATGGCAGGTGAAGTCCGGACAGATCGACTGTCCGGCTCCTTTGCCCGAAGACCGAGCAGACGCTCGTTTATCGAAGCTGCTGGCCCCGACGCCTTACGTGGTGCCGGAGAAGAAGGCCACGGGGACTCGAAAGAGTTCCCGTCATATGGTGGTGTCAGACTCGTCGTCCGACGAATCCGAGACGCACTCCTCCCGTGAAGACGAGGAGGAGGAAGAAGAAACCTCTCCCCCTCCAGCGGGGGGAGGAAAAAAGAGGAAGGCTGCCCCAGCAGGGGAGGTCGAAGGGTCCAGGAAAAGGAAGACCCCTCCATCAGACTACTCCCCCGACGCCGACGAGGACGAAGAGGAGTGGACGGACAGGGCCAAGCGTCCGGCGAAATCGTAAGTATTCGGATACCAGAGTAACTCATAATATCCCTGTTGTTGCACAGCTTTTCCCTAATGTCGAATATAATTATGCAGGCCGCCCCGGGCTGGACTCAATGAGTCGTCGAGCGGCTCCATGGACTCATCGGACGTGAACTCAGTTCCGCCCACTGTCTCCCCCCGCACTGCGGACGACGCCGAAGTGGCGTCGCGACAAGCTCCGGGGCAAGAGGAGGTGGTCCTGGAGGAACCGCGAGGCGACCTCCCGGACCCCAGGAGTAAAGGGGACAAGAACCCCCAGGGCTCCAAGTCTGGCTTTGAGCCGGACACCGCGCCGGAATCCTCAACTGTTCCGAACCGCGGTAGGCGAACTCCTTCTAAGAGGAGCAAGCCTTCTGAGCCGGCAGCCTCCGTCCAGCCGGAGGTGCCGGACAATCTGCTGGAGGTGCTTAACGGCGCCTCCATCGACGAGGAGCACCGTACTATTATGAGTACGGTGATCCAGAAGGTTCAGTCCGCCAAGAGCGGACTGACTGAAGCTTGTGCGAGGCTTCTAACAGGCTTCGAGGTAAGTAAAATATGTAAAAATATTACCGCATAGACAGTAGCCCCTGATGCTCTGTTTGGCGTTCGGAAAGAAAAGACGAATAGAGGATCTATTAAGTTTCGCAGGAGTCTAACAAAAAAGGAGTCAATATACGTTTGCAGGCTTCGCTGCTAGCCACCGCCGCACTGACTGCGGAGGTGGGTGCCCTGAAGTAGGGCCTCGAGCGGACCAAGCAAGAGCTCGGCCTTGCCAAGCGGCAGCTAGAGGAGAAAGAAGTTAAGAGATACCTTATAGAAAAAATATATACAAAAAAGATGCAATTGCAAAAATAACAGGATTGTGTTGCTTATTGCAGGGGCCACGACTGAGGTGGCGACCCTCAAGCAGGCGCTATCCAAGGCCGAAAAGAGAGCAGCCACGGAGCGCACCGAGCGAGAGAAATTTGAGGCCCAGATTGGCGAGGTGCAGCAAGAGCTTCAGGTTCTCATGAAAAAACATGAGAGTTTGGAGCTTGACTCGAAGACGCGAGCGTCCGAGCTCGCGGCGGCCCTTAAAACTGTCGAGTCTGCCAAGGCCGAATCCCAGAAGGCCCTCCAAGAGTTGGAGGCGGTGAAAAAGATAGCGGCGGGTAAGGCATTCTTTATGCAAAGCAGACATATAAAAGTAAACTACTTGTTACTTACCCGAATCCAGAGTTCTCCAGGGGCATTTGCAGATCTTCCCCGCAGCATATCCGATGCCGCCGCATTCTACCGAGCCGAGGAAGGCAGCTCGACGGAGAAGGTGTTCTGGTCTCAGTATGCTGAGGCCGGACACCCTGTGCCCTTGAGCGACCAGCTGAAGCAGCTGGTCGAGCTCCACAAGGCGGCCAAACAGGCCATGAAGGGCTTCATAGTTCGGCTGTGGCCTGGAGAGGCCCTGCCTCGGAGCCACTTCGGATTGGTGCGGCGGCTAGTGGAGGCCTGTCCATGGCTCGAGGTCATCAAGCGCTCCGTCTGCATCGAAGGTGCCCATAGGGCCCTTGCCCGTGCAAAGGTGCACTGGGGTAAGCTGGACGGTGAGAATCTTGTGAGGGACGGGCCGCCGCCGGGGAAGGAGCATCGCAAGCCCGAGAACTATTACAAGGATGTTCTTGCTGGTGCCCGCCTTATGGCAGATGAATGTACCAAGGATGTAATTTTTGAATGAACTCGCTCATGTTATCCTGTGCGTTGAAAACTTGTTCATATGCGCTAAGCAATGCTTGATGAATTTAAAAAATTACTTTCTGTGCGGCCATTTATCAAAAATTGAGAGATGGCCAGTCGTCAGCTTCTGCCCCCATGCCACTAGTGCTGGGGTGTTCGGGATAAACCTGAGCGCTCTTTTTCCCATGATTAGGTCCGTCGAGGGAGGCGCTCAGCACAACGAACAAGGCAATCAGACTATAATGCTTGAACACTCTCACTTAGCCATAGAACTCTATAATTTTAAATTTCGGCGAAGCCCCTAGTATTCGGAAGACCGAGTTCGGGGCGCTATCCACGCCTTGGCCAGACAAAGCCGGTTCCTTGCTCGAAGCGGCATAAGTCTTTAAGGACTCAAAAAACCTCTCGAACAGCGACCGGTCTCTCGCCTCATCATGACAGTCAGTTTTAGCTTTCTCTACTGAGGTGCTCAGCCTAGCTCAACTGCGGCACAATCGCAGTAGTTCTCCTAGTGCTACCTTAGCCGATATAGCGGAATGTAAGGCACCAAAACATAGGAGCCGGGCAAACCCAACTATTGACCAAATCATGATTCGGAGCTGATGCATATAGTGCTATAAGTTCGGGGTGCCGCACTTGTGAAAGTGTTCGGTCTTCTCACACAATGTTAAGGGGTACTGAAGCCCCTGGCGTATTTGCTGTACCACGCTGTACGGGTGCAACATGTTATTAATAAACATATATATAAAAAGAGGGTAATGCAGAAAATAGACAAAAGCTATGCATTGTTTATAGAAAGGTTGCTATCAAAGCAGAACGATACAAATAGTGCGATAAGCAAAAGAAATTGGACTATTTAACATGTCCTGGCCAGGGGCAGGCCGCAGAATTGTATTCAAAATAGGTATACTGCTCGTAATAGAGACCACCTGGGAGTTCCATAATGCGGCATGGCTTGTCTGCTTTCCTGGATCTTGCATCGTTTGTGCGGCAGTTGAATTGCCGAACAGGTCGTCCGAAGTATGGAGTCCTGAAAGTAAGAGAAAATTAAATAAGAATCTGGCAGCCCCTAGTACGGTTTAAGCCGTGTTTTGGGCGTGCCGTGATGGTGCCCCTCCCCTTGTGCCCATGGTATTTCAAGAGCGTGGTTATGTACGCGAAGCACTGGTTTTTCTATATCGCGAGGGCTAGGGTTGGGGCCGCATTGCTACGCTAGCTCGGAACGTGCCAGGCGGTCTTGTTGTAGGTTACTCCGGGCGCGCTTGATAGTGTCCGATTTTTTAAGGGCCAGACTGGAGAACTGCCTAGAGAGGCTGCTTTGTACTTCTGCTGCGAGCGCTGCTGTGTGCTCCTCCGTTCGGAGGGAGCGTTCGGTGTTTCCGTTGACCGTGATTACTCCTCGAGGGCCTGGCATCTTGAGCTTGAGGTATGCATAGTGCGGTACCGCATTGAACTTTGCGAATGCAGTTCGCCCGAGCAGTGCGTGATAGCCGTTGCGGAACGGGACTATGTCGAAGATTAACTCCTCGCTTCGGAAGTTATCCGGAGATCCGAAGACCACTTCAAGTGTGACCGAACCTGTACAGTTGGCCTCTACACCTGGTATGACGCCTTTAAAGGTCGTTTTGGTGGGCTTGATCCTCGAGGGATCTATGCCCATTTTCCGCACTATATCCTGGTAAAGCAGGTTCTGGCTGCTACCGCCGTCCATAAGGACTCTTGTGAGATGAAATCCGTCAATGATTGGGTCAAGAACCAATGCGGCGAACTCGCCATGACGGATGCTAGTGGGGTGGTCCCTTCGATCAAAGGTCCTCCCAAGAACCGATTGAATCTGCTGGCAGGCTGTTAAGCCAGTGCCAGGCCGGTTCCTTAAGTTTGAGCGGGAGGTATTTGATGGTGTGTAGATCATCGCCGCGGGCCATGTGGATGTGAAGGAGATAATCCTCGATCCATACCGCGGGATCTGTTGTGCCATCGTATGATTCAATGTTTACGGGTTTGAAGCCCTCAGGGATTTTATGATCCATTACTTCATTTGTGAAGCATAGTGGGTGTGCGGCGCCTCTGTACTGGGCTATATCACGATGCACATCAAAGGAGCTTTGTCTATTGTGTTCGGCCCAGCCGGATTTATTGTATCCGGAGTGACGATCACCGTCACGTGTCGTGGGGCGCCCGCGTGATCCGTAGATCGATCTTGTTTGCCTTGCCTTGTCCTCCAGTATATCTCGCAGGTCTGGCGCGTTTTCCCGTGCCTTAGCGTGTTTTGAGCGGCGTCGGGGCATGGCTTGAGTGGAGGGCCTAGAGGCCTCTCCGTCACGGCCACGAGGTGGCCGGTCGGCCATGTCATGCGCTGGTGGTGTAGGTGCTTCCTCCTCTAATCGGGGTAGCAGCCTGCGTTTTGGGTAACGCTTGGGGGGGCGTTTGAGTTCATACTCTTCGTCCGCAAGGAATTCAGTCCACCTGTCAGCTAGCAAATCTTGATCAGCTCTAAGCTGTTGCTGCTTTTTCTTGAGGCTGCTTGCCGTGGCTAAAAGCCTGCGTTTAAAACGCTCTTGTTCGGCGGGATCTGATGGCATGACAAATTCATCGTCGTCAAGGCTTGCCTCATCTTCGGAGGGAGGCATATAATTGTCATCCTCAACCTCTCGGTCTGCCGCTCTCTCATGAGGGCTGGCTTCTCCATCCTCCTGTGCCGAATCTTGCTAGAGGGGGTGTTCTTCGGCGCTCTCCGGAGTAGTATTATCTCCCGTGCCGGAATCACCGTTTTTGCTTTGGCGGGATTCAGAGCGGCGCCGCTGACGCCGGCGCTTGGGATGTTTCTTGGAGGTGTCATCCCCCGCTGTTCCATCGCCTTCTGCATCTTTTGGAGTGTCCACCATATATATGTCATATGACGAGGTGGCCTTCCAGCGCCCTACAAGTGTTGGTTCTTGTTCGTCTCCTGCATCGTCGTCCATACCGTCGATGTCTTCGGAGTCGAAGTCGAGCATGTCGGTTAAATCGTCGACAGCGGCTACAAAGTGGGTGGTGGGTGGGCTTTGAATTTCTTCATCGTCTGTATCCCAACCTTGCTGACCGTAGTCCGGCCAGGGCTCTCCTGATAAAGAGAGAGACTTTAGCGAATTCAGGATGTCGCCAAAGGGCGAGTGGTGAAAGATGTCCGCAGCGGTGAACTCCATTATCGGTGCCCAATCGGACTCGATCGGAAGGGGCGTGGGGGGCTCGGAGTTCAGAGAGAAATCCGGCTCCTCGGAGTCACAGGCCATGCAGAGTGCGGGGCTGGTGTTCGGCTCGATCGCCTTTGAGATCGCAGCCCCCGAGGTGGCGTCCAACCGCTCATCCTCGATCGGCGCAGCGGGCTCCGAATTAAGGGTCGGAACCGTTGCGTGCGCGGCCTCCAGGACACTGTTCGGCGGCAGAGCTAGATCATGCCCATCGAGACAGTGCGGCGCGCTTGGCTGTGGCTCGAATCCGTCGAAGATCAAGTCCCCATGGATGTCAGCCGTGTAGTTCAAACTTCCAAACCTGACCTGATGGCCAGGGGCGTAGCTTTCGATCTGCTCCAGGCGGCCAAGCGAATTGGCCCGCAGTGCGAAGCCGCCGAAGACGAAGATCTGTCCGGGGAGAAAAGTCTCACCCTGGACCGCATCGTCGTTGATGATCAAAGGAGCCATCGGGCCTAAAAGTGACGACACAGAGGAACTCTCAATGAAAGCACCAATGTCGGTGTCAAAACCGGCGGATCTCGGGTAGGGGGTCTCGAACTGTGCATCTAGGCGGATGGTAACAGGAAACAAGGGACACGAAGTTTTACCCAGGTTCGGGCCCTCTTGATGGAGGTAAAACCCTACGTCCTGCTTGATTAATATTGATAATATGGGTAGTACAAGAGTAGATCTACCACGAGATCAAGGAGGCTAAACCCTAGAAGCTAGCCTATGGTATGATTGTTGTATGTTAAGATTCTTGTCCTACGGACTAAAACCCTCCGGTTTATATAGACACCGGATAGGGTTAGGGTTACACAAAGTCGGTTACAATGGTAGGAGATCTAAATATCCGCATCGCCAAGGAAAGTCCCATCCGGACACGGGACGAAGTCTTCAATCTTGTATCTTCATAGTCCAGGAGTCTGGCTGAAGGTATAGTCCGGCCATCCGGACACCCCCTAATCCAGGACTCCCTCAACAGGAGATGGTCGTCTTCTACTTCTCCGGCAACCACAGCCGCCGCCACTGTCTCGATCACTCTAGCACCACCAGGGCCTCCCCCTCTCCACTCTCTTCACCAGAAGCCCTCTCTTCCTCTCGTGAATCCATCCCCCGCTCAATTTTGATCAGGAACCACCGGAGGCAAGAACCCACTCTGCCCGACGGCCACCGTCCGCTGCGGAGCTCACCACCGACGACTCCGTCCACCCCAGGGACCGTAGCGACCACCGAAGGGACCGCCACGACCCCCTGAGCCTGCGGATGGCTTTGGTTTCTCGAACGGTGCCGCCGTTCGCCGGCGAGCATCGCCGGAGCCCCGCCCCGCTCGGACAGAGGAGGGAGAAGAGGCGCGGCGACTGGTCAAACCTGACCAGTGGGCCCCCTGGACCCACTGTCAGTGACACCGAGCCGGCCCGCGTGGATTTAAGTGAAAGCGTAAAACCCCCAAGTACGTCTCCCCTGCTTCGAAAGCGTATTCCTTTTTGAAACGTTTTCTTTTATGTTTTATTTTAAAAAAATAGAATTTGACCAACACTTTGACTGGCTATAACTTTTTAAATATAAATCCAAATGACTTGATTCTTTTTCTGTTGTTTCCCAAATATTGCCTAGTTTATTTTCATATTTATTTCAAAAAAATTCCAAACAACTTTTGTACTGTTTTTAAAATATGTGTTAATTTGAATATTTTCAAAAATAGGATTTGTTGGAGAGAGGAGAAAACTTTCAAAAGTTTTGGAATGCACCCTGCCTCTCCACAACTTGAAGGCAAGCATTTTTGTACTCTGGCATAATATTACCGTGTGTTGTTTGATATAGTTACAATACCATCGTGAGACGGAGTATCCGTTATTTGGTTGTGAGGATATGATCATACTTGCATACTAATGATCTCATGCTATTGGAGCTTGATATGTTTGTGATAGTAATCATTCTCATATGCCTTTTATGCCTACCGGGAGGAAGCCAAGAAAGCCTCTGTCTTGGGTAGACACGATGCTTATCTCTGGTTCCCTATCGAGGCGGTTGTGTCCGGTATGGCAAGATGAGGTATGATGAGTAGTGATACTGTCTGTTGGATTGAAATATAATTGTTATACTAATCATGCAGGAAATACTTAAGCCTCCTGAGTCGGCCGTAGATCGACTCTTGTTCCAGTAACCCCCATACTTGTTTTCGTGCTGCCACTTGTCCCTGCCATAGGTAGGGTACGGTTCAGTAAGTTGTCAATCCCTATCTTAGCACACACCATACAGAGAGGCCATGGTGGAAGATACCGGCTGCATCCGGTAGGCATGCCACCTGGTCCGGGGGAATGGGTGTTTCCGGTTGGGACCGAGAGGGGGGCACCCCTTAGAGCACACGATAGAAATTTGATCCCATGCTACGCGAGGTTGTAGCCTCCCCACTTAGAGTTTTGCTTAACAGGTGTCGTGGGTGATTCCTGACACGAGTAAAGTTAAGCTGGTGTGTGCAAGTCAGGCGTGTTTTTGACTAAAAGACCGTAGACGGAATTAGTTCCAATGGACTAAAGAAATCCGTTACTCGTGGGTAAAGAGTACACCCTCTGACGAGATTAAACCTATTCGAGTAGCCGTGTCCATGGTTAAGGACTACAGTCTGGGATGGGTCAAGTGTCGGTCTTAGCGTCGGTCTTCGGAGGAGAAACTGTTAAACCAGAACATGGATCATGACTTGTGACGTACGATGATTATGATTATTATTATCATGGACTAACCATTTATGTTATTTGAATTATTGAGTATCCCTGGGACGGTTCTACCTCCTAGATATTCACTGTGATTATTCTTATAAGCCCTTTATGTGGTGCCGCTCAGACGCCCGACTGTGGCATGCTTGTCATTTCATTTACTTATAAGCCCTTTATGTGGTGTCGCTTAGACCCCCGACTGTGGCATGCTTATCATTTCATTTACTTATAAGCCCTTTATGTGGTGTCGCTCAGACGCCCGACTGTGGCATGCTTGTTATTTCATTTACTTATAAGCCCTTTATGTAGTGTCGCTCAGACGCCCGACTGTGGCATGCTTGTCATTTCATTTACTTATAAGCCCTTTATGTGGTGTTGCTCAGATGCCCGACTGTGGCATGCTTGTCATTTCATTTACTTATAAGCCCTTTATGTGGTGTCGCTAGACGCCCGACTGAGGCATACCTTATATTGTTGCCTTTCGAGGCGTCGCTTCAAACACCTGATCGATGCATTTTATTTCTACTCACTGATTGCATATTTGCATATGACATGTTTAACCTGCTGGCATGCATCATGAGCTTCATTCATGACTGACAAAGTGATCATAGAACTTTTCAAAACATGATTATCAGTGGCTATATTATACCTGTGTTCTTAATGTTTGCGAGTACATTCAAAGTACTCACTGGCTTGTCCCTGGCTATTGTCTTGGCCAGATTTCTTGCGTCGAAAGGACCATTGCGATGACAGCCCCGGAACCCACGCGAATGGAGATAGCATCCTTGCGAATATAGGAGTTATCCAGGTCAGCTGCTCCTGTGGGAAATGGAGTCCCATAGACGCTGATGATCCACAAACCGCTTCCGCCATCAACCACTAGAAACCATTTTGTTGTACTCATAGGCCAGAATGGTCTTGTACTTCATATCCTGTAATTTTTCTTGGAGTTTTCTGTATCAAGTTGGTGCCTCATCAGCTAACAGTAATCCTGGGGCTGGTGAGCACAGGGGCCATTTTCTGGGAAACCATACCCCGAAAATCCGGTCCCGACAAACTTGGTATCAGAGCCAGGCTGACCATTGGCTAATCCTATCTTAGCCAGGTCGTTAAACCTAGGTCAACCAACCCACCAGACCTTAACCAAAACCCCGGCCAAGCTTCTCGTGTAAGATAGCCACACAGTGACCCGACACCTTTTGGCAATCGGTGCCCAACCTATCAGCCTAGCCTGTCGATCACACGCCAGTGACCGGCCCCTAAATAGTCTTTTTCGCAAGCGTGCGAAGGAAGACTCCGTCCCCTTTTCTATAAAAAGGGCACGCTCGCCTCAGCCCAGCACAGCGCAGCCTCTACCCCATACCAAGCTAAAATGCCAGGACCCATTGTTCACAATGAGACCACAGCGACCAACCTTGGAGGTTTCGTGACCGTGCTAGCAAACCTCACCCGCCACTGGTTGTCAACCTCCTCCGGATCCCACTGGTAAACAGACTAGTGTGGAGGAACAAATTGTGGTTCCGGATCTCGCTCTATAGCTGAGGTGGGGTTCCGGTAGGCATGAACGGCCTCCAACGGAACAAGGTACTTGCTTGCAGATAAATCAAACAAGGAAGGAGCAGGCAAGGTAATATTCTCAGGGTGATTTTTATCAAATAATAGTCTATAGCTAAGCTCCTTTTTCCTGTTCTTCACAATGAAATCATGTGCAACCATACTCTTGTAATCTAGAAGAACAGTTGGCAACAACTTTTCTTCTTTCTCATAATGCCTAATAGGTATGTTAAAGTATGCAGTTAGGCGCGAGGCGAAGATGCCTCCAAGATGGGGCCTTTAGTACGGTTAAGATTTAACCACTATGCAAAAATAGCGCCCATACTGAATGAGTCATCACGAAACAAGGCATGGCACAAAATAACAATATCAGGGGCACTTAGGTTGCCAGAGTTTCCACGACCAATTAAGCATCTACTAGCAAATAATGCAAAGTAACGTAAAACAGGAAAACGTATGCTAGTGATTCTTGCGTCGGAGACTTTCCTAGTTTCCCCTACAGCAATTGTATCAATAAACCCCTCCACATCGTCACGATGTGGTTCCTCTACGCTGCCCAGAAAAGGCAACTTGCAAACCTCACAAAATTCAGAGAGGGGCATCTCCTTATACTCATCATATAAATAGAAATCCACCAAAGGTGGAGACCTCCTAGAATGGAAATGAAAATTTTGCACAAAGATATTAGTGAGTAAGAGATACTATTCGCGTTGGTCGCGGAGGAAGTCAGTGAGGCCTGCATTCTCAGCCAACTCAAAAAAATCATCATATATTCCGGCTGCTCTCAAGAAATCATCACAAGGCCATTCACACGGCCGAACTTCCGTGATGCGAGGGAGATTATATTTGGGCCTCTCTTCGTCTTCACTTTGCTTATCCTTCGAGCTTCGGCTCAAAGAGCCCCTCAAAAATCTCTTCATTATTTTCTGAATTTTTTTGAAATTTTTAGTAACTTCAAATAAAAGTGAACCAAACTCAACAAAATTGATAGCAAGTACTCCCACAAGTGCCTAGAAACTATATCACGCATTAGAACTACTTGGAACCATATAAATTTGACATGCAAGCTCACGAAAATGGTCACCTAGGCAGCAAAAAATTGCAATGAATAAAGCACTAGAAAAAAACTAATTGGACTATTGGAGGAGTCACATACCAAGGGACAATCTCCCAAAGCAGTTTTGTGAGTGGTGCTTTGAGCAAGGAGATCGAAAATCGTAGCAAAATGAGCAAGAACTCGTGCTTGATCTGGTTGGTGATTGATACGTTCATTTTGCATCATGCTTTTATATCGATATTTATTGCGTTATGGGCTGTTATTACACGTTATGTCACAATACTTATGGCTATTCTCTCTCATTTTACAAGGTTTACATAAGGAGGGAGAATGCCGGCAGCTGGAATTCTGGGCTGGAAAAGGAGCAAATATTAGAGGACTATTTTACACAACTCCAAAAGTCCTAAAACTCCACGGAAGTCATTTTTGGGAATAATAAAAAATATCCAGCGAAAAAAGTTCACCAGAAGGGGGCCCACCTATCCACGTGGGTGGGGCGCGCCCCCCTACCTCGTGGTCCCCCTGTGGGCTCTTCGATGCCAATCTTCTGCTATATGAGGTCTTTCGTCGAGGAAAAAATCATAAGAAACCTTTCGGGATGAGACTCCGCCGCCATGAGGCGGAACCAATCTAGGGCTCCGGTAGAGCTGTTCTGCCAGGGACACTTCCCTCCAGGAGGGGGAAATCATCGCCATCGTCATCACTAACACTCCTCTCATCGGGAGAGGGCAATCTCCATCAACATCTTCACTAGCACCATCTCATCTCCAAACCCTAGTTCATCTCTTGTATCCAATTCTTGTCTCCAAGTCCGGGATTGGTACTAGTAGGTTGCTAGTAGTATTGATTACTCCTTGTAGTTGATGCTAGTTGGTTTATTTGGTGGAAGATCATATGTTCAGATCCTATATGCATATTAATACCCCTCTGATTATGAACATGAATATGCTTTGTGAGTAGTTACGTTTGTTCCTGAGGACATGGGAGAAGTCTTGCTATTAGTAGTCATGTGAATTTGGTATTCGTTCGATATTTTGATGAGATGTATGTTGTCTATCCTCTTGTGGTGTTATGTGAACGTCGACTACATAACACTTCACCATTATTTGGGCCTACACGAAGGCAGTGGGAAGTAATAAGTAGATGATGGGTTGCTAGAGTGACAGAAGCTTAAACCCTAGTTTATGCGTTGCTTCGTAAGGGGCTGATTTGGATCCACATGTTTCATGCTATGGTTAGGTTTACCTTAATACTTTTTTTGTAGTTGCGGATGCTTGCAATAGAGGTTAATCATAAGTGGGATGCTTGTTCAAGTAAGAACAGCACCCAAGCACCGGTCCACCCACATAACAAATTATCAAAAGTACTGAACGCGAATCATATGAACGTGATGAAAACTAGCTTGACGATAATCCCATGTGTCCTCAGGAGCGCTTTTCCTTATATAAGAGTTTGTCCAGGCTTGTCCTTTTCTACAAAAACGATTGGGCCACCTTGCTGCACTTTATTTACTTTTGTTACTTGTTGCTCGTTACAAATTATCCTATCACAAAACTATCTGTTACCACTTATTTCAGTACTTGCAGAGAATACCTTGCTGAAAACCGCTTATCATTTCCTTCTGCTCCTCGTTGGGTTCGACACTCTTACTTATCGAAAGGACTACGATAGATCCCCTATAATTGTGGGTCATTAAGACTCTTTTCTGGCGCCGTTGCCGGGGAGTGAAGCGCCTTTGGTAGGTGGAATTTGGTAAGGAAAAATTTATATAGTGTGCTGAAATTTACTGTCACTTGTTTTTATGGAAAGTAATCCTCTGAGGGGCTTGTTTAGGGTATCTTCACCCGGACCAGTAGAGCAAAGAGTTGCTTCTCAACCTACTGAATCTACTGAAAATGAAATTATTCCCTTTGAAGTCCCTTCGGGTGTGATGGAAAAACTGCTAGCTAATGCTTTTACAGGAGATGGAACAAAGCATCCTGATGAACATCTATTCTATGTAGATGAAATTTGTGGATTATTTAAGCTTGCAGGTATACCCGATGATGTTGTTAAGACGAAGGTCTTCCCTTTATCTTTGAAGGGACATGCATCGACATGCTATAGGCTATGTGATGATACGGGATCATGGAACTATAAACGAATGAAGCCGGAATTCCATCAAAAATATTATCATATGCATCTTGTTCATCATGATGGCAATTATATATAATTTTTGGCCTCGCGAAGGAGAAAGCATCGCTCAAGCTTGGGGGAGTCTTAAATCAATGTTATATTCATGCCCCAATCATGAGCTCCCCAGAGAAATAATTCTTCAAAGTTTTTATGCTAGGCTTTCTCATAATAATCAAACCATGCTCGATACTTCTTGTGCTGGCTCTTTTATGATGAAGACTATTGAATTCAAATGGAATTTATTGGATAGAATTAAACGCAACTCTGAAGATTGGGATCTCGACGAAGGTAAGGAGTCAGGTATGAAACCTAAGATTGACTGTGTTAAATCTTTTATGGATACCGATATTTTCCGTAAATTTAGCACTAAATATGGACTTGACTCTGAGATAGTAGCTTCTTTCTGTGAATCTTTTGCTACTTATATTGACCTCCCTAAGGAGAAGTGGTTTAAATATCATCCTCCCATAGAAGTAAAAGTAGATGCACCTATTAAAGTTGAAGAAAAGACTGTCACTTATAATGATCCTATTGTTCCTACTTCTTATGTTGAGAAACCACCTTTCCCTAATAGAATAAAGGATCATGCTAAATCTTCAATTGTGGTTCGTAAAAGAAATATTAGAACGTATACATCTCCTGAGCAAGTTAAAGTTGAACCTTTCAACCTCTTGATCACTGCATTATTTTTCCCCGAAGAGGAGAGGATGATGCAGCAAAGTAGTGTAAGTATTTCCGTCGCTTTTTGAGAACCAAGGTATCAATCCAGTAGGAGGCTACGCTCAAGCCCCTCGTACCTACACAAAAACAATAGCTCAACGCAACCAACGTGGTTAGGGGTTGTCAATCCCTTCACGGTCACTTACGGGAGTGAGATCTGATAGAGATGATAGATAATATGTTTGGTATTTTTGATATTGAGATGCAAAGTGAAAAGTAAGAGGCAAAGTAAAAAAGCAAAGCAATAATAAAGTGATGGACATTGATATGATGAGAATAGACCCGGGGGCCATAGGTTTCACTAGTGGCTTCTCTCAAGAGCATAAATATTCTACGGTGGGTGAACAAATTACTATTGAGCAATTGATAGAATTGAGCATAGCTATGAGAATATCTAGGTATGATCATGTATACAGGCATCACGTCCGAGACAAGTAGACCGACTCATGCCTGCATATACTACTATTACTCCACTCATCGACCGCTGTCCAGCATGCATCTAGAGTATTAAGTTAAAAACAGAGTAATGCCTTAAGCAAGATGACATGATGTAGAGGGATAGTTTCATGCAATATGATAAAAAACCCATCTTGTTATCCTCGATGGCAACAATACAATACGTGCCTTGCTGACCCTTCTGTCACTGGGTAAGGACACCGCAAGATTGAACCCGAAGCTAAGCACGTCTCCCATTGCAAGAAAGACCAATCTAGTAGGCCAAACCAAATTGATAATTCGAAGAGACTTGCAAAGATAACCGATATTACATAAAAGAATTCAGAGAAGATTCAAATATTATTCATAGATAGACTTGATCATAAACCCAAAATTCATCATTCTCAACAAACACACCGGAAAAAGAAGATTGCATCGAATAGATCTCCACGAGAGAGGGGGAGAACATTGTATTGAGATCCAAAAAGAGAGAAGAAGCCATCTAGCTACTAACTATGGACCCGAAGGTCCGAGGTAAACTACTCACACTTCATCGGAGGGGCTAGGATGATGTAGAAGCCCTCCGTGATGATGGCCCACTCCGGCGGAGCTCCGGAATAGGCCCCAAGATGGGATCTCATGGGTACAGAAGGTTGCGGCGGTGGAATTAGGTTTTTGGCTCCGTATCTGATTGTTTGGGGGTACGTAGGTATATATAGGAGGAAGGAGTACGTCGGTGGAGCTTCGAGGGGCCCATGAAGCAGGGGGCACGCCCTAGGAGGGTGCGCCCTCGACCCTCGTGACCGCCTCGCGGCTTTCTTGACGGAGGGTCCAAGTCTCATGGGTCTTATCTGATGAGAAAATCGCGTTCCCGAAGGTTTCATTCCGTTTGGACTCCGTTTGATATTCTGTTTCTTCGAAACTCTGAAATAGGCAAAAAACAGCAATTCTGGGCTGGGCCTCCGGTTAATAGGTTAGTCCCAAAAATAATATAAAAGTGGAAAATAAAGCCCAATATAGTCCAAAACAGTAGATAATATAGCATGGAGCAATCAAAAATTATAGATATGTTGGAGACGTATCAGGCATCCCCAAGCTTAATTCCTGCTCTTCCTTGAGTAGGTAAATGATTAAAAAAAGAGAATTTTTTATGCGGAGAGCTACTTGGCATAATTTCAGTGCAATTCTTCTTAATTGTGGTATGAATATTCAGATCCGAAAGATTCAAGACAAAAGTTCATATTGACATCAAAATAATAATACTTCAAGCATACTAACAAAGCAATTATGTCTTCTCAAAATAACATGGCCAAAGAAAGTTATCCCTACAAAATCATATAGTTTGGCTATGCTCCATCTTCACCACACAAAGTATTTAAATCATGCACAACCCTGATGACAAGCCAAGCAATTATTTCATACTTTAACATTTTCAAAAAAATTCGATCTTCATGCAATACATGAGCGTGAGCCATGGATATAGCACTATATATGGAATAGAATGGTGGTTGTGGAGAAGACAAAAAGAGGGGAAGATAGTCTCACATCAACTAGGCGTATCAATGGGCTATGGAGATGCCCATCAATAGATGTCAATGTGAGTGAGTAGGGATTGCCATGCAACGGATGCACTAGAGCTATAAGTATGTGAAAGCTCAACAAAAGAAACTAAGTGGGTGTGCATCCAACTCGCTTGCTCATGAAGACCTAGGGCATTTTGAGGAAACCCGTCATTGGAATATACAAGCCAAGTTCTATAATGAAAAATTCCCACTAGTATATGAAAGTGACAAAATGAGAGACTCTCTATCATGAAGATCTTGGTGCTACTTTGAAGCAAAAGTGTGGTAAAAGGATAGTAACATTGTCCCTTCTCTCTTTTTCTCTCATTTTTTGGGCCTTTTTTATGGCCTCTTTTTTTATTTTATTTTATTTTTTGTCCGGAGTCTCATCCCGACTTGTGGGAGAATCATAGTCTCCATCATCCTTTCCTCACTTGGGACAATGCTCTAAAAATGATGATCATCACACTTTTATTTTTCTTACAACTCAACAATTACAACTCGAAACTTAGAACAAAATATGACTCTATGTGAATGCCTTCGGCGGTGTACCGGGATATGCAATGATTCAAGAGTGACATGTATGAAAGAATTATGAACGGTCGCTTTGCCATGAATACGATGTCAACTACATGATCATGCTAGCAATATGACAATGATGGAGCGTGTCATAATAAACAGAACGGTGGAAAGTTGCATGGCAATATATCTCGGAATGGCTATGGAAATGCCATGATAGGTAGGTATGGTGGCTGTTTTGAGGAAGGTATATGGTGGGTGTATGATACCGGCGAAAAGTGCGCGGTATTAGAGGGGCTAGCAATGGTGGAAGGAAGGGAAAAGTGCGTATAATCCATGGACTCAACATTAGTCATAAAGAACTCATATACTTATTGCAAAAATCTAGAAGTTATCAAAGGAAAGTATTACGCGCATGCTCCTAGGGGAATAGATTGGTAGGAAAAGACCATCGCTCGTCCCCGACCACCACTCATAAGGAAGACAATCAATAAATAAATCATGCTCCGACTTCATCACATAACGGTTCACCATACGTGCATACTACGGGAATCACAAACTTTAACGCAAGTATTCTTCAAATTCACAACTACTCAACTAGCATGACTCTAATATCACCATCTTCAGATCTCAAAACAATTATCAAGCATCAATCTTTCCTTAGTAT
Organism: Aegilops umbellulata; assembly: GCA_032464435.1. Classification (NCBI taxonomy): domain Eukaryota; kingdom Viridiplantae; phylum Streptophyta; class Magnoliopsida; order Poales; family Poaceae; genus Aegilops; species Aegilops umbellulata. Next base: position 408,511,410 of record CP136058.1, read on the forward strand.
TCAACGCACTCAAAAGAAAGTTTTACAAATCTTGAATACCAAGCTTATTATTATTAAGGAAATTACCATGCTATTTAAGACTCTCAAAATAATCTAAGTGAAGCATGAGAGATCAATAGTTTCTATAAAACAAATCCACCACTATGCTCTAAAATATATAAGTGAAGCACATAGAGCAAAACTACAAAGCTCAAAAGATATAAGTGAAGCACATAGAGCAAAACTATATAGCTCAAAAGATATAAGTGAAGCACATAGAGTATTCTATCAAATTCCAATTCATGTATGGCTCTCTCAAAAGGGGTGTACAGCAAGGATGATTGTGGCACACTAGCAAACAAAGACACAAATACTACAAGACGCTCCAAGCAAAACACATATCATGTGGTGAATAAAAATATAGCTCCGAGTAAAATTACCGATGGAAGTGGACGAAAGAGGGGATGCCTTCCGGGGAATCCCCAAGCTTTGACTTTTTGGTGTCCTTGGATTATCTTGGGGGTGACATGGGAATCCCCAAGCTTAGGCTCTTGCCACTCCTTGTTCCATAATCCATCAAAAGATTTCACCCAAAACTTGAAAACTTCACAACACAAAACTTAATAGAAATCTCGTGAGCTCCGTTAGCGAAAGAAAACAAAAGACCACTTCAAGGTACTGTAATTAACTCATTATTTATTTATATTGGTGTTAAACCTACTGTATTACAACTTCTCTATGGATTATAAACTATTTTACTAGCCATAGATTCATCAAAATAAGCAAACAACACACGGAAAACAGAATCTGTCAAAAACAGAACAGTCTGTAGTAATCTGCAACTAACGCAGACTTTTGGAACTCCAAAAAATCTACCAAAATAGGAAGATCTAGAAAATTTGTTTATTGATCAGCAGCAATTGGAATCAGTATTTTATAACGTTCTGGTGATTTTTAACAATTGTTTTCGTGAACAAAAAGTTTCTGGAAATTACAGCAAGATCAAATAACTATCATCCAAGAAGATCCTATAGGTTTAACTTGGCACAAACACTAATTAAAACACAAAACCACATATAAACAGAAGGTAGATGGATTATTTATTCCTAAACAGAAGCAAAAAACAAAAAACTAAAATAAAATTGGGTTGCCTCCCAACAAGCGCTATCGTTTAACGCCCCTAGCTAGGCATTGATAAATTTAATGATGCTCACGTCAAAGACAAGAATTGAAGCACAAAGAGAGCATCATGAAACACATGAAAAACACATCTAAGTCTAACATACTTCCTATGCATAGGCATATTATAGGCAAACAAATTATCATAGCAAGCAAAAACTAGCATATACAAGGAAGCGGAAAGAGACAATAGCAATCTCAACATAACGAGAGGTAATTTAGTAACATGAAAATTTCTACAACCATATTTTCCTCTCTCATAATAATTGCATGTGGGATCATAAGCAAATTCAACAATATAGCTATCACAAAACATATTCTTAACATGATCCACATGTATGCAAAGTTGACACTCTTCCAAAATAGTGGGATTAACATTAACTAAAGTTGATGCTCGCCGTCCCCGTCTCGTCGTCGGTCGCCGCCATCCGCCACACAATTGCTGGAAATGCATCTCCGGCCCCTTCCCCGAGCATATCTTGGCACAACTACAGGGCCGGTGAGGACATCCCCATCCGACCCCGTCTTCCCTCCCTAAGGTCACCGCGCTCCCGCTCGCGCTCACCCTGCGCCCGGTCCCGCTCCCGTGCCTGCCCGATGCTCCGCTCTCTCACGCTCGCCCGCGTTCGCGTGCTCGCTGCGCGCTCCCGTTGACTGCTGCCACCGCTGGCTTGTTTTGCAGCCACCGCGCATGCTGCTGGCTGCTGCGGGCCGCCCCTTGCCCCCCCGTCGCCCCTGCTTCCCCGCGAGCGTCCCCTCCTCTACTTGGGCCGCTCCACCTCCCGCTCGCCCCTGCTGTTGCTGCCGCATCTCCACCCTGCGCGCCCCGCCGCGCTGCACGCTGCAGCCACCCCTCGGCCGCACCCTGGCCCTAGCCGCCGGCGCCGGCGTGCGCCGTGCGTGCCCAGCGCCCCTCGGGCGTGCGCTCGATTGGGCAGCCCGTTCGCCCGCGCCCGTTTAACCATATGGGTCAATGACATGTGGGGCCCCAGCCGCAGAACGTTAAAAGAAAAGAAGGAATTTTTTTAAAAAAAAAGGTAAATGAATAATTACAACAGTTAATTAATTAATTAATTAATTAAGGAATTAGTTAGGCTAATTAATCATATTTAGTTAATCTAATCAGTAATTAACCTAATCAATTAACTAAAGTAATTAAACCTGATTAGTTAGTCTCAGACTATGACAGGTGGGTCCCATTGGACCCACCGGTCAGGTTTGACTCTGGTCAGCGGACCGTTGACCGCTGACGTCACCTCTATGTCATACTGACGTCACTAGGTACTGTTCTGGGTAATGCTGTTTTAAAATAATAAAATAAATCCTAAAAATGAAATAAATCTTTTAAAATCAATATAAAATAAACCGTAACTCATATGAAAAAAACTTTGTACATGAAAGTTGCTTAGAACGACGAGACGAACCCGGATACGCAGCCCGTTCGTCCACTACACTTTCCTAACATATCAAACTCGCAACTTTCCCCCTCCGGCTCCTCTGTCCGAAAACGCGAAACACCGGGGATACTTTCCCGGATGTTTCCCCCTTTCACCGGTATCACCGCATACCGCGTTAGGGCACCTCTAACACCGTTACTTGTCATGTCATGCATCACTATGCATCTGTTTGCTTAAATATTTATTGTTTCTCCCCCCTCTTCTCTCGATAGACACCGAGACCGACGCTGCTGCTGCCCCGTTCGACTACGGAGTTGACGATCCCTCTCTCTTGCCAGAGCAACCAGGCAAGCCCCCCCCCCTTGATCACCAGATATCGCCTACTCTCCTCTATACTGCTTGCATTAGAGTAGTGTGGCATGTTACCGCTTTCGGTTAATCCTATTCTGATGCATAGCCTGTCCTTGCTACTACTGTTGTTACCTTTACCTGCAATCCTACTTGCTTAGTATAGGATGCTAGTGTTCCATCAGTGGCCCTACACTCTTGTCTGTCTGCCATGCTATACTACTGGGCTGTGATCGCCTCGGGAGGTGATCATGGATATATACTATACTTTAAACATGATACATGTGGTGACCAAAGTCGGGTTGGCTCGAGGAGTACCCGCGAGTGATTCACGGATTGGGGGCTGAAAGGACCTTTGTCCCGACGGCCCTCTGTGTGGATCTTTGTGGCGGAGCGGCAGGGCAGTTCGGGGCTACCTGGGTGAGAGGTGAGCCTGGCCCTGTTGGCGTTCGCGGATACTTAACACGCTTAACGGGATCTGGGTATTTGATCTGAGTCTGGCCATTTGGTCTATACGCACTAACCAACTATGCGGGAAAGATATGGGCACTCGGCGTCGTGGTATCAGCCGAAGCACTTCTTGACGTCAGCGACTAAGTGGCGCGCACCGGATTGGACTGGAACGCCACTAGGCTAGGTCTGCTTCCGGCCGCGTTCGCAACGTGCAGGTGTGCTCAGGGCGATGGGCCCAGACCCCTGCGCGCTTAGGTTTAGACCGGCGTGCTGACCGCTCTGTTGTGCCTAGGTGGGGCTGCGACGTGTTGATCTTCCGAGGCCGGGCATGACCCAGGAAAGTGTGTCCGGCCAAATGGGATCAAGCGTGTTGGGCTATGTGGTGCACCCCTGCAGGGAAGTTAATCTATTCGAATAGCCATGTCCCTCGGTAAAAGGACGACCTGGAGTTGTACCTTGACCTTATGACAACTAGAACCGGATACTTAATAAAACACACCCTTCCAAGTGCCAGATATAACTCGGTGATCGCTCTCTAACAGGGCAACGAGGAGGGGATCGCCGGGTAGGATTATGCTATGCGATGCTACTTGGAGGACTTCAATCTACTCTCTTCTACATGCTGCAAGACGGAGGCGACCAGAAGCGTAGTCTTCGATAAGACTAGCTATCCCCCTCTTATTCTGGCATTCTGCAGTTCAGTCCACTGATATGGCCCTTTACACATATATCCATGCATATGTAGTGTAGCTCCTTGCTTGCGAGTACTTTGGATGAGTACTCACGGTTGCTTTTCTCCCCCTTTTCCCCCTTTCCCTTCTACCCGGTTGCCGCAACCAGATGCTGGAGCCCAGGATCCAGACACCACCGTCGACGACGACTCCTACTACACTGGAGGTGCCTACTACTACGTGCAGCCCGCTGACGACGACCAGGAGTAGTTAGGAGGATCCAAGGCAGGAGGCCTGCGCCTCTTTCGATCTGTATCCCAGTTTGTGCTAGCCTTCTTAAGGCAAACTTGTTTAACTTATGTCTGTACTCAGATATTGTTGCTTCCGCTGACTCGTCTATGATCGAGCACTTGTATTCGAGCCCTCAAGGCCCCTGGCTTGTATTATGATGCTTGTATGACTTATTTTATTTGTAGAGTTGTGTTGTGATATCTTCCCGTGAGTCCCTGATCTTGATCGTACACATTTGCGTGCATGATTAGTGTACGATTGAATCGGGGGCGTCACAACATGTATGCAAAGTTGACACTCTTCCAAAATAGTGGGATTAACATTAACTAAAGTCATGACCTCTCCAAACCCACTTTCAATATTATTGCAAACAATATTATCAATCTCGTATTCATCATGGGGATCAAGATCATAGGAAGAATCACCCAAATCATGATCATTGCAACAAGTAGTAGACATATCAAAACTAGCATCCCCAAGCTTAGGGTTTTGCATATTATTAGCACAATTGTCATCAAGATAATTTATAGTAAAATCATTGAAATCATGCTTTTCATTGAGGGAACTATCAAGCATGGGTGCAATAGCAACAATCTCATTTTTAACATAAGGAACTATAGCAAATTCGTCTTCATAAATATTGGCATCATGGCCACAAGAATAGCAAGCATCATGTTCATCAAGGGATATTTCAACCAAATCATCGGAATGATCATTACCTATAGATTCATGCATATCATTATTTTCTTCCAAAGCAACGATCATTCTTTCAATAGATTCTTGGACATAGACATTATGGGCAAGATTTTCATTGCAATATTTAAGTATGACGGAATTTTCAGATTTGTTGAGAGTAAAATCATACTTTTCAATCAAAGAAGCAACTTCATGAGCACCCTTAAAAACGACAAATTCTTCAATTTGTTCAATATCATAGTAGCTATAAACACCCTTTGCATAAGAAGATAAGATTTCATTATCATTGAACTCACATAGGTAGGGAAGGTGTTTTTAGGGTTCTTAGAGCAACAAGTAAAATCACACATTTCACAAAGATTCCAAGCATAGCATAGCAAACTATTTATATGATACCATAAGAGCTTCCCTTTTTCAGACAAACGATGACGCACAAAATGAGCATGCTCATCTATAGATTTCCCATCAACTAGGCTAGTTGGGGTTTCAGCACGAGCGCATAAGGATCAAAGATGATCCAAGTAGAACACTTTAAGTGGATCCATATCGATAGATTTTCAGCAAGCGAAGATGCAAGTATATAGAAGGCACAAGGAAACACAAACAAAGATACATACGGGAAGAAGGCAAACGAAAAAGAGAGGGTGAATAAAACGGCAAGGGTGAAGTGGGGGAGAGGAAAACGAGAGGCAAATGGAAACTAATGTAGTGCGAGAGATAGGGATTGTGATGAGTACTTGGTATGTTGACTTTTGCGCAGACTCCCCGGCAACGGCGCCCGAAATTCTTCTTGCTACCTCTTGAGCACTGCGTTGCATTTCCCCGAAGAGGAGAGGATGATGCAGCAAAGTAGCGTAAGTATTTCCCTCAGTTTTTGAGAACCAAGGTATCAATCCGGTAGGAGGCTATGCTCGAGTCCCTCGTACCTACACAAAAACAATAGCTCAATGCAACCAATGCGATTAGGGGTTGTCAATCCCTTCACGGTCACTTACGGGAGTGAGATCTGATAGAGATGATAGATAATATGGTATTTTTGATATAGAGATGCAAAGTGAAAAGTAAGAGGCAAAGTAAAAAAGCAAAGCAATAATAAAGTGATGGAGATTGATATGATGAGAATAGACCCGGGGGCCATAGGTTTCACTAGTGGCTTCTCTCAAGAGCATAAGTATTCTACGGTGGGTGAACAAATTACTGTTGAGCAATTGACAGAATTGAGCATAGTTATGAGAATATCTAGGAATGATCATGTATATAGGAATCACGTCCGAGACAAGTAGACCGACTCCTGCCTGCATCTACTACTATTACTCCACTCATCGACCGCTATCCAGCATGGATCTAGAGTATTAAGTTAAAAAGAGAGTAACACCTTAAGCAAGATGACATGATGTAGAGGGATAGTTTCATGCAATATGATAAAAAACCCATCTTGTTATCCTCGATGGCAACAGTATAATACGTGCCTTGCTGCCCCTTCTGTCACTTGGTAAGGACACCGCAAGATTGAACCCAAAGCTAAGCACTTCTCCCATTGCAAGAAAGACCAATCTAGTAGGCCAAACTAAATTGATAATTCGAAGAGACTTGCAAAGATAACCAATCATACATAAAAGAATTCAGAGAAGATTCAAATATTATTCATAGATAGACTTGATCATAAACCCACAATTCATCATTCTCAACAAACACACCGCAAAAAGAAGATTACATCGAATAGATCTCCATGAGAGAGGGGGAGAACATTGTATTGAGATCCAAAAAGAGAGAAGAAGCCATCTAGCTACTAACTATGGACCCGAAGGTCTGAGGTACACTACTCACACTTCATCGGAGGGGCTAGGATGATGTAGAAGCCCTCCATGATGATGGCCCCCTCCGGCGGAGCTCCGGAACAGGCCCCAAGATGGGATCTCGTGGGTACAGAAGGTTGCGGCGGTGGAATTAGGTTTTCGGCTCTGTATCTGATCGTTTGGGGGTACGTAGGTATATATAGGAGGAAGGAGTACGTCGGTGGAGCTTCGAGGGGCCCACGAGGCACGGAGGCGTGCCCTCGACCCTTGTGACCGCCTCGTGGCTTTCTTGACGGAGGGTCCAAGTCTCCTGGGTCTTATCTGATGAGAAAATCACGTTCCCGAAGGTTTCATTCCGTTAGGACTCCGTTTGATATTTTGTTTCTCCGAAACTCTGAAATAGACAAAAAACAGAAATTCTGGGCTGGGCCTCCGGTTAATAGGTTAGCCCCAAAATAATATAAAAGTGGAAAATAAAGCCCAATATAGTCCAAAACAGTAGATAATATAGCATGGAGCAATCAAAAATTATAGATACGTTGGAGACGTATCAAACCTAATATTGCTATTGTTAAAGATCTCTTGGCCGATAATATTGATGGGCATGTTATTCAATTCTGCGGTGAAACTGCTAGAATTGCTAAACCTTGTGCTAATGATAAACATAGACCCGTGGTAGGCGTGCTTGTTATTTCTATTAAAATAGGAGATCGTTGTTATCATGGCTTATGTGATATGGGTGCTAATGCTAGTGTTATACCGCATACTTTATACGAAGAAATTAAGCATGAAATTGTACCTGCTGAGATAGAAGATATTGATGTTACAATTAAACTTGCCAATAGAGATACTATTTCAGCAGTAGGGATTGTTAGAGGTGTTGAAGTCCTGTGTGGGAAAACTAAATATCCTGCTGATTTTCTTGTTCTTGGTTCCCCACAAGATAGCTTTTGTCCCACTATATTTGGTAGACCCTTCTTGAACACTGTCAATGCTAAGATAGACTGCGAAAAGAATGTCGTTACTATTGGCTTGGATGATATGATTCATGAGTTTAATTTCTCTAAATTTAGTAAACAACACCGTGAAGAAGAATTACCTAGTAAGGATGATATTATTGGTCTTGCTTCTATTGCCGTACCTCCTAGTGATCCTTTAGAACAATATTTGCTAGACCATGAAAATGACATGTTTATGAATGAAAGGAGGGAAATAGATGAAGTACACTTTAAACAGGAACCTATTCTGAAACACAATTTGCCCGTTGAAATCCTAGGGGATCCTCCTCCACCCAAGGGTGATCCCGTGTTTGAGCTTAAACCGTTTCCTGATAATCTTAAATATGCTTATTTTGATGAAAAGAAGATATATCCTGTTATTATTAGTGCTCACCTTTCAGAGCATGAAGAAGAAAGATTATTGAAAACTCTGAAGAAGCATCGTGCTGCTATTGGATACACTCTTGATGATCTTAAGGGCATTAGTCCCACTCTATGTCAACATAAAATAAATTTGGAAGAAGATGCCAAACCAGTTCGTGATCCTCAAAGACGTCTGAATCCTAAAATGAAAGAAGTGGTAAGAAAAGAAATACTAAAGCTTCTGGAGGCAGGTATAATTTATCCCGTTGCTGATAGTCAGTGGGTAAGTCATGTCCATTGTGTGCCTAAGAAGGGAGGTATTATTGTTGTTCCTAATGATAAAGATGAATTGATTCCACAAAGAATTATTACAGGTTATAGGAATTGGTAATTGATTTCCGTAAATTAAATAAGGCTACTAAGAAAGATCATTACCCCTTACCTTTTATCGATCAAATGCTAGAAAGATTATGCAAACATACACACTATTGCTTTCTAGATGGTTATTCTGGTTTCTCTCAAATACCTGTGTCAGCTAAAGATCAATCAAAGACTACTTTTACATGCCCTTTTGGTACTTTTGCTTATAGACGTATGCCTTTTGGTTTATGTAATGCACCTACTACCTTTCAAAGATGCATGATGGCTATATTCTCCAACTTCTGTGAAAAGATTTGTGAGGTTTTCATGGACGACTTTTCCGTCTATGGATCTTCTTTTGATGATTGCTTGAGCAATCTTGATCGAGTTTTGCAGAGATGTGAAGAAACTAATCTTGTCTTGAATTGGGAAAAGTGCCACTTTATGGTTAATGAAGGTATTGTCTTGGGGCATAAAGTTTTTGAAAGAGGTATTGAAGTTGATAAAGCCAAGGTTGATGCTATTGAAAAGATGCCATGTCCTAAGGACATCAAAGGTATAAGAAGTTTCCTTGGTCATGCCGGATTTTGTAGGAGGTTCATTAAGGACTTCTCAAAAATTACCCGGCCTCTGACTAATTTATTACAAAAAGATATACCATTTGTATTTGATGATGATTATGTAGAAGCATTTGAAATACTTAAGAAAGCATTGATCTCTGCACCTATTGTTCAGCCACCTGATTGGAATCTACCCTTTGAAATTATGTGTGATGCTAGTGATTATGCTGTAGGTGCTGTTCTAGGGCAAAGAGTTGATAAGAAATTAAATGTTATCCATTATGCTAGTAAGACTCTAGAAAATGCTCAAAGAAATTATGCTACTACTGAAAAGAACTCTTAGCAGTTGTATTTGCTTGTGATAAGTTCAGACCTTATATTGTTGATTCTAAAGTAACTATTCACACTGATCATGCTGCTATTAAATACCTGATGGAAAAGAAAGATGCTAAACCTAGACTTATTAGATGGGTTCTCTTGCTACAAGAATTTGATTTACATATTGTTGATAGAAAAGGAGCTGAGAACCCCGTTGCAGACAACTTGTCTAGGTTAGAAAATGTTCTTGATGACCCACTATCTATTGATGATAGCTTTCCTGATGAGCAATTAAATGTCATAAGTACCTCTCGTAGTACTCCGTGGTATGCTGATTATGCTAATTACATTGTTGCTAAATTTATATCACCTAGCTTCACATACCAACAAAAGAAAAAGTTATTCTATGATTTGAGATATTAATTTTGGGATGACCCACATCTTTATAAAGAAGGAGTAGATGGTGTTATTAGACGTTGTGTACCTGAGCATGAACAGGAACATATCCTACGCAAGTGTCACTCCGAAGCTTATGGAGGGCACCACGCTGGAGATAGAACTGCATAGGTATTGCAATCTGGTTTTTATTGGCCTACTCTCTTCAAGGGTGCTCGTAAGTTTGTTTTGTCATGTGATGAATGTCAAAGAACTGGTAATATTAGTAGACGTCAAGAAATGCCTATGAATTATTCACTTGTTATTGAACCATTTGAAGTTTGGGGCTTTGATTATATGGGACCTTTTCCTGCCTCTAATGGATATACACATATTCTAGTTGTTGTTGATTACGTTACTAAGTGGGTAGAAGCTATTCAACTAGTAGTGCTGATCATAACACTTCTATTAAAATGCTTAAAGAAGTTATTTTTCCAAGGTTTGGAGTCCCTTGATATTTAATGACGATGGTGGTTCACATTTTATTCATGGTGCTTTCCGTAAAATGCTTGCTAAGTATGATGTTAATCATAGAATTGCATCTCCTTATCACCCGCAGTCTAGTGGTCAAGTAGAATTGAGTAATAGAGAGCTCAAATTAATTTTGCAAAAGACTGTCAATAGGTCTAGAAAGAACTGGTCCAAGAAACTTGATGATGCATTATGGGCCTATAGAACTGCATATAAAAATCCTATGGGTATGTCTCCATATAAAATGGTTTATGGAAAAGCATGTCACTTACCTCTCGAACTAGAACATAAGGCTTATCGGGCTATTAAAGAGCTCAACTATGATTTCAAACTTGCCCGTGAGAAGAGGTTATTTGATATTAGCTCACTTGATGAATGGAGAACCCAAGCTTATGAAAATGCCAAGTTATTTAAAGAAAAAGTCAAAAGATGGCATGACAAAAGGATACAAAAGCATGAGTTTAATGTAGGTGATTATGTATTTTTATACAACTCTCGTTTAAGATTTTTTGCAGGAAAACTTCTTTCTAAATGGGAAGGCCCTTACGTTATCAAGGAGGTCTATCATTCCGGTGCCATAAAAATCAACAATTTCGAAGGCACAAATCCGAAGGTGGTAAACGGTCAAAGAATCAAATATTATATCTCACGTAATCCTATAAATGTTGAAACCAATGTTATTGAAATCGTAAACCTGGAGGAATACATAAGAGACACTTTCCAGAAAGTTTCAGACTCCAAAAAGGAATAGGTATGTGGTACGGTAAGTAAACCGACTCCAAAACAATTTTTAAGGGAATATTTCTTTGTTTTGGAATATTTAGAAAAATAGAAAAATAAGTAGCAGTCCGGGAAGGACACGAGGGCCCCACGAGGGTGGAGGGCGTGCCCTACCCCCCTGGGCGCGCCCCCCTACCTCGTGAGCACCTCGTGTGCCTTCTGGACTCCGTTTTCTTGCACGATACGTATTTTGGTCGGTAAAAATTCATTATATAATCTCCCGAAGGTTTTGACTCCTGTATCACGCAATTATCCTCTGTTTTTGTTTCGAGCTGTTGCGGCTGCAGATTAGAGCAAGATGTCTTCTCAGGAGTCAGTTGGGGAGAGCCGGGTGTCTAATCCGGCATCGGAACCAAGGGCAAACAGCAACGCTGACCACTTTGGGCCAGCAACGGAGGAAGAGATGGAGGCTGACTTGATGAGGGTAGATGCCATGGAGGATCAACAAGTCACTTCTCGCTTCCGAGTTGGGTTCACGATGGGGGAACTAGAGAGCTCAGCTATCCCAAACTCGGTTATCCCTTCCAATGTTAGATTTCTTTCTTATGAAAATATGAAGAGGAGTGTCACTTGTTCTCCCGCAGCTATGAAACACCCTTGGGTGCAAGGAGCTTTAGCCGTTATAGGAAAGCTTCGTAAGGAAATAATGGACCTCATGCATCAAGTCAATAAACTCGAGGAGGAGAATCGTATCCTGAGGGGCATCATCGCCAAGAATATTACACCATCACCAAAGAAGGAGACATAATCACATGGGTATGGGCACCCCCTTGGCAACTGCCAAGCTTGGGGGAGGTGCCCCGGTATCGTATCACAAACACATCTCCTATCTTTACCGTTTTTCTTAGTTCGATCCTATTAGTAGTATCTTGATCTAGTAGAATAAAGTTTATGGCATGATCTAGTTTTGAGTTTTGCTTTATGATCTCTCTATGTAATCGAGTCCGTGAGCTATATATATTAAAGATTAGTGTTGAGTCAAGGGCTTGATTATTTTGCCATGATCTTGGGTGAATAAAAGAAAAGAAGAGGAAAAGAATAAAAAGAAACAAAAGTTCATATTGATCTTATTGAGAGTAATGACTTCACACAGAAAGAGGATGATGATTAAAAGTTGTTGGGAGTTGGCAGACATAGCCTTGGTCATCGTTGCAATTAATAGGAAGTAATAAGGAAAGAGAGGTTTCACATATACATATATTATCATTGACATCTCTTATGATTGGGAGCACTCATTAAAATATGACATGCTAAAGAGTTGATGTTGGACAAGGAAGACAACGTAATGAGTTATGTTTTCTTGCATTTGAGATAAAGTATGTTGTCATGGATCATCCGACATGTTGAGCTTGCCTTTCCCCCTCATGCTAGCCAAATTCTCAGCACTAAGTAGAGATACTACTTGTGCTTCCAAAACCCTTAAACCAGCTTTGCCATGAGAGTCCACCATATCTACCTATGGATTGAGTAAGATCCTTCAAGTAAGTTGTCATCGGTGCAAAGCAATAAAAATTGCTCTAAATAAGTATGATTGATTGGTGTGGGAGAAATAAGCTTTATACGATCTTGTGATGTGGAAGAAATAAAAGCGACGGACTGCATAATAAAGGTTCATATCACAAGTGGCAATATAAAGTGACGTTCTTTCGCATTAAGATTTTGTGCATCCAACCATAAAAGTGCATGGCAACCTCTGCTTCCCTCTGCGAAGGGCCTATCTTTTATTATTATCTTCTACCTTATGCAAGAGTCATGGTGATCTTCACCTTTCCTTTTTCATTTTATCCTTTGGCAAGCACAGTATGTTGGAAAGATCCTGATACATGTACCTAATTGGATGTAGGGGAGCATGAGTTATTATTGTTGACATTACCCTTGAGGTAAAAGGTTGTGGGGCGAAACTATAAGCCCCTATCTTTGTCTATGTCCGATTAAAACTCCGTAACCACAAGTATTGTGTGAGTGTTAGCAATTATGAAGGACTAGATGATAGTTGAGTGTGTGGACTTGCTTTTAAGCTCTGACATAGACTCTTTCTGATGTTATGATAAATTGCAGTTGCTTCAATGACTGAGATTATAGTTTGTTGGTTCTCAATAAAGTTTCTGATTCATACCTTTGCATTGTGAATAGATCATCACTTGAACATAAGGAATCATATGACAATATCTATATATGTTGCTGTTATGAGAATAATCATGATGCCCTCATGTTCGTATTTTATTTTTATCGACACATCTACCTCTAAACATGGGGACATATTTATCGTTATCGGCTTTCGCTTGAGGACAAGCGAGGTCTAAGCTTGGGGGATTTGATATGTTCATTTTGCATCATGCTTTTAGATCGATATTTATTGCGTTATGGGCTGTTATTACACGTTATGTCACAATACTTATGGCTATTCTCTCTTATTTTACAAGGTTTACATAAGGAGCGAGAATGCCGGCAACTGGAATTCTAGGCTGGAAAAGGAGCAAATATTAGAGACCTATTCTGCACAACTCCAAAAGTCCTGAAACTCCATGAAAGTCATTTTTGGGAATAAAAAAATATCCAGCGGAAAAAGTTCACCAGAGGGGGGCCACCTATCCACGAGGGTGGGGGGCGCGCCCACCCCCTAGGGCGCGCCCCCTACCTCGTGGGCCCCCTGTTGGCTCTCCGATGCCCATCTTCTGCTATATGAGGTCTTTCGTCGAGGAAAAAATCATAAGCAACCTTTCGGGACGAGACTCCGCCGCCACGAGGCGGAACCAATGTAGGGCTCCGGCAGAGCTGTTCTGCCGGGGACACTTCCCGCCGGGAGGGGGAAATCAAAGCCATCGTCATCACTAATGCTCCTCTCATCGGGAGAGGGCAATCTCCATCAACATCTTCACCAGCACCATCTCATCTCCAAACCCTAGTTCATCTCTTGTATCCAATTCTTGTCTCCAAGTCCGGGATTGGTACTAGTAGGTTGCTAGTAGTGTTGATTACTCCTTGTAGTTGACGCTAGTTGGTTTATTTGGTGGAAGATCATATGTTCAGATCCTTTATGCATATTAATACCCCTCTGATTATGAACATGAATATGCTTTGTGAGTAGTTACGTTTGTTCCTGAGGACATGGGAGAAGTCTTGCTATTAGTAGTCATGTGAATTTGGTATTTGTTCGATATTTTGATGAGATGTATGTTGTCTAGCCTCTAGTGGTGTTATGTGAACGTCGACTACATAACACTTCACCATTATTTGGGCCTATAGGAAGGCATTGGGAAGTAATAAGTAGATGATGGGTTGCTAGAGTGACAGAAGCTTAAACCCTAGTTTATGCGTTGCTTCGTAAGGGGCTGATTTGGATCCACATGTTTCATGCTATGGTTAGGTTTACCTTAATACTTTTGTTGTAGTTGCGGATGATTGCAATAGAGGTTAATCATAAGTGGGATGCTTGTTCAAGTAAGAACAGCACCCAAGCACGGGTCCACCCACATAACAAATTATCATAGTACTGAACGCAAATCATATGAACGTGATGAAAACTAGCTTGACGATATTCCCATGTGTCCTCGGGAGCGCTTTTCCTTATATAAGAGTTTGTCCAGGCTTGTCCTTTGCTACAAAAAGGATTGGGCCACCTTGCTGCACTTTATTTACTTTTGTTACTTGTTGCTTGTTACAAATTATCCTATCACAAAACTATCTGTTACCACTTATTTCAATACTTGCAGAGAATACCTTGCTGAAAACCGCTTATCATTTCCTTCTGCTCCTCGTTAGGTTCGACACTCTTACTTATCGAAAGGACTACGATAGATCCCCTATACTTGTGGGTCATCAGTGATTTTTTTGTGAGGAAGAAGGAGTTTGTGGTTGCTGGAATAAGTGGAGGGGAGCCACCATGGGCCCACGAGGCAGGGGGCGCGCCGAGGGGGTGGGCGCGCCCTGGACCCTTGTGGCCAGGTGCTTGCTCCCCCTGCTATGTTCTCAATGCCAGATATTCTCAAATATTCCAGAAAAAATCATATTTCAATTTCGAGGCATTTGGAGAACTTTTATTTTCGGGGTACTTTTTTATTGCATGGA
Organism: Aegilops umbellulata; assembly: GCA_032464435.1. NCBI lineage: Eukaryota > Viridiplantae > Streptophyta > Magnoliopsida > Poales > Poaceae > Aegilops > Aegilops umbellulata. The sequence continues at coordinate 408,526,573 of CP136058.1, forward strand.
TAATTCAGAAAACTGACATAAAATACTATTTTTACTTTATTCATTCTAAATAACAAAAAGTAAAAGGAGGGTACAGAAGGTTGTGCTTTCTAACTTCATCCATCTCATGCTCATCAAAAGGAATCCACTAACAAGGTTGATCAGGTCTTGTTAACAAACTCATTTTAAATAACATGAAACCAAAGAAATTTCGAATAACACTATGTTACCTCAACGGAGATATGCACGTCCCCAATAACAAGAATATCATATCTCTTTTTGACAGTAGGAAGAGGAAATTCAAAACCTCCAAATATAATCGATGGAATTTTTCCAATAGAATTAATACTATGGACTTGAGGTTGTTTCTTCGAAAAGTGTACCGTATGCTCATTTCCATTAACATGAAAAGTGACATTGCCTTTGTTGCAATCAATAACAGCCCCTGCAGTATTCAAAAAGGGTCTTCCAAGAATAATAGACATACTATCGTCCTCGGGAATATCAAGAATAACAAAGTCCGTTAAAATAGTAACGTTTGCAACCACAACAGGCACATCATCACAAATACCGACAGGTATAGCAGTTGGTTTATCGGCCATTTGCAAAGATATTTCAGTGGGTGTCAACTTATTCAAATCAAGTCTACGATATAAAGAGAGAGGCATAACACTAAGACCGGCTCCAAGATCACATAAAGCAGTTTTAACATAATATCTTTTAATGGAGCAAGGTATAGTGGGTACTCATGGATCTCCTAGTTTCTTAGGTATTCCACCCTTAAAAGTATAATTAGCAAGCATGGTGGAAATTTCAGCTTCCTGTATCTTTCTTTTATTTGTCACAATATCTTTCATATACATAGCATAAGGATTCATTTTGAGCATATCAGTTAAACGCATACGCAAAAAGATAGGTCTAATCATTTCAGCAAAGTGCTCAAAATCCTCATCATCCTTTTTCTTGGATGGTTTGGGAGGAAAAGGCATGGGTTTCTGAACCCATGGTTCTCTTTCTTTACCGTGCTTCCTAGCAACAAAGTCTCTCTTATCATAACGTTGATTCTTTGATTGTGGGTTATCAAGATCAACGCAGGTTCAATTTCTACATCATTATCATTGCTAGGTTGAGCATCAACATGAACATCATCATTAGCATTTTCACTAGGTCCATGGTCATTACTAGATTGTGTTTCAGCATCAGAAATAGAAATATCATTGGGATTCTCAGGTGTGTCAATAACAGGTTCACTAGAAGCATGCAAAGTCCTATCATTTTTCTTTTTCTTATTTTTAGAAGGACTAGGTGCATCTAAATTATTTCTCTGAGAATCCTGCTCAATTCTCTTAGGGTGGCCCTCAGGATACATGGTTCCTGAGTCACTTTACCCTCTCTAGTTGCAACTATAACAACAAAGTCATTATTCTTACTATTCAATTCATTGAGCAAATCATTCTGAGCTTTAAGTACTTGTTCTACTTGAGTGGTAACCATAGAAGCATGTTTACTAATAAGTTTAAGTTCACCTTTAACTATAGACATATAATCACTCAGGTGTTCAATCATATAAGCATTGCGTTTTAATTCTCTACCAACATAAGCATTGAAGTTTTGTTGTTTGAAAATAAAATTATCAAACTCATCTAAGCATTGGCTACCAGACTTATAACGAGGAATATCACCTTCATCAAATCTATAGAGAGAATTTACCTTTACTACCTGTGTCGGGTTATCAAGACCATGTGTTTCTTCAATAGGTTATGAATTAAAACCATGTATTTCTTCAACAAGCGGTAAATTCTTAACATCTTCAACTTCTATGCCTTTTTCTTTCATAGATTTCTTTGCCTCTTGCATATCTTCGGGACTGAGAAATATAATACCCTTTTCTTCAGAGTTGGCTTAGGAGTTGGTTCGGGAAGTGTCCAATTATTTTCATTGGTCATCATATTATTCAATAGAATTTCAGCTTGATCCACAGTTCTTTCCTTGAAAACACAACCAGCACAACTATCCAGGTGGTCTCTGGAAGCATCGGTTAGTCCATTATAAAAGATATCAAGTATTTCATTTTTCTTGAGAGGATGATCAGGCAAAGCGTTAAGTAATTGGAGAAGCCTCCCCCAAGCTTGTGGGAGACTCTCTTCTTCAATTTGCACAAAATTATATATATCCCTTAAGGCAGCTTGTTTTTTATGAGCAGGGAAATATTTATGAGAGAAGTAATAAAACATATCCTGGGGACTACGCACACAGCCAGGATCAAGAGAATTAAACCATTAATGAGAACGGAAATATCTTAAGGATATAATGTAGCGAGTTTTCTCGTCATTAGTGAATAGGGTGGCTATATCATTTAATTTAGTAAGATGTGCCACAACAGTTTCAGATTCATAGCCATAGAAAGGATCAGACTCAACCAAAGTAATTATATCAGGATCAACAGAGAATTCATAATCCTTATCAGTAACAAAGATAGGTGAAGTAGCATAAGCAGGATCATATTTCATTCTAGCATTCAGAGATTTTTGTTTCAACTTGGCTAATAATTTCTTAAGATCACTTGTATCATTGCAAGCAAGAAAGTCTCTAGCAGTTTCTTCATCCATCACATAGCCCTCAGGCACAACAGGCAATTCATATCTAGGGGGGAATCTTCATCATCACTTTCATCAATATTATCAGTTTCAATAATTTCATACTCTCCAGCCCTAGCAAGTTGTTCATCGAGAAATTCACCAAGTGGCACAGTAGTATCAAGCATAGAAGTAGTTTCATCATAAGCATCATGCATAGCAGAAGTGGCATCATCAATAACATGCGACATATCAAAATTAATAGCAGAAGCAGGTTTAGGTGTCGCAAGCTTACTCAAAACAGAAGGTGAATCAAGTGCAGAGCTAGATGGCAGTTCCTTACCTCCCCTCGTAGTTGAGGGAAAAATCTTAGTTCTTTTGTCTTTCAAGTTCTTCATAGTGACCGGCAGATATAAATCCCAAGTGACTCAAAGAATAGAGCTATGCTCCCCGGCAACGGCGCCAAAAAATAGTCTTGATAACCCACAAGTATAGGGGATCGCAACAGTTTTCGAGGGTAGAGTATTCAACCCAAATTTATTGATTCGACACAAGGGGAGCCAAAGAATATTCTCAAGTATTAGCAGTTGAGTTGTCAATTCAACCACACCTGGATAACTTAGTATCTGTAGCAAAGTATTTAGTAGCAAAGTATTTAGTAGCAAAGTAATATGGAAGTAACGGTAACAGTGGCAAAAGTAACAGTGATAGTTTTGTAGTGATTGTAACAGTAGCAACGGAAAAGTAAATAAGCGGAGAACAACATGTGAAAAGCTCGTATGCATTGGATCGATGATGGAGAATTATGCCGGATGCGGTTCATCATGTAACAGTCATAACATAGGGTGACATAGAACTAGCTGCAATTCATCAATGTAATGTAGGCATGTATTCCGAATATAGTCATACGTGCTTATGGAAAAGAACTTGCATGACATCTTTTGTCCTACCCTCCCGTGGCAGCGGGGTCCTAATGGAAACTAAGGGATATTAAGGCCTCCTTTTAATAGAGTACCGAACCAAAGCATTAACACATAGTGAATACATGAACTCCTCAAATTATGGTCATCACCGGGAGTGGTCCCGATTATTGTCACTTTGGGGTTGCCGGATCATAACACATAGTAGGTGACTATAGACTTGCAAGATAGGATCAAGAACTCACATATATTCATGAAAACAAAATAGGTTCAGATCTGAAATCATGGCACTCGGGCCCTAGTGACAAGCATTAAGCATAGCAAAGTCATAGCAACATCAATCTCAGAACATAGTGGATACTAGGGATCAAACCCTAACAAAACTAACTCGATTACATGATAAATCTCATCCAACCCATTACCATCCAGCAATCCTATGATGGGATTACTCACGCACAGCGGTGAGCATCATGAAATTGGTGATGGAGGATGGTTGATGATGACAATGGCGACGGATTCCCCTCTCCAGAGCCCCGAACGGACTCCAGATCAGCCCTCCCAAGAGAGATTAGGGCTTGGTGGTGGCTCCGTAACAAAAAACGCGATGAATCCTTCTCTCTGATTTTTTTTCTCCCCGAACACGAATATATAGAGTTGGAGTTGAGGTCGGTGGAGCTCCAAGGGGCCCACGAGGTAGGGGGCACGCCCAGGGGGGCAGGCGCGCCTCCCACCCTCGTGGATAGGGTGTGGCCCCCCTGGCATTGATTCTTTCGCCAGTATTTTTTATTATTTCCAAAAATAATCTCTGTGAAGTTTCAAGTCATTTCGAGAACTTTTGTTTCTGCACAAAAATAACACTATGGCAATTCTGCTGAAAACAGCATCAGTCCGGGTTAGTTCCATTCAAATCATGCAAGTTAGAGTCCAAAACAAGGGCAAAAGTGTTTGGAAAAGTAGATACGACGGAGACGTATCACCGAACTATACTGTAGAAGTGTTCGGACTTTGTTGCCATACTATGGAGCGTAGTGAAGCCCCTGGCCAATTAAAGCGTACCAAAGTGTACGTGTGCAATCGATAAGAATAACGAAATAAAATGAAATTGTAGGCTAGTGCCACATAAGTTGGGCCACGAACAGTTCTTGTTATAATTTGATTGATACGTCAAAACATATTTGTACAAATGTGCGATAAGCAACCTGGGTATTTAACATGCCAAGGCCAAGGGGCAGCTGCGTGCGGGTCCTAAAAACAAGTAGGACGATCGTCGAAGAGAACGCCTAGAGATTCCCCCACATGTCTGTGCCGCCTGCCACCTTGGTGTATCCGTCCTTCGAAAGGACTGATGATTAGACCGCTGCTAGGGGCCTATGGAAAAAGAAACCTAAAAAAAGATAAAATGAAAAGTGAAAGTATGTGTGTCCGGGTAAGGTCGAAGCCGTATTGTGGACCACAGTCTGGTTATGCCTCCGTCTCTGCCCATGGTATTTTGAGTGCGTAGTTATGTACGCGCGGTACGTATGCCGCCATTTGGTCAGGACTGAGATGGAGGCCAAATTTCTAGTCTGACTCCTGACGAGTCGGACTGTCAAGCTGCAGAGTAGTCCGGACTCGTTTGACAGTGTCCGGGAGCTTGGCCACTGAATTAAAATTCTTCCTTAAAAGGCCGCTCTGTACTTCCGCTGCTAGGGCCGCGGTGTGTTCTTCAGTACGGAGGGAACGCTCCATGTTTCCATTGACTGTTATGACCCCGCGTGGTCTGGGCATCTTGAGCTTGAGATAAGCATAGTGTGGAACCGCATTAAATCGAGCGAATGCGGTTCGTCCGAGCAGTGCGTGATAGCCACTGCGGAAGGGGACGATATCAAAGATCAACTCTTCGCTTCTGAAGTTATCCGGGGACCCAAAGACAACTTCCAGTGTGATTGAGCCCGTACAACGGGCCTCTACACCTGGTATGACTCCTTTAAATGTAGTTTTAGTGGGCTTGATCCTTGATGGATCGATGCCCATTTTGTGCATTGTATCCTGATAGAGCAAGTTGAGGCTGCTGCCACCGTCCATGAGGACTCGTGTCAGGTGGAATCCATCAATTATTGGGTCGAGGACCAGTGCAGCTAAACCGCCATGACGGATACTAGTCGGATGATCCCTGCGATCGAAGGTGATCGGGCATGACGACCATGGATTAAATTTTGGGGCGACTGGCTCTATTGCATAGACGTCCCTGAGCGTGCGCTTGCGCTCCCTCTTGGGGATATGGGTAACGTATATCATGTTCACCGTTTTGACCTGAGGGGGAAAATTCTTCTGTCCCCCTGTGTTTGGTGGGCGGGGCTCCTCGTCATCGTCCTTGCTTTGCGACCCCTTCTCCTTGTTCTCGGCATTTATCTTGCCGACCTGTTTAAAAACCCAGCAACTCATGTTGGTGTGATTGGCTAGTTTATCGGGGGTGCCGTGTATCTGGCATGGACGATCGAGTATGCGGTCCAAGCTGGATGAGCCAGAATTGTTCCTTTTGAACGGCTTCTTCCGGTGGCCGGACGTGGAGCCACTGAATCCGGCGTTAACTGCCATGTCATCGGTATTATCACCATTGCCTCGACGCTTGTGTCTATTGCGTCGGGGCTTGCCGTTGCTATTTCTGGCTTCCGAAGTGCCAGGTTCGCTTGCATTGTTATTGCTACGGGCTAGCCAGCTATCTTCGCCCACGCAAAAGCGGGTCATGAGCTCTGTGAGGGCTGCCATGGACTTCCGCTTTTCTTGGCCGAGGTGTCGGGCGAGCCATTTGTCTCGGATGCTATGTTTAAAGGCCACTAGGGCTTCGGCATCCGGACAGTCGATGATCTGGTTCTTTTTCGTTAAGAAGCTAGTCCAGAATTTCCTGGCTAACTCTCCGGGCTGTTGAATTATGTGACTTAAGTTTTCGGGGTCTTGTCGGCATTCGAAGGTCGGACATATGTCCTTGGAAGTTGTCAAGGAAGGCTTCTTCCAAGTCTTACCAGCTGCCAATGGAGTTTTCGGGCAGACTATTCAACCAATGTCGAGCTGGTCCTTTGAGTTTTAGTGGGAGGTATTTGACGGCATGGAGATCATCACCGTGGGCCATATGAATATGGAGAAGAAAATCCTCGATCCATATCGCGAGGTCTGTTGTCCCATCATATGATTCGATGTTTACGGGTTTAAACCCTTCTGGGAATTTGTGCTCCATTACCTCGTCAGTGAAGCAAAGGGGGTGTGTGGCGCCTCTATATCGGGCCACGTCGTGACATAGCTTGGATGGAGTCCGTCTGCGGTTCTCGGCCCGGGCGTGATTATGATTGTTGCGTCCGGCTAGGTAGTCATTGTCGCATGTCGGGGCACGCCCCCGCGATACATAGATCAATATGTTCTGACCTGCTCTACTGTCCAAGTCCTACCGCAGGTCATATGTATGTACCCGAGCTGTTTTCTCTCTGCCTTTACAGTGAGGTAGTACGGGCTGGTGTTCAGCTTGAGTTATCGCTTTGTCCCGGCCATGTGGTGGTCGGTCAGCCGCATTGCGCGATGATGGTACGGGCTCCGGCGCCTCATCATCGAACTGAGATAGCAATTTGTGCTTCGGACAACTTTTGGCTGGGCACTCGAGGCTGTATTCCTCGGCTTCCAGGACATTAGTCCATCTATCTTTGAGCAGATCTTGATCAGCTTGAAGCTGCTGCTGTTGCTGCTTTTTCAGGCTCCTTGCAGTGGCTATTAGCCGACGCTTAAAGCGCTCCTGCTCGAGGGGTTCCTCAGGCACGATGAAATCCTCGTTGCTGAGGCTCACCTCATCCTCAGAAAGCGGAAGATAATTACTGTCCTCCGAGTCTTCGTTTATGGCCTATTTATCAGGGCTAACTTGCTCGTCTTCCCATTCATCTTGGCTCAACGGGGTCTTCATTATCTTCGGCATCGTCCAGAGTATTGTTTTCTCCTGTGCCGGTATTGCCGTCTTTTCCACAACGTGACTTGCAGCAGCGCCGCTATCGTCGGCGCTTTGGCTGTATCTCAGGAGGTTTATCCTTGACTGGGTCTTCCTTGTCGTCGCCGCTATTCTCTTTGGGTGTATCCACCATGTATACGTCATACGAGGAAGTGGCCGTCCAACGTCCGATAAACGGCGGGTTGTGGGCCTCCACTTCTCCGGCATCGTCGTCCATACCGTCGATGTCTTCGGAGCCGTAATCGAGCATGTCGGTTAAGTCCTCGACAGTGGCTATGAAGTGGGAGGTGGGTGGGAAGCGAAGTTCTCCGTCATCAACCCCTAGTTCAAACCGGATATAATTCGGCTGTGAGTCTCCTGCTAAGGAGAGGGTTTTTAATGAGTTCAGCACATCGCCTAAAGGTGAGTGCCGGAAGATGTCCGTGACGCTGAATTTGACGACCGACGCCTGATCGGGCTCGACGGACGCGGGTACGCGTGGTTTGGAACCTGTGGCCGGAGACGAATCCGAGGTTCCGGTGATGCAGGTTATGCCCAGGATTGGGTCTGTGTGTGGCTCCCGTGGCGGAGTTGAGCTTCCCGTCCTCGGATGGCGCAATCTGCTCCGGATCTAGGGCCGGAGCATTTACAGGTGCTATCTCCTGGGTATGGTCCGATGACAGATTTAGGTCATGCTCATCGCGGTGGAAGGGAGCGGCTTTCGTGGGCTCGAATCCGTCGTAGATCAAGTCTCCGCGGGTATCAGCAACGTAGTTCAAGCTTACAAACCTGACTTGATGGCCAGGGGCATAGTTGTCGATCTGCTCTAGATGGCCAAGCAAGTTGGCCCGCAGTGCGAAGCCGCCGAATACGAAGATCTGTCCGGGGAGAAAAACTTCCCCCTGGACATCATTGTCGTAGATGATTGACGGGGCCATCGAACCTCTTGAAGACGACTCAGCGGAACTCTCAATGAAAGCACCAATGCCGGTGTCAAAACCGGCGGATCTCGGGTAGGGGGTCCCGAACTGTGCGTCAAAGGTCGATGGTAACAGGAGACAGGGGACACGATGTTTACCCAGGTTCGGGCCCTCTCTATGGAGGTAATACCCTACTTCCTGCTTGATTAATCTTGATGAATATGAGTATTGCAAGAGTTGATCTACCACGAGATCATAATGGCTAAAACCCTAGAAGTCTAGCCTGTATGATTATGATTGTCCCTATGGACTAAACCCTCCGGTTTATATAGACACCGAAGGGGACTAGGGTTGTACAAAGTCGGTTACAGAGAAAGGAATCTTCATATTCGGATGCCAAGCTTGCCTTCCACGCCAAGGAGAGTCCCATCCGGACACAGGTGAGAGTCTTCGGTCTTGTATCTTCACAGCCCATTAGTCAAGCCATGTCGAACAGGCCGGACGCCCGAGGACCCCTTAGTCCAGGACTCCCCCCCCCCCCCCGGCAAAGATATGGACCTTATTGGGCCAAGGGCGGGGCAGACCAGCCCCTGGTGGGCTGTTGTGCCCCCATATTAGCCGACCTATGTGGAGAAAGGAAAAGGGGAGGAGGAAAGGAAATAGAGGCAATAGGATTCCCCCTTCCTTTCCCCTCTCCCCTCTTTCCTTCCCCCTCCGAATAGTAATAGGAAAGGGGGAAGGCTGAATTGGGAGGTGCCCAAGTAGGATTCCTCCTACTTGGGGCGCCCCCTTGGCTGCCTATCCTCCCCTCCAACCTATATATATGAGGGGGGCACCGCTAGAACACAAAAAAAACATTGTTAGCCGTGTGCGGCGCCCCCCTCCATAGTTTACGCCTCCGGTCATATTCACGTAGTGCTTAGGCGAAGCCCTGCGCGGATCACTTCACCATCACCGTCACCACGCCGTCGTGCTGGCGGAACTCTCCCTCGACACTTTGCTGGATCAAGAGTCTAAGGGACGTCATCAAGCTGAACGTGCGTAGAACTCGGAGGTGCCACGTTCGGTGCTTGATCGGTCGGAACGAGAAGAAGTTCGACTACATCAACCACGTTGTCAAACGCTTCCGCTTTCGGTCTACGAGGGTACGTGGACACACTCTCCCCCTCTCGTTGCTATGCATCTCCTAGATAGATCTTGCGTGATTGTAGGAAATATTTTGAAATTGCATGCTACATTCCCCAACAAATGTAAGTCCCAGGTATGTTGCACTAGAGAATGCCAGTGAGTGGCACCATAGTAGAACACTTTGATCCGAGCTATGTGGCTTTTGCTTTTCAATGAAAAGGCGAAAAGGCAAGATCATAATTGTTTCGCGATGTATTATGACGCATTCAATACTTTAGTTAAATCATCATGTTTCAGAACTGAAATGTAATCGGTTCCATTGATGGAATCTGTAGAATATCTTTTCTGCTAATGTTTCCATTTGATTATTTTCTATAATTTACAAACATGCCCTGCAAAAATGTCACTGCGTAAGTTCAGTGCCAACTCTACACCAAAGTACTTGATGGCGCCATGTTGCTTTGGTATCAGCATACATCTCCTAGCCACTGAAAGGGCGAAACACCTTGTATGCGTTGACCATGTAGGCGATTGATCCCATGCTCTTAAATTGTTGTTGTCTTTCCTTCTATTTGCAACAACCCACTTGAGGCAATAGATGAATGGTGTGTTTAAATACATTTCTCTCGATGTATCAGTCTTGTATCTCCTATCAGTACTTTAGGAAAGGTAACCATTTGTTTATCCATGCATTTTAGGTAAATATTTATGTGGATTTGGTTGCAACATGTGTCGCATGTTGCCTTTTGTATATGCTCTAGGATAAATTTACCGTTGTGTCGTCCCTTTCTCTCTATGCCTTCGAAAAGGCTATAACAATTGAACAACATTGTTAGTTCCATGGCATGCCTTCCTGTTGCTGAAGATGCCAACTGTTCATGGTGTGCCTTTCTTACATGGTCGGATTGAGGTACACCATGGAGTTTAGTATATTCTTAATAGGGTAAATTGGTGCTTCAACTCTTGTCCTCCCTTCTATTGTTGTGTAGTGATATGTCTGCCCATATACTCGCTAAATTATTTTAGATAATTTGATTAAGTAACTAATTTGTGTTCTCGTTCATTTATTTATTACCTTGTGTAGCGTTGATGCTGGTGTGCCCAATGAATTATATACATACTACTATGTGCCTTAATTACTTTTCATCTTTCCATATCTCTTCAGGTGTGTTATTGTGTGCCAATTTCACCGTACCCATCATTGTTACTGTGATTGCTAAGTTCCTTTGGTTCTACGAGTTCTAGGATGAGATTAGGTTTACTAATGTAAACCCCCTTGATGTTTCCTCTCTACTCTTGCATTTTTTTCTTATGGTCTACAGCTTTTGCGGATCCTTTATGTGCTCATATATTTATTGATCTTTCTTACAGACCGAGATGAGCATCCCAAAGGAAGTACACTTACCCCCTTAAAAAGGTTCATATCTTCCAAATTTCATTTATATGACAATGGTGCAATGTTTACATATTGTTTCAGATTTGGTTTTGGATAGTTATAGGTACGCCATTGATTATTTGTTGCAATTCCAGTATATAGTAAGTAGTCTATTGTTGGTTTTAATTTGAGACTCCATACCATAAGTAGCCAATTTAGATCAGTAATTACTTGCATAGCAAGCCCTTTCTTTCATAGTACCATGAACATGCTTGTGGGTTTTTCTTTAGCATAGGATGTTGTGATATACAATAGCATCACGCTAGATGGATCTAGAAAGTGCAATTATGGTCCTTACATATTTGAGCATTTTATTTACTTTGTTATGCAAATGCAACTGCTATGACTGAAGTAAGGAGGCTCGGCTACTTTAATCATATAAATAGTGTTGTTAACCATCTCCTGTCCTTGAAAAAGGAGAAGGCCTGACTAATCATATGAATATTGTTGTTTACAGTCTCGCGGCCTTGGCTTGGGTTGCATTCTTGAAAAAAGATTGTGGTTAGTGAAATTGCTTCGTTGGTTTTGATTTTGTAGTCCCGTCAAAGTTATATGAGTTTTTCCCCTGATTTCCTTCTATTCTTCCTCTCTGTAAGGCATGAGTTTCCCAACAGCAGATGGCGGAGAGAGTTAGTACATGTTGAAGGACATGAGAAGCCTCTCATACTCGTCGATGGCCTCCACTGCCATATGACCGAGCCTGGAGCGGCGATCGATCTTCCGTCCACACAAGGCCGCTGCTAGCCTGCTCTTCTAATTCCTCATCGAGCCTAGGACCCATAGGCAGGACGACAAAAAAAGGCAGCACCGAGCCACCACCACCACCAATGGCGAGCTCGTCAACCTGGCTGGTCTAGGTTCCTGCTCACAGCGAGGTGGCTACGGTGGCGGTTGCCCTGATTGGTGAAGTGACATGGGAGGACCCAGCTGCTACTGATGTGACGAACATAAACACACAAGAGCAGGTGAGAATACTCTACATTCGCTATGAATCATTGCTAATTATCTGTCGTACTACTTTTGTTCTAGGTTTGATACCACTCGTTCTGATACCGAAAAAAAAGAGGTGGAAATTTCAGAGTAGGTAGAGTATATAACTAGAGATGATGCAATCATATGTGTGTTAGACAATGCTAGTACTTCACGTTATTGAATTCATACGTCATCCAATTGCTTCAAAAGTTTGAACTGATGGAAGGAGACAGGCAATATATTTCAACACTTTCCCTTACGTCTAGGCTATTTTACTCCTTAGACATGGAATCGATATATGTCGCATAATCATTTTCTTAATACTGCATTAGCAGGGTCTTGAACTCATGACATCTTGGCTCAGATACCATATTGAATTCATGCTCCAGCAAGTTGCTGCAAAAGTACGAATTGATGAAGAGAGACGGGCAATATATTTCAACACATGTAACCTATAAGAATCCATTTTTAAATGTGTTGGTTTTGCACAGCTCTGTCTTACTATTCCAGTTAGCTAGGAAGTTGCATATACGGGCACTTTCATGTTCCTGTACCCTAAATTTGATGAAATAACACCACATAATACAAACGATAAAGTGGAAGGGGTGCATAGCTATCTAGCACCATGGAAATTCCTCTCAAGGGGCGCACCATGTGCGCGCCCCAACCAGTAGTAAGTTACTACTAGGTTGGAGTATGGGTTAGTTCACATTGATATCATAGGCTAGTGTAGTTGGAAGTAGATGAAAGTTTATAAAAGCCTTTCAACATGTGATTTAATTTTAAAGAGTTTGATGCAAGAAATATAACGATAAAAAGGGTTTGTAATTTAGACTCACGGTTCATGAGATATTTTAGTTTTAAAAAGACAAATGTAGAAAAGAGCACACATGGCCAATTTAACATTCCTCGGGCGTGAATGTGAAACTCTTTGATGCCCGACAAGTGATGCCCATGTGCTCCAACATTTGTAATCACGAGAATATCTGTGAACCGACCTGCTGTTGGATAGTTAGAAGGACAGCGGTATCTTCAATCCATTCGAGATTAAGTCCTAAACTTGACATTGATGCTTACATTTTTCTTGATTTATTTCATGTCTTTCAGTGATGTGCGTTCAGTGGGAGGAGATATTTCCGTTGAGTGCGAAGACGTCTGTGACGACTTCGACAATCTCCAAATGATATGCCGGCTCAGTCTCTCAACGGAGCACATAGAAATAGAGTGTGCGTACTTATATTCATACGGTATGTATGTGCATATATACTTATGAGCGTTTGTGTCTATAATGTGTTAGAAAAAATCACGAGCAAAATTTGGATTTCTATTGGACCGTCCAAGGCCCGTGGAAAGTCGTTGGTTTATGTCGGAAACTCGGAATCGTCCATGTTAACATCGCTATTATCACCACGCACACCCAGCTGATCCATCCCCAATTCGACCATCAGAGAAAAAAAAGATCCACCCCCAATTCGAGCTCCACCTCCACCGAACCCTCAATCCCACCCCCCACCCAACAATGGATCCGGCCGCCGCCGCCGCACGGCGGCAGGCGGACAAGTGGATGAGCGTTGCCGAGAAGCTCCTCATGGCGAAGGACCTCGAGGGCTGCAAGGAGTTCTCCTCCCAGGCCATCGCCGCCGACCCCCGTACCCCGGGCGCCGAGGATCTCTACGCCGCCGCCGACGTCCTCCTGGCGTCCCAGCGCCGCCGCTTACCCAGCGGCCAGCCCGATCCGTACGCCGTTCTCGGCCTCGACCCTGCCAAGCCCGCGTCGCGCCTCCCGGACGTCGTCCATTCCAAGTTCCGCCGGCTCTCCCTCCTCCTCAACCGGTCCCACCCCGACCGCCCCTGCTCGGTGTACGTCGCCGAGGCTGCCCGCCTCGTCGCCGATGCCTGGGCCTTCCTCTCCAACGCCGGACTTAAGGCCGCCCTCGACGCCGAACTCGATGCAGCCGCTGCACCTCGCGCACCGATGCAACAGCCCGCGGTGGAGAGGAGGCCGCAGCCGTTGCCGCCTCCACAGCAGAGCCCGGTATGGGCAGCTCCCCAGCCACGGCCACCTCCACAGCGGATCCCGGTGCGGCCAGCTCCCCAGCCAACGCCGCCTCCACAGCCGAGTTCGCTGCGAGCTGCTACCCAGACACCCCCGCCTCCACAGCCGAGTTCGCTGCGAGCAGCTACCCAGACGCCGCCGCCTCCACAGCCGAGCCCGCTGCAACCAGCTACCCAGCCACAGCCATCTCCACAGCCGAGCCGGCTGCAAGCAGCTACCAGGCCACCGCCGTCTCCACAGCCAAGTCCGTCGCAAGCAGCTACCAAGCCACCACCGTCTCCACAGCCAAGTCCGCTGCAACCAGCTACCCAGCCACCGCCGCCTCCACAACCGAGTCCGCTGCAAGCAGCTTCCCAGCCACCCGCCAGAGCAGCGACTCCGCCGGTGGAGTCTGGCACATTGCCTGCGTCGACGTTCTGGACATTGTGCAAGGGGTGCTCCCATATTCACCAGTATGATCGCCTCTACGAGGCGCGCAAACTGAAGTGCTGCAGCTGCCACCAGCCATTTGTAGCTGAGGCAATGCCGGAGCCGCCGCCCATTGTGCCGGGCACTGACATGTATTACTGTACCTGGGGCTTCTTCCCCATTGGGTTCCCCGGGTGCCCTGGCTTCTCTGATCTGGTCAATCCTCAGCCACAGGGATCAGGTCAGCTGAATGTGCCATGGCTTGGAGCCAATGGTAGGGTTGCTGCTGAGAATGGGACTCCCATTACCATAGGTGCTGCAAGGGAGGAGCCAGTGGCATCTGAACCTTCGCCGGAACCTTTAATGCGCACGAGAGTGGAGGTGCCACTGGTACCGGAACCTGCGCCAGAACCTTTAATGCGCATGAGAGTGGGGGTGCCAGCCGTGCCGGAACCTGTGATGCCCACAAGAGTGGAGGTTCCAGCCGCGCCGGAACCTGTGATGCCCACGAGAGTGGAGGTGCCTGCTGCGCCGGAACCTGTACAGCCCACGAGAGTGAAGTCAGTGAAAGTGGGAGCAAAGAAGCGTGGTCGACCCAAAGGCAGCAAGAACAAGAAGAATTTGCGAGTTGTGACTTGATAGCGATGAAGATGATTGGCATGGCATGATCATAGGTCAGATCGGGTTAGTTCGGCTATTAATTTCATCCTGTTGTCGTCGACTGAAGCATTTGCTCTGTTGGTTGAATACTACTCATTGACAGTATCTACATGAGGAGCATGGCTACTTTAGTGATGGAATAAGTTATTTGTTTACCGGGTAGTCTTTTAGTTGATGAGTTGTGTGACCGTTCTTGCCATTTATGCTTTAGATGATGTAGCTGTTGTATGCTGTCCAATTTCATGACTCTCCTTGAGCTAGCCTTGTGGATCCGAGATTCCTGGGGATTGCTCTTTGTTAACTGAGCAGTGTACATTCAAATAATGTGCTGCAATAATCGGACAGCTGATGTTATGTGTTTCTTCTCCAGTTTAGTTTGTGCAAGCTGTGTTGTCCTTTTGACTTTTATTAGTAGCTACTTTTGGTCTCGTTCCTCACATGGTGTGCCTGGTGAGGGCCAATGTTTTGACATGTTACCTACTTACCTAGATCCACATCAGAGGTCGGCTTGAATACTTGCAGAGGTCAAATGAGCAAGTTATGTGAGACTGCAAGTGTTTCATCTTTGAAGTATTCATGTTATTGTCCGGGTCTCTGAACTGAATTGGGTTGTCTTAACTGTAGCTCTGATTCAGTTTCAGCTTGAGTTGCAATTTGACTTTGATTCTATCTGGAAGAGGACTCTGAAAAGAGAATTGTTGGAGTGGCTATATATGAATTGGTTGGCCAAACTGTAGCCTGATTGTCTCTGAACTGAATTGGGTTGGCTGAACTGTACCTGGGACAATCAGCTTGAATTTGAATCTTACTACTATGATTCTCTCTGAAAGAGGACCCTGAAAAGAGAATCATTGGCTATATTATGGTGAATTCGAGTCTGACCGTGATTCTCGCTGAAATAGAATTGTTGGCTATATGTATGGTGCTGCCAAATATGAAGGGGGCACGGCAACACCATTTTTGAACAAAGCGTCAGTACTTTCCTGTTAGAAATATGTTGTGGTCTACCCCCTATTCCTCCGCGCTTTTCCGTGGTGCCGCTTACAATCGCATATCCGAGGCTAGGGGGTAGGGACCTTCTTATACTGCGTTTCCAAAGAGTCCGTCTGTTATACAGTTATAAGATTTCTAGTCTTTAAACTAGTTTCCGGATAGAGTCCAGAACAAACTATCAACCACGATATAATTTGTCTATTAACGGTTCCTATCCGTCGAGTCCCCGAAGCACGCGCATGTGAGCAACGCGTCATAATAGAGTATAAATTCCTCTATTTATGTAGATCAACATTAGGGCTGTAATCTAATTACACGATCTAGCTTCTTCCAATTATCCGGATAGTCTTTCCAATATTTAAAGCATATTGTATGTAACGCCCTCGATGCGGCTATATCTCCCACGTGTCGAGGCACGACTTAGAGGCATAACCGCATTGAAAGCAATGTCGCAAGTGAGGTAATCTTCACACAATCCATGTAATAAATAAAGGGGAAAGATACATAGTTGGCTTACAATCGCCACTTCACACAAGTACATAAATAACATCCATCATACAGATTACACTTAAGGTCCGACTACGGTACCAAAATGAAAGAAGACTACCCCAAATGCTAAACAGATCCCCCGGATCACCCCAACTGGGCTCCACTACTGATCATCTGGAAAAGAAACATAGTAACGGCCACGTTCCTCGTCGAACTCCCAAGTGAGCTCGGTCGCGTCATCTGCACTGGCATCATTGGTACCTGCAACTGTGGTGATAATATCTGTGAGTCACGGGGACTCAGCAATCTCACACCCGCGAGATCAAGACTATTTAAGCTTAAAGGTGGGAAAGGGGTTTGTGAGGTGGAGCTGCAGCAAGCGACTAGCATATGGTGGCTACGACGCAAAAGAGAGCGAGAAGAGAAGGCAAAGCACGATCGTAAAACTAGTAGTGATCAAGAAGTGATCCTGAAACAACCTACGTCAGGCATAACTCCAACAACCGTGTTCACCTCCCGGACCCCGCCGAGAAGAGACCATCACGGTTACACACGCGGTTGATGTGTTTTAGTTAAGGTCAACTTCGGGTTTTCTACAACCGGACATCAACAAATTCCCATCTGCCTCATAACCGCGGGCACGGCTTTCGAAAGATAATACCCTGCAGGGGAGTCCCAACTTAGCCCATTATAAGCTCTCACGGTCAACGAAGGATATTCCTTCTACCGGGAAGACCCGATCAGACTCGGAATCCCGGACTACAAGACATCTCGGCAGTAATAACACAAGTCCAGCAAAGCCGCCCGATTGTGCCGACAAATCCTGATAGGAGCTGCACATATCACGGTCTCAGGGCACATCCGGATGAGCAGTCCGTACAACTAAAACCAGCCCTCGAGTTGCCCCGAGGTGGCGCTGCAAAGGGCTCTAGTTTGGACCAGCAATCGAAGGAGAACTGGCCCGGGGGGGGGGGGGGTTAAAATAAGATGACCCTTGAGTCTGCAGAACCCAAGGGAAAAAGGCTAGGTGGCGAATGGTAAAACCAATGTTGGGCCTTGCTGGAAGAGTCTTATTCAAAGCGAACTGTCAAGGGGGTCCCATAAATCACCCAACCGTGTAAGGAACGCAAACTCCGGGAACATAACACCGGTATGACGGAAACTAGGGTGGCAAGAGTGGAACAAAACACCAGGCATAAGGCCGAGCCTTCCACCCTTTACCAAGTATATAGATGCATTAATTAAATAAGAGGTATTGTGATATCCCAACAAGTAAACATGTTCCAACAAGGAACAACAAGATCATGTTCCAACAAGGAACAAACTTCATCTTCACCTGCAACTAGCAACGTTATAAGAGGGGCTGAGCAAAGCAGTAACATAGCCAAACAACGGTTTGCTAGGACATGGATGGTTAGGGGCTGACAAGGCAATATAGGAGGCATGATATCGCAAGTGGTAGGTATCGCAGCATGGGCATAGCAAAAGAGCGAGCAATCTAGCAAGCAAAGATAGAAGTGATTTCGAGGGTATGGTCATCTTGCCTGCAAGGTTCTCAGAGTTGTCGAAAGCTTGGTCCTCGAAAGCGTTCTCAACAGGTTCCTCGTTCACGTACTCGTCTCCCGGCTCTACCCAAGACAAGAGAACAAGCAAAGGAACCAAAATCAACCACGATGCAATGCGCAAGCAACATGATGCAAAAACATGGCATGATATGCGAGAGGTGATATGCAATGCGTATGCGTGCTCCGGAAGGACAAGGGTGAACAAGTCATAATCTTGGCAAACCAAGTATGCCACTGGATAGGCGAGGTGATTTCGGTTGAAATCGATATAAAGTTCACCGGAATCGGATGCACGGTTTGCAAATGGCAAGCAATACAAGAATGACACGAATCTGCCATTAACAGCATGATGCTACTTAGCAAGCAACAAATAATTAAGTTACTGCATCCAAACATGGCAACAAATCATATGACAGTAATCCACACAAGATGCACGATAAAAGATGAACACTGAGCTACGGCTAGTTAACATCATTACAGGTCCAAACAAGCATGGCAAAAGTGCACAAGATAACAGGTTCTCAGACTTAGTGAAATTAACAACATAGCAGAAAACTAACATCAGGATGACATGTTCAGAGCAACGAAACAACATGCTACAGGTTCATAACATAGCAAAGTAAGGCACGGTATGAATATACACATAGCACTTGACAAAAGTCTCTTACTGATCATAAGCTAAAAGGGATAAGAAAATACGATTACACCCATGTCAAATAAGCAAGTTTCGTTACAGGTTTCAGACTCAGCAGAAAACTGGACATGACAAAAACAGATAACGACTAGGCATGTTCGTGAGCTAGACGCACTCACTACAGAGCATTGCATGATAAAATAAGCATACATACATCAAGAAGACATGGCATAGTAACTATACATGGCAAGAATAACATCATATCATGCAAGGATCAACTACACCAAGCTTGGCAAAATCGAATAACACGTAAACAATCTGCCAGCAACATTTTGTAGCAAAAGTGGAGCTCGATTGATTCAAGCTATGGCACTCCATAATTACAAACAAAGGCATGGATGGATTGAGAAAATCCTAAAGTTCAAAACACCCTTCCTGATCATGCTCAAAATATGCATGGATCTCTCGGAAACAACATGAATACATGGCATGAAAATAACAACAGTCAGGGACTTAGTGGAATTACTAAGTCTCTGAAATCAGCAACATCAAGTGACCTAGTTTGCATGCTTGTGCTAGTCACCACATAGATCACAAAAATACATGGCAAAATTCTCTGGAAAGTTAACATGGCATATTACAAAACTCATGTAGGACACAACTTCATAGGAGGTACACATCAATCATGGCAAAAATGACAAAAGTGCATGTTCAGATAAGATCCAGCAATAAACATCAACTAGCCCTCTTCTAATAGCATTTAGGGCATCAAGATGACCTCAAATAAAAATGATGCAATGGAAAGAAATTATGTATTCTTCGAGGTGAACAATTTGACATATTATACACGTGGAACGTAGCTATGGATGCAAAGTTATGGCATGTCGAACATGGCAAGATGATACAAAATACTGAGGACTTAGAGAAAACGAGGGGAAAACGAGGTCAACCCTGCCGGCGCGGAAACCAAGGCACGCCGGCGCGGCTCGCCGGAGTGCGACGGTGAGGCGGCGGCGGAGGCGGACCCGTCCGGATCCGGGCGGCGCCGACCCGGATCTGGCCGCGGGTGGCGCGGAACGGCGAGGGGAGGCGCGGGGGCGGCGGCGGCTCGCCGGGCGGCCGCGGGCGACGGCGTGGAGGACGGCGCGACGGCGGGGTTCGGCGACGGCGGCGGAGCGCGGCGGCGACGGCGGCGGGAAGGCGCGGTCTGCCGCGGGAGGCGCGGGGCGGCGACGGCGCGCCTGCGGGCCGCGGGGGGCCCGGCTCGGGCCGAGCGGGCCGGGCGCGGGAGGCGGCGCGGGGACGGCGAGGGGCCACGTGGCAGCACGCCACTGGCCGCGGGCGGCGGCGGCGAAGCGTCCGGCGGCGGCGGACACGTCCGCCCGCGCGGAGAGACGAAATTAGGGTTTCGGGGTGGATTTGCCCGTGATGGAGGAGGGGGAGACGTTTTTATAGCTAGAAGGAGCTAGGGAGCTCCAAATGGAGAGCGGTTTTCGGCCACGCGATCGTGATCGAACGGCGGAGGACATGAGAGTGTCTTAGATGGGTTATTGGGCTGTTTTGAAGGGGTGTTGGGCTGCAACACACACGAGGCCTTCACGGTTACCCGGTTAACCGTTGGAGTACCAAACGAGCTCCGATTGACCCGAAACTTGACAGGCAGTCTACCGGTGCTATACCGAGGCCACATGTCAAACCTCGGTCCATTCCAAGAGTGTTTAATACCCGCTCACGAAGAAAAGTAAAAGGGGACGCCGGGAGACATAGGAGCGCCGGATTGCAAAACGGACAACGGGAAAGATGCTCGGATTTATGAGACGAACACGTATGCGAATGCGATGCACATGATGACTTGATATGAAATGCATGACATGACCAAAATGCAAAACGAAGAGAACCCAACCACGGAGGAAATATCATAACACATAGCCGGAAATGGCAAGAGTTGGATTACAAATATGGCAAGGTACATCTAGGGCGTTACAACACTCCACCACTACGAGAGGATCTCGTCCCGAGATCTAGGACTGAAAGAACTCCGGATATTCGGAACGTAGGTGGTCTTCACGCTCCCAGGTGGCTTCTCGGTTTGAATGATGTGACCATTTCACTTTGAGGAATTTGATTGACTTGTTGCGAGTCTTGCGCTTAGTTGTCTCAAGAATGGCAACTGGATGCTCATGATAGGACAAATCTTCTTGAAGATCAACCTCTTCGAAGTTGATGGTGCGCTCAGGCGTCTTGAAGCACTTGCGAAGCTGTGACACGTGGAAGACATCGTGCACATTTGCAATGTTGGAGGGAAGCTCAAGTTGATAGGCGAGATCGCCTCGTTTCCCGATGATCTTGAAGGGGCCGACGTATCGCGGGGCAAGTTTCCCCTTGATCCCTAAGCGACGAGTTCCTTTCATTGGAGAGACGCGGAGGTAAACATGGTCTCCGACCTCGAATGCCACATCTCGGTGTTTGCTATCGTAATAGCTCTTCTGGCGCAATTGCGCGGCTTTGAGGTTCTCACGAATCACCTTGCACATAGCCTCAGCCTCTGAGATCAAATCATTGCCGAGCAGTTGGCGTTCACCGGTTTCAGACCAGTTGAGAGGAGTACGGCACTTTCTGCCATAGAGAATCTCGAATGGGGCTTTGCCCGAACTGGCTTGAAAACTGTTGTTGTAAGAGAATTCAGCATAAGGAAGGCAATCCTCCCACTTCATGCCGAAAGAGATAACACAGGCTCTGAGCATATCTTCAAGAATTTGGTTGACACGCTCAACTTGTCCACTAGTCTGAGGGTGGAACGATGTGCTGAAGCGGATGTTGGTGCCCATGGCCTTCTGAAAAGAATCCCAAAACTTGGAGGTAAAGATGCTGCCACGGTCTGAAGAGATCAATTGCGGAATGCCGTGCAAAGAGATAATTCTGGAGGTGTAGAGCTCTGCCAGCTGCGCTGCTGTGATAGACTCTTTGATAGGAAGAAAATGAGCCACTTTGGTGAGCTTGTCGATGACGACGAAAATAGCATCATTTCCACGCTTGGACTTAGGAAAACCAGTCATGAAGTCCATTTAGATATGATCAAACTTCCATTCTGGAATAGCAAGAGGTTGGAGAAGACCAGATGGTCGTTGGTGTTCTGCTTTCACTCTTCTGCAGGCATCACACTCATTCACGAATTGAGCGATCTCACGCTTCATTCGAGTCCACCAATACGACTGCTTGAGGTCATGGTACATCTTCGAACTTCCAGGATGAATTGACAGAAGAGAATTGTGCGCTTCATTCATAATGACTTTACGAAGATCACCCTTTGGAACCACGATCCGGTCCTCGAAGAAAAGAGTATCTCTGTCATCAACTCGATAGCATTTGTATTTGGAAATGCCCTTGTCAATACCACGTTTCACCTTCTTCACCATGGTATCCAACAATTGTGCCTCACGAATCTGATCTTCCAAAGTAGGAGAGACGATGAGGTTGGCAAGCAAACCTTGAGGAACAACTTGAAGATTCAACTTGCGGAAAGCCTCACAGAGATCCGGTTGGAATGGCTTCAGGATTAAGCTGTTGCAGTAAGCCTTCCTGCTCAAAGCGTCTGCAATCACATTAGCCTTGCCTGGAGTATATTCAATACTCGGATTATACTCTTGAATCATTTCGACCCATCGAGTTTGCCTGAGGTTGAGGTGAGGCTGAGTGAAGATATACTTGAGACTCTTGTCATCGGTGAAAATGTCCACTTTCCTTCCCAACAGGAGATGTCTCCATGTTATTAGAGCGTGGACCACTGCCGCCAACTCAAGATCGTGAGTGGGGTAGTTCCTTTCATTGGGCTTCAACTGGCGAGAGGTATAGGCAACAACCTTCTTCTCTTGCATTAAGACAGCACCGAGGCCCTGGAGAGAAGCATCACAGAATACTTCATAAGGCTTGGATTCGTCAGGAGGAGTCAGAACTGGAGCAGTGACGAGTTTCTCTTTGAGAGTGTTGAAAGCAACGTCACACTCAGGAGACCAGACATACTTCACATGCTTCTGGAGGAGGTTGGAAAGAGGCTTTGCAATCTTGGAGAAATTCTCAACGAATCTTCTGCAATAGCTTGCAAGTCCAAGAAAACTGCGAAGCTGCTTGACATTCTGAGGAGGATTCCAATTCAAAACTGCAGACACCCTCTCTGGATTAATAGCAATGCCCTTGGCAGAGATGATATGGCCAAGATAAAGAACTTCATCAAGCCAGAATTCACATTTGGAGAACTTCGCATATAATTGATACTCTCTGAGCTTGTCGAGCACCAATCGCAAATGTTTGGCATGATCCTTCTTATTCTTGGAGAAGACCAAAATATCATCGAGATAGACCAAGACAAATTCGTTGATGTAGGGGTTGAAGATGAAATTCATCAAGCGAGTGAAATATGGAGGAGCATTGACAAGGCCGAAAGACATGACAGTATATTCATAAGAACCAAAGCTTGTTCTGAATGCTGTCTTGGGAATATCTTCTTCACGAATGCGAATCTGATGATAACCCATACGAAGGTCAAGCTTGGAGAACACCTTAGCACCTTTGAGTTGCTCAAATAGCTCATTGATGTTGGGAAGTGGGTACTTGTTCTTGATAGTCTTCTTGTTCAATGGGCGGTAATCGACGCAAAGTCGGTCCGTGCCATCCTTCTTCTTGACAAAAAGAACACCACAACCCCAAGGATAAGAACTCGGTCTGATCAGACCCAGACGTTCTTGTTTATCGAGTTGAATCTTCAATTCCTTGAGCTCATCTGGTCCAAGCTTGTAAGGACGCTTGCAAACGGGTTCTGTGCCAGGCTCAAGATCAATAACGAATTCAACTGGCCGACGGGGAGGCATACCCGGAAGCTCTTCTGGAAAAACATCTTGGTACTCACAAACGACTGGAATCTGAGAGATAGCCTCTAATTCATCATTCTCATTGAGAGAAAACAACCGAATGGTATCATCACGAGAAGCATAGATGATCACATCTTTAGAAGAGTGAGTCAATTTGATTTCCCTGGCAGCACACTCGAGCTGAGCCTTGTGTTTAGAAAGCCAGTCCATCCCGAGAATAAGATCAATATCAGAATCACCAAGCACCATTGGAGAAGACAGAAATTTATAGTCGCCCATCTTTATGGACACATCCGGAACCGAAACTCGAGAAGTCAATTGCTTACCCGGGGACACAATAGACAAAGGTCTCGGCAAAACTTGAGTAACGAAATCATGCTTAGATGCAAAAGGTCTTGAGATGAAACAATGTGATGCACCAGTATCAAACAAGACTTTTGCAGGAATATCATTAACAGGAAGATTACCCATGATCACTTCAGAAGAATCCTCTGCTTGAGCTGCGTTCATCATGTTCACCTTGGCGTGCTTAGGATTATGCTTGACCACTGCATTGCTGGAAGATTTCACAAGAGGAGGAGGTGGAAGGCGCCTTTGGTTGAAGCACTTGTTCGCATAGTGACCCTTCTGCTGGCATTTGTTACAAGTCACCTCTGAGAGCGGACGATGGTAAGGAGCACTTGGCCTTGGAGCTTGATTCTGCGACTTGTTCTGAAAGCCAGGGTTGGGTGGGTGGGAAGATCCACGGCCACTTGAGTTCTTCTGCTGATAAGGCTGACGGAACGGAGGAGGAGGAGGCAACCAGAACTTCTGTTGCTTAGCTGCCACAAGTGAGGAAGAAGAAGACTGAACTGCGTCTCTGACTCTCTTCTTAGATGCCTCACACTTGAGCTGAGCAGCTTCTTGTTTCAGCGCCATGTTGTAGAATTCATCATACTTTAATGGCTCGAAAAGCACGAGAGCAAGTTGCAGATCTTCTCTGAGACCACGCCTGAACTGGTAGATCATACTCTTCTCATCAGGAATGTCTTGCCTTGCAAAACGAGAGAGCTTCTGGAACTGAGTGTTGTATTGATAGACAGACATGTTGCCTTGCTTGAGATTGCGGAATTCCTCATGCTTACTCTCAACAACACTTTCTGGAATGTGGTGCGCTTTGAAATCACGGCGGAAATCATCCCAAGTAATGACACGACCTCCTCTGGAATCTTTGTATTGCTGGAACCACTCAGCAGCTTGATCTTTGAGTTGAAAAGAGCCAAACTTGACAAAGTCCTCAGGTCTGACATTGCTGCACTCGAAATGCTTGCTGATGTCCACGAGCCAATCATCTGCGTCTGTGGCCTCGACACAGTAGCTGAAGGTCTTTGGATGATTAGCAAGGAACTGGTTGAGTGAAGCGAAATGCGGCTGATTCTTGCCTTGGCCTTGATTCTCTTGATTAGCTTGCCATTGGTTGCGATCTTGCAAGAGCTGAATCAGAATCTGAGCGTTGGCATTTGTGGCAGTCATCAAGGCTTGTCAAGCTTCCGGAGGCGGAGGTGGTGGCGGAGGGTTAGCCTGATTCCCTTCATTGCGTTCCGGATTCTGACGCGTTGGTGGAGCCATCCTGAAGAGGGTGACATCCATTAGCATCTTGACAGAGATATATTGAAGCTGAATCAAAGGAACAAAATTGCAACATATAGTCTTCACAATTAACATTCGAACGAGAATGAACGAATGAATTCCAATGTAAAACATCACACTCCCAAAGCTGAGAAGCCACTTAGAACATGGTATGGAATAAAACCAACAAGGTACGGATGTGAACAAATACTTGGTAAGGATTACCCAATCACAAACCAAATATCTGCGGAAGAAATACTAGAGCTACGAGAATTCCCACTCATAAACTCCCGAAACTTTCTGGTTATGCAATCAGGTGTTGGGGATACAGGGGACACAAAATATATCACCCAAACTAACAATACCTAGATCCAGCTGTATCCATCCTTCAACACATAACCAAGAAATCCTCGGAAATCATCTACCTCAACCTTCGAAAACACATCCGTTATACAAGTCATGGCGATACTCCCGCACTCGCCTCAGTACTGGGCTATCAGGGTTATCTCACCAACAACTGTACAAAAAAGATTTTTGATGTCGGCGTACTAAACTCAGGTATTCCAAAACCGCAACGATAAGATTATGACGACAACACCTCGGAGCTCAACTCCCCGGGACACTGCCACAACCCCTAAATGTCAGGAGGCAACCAAGACAATGTTGTCATCATAAAACCATCAGAACGATTGTAATATACCCGCGTGATCCTAAAATTTTTTTTAGTGAAATTTGAGAAGAGAAGAGTCAAAACTCTACGTCAGGATGCCTTACAAGAAGGTCGAAGGGACTGGGGAGTAAAAAGAATTCCTAAACTCTCCGATATATAATTCCTAAAAGACTCAAAACATTTTTTTCTAGACACAACTCGGCCACTAAAAACGATCAATCAGTGGGGGCTCCTAAGGTCGGGGAAAGGCTCTGATACCAACTTGTAACGCCCTCGATGCGGCTATATCTCCCACGTGTCGAGGCACGACTTAGAGGCATAACCGCATTGAAAGCAATGTCGCAAGTGACGTAATCTTCACACAATCCATGTAATAAATAAAGGGGAAAGATACATAGTTGGCTTACAATCGCCACTTCACACAAGTACATAAATAACATCCATCATACAGATTACACTCAAGGTCCGACTACGGTACCAAAATGAAAGAAGACTACCCCAAATGCTAAACAGATCCCCCGGATCACCCCAACTGGGCTCCACTACTGATCATCTGGAAAAGAAACATAGTAACGGCCACGTTCCTCGTCGAACTCCCAAGTGAGCTCGGTCGCGTCATCTGCACTGGCATCATTGGTACCTGCAACTGTGGTGATAATATCTGTGAGTCATGGGGACTCAGCAATCTCACACCCGCGAGATCAAGACTATTTAAGCTTAAAGGTGGGAAAGGGGTTTGTGAGGTGGAGCTGCAGCAAGCGACTAGCATATGGTGGCTACGACGCAAAAGAGAGCGATAAGAGAAGGCAAAGCACGATCGTAAAACTAGTAGTGATCAAGAAGTGATCCTGAAACAACCTACGTCAGGCATAACTCCAACAACCGTGTTCACCTCCCGGACCCCGCCGAGAAGAGACCATCACGGTTACACACGCGGTTGATGTGTTTTAGTTAAGGTCAACTTCGGGTTTTCTACAACCGGACATCAACAAATTCCCATCTGCCTCATAACCGCGGGCACGGCTTTTGAAAGATAATACCCTGCAGGGGAGTCCCAACTTAGCCCATTATAAGCTCTCACGGTCAACGAAGGATATTCCTTCTACTGGGAAGACCCGATCAGACTCGGAATCCCGGACTACAAGACATCTCGGCAGTAATAACACAAGTCCAGCAAAGCCGCCCGATTGTGCCGACAAATCCTGATAGGAGCTGCACATATCTCGGTCTTAGGGCACATCCGGATGAGCAGTCCGTACAACTAAAACCAGCCCTCGAGTTGCCCCGAGGTGGCGCTGCAAAGGGCTCTAGTTTGGACCAGCAATCGAAGAAGAACTGGCCCGGGGGGGGGGGTTAAAATAAGATGACCCTTGAGTTTGCAGAACCCAAGGAAAAAAGGCTAGGTGGCGAATGGTAAAACCAATGTTGGGCCTTGCTGGAAGAGTCTTATTCAAAGAGAACTGTCAAGGGGGTCCCATAAATCACCCAACCGTGTAAGGAACGCAAACTCCGGGAACATAACACCGGTATGACGGAAACTAGGGTGGCAAGAGTGGAACAAAACACCAGGCATAAGGCCGAGCCTTCCACCCTTTACCAAGTATATAGATGCATTAATTAAATAAGAGGTATTGTGATATCCCAACAAGTAAACATGTTCCAACAAGGAACAACAAGATCATGTTCCAACAAGGAACAAACTTCATCTTCACCTACAACTAGCAACGCTATAAGAGGGGCTGAGCAAAGCAGTAACATAGCCAAACAACGGTTTGCCAGGACATGGATGGTTAGGGGCTGACAAGGCAATATAGGAGGCATGATATCGCAAGTGGTAGGTATCGCAGCATGGGCATAGCAAAAGAGCGAGCAATCTAGCAAGCAAAGATAGAAGTGATTTCGAGGGTATGGTCATCTTGCCTGCAAGGTTCTCAGAGTTGTCGAAAGCTTGGTCCTCGAAAGCGTTCTCAACAGGTTCCTCGTTCACGTACTCGTCTCCCGGCTCTACCCAAGACAAGAGAACAAACAAAGGAACCAAAATCAACCACGATGCAATGTGCAAGCAACATGATGCAAAAACATGGCATGATATGCGAGAGGTGATATGCAATGCGTATGCGTGCTCCGGAAGGACAAGGGTGAACAAGGCATAATCTTGGCAAACCAAGTATGCCACTGGATAGGTGAGGTGATTTCGGTTGAAATCGATATAAAGTTCACCGGAATCGGATGCACGGTTTGCAAATGGCAAGCAATACAAGAATGACACGAATCTGCCATTAACAGCATGATGCTACTTAGCAAGCAACAAATAATTAAGCTACTGCACCCAAACATGGCAACAAAGCATATGACAGTAATCTACACAAGATGCACGATAAAAGATAAACACTGAGCTATGGCTAGTTCACATCATAACAGGTCCAAACAAGCATGGCAAAAGTGCACAAGATAACAGGTTCTCAGACTTGGTGAAATTAACAACATAGCAGAAAACTAACATCAGGATGACATGTTCAGGGCAACGAAACAACATGCTACATGTTCATAACATAGCAAAGTAAGGCACGGAATGAATCTACACATAGCACTTGACAAAATTATCTTACTGAGCATAAGCTAAAAGGGATCAGAAAATACGATTACACCCATGTCAAATAAGCAAGTTTCGTTACAGGTTTCAGACTCAGCAGAAAACTGGACATGACAAAAACAGATAACGACTAGGCATGTTCGTGAGCTCGATGCACTCACTACAGAGAATTTCATGATAAACTAAG
Organism: Aegilops umbellulata; assembly: GCA_032464435.1. NCBI lineage: Eukaryota > Viridiplantae > Streptophyta > Magnoliopsida > Poales > Poaceae > Aegilops > Aegilops umbellulata. The sequence goes on from CP136058.1 coordinate 408,555,177, forward strand.
CATACATACATCAAGAAGACATGGCATAGTAACTAGACATGGCAAGAATAACATCATATCATGCAAGGATCAACTACACCAAGCTTGGCAAAATCGAATAACACGTAAACAATCTGCCAGCAACATTTTGTAGCAAAAGTAGAGCTCGATTGACTCAAGCTATGGCACTCCATAATTACAAACAAAGGCATGGATGGATTGAGAAAATCCTAAAGTTCAAAACACCCTTACTGATCATGCTCAAAATATGCATGGATCTCTCGGAAACAACATGAATACATGGCATGAAAATAACAACAGTCAGGGACTTAGTGGAATTACTAAGTCTCTGAAATCAGCAACATCAAGTGACCTACTTTGGATGCTTGTGCTAGTCACCACATAGATCACAAAAATACATGGCAAAATTCTCTGGAAAGGTAACATGGCATATTACAAAACTCATGTAGGACACAACTTCATAGGAGGTACACATCAATCATGGCAAAAATGACAAAAGTGCATGTTCAGATAATGTCGGGGATATACCCCGCGGTGTAAACCGGCCGGAAGTTAACCCGGCCGGACTTGGCGATATTCGTCTGGTGACCCGCCCAGACCTGGCGGTTTACCAGCAACCCGTCGGGACGTTGTAACTCACTGGTAACCCGACGGACGGGTCCGAGGAGCGACAAGACCCGGTGGCCCATCTGGCGGTTCATGAAGGCCGGTTCAACTAATGTGGGCCGGTTTAAGAGGAAAGGAATATTTGCCTTACAAGGAGTTAAAGCCAGGACTTGTATCCGGTTTGTATTAGAGATAGACTAGTCCTAATCCCAATAGGACTCCACATGTAAACCGCCCCTTCAACATATATAAGGAGGGGCAGGGCTCCCCAAAGAGGGAGAGGTGAGAAGTTAGAAGCAACAAGCAATCAATAATCTCTAGGGCTAGACACAAAGAGCCGGTTTACGGCGTCTCCCTCGGGATGATAATGAGACCTAGCCTCAAACAGCATGTAGGGTTATTACCGGATGATGTTTCCCGGGGCCCGAAGCTGTCTAAACCCTTGTCTTGTGCGTTGATCCGCCCTGCGTCTATCATCCCAATCAACCCCTCTCAAGCTACCACATAGATGCGTTGGCCTCACGACTAAGTCCTGACACTAAGGACATCTGCCGTGACAAATCCACGACAGTTAGCGCCCACCATGGGGCCCGCGCACGGTGGTGTTGAGTTCTTGAAGGGAGCCTTCAGGGATAAGAAAGTCGGGGTAAGATTGGATGAAGAAGCACTCTCGTGGAGTAATCGTAGGATAACCCGGCGTGGAATAATCCGGCGTGGGATAACCCGGCATGGTCGCACTTGATCGGATCGGCATGGAGCAATCACGCAGTAAGCCGGCAAATTTACCGTTTATGATCCGGATTATGATTAGCTTTGGAACATCATAGACGAGGTTGAGATCCGGAGAAGCTAGGGTTTGCGTTGGTTTGCGACAGCAAGTCGCCAAGCTCGACCTGAGGGGAAAAAGAAATCTGGGTTGCCACGAGTCTTACGCACCACGATCCGTTCTGCTGTCGGTTAAGCTCCAAACCCATCGATCCAACACTTTTCACATGCATGGCAGTTATTATACCTGTGAAGAAAATCAGGTCCGAATGCTACTATTGGACTGCCAGGAGCAAACCTATTATTTGGAATATTAAATTGCTGGGTCCCTTCAGTACGTGGGATCACAAGTATCAAGTCCCGGTGGAAATCCCAGCCCAGGTGTGCTTGTCTGCATGGCCTACTGCTGGAAGTAAAACAGCGCGACAGGATTATAACAAAATAAAGGAAAAGAAGATCAAGTCCCAGGGATGATTCGGATGACCAGTAGATCGTACAACAGAAAGCACTGAGCTGTCAGATGAAAACGCACGCAAGATTCGCCGGCCCAGAAGCTGGTCTGTGTCCGCGCGACGGTGGACGCTTTGCTTGCCCGATTGTCTCTGCGATCTACCCTCGAGGCACACTTCTGCTATTCACCTTCGCTGCCGCACTACAAGCCGGACTCGCCTCACTGTATTTCGCCTGGCCGGTTTGCTGCCTCATTACTGGTTCGCCCGTACCGTTGACCCGCTGGAGCGCACTGGCTGCTATACTCCAACACCGACGCTTATTGCAAGGGAAATACTCAGCACCTGCATGAGATAGATGGAGAAAATCAATTGTCTGAAGATCCATACAGCTCATTTTGGGAATCCTACAACCATGACCCGGAGAAAGACACGGACTCTGCAGTCATCCTCGCTCCAAGTCAACACCTATGACTGTACTAAACCGCCCCGGTGCAAGCGACTTGACCCGGTCCGGTTTGACCCGCAGCTGCGGGCTCGGCCGATTCGGCCGCTCCTCCGTCTGCTACCGCTGTCCGCCGTCCGAAACGCGCCCTGAGTTGCCCCGGCCAAGCGACCTCGTCGTCCATGCCCCGAGTCGCCGGAACTCATTTCGCCGGCGAGCCAAGTCTTAATCTACACTTCCGCTGCAACTTTCGAGCCGGCCGTGCCGTGAGCTACGGCCAGGCCGTTTTCTGCTACAGCTTTCGGTCTGCCACGACAGTTAAACCGGCCATCGCTGCGCCTTGAATCCACTGTCGGTTCAGCCATGCGTCTCCGTCACGTTGTCTCAATCCGCCGAGTCTGAGGCAAGACCTTCTGCACGAGGTGATTTGTCTGCAGCGTTACTGCTCCGAGGCCGACTGGAGTTCAAGCGCTCCATCCGACCACGGGTTCTGAGGCATCCATCTTGAGCCGGTCGTGCTGCCCTCCTACTGCCAGCGCCGCGTCTGCTCTCGCGTTTGCACCGGTTTACAACACCACGGACGGCTCACCCGTCTGCTCTCATGGCGGTTCACGCGTCCGCACCGGCTTACAAACGTCGCGGCCGACTCACCCATCCGCAGCGGTTTACCACACCGCGGCCGTTTCACCCGTGAAGCGATTTCAGTTTCACGTAGCGATCGGCAATTTCATGGCGGATTATTTCCGGCCTGACATATCAGGTGATATCTATCTAAAACATATTTTCATTGACACATATTATTTTGTCAAAGAGCAGTTTATCTTTGCCTTGGTCTGCGATACCGTTTATGCAGGGCAATTGTTCATTACAAATGAGGAGCTATGTTACGGACACGGAGCATGCGTTAGCAACGTTCTGCACGGGTGTTTCGTCCGTGTCCTACCATCCGGTGAATAAACGTGAGAAGGTCGTCGTCCCTGAGGCCCGATTTACATCAGCTTGCTGGGACCGCGCCTGTGATTAACTCGCCCGTTCAAGCCGGTTTACGAGACCGGTGCCGATCTTCCCCGTCCGCACCGGCTTTACAATGTCGCGGCCGACTCATCTGTCCATGCTGCCTCTGATGTTGCGGTCGTCTCTGCTGTCCGTCTCTCGCGGCCTGATCTACATCAACACACTGGGCCGCACCTGTCTGCATGAGCTGTTTATTGGGTATGAGCAAGTTACAGCTTGGGTAGCCCGGTTTTCTTTCAAATTGGAGGCAAATTATTATCAACCGCCGTTTGCACTGGATGGATCAATGGGCAGGCGCACAAGTCGCCGCCACTACAGTTTTGATTAACTTCAAATCACCAGTTGGAAGAAACCATTGGCCGAGTTGCTGACACGGCTCATATGGGATCATTTATAACCCGCCGCAGTCACCTCAACCTTCTATGGATTCACATCGTGCTATCAACGCTAATGATATACAAGTTATGCCGGTTTATATCACGGTCAAATATGAAGAGTCTCAAGCCAACTCCTCGAGTCACCTTTGAGACTCGGGGGCTACGATGACATGACTCAGCAATTCTTGCCAGTTTCAGCCGGTTTAAAGAACCCCAGGACGATGGAGGGAAAGATAACCCGATCCCGGAGGCTACTGTTATATTGATGAAAATTTAAAGGCCGTCAGAAAATTTCCGGCTTAGAAAGTATATGACAGTTACAAAATCCCGGCTCAATGAAGAAGTTTCGGATCATCAGAAAGGATTCCGTTTTGAAACCTGGTTGAAGGGAAGTCAGTATCACTGAAGCTCTCAAATATCCAGTTTATAATCCGGTTCAAGAGAAATTTATTCTCCCACAAAGTTCTGAAGCGCTCAGATCCGGTTTAACCATGTCCGGTTCAAAAAGGAATTAACTTCTCGCAAGTTCGAGTTTAAAGGCCGTCAGAAAATTTTTGGCTGAAAATGAAGAATCCGGTTTAAAATCCGGTTCAAGGGAAAGATGTCTCCCACAAAGCTTTGAAGCTCTTAATATCCGGTTCAAGATCCCGGTTCAAGAAGAATTTATCTCTTGCAAAAAGGTTAAAAATTACTGAAGAGGACCTGCTGCCATGATGCGCGGTTCAAACATGGGGCTTCCTGTTCAAACATAGGTCGTATTCGAACCAAAGAGAACATAGCTATCCTTACAAAGTCAGTTGGGGACCTAGTCGACTTGAACCGTAGCTACACCTCCTGGGAGCTTGGTCATGTCTTGACGACGGTAATGCCTTCTGGCTGGCACATTTGCCACTAAGTCAGTTGGGGACCTAATCGACTTGAACCGTAGTTACACCTTATGGGAGCTCGGTCATGTCTTGATGATGGTAATGCCTTCTGATCGGCTTTTAAACAGCCAATAAGTCATTTGGGGGCTTGGTCGTGTCCGAACCAATGCAATGCCACTTGATCGGCCCTAGGCCACTGAGTCACTTGGGGGCTTGGTCGAATCCGAACCAATGCAATGCCACTTGGCCGGCGTTACGCCACGCGTCATTTTGGGGTCCTGGCTGACTGGCACCATCGCTACGCCTTCGGGGGGCTTGGTTGCGTCTGACCATGGTAATTCCATCTGACCAAGCTCAGTAGAGCTCTTCTTTTGCAAAAAGTTGTTGCCATTGCTTTTGCTTCAATTGCCTTTTTTGAGGAGTTGTTTTTATCTTGGTTGCATTTTTAAACCGACAATTCTTAAACCGGTTCGACTGTCAAATTACAAATTGACGGAACACGGTCAAATCTTAATCCGGGGATTATCTGCCCGGTTTGATTTTCTGTTACCATCCTATTATGGAGTAAACCGGTGTTTGTCAACCCGGCTCGGCTTTCAACTACAAGTTGTGAGTACATGATCAAGTTATAATCCGGAGATTATCAGCCCGGTCTGGTTTGACTACAAGTCACCAGTATTATATATTATTAAACCGGTGTTTATCACAGCCCGGTACGGTTTTATCATAAACCGGCACAATATGGAAGGAGTTATCATTACTCAAAATTCCCCTACTATGAAAAGTTGGTAAACCGACTATATCACAGGTATGATATATTTCATATTTTTAAGTGCAGCCCTGGTTATAAACCCAGGTTATATGTTGAGCATTATGACCCGTCAGGACACTTTAAACTTGTTGTATGCAGAAACAGGTTGAATAAAGCATGATGATAAATTATCCAGTGTTTATTAAACCGGTCTGGCTTTGGACTATAAGTCGCCAGTATATATTTGAATTGCGCCATTTGAATCATGAGCTTATAAATTATTGGATTATATTATTCAAATAGCCAAACTTGGCTGAATTTTCATTATGATATTGGATGAATAAAGGTTTTCATACGGGATTATATTATCTTGAATGGCCAACATGGCTGGATTTTTATTACGGTTATTAATATTATGATTAAGGTTTTCAAAGTCGCTTTAGCGCAATGGTTATCATTTTATACAATTGAAGGAATAGTCCCGAGTTGCTGCAGGCTTACAACCCGGCACTTGGGGGCTACATTATTCAAAATTGAGGTTACATCAAATATGCAAGTCTCATGTTGCTGCAAGCATGCACCATGACACTTGGGGGCTAATGCAAGATCATTTTTGCTCATCTTATTGAAGACCCAACTCATCACATTGTAATGAGCTGGCCCTTGGGGGCTACCAATTGCTCCTGTCAGCTACTCAAGGTACAAAGCTTTTTATCTATTATATTGAAGGGTCTACTGCTCAGTTGGTAAAGCACAAAGCTCTTAACCTTGTGGGCGTGGATTCAAGCCCCATGATGGGGGGTTACATCATATGATGTTATTTTCATAGAAGTATATATCAAAGTCCCAGCTCAATATTATCTTATTGAGCCGGCCCTTGGGGGCTACACATTGCTGTTCAAAGTTTACAAGATTATATTTACAAAGTCCCTGCTGATTATTACATAATGACCCGGCCCTTGGGGGCTACATTGGTTGAAGTTTTATGGGCATCAGTCAATTAAAAGTCCCAGGTTGCTGTAAGCATGACAACCCGGCACTTGGGGGCTACATGTATTATATATTGTTATCGAAGAAAGATTTCCAAGTTCTCTGTTGAGCAAATCAGATTGACCCGGCGTCACCAATCATAAACCGATGTTGGCAACAATCATGAACCGGTGTATGCAACAATCATTATCCGGGGTCATCAGTTTTATAACCCGGCCATTTGGTAATGTTAAACCGGCAAGTTTTCAAGACCGGGGTCATCTTCAAACCGGCTAAATATCAGATGAATATTTCAAGACCAATATTTCTTAAACCGGCGTTTTGGAAGCCGACTCAAGTGGATTATTTTTTCACAAATATATTTTCTATGAGAAACCAATGTCAGCAAGTTGAATATGAAGCTGGTTATTGACCCGGATTTTCTAGAAGGTGGAAATGGCAAAGACTAAGGATGATCAGATGTCGGTTTACAAGAATTTTTAATCCGGAGCACAACCTGTCAAATTTGTTCTGGTGTTTATTTGCAGCATAAGTTTACCGTGGATAAATCCAAGCTAAACTTGGGGGCTAATGTCGGGGATATACCCCGCGGTGTAAACCGGCCGGAAGTTAACCCGGCCGGACTTGGCGATATTCGTCTGGTGACCCGCCCAGACCTGGCGGTTTACCAGCAACCCGTCGGGACGTTGTAACTCACTGGTAACCCGACGGACGGGTCAGAGGAGCGACAAGACCCGGTGGCCCGTCTGGCGGTTCATGAAGGCCGGTTCAACTAATGTGGGCCGGTTTAAGAGGAAAGGAATATTTGCCTTACAAGGAGTTAAAGCCAGGACTTGTATCCGGTTTGTATTAGAGATAGACTAGTCCTAATCCCAATAGGACTCCACATGTAAACCGCCCCTTCAACATATATAAGGAGGGGCAGGGCTCCCCAAAGAGGGAGAGGTGAGAAGTTAGAAGCAACAAGCAATCAATAATCTCTAGGGCTAGACACAAAGAGCCGGTTTACAGCGTCTCCCTCGGGATGATAATGAGACCTAGCCTCAAACAACATGTAGGGTTATTACCGGATGATGTTTCCCGGGGCCCGAAGCTGTCTAAACCCTTGTCTTATGCGTTGATCCGCCCTGCATCTCTCGTCCCAATCAACCCCTCTCAAGCTACCACATAGATGCGTTGGCCTCACGACTAAGTCCTGACACTAAGGACATCTGCCGTGACAAATCCACGACAGATAAGATCCAGCAATAAACATCAACTAGCCCTCTTCTAACAGCATTTAGGGCATCAAGATGACCTCAAATAAAAATGATGCAATGGAAAGAAATTATGTATTCTTCGAGGCGAACAATTTGACATATTATACACGCGGAATGGAGCTATGGATGCAAAGTTATGGCATGTCGAACATGGCAAGATGATACAAAATACTGAGGACTTAGAGAAAACGAGGGGAAAACGAGGTCAACCCTGCCGGCGCGGAAACCAAGGCACGCCGGCGCGGCTCGCCGGAGTGCGACGGTGAGGCGGCGGCGGAGGCGGACCCGTCCGGATCCGGGCGGCGCCGGCCCGGATCTGGCCGCGGGTGGCACGGAACGGCGAGAGGAGGCGCGGGGGCGGTGGCGGCTCGCCGGGCGGCCGCGAGCGACGGCGTGGAGGACGGCGCGACGGCGGGGTTCGGCGACGGCGGCGACGGGGCGGGAAGGCGCGGGCTGCCGCGGGAGGCGCGGGGCGGCGACGGCGCGCCTGCGGGCCGCGGGGGGCCCGGCTCGGGCCGAGCGGGCCGGGCGCGGGAGGCGGCGCGGGGACAGCGAGGGGCCACGTGGCAGCACACCACTGGCCGCGGGCGGCGGCGGCGAAGCGTCCGGCGGCGGCGGACACGTCCGCCCGCGCGGAGAGACGAAATTAGGGTTTCGGGGTGGATTTGCCCGTGATGGAGGAGGGGGAGACGTTTTTATAGCTAGAAGGAGCTAGGGAGCTCCAAATGGAGAGCGGTTTTTGGCCACGCGATCGTGATTGAACGGCGGAGGACATGGGAGTGTCTTAGATGGGTTATTGGGCTGTTTTGAAGGGGTGTTGGGCTGCAACACACACGAGGCCTTCACGGTTACCCGGTTAACCGTTGGAGTACCAAACGAGCTCCGATTGACCCGAAACTTGACAGGCGGTCTACCGGTGCTATACCGAGGCCACATGTCAAACCTCGGTCCATTCCGAGAGTGTTTAATACCCGCTCACGAAGAAAAGTAAAAGGGGACGCCGGGAGACATAGGAGCGCCGGATTGCAAAACGGACAACGGGAAAGATGCTCGGATTTATGAGACGAACACGTATGCGAATGCGATGCACATGATGACTTGATATGAAATGCATGACATGACCAAAATGCAAAACGAAGAGAACCCAACCACAGAGGAAATATCATAACACATAGCCGGAAATGGCAAGAGTTGGATTACAAATATGGCAAGTTACATCTGGGGCGTTACATTGTATTCCATCGATAATTGACCGGCTTCCTTAAGCATGCAACACTTAAGTACATTCCAGCAAGAGTAATTCCATGCACAAAACACATGTATAATTCCATATGAGGTATTCCGAATATTAATGACAATAAGTATTTGAATATAGTTGCAGGACACATAATCCCAACATCTCCCACTTGTTCAAAACGATCATTCAATAATTCTTAAACCCATAGCCTGAACATGTTTACCAAATACCACCTGACTAAGTGACTTAGTCAAGGGATCAGCAACCATATCAGTACTAGGTAGAAACTCTGAAGAAACTGACTTAAGTCTATTAATTACATCACGTATATAGTGATACGTTCCCTCAATATGTTTGATCTTGCTGTGGAACTTGGATATCTGGAAACCTTTATTGCAGCCTGATTATCACAATATACCACCACTGGTTTGCTAGCACTTTCAACAAATCTTCAAAGTCGAAAGAAATTCCTTTAGCCATACCGCCTCCTTCACAACTTCTGACGCAACAATATACTCCGCCTCCATGGAAGATAATGCCACTGAATCTTGCTTCTTACTACTCCAAGATATAGCGCCACCAGCTAATGTAAATAGATATCCAGATGTAGACTTCCGATCGTCCATATCACCCTGCGAATCAGCATCAGTACAACCCTGCAGCTGTAGATCCTTTTGGTTAAAACAGAGTGAATAATCCAGTGTTGCTTGAACGTAACGAAGAGCATGTTTAATCTGATTCCAATGCCCAATTCCTGGATTCATTTGATATCTACTCAACACTCCAACAATATAGCACAAATCAGGGCGTGTGAATAACATGGCATACGTCAAAGATCCCAAGGCAGAAGCATATGGAGTCTTCTCCATTCTCTTCTTTTCCTCAGGAGTTTTAGGACACATACCCTCACTGAGTTTAATTCCTACAGCCATGGGCACTAAAGCAGGCTTGCATTTTTCCATAGAGAAACGTTTAAGAACATATTTTAAATAATTCCTTTGAGACAAACCCAAAGTACCTTTATTCCAATCTCTAAGTATTTCCACTCCTAGAACATAGGAAGCGTTTCCCATATCTTCCATTTCAAATGTAGAAGATAACCAAGTTTTAACTTCTACCAACATTTCCTTACTACTAGAAGCAATAAGTATATCATCAACATACAATGACAACAGTGTAAAATTTCCTCCCACTATTTTAAAATAAATGCAATAATCTCCTTCCATCATAGAAAACCCATATGATGTCATAGCATCATCAAACAAAATATTCCATTGCCTTGAAGCTCGCCTAAGACCATAAATAGATCTATTTAGGTTACACACTTTTCCCTGATTTTCCTTTTCAACAAAACCATCAGGTTGAGACATATAAATCTCTTCTTTCAAATGACCATTCAAGAAGGCGGTTTTAACATCCATTTGATGAAGTTCCAGATCAAAGTAAGCAGTCAACGCAGCAATAATACGAATAGAAGTAAATTTGGCTATAGGGGAAAAAGTTTCCACAAAGTCAACGCCTTCCCTTTGTGTGTACCCTTTAGCAACCAACCTAGCTTTGTATTTTTTAACATTTCCAGAAGCATTCAGTTTCCTTTTAAAAATCCACTTTGACCCAATTGCCTTCCGGTCATTAGGTAGATCAACTAATTCCTAAACTTTATTATTTTCCATGGAGTTTAGTTCCTCGCGCATGGCTTCCATCCATAACTTTGATTCTGAACAAGACATGGCATGTTTAAAAGATTTTGGTTCTTCCTCTAAACTAGAAGTTTTAGAGTATACTTCCCCCATAAATACATAATAATCATCAAGGTATGATGGGCTTCTACATTCCTCCCACTTCTCCTAGGTAAACTAGTTATGGGAGTCTCAACATTAACGTTGCCATCAATTTGATTTTCCTGATTGTTAGAATCAGTTTCAACATTAGTATCTAACGATGTTGTCAATAATTCCACTCTCGCACGTTTGGCACGGCGAGGTGTATTTTGATCTAGAAAAACGGCATCTTTACTTTCAATTAACTTCTTCTTCTCCGGATCATAAAATCTATATCCATTTGAACCAGAAGCATATCCAATAAATATTCCTGGAAAACTCTTAGGCTCCAATTTTGTTCTTAGTTGACTAGGTACTCTAATCTGTGCATTGCATTCCCACGCTGCTAAGTTCAACAATGTAGGTTTCCTCCCTTTCCATAATTCATAAGGAGTAGAACTAACAGATTTAGAAGGCGAATGATTAAGCAAGTAAACAGCAGTATGAAGAGCCTCTCCCCAAAATGATAAAGGAAGATCAGAATATGCCATCATAGACCTAACCATGTTCATTAAGTTTCTATTCCTCCTTTCAGCTACGCCATTTTGCTGAGGAGTATATGGTAGGGTATAATGGTGAACAATTCCATTTTCCTTGCAAAAATCATCTAATATTCCTGACATGTATTCACCACCACAATCAGTTCTAAGCACCTTGATCTTTTTGTTCAACAGATTTTCTACCTCAACTTTAAATACCTTAAACATGTCAAAACCTTCCGACTTATGCTTAGTTAAGTAACCATAGCCTTATCTAGAGAAATCATCTATAAAAGTAATGAAATAGATCTTCTGCCCAAATGTAGGTACAGACATCTCACCACAAATATCTGAACGAACAATAGCAAGTGGTTCAGTAGACCTTGCCACTTTAGGAAAAGGCGCCCTGGTCATTTTTCCTACAACACATGCCTCACAAATGTCGTAGTCTTCCCACTTGAAGTTTAAAATTCCAGAACTAATCCGTTCTTTGAGATATGACCCAAACGAAGATGCCAGAGATATGATTCTGAACAATTATTGTTTCCATCTATATTCCTCACTACCGAGTTCTGTTCATTCACCATACAATCCATTCTATTGATGTCCATAAAATCCTCAATATAGTAGAGACCATCAAATATATTTCCTGATTGAACTAAATTTCCATTCATCAGTATTTTAACTTTGCCATCTCCAAATAAGACCTTAAAACCAATAGATTCCAGTCTAGAAACAGAGATTAAATTCTTTCTCATGCTAGGGGAATAGACTGTGTCTTTCAAAGTTAATTTTCCTCCTCCAGGGAGTTTGAGTGTATAATCACCTATGCCCAAAATATCAGCTTTTGCAGTTGTTCCTAGATAAATAAATCTAGTTCCTTTCGGTATGGGTTTTAAAGAGGTGAAACCAGCACTATTCCTTGAAATATGCGAAGTGGAACCAGAGTCTACTACCCAATGATCCGAAGCTGAAGTAGTAAACAATGATTCAGAACAAACAAATAGATTGTACGTACCATCAGGAGAAGAATTATCCTTCTTGTTGCCCCGATGCTTGTCCTGGTGCTGCTTCTTAGACTTGTCATCTTGTTTATAAGGCTTCTTATTCTTGCACTCAGTTCTAAAATGCCCATACTCTCCACAACTATGACATCTAAATTTCCTCTTATCAAAACTAGAGTTTGGACCTCTTTCATTATGATCATCCCAGTTTCTCTTCCTGTTAATTTTGTCCCTCAAATCACCTCCTTGATTCTTCTTCTGCCAACGCCTCCTATCTTCACCAAGGTGCAACTCCTGATGATGTGAGTGTCTCTCTTTCCCTTGTGAAGTTTTCCTATCTTCTTCCATGAGCAAATGATGCCTCAAATTGCACATGTTCAGTAATCTTTCAGAGTGACAGAATGATATTTTAAATTGTTCCCAAGTGTGCGGAAGTGAGTTCAGAGCCACCATTACTTGCACCTCCTCAGAAAAGGGATAGCCAACATTTTTCAATTCCTCATTCAGCACACACAACTTGTTTAAGTGCTCATTGACAGAATTAGTATCTGCCATCTTAGACGTCAAGAATCTGTTCAGCAAGCTAAGCACTTTAATTAAAGAAACTTCACCAAAATCCTCCTCCAGCCTTCTCATAATTCTGCGTGCAGCAACCTCTGTTTCATATTCACGTGCCAACGAATCAGACATGGAGCCAAGAATAAAAATACTAGCCTTCTTATTGTCCTTATTCCACTCCTTGAGTTCTTCTGCATAGTTGTCCTTTTCCTCATCTGAAGCGTCATCAGCAGGTTTGTTAGGCTCGGCGGTCGAAATCACATACTCAATATTCTCAGCTGTAAGCAGAAACATCATCTTCCTTTTCCACACAGTGTAATTTGTGCCATCTAATTTGTAGTTCCTGAGCAACTCAGCAAAAACACTATTGGAGGCCATCTTTCCACAAAGTTCAGTAGAGAATAAATTCCTTTGGCAGTGTTGAATCGGAGCAGCAGTAGCAGGTGACAGCCCAGACAATTTCCAAGCAACCGTTGAGGACTTGCTTGTGTACCTTGCAGGGGCCCGGTGTGCTGCAGCGGACGGCGACGACAGCCGACGGTAGTAGGGACTGTTGCAGGACGTGGGCTTGGAGGCGAGCTTCCGGTGGAGGGCGGCTGAAGATCGTGCCGCCGGCGGAGTCGGCGACTTCGGGGCGGCGACTGTCGGCGCGTTCCCGGCGTAGGGGAGCGTCGCGGCGAGGCGGGAGTGCAGCGGCGCGAGACGGGAGCGGCGCGGCGAGGCAGGAGTGCAGCGGCGCGAGACGGGAGCGGCGCGGCGAGGCGAGGCGAGAGTGGGGCGACGACGGGAGGCAAGGGAATCGATTTGGAGCGATTTGTATGCGGCCGGCGTCACGGAGAGAAAACCAGATCAATCTAATTCCAAGTTGGACTTGTACTAGTTGACCACGAGCAGCGTACGCATCGGAATTTTTTTCCGATCGAATCGAGTCGTACGGCTACTGTCGTTAACCCTAATCGGCTCGGATGCCAATGTTAGAAATATGTTGTGGTCTACCCCTATTCCTCCGTGCTTTTCCATGGTGCCGCTCACAATCGCATATACGAGGCTAGGGGTAGGGACCTTCTTATACTACGTTTCCAAAGAGTCTGTCTCTTATACAGTTATAATATTCCTAGTCTTTAAACTAGTTTCCGGATAGAGTCCAGATCAAACTATCAACCACGATATAATTTGTCTGTTAGCGGATCCTATCTGTCGAGTCCCCGAAGCATGCGCCTATGAGCAACGCGTCATAATAGAGTATAAATTCCTCTATTTATGTAGATCAACATTAGGGCCTGATAATCCCCAAGTGCAGGGAATCATCGTAGCAATTCCCAAAGGTGGAAGTGATAAGTATGGGTTGTCGAACCTTGATACGTCCATTTTGCATCATACTTTTATATCGATATTTATTGCATTACGGGATATTATTACACATTATGTCACAATACTTATGCCTATTCTCTCTTATTTTACAAGGTTTACATGAAGAGGGAGAATGCCGACAGCTGGAATTCTGGGCTAGAAAAGGAACAAATATTAGAGACCTATTCTGCACAGCTCCAAAAGTCCTGAAACTTCACGGAGGTAGTTTTTGGAATTAATAAAAAATATTGGCGAAAGAATCAATGAGAGGGGGGGGGCACCCACCATCCATGAGGGTGGGGGGCACGCCCCCTGCCTCATGGGCCCCCTGGCAGGCCTCCGGTGCCCATCTTCTGCTATATGGAGTCTTTTACCTTGGAAAAAATCAGAAGGAAGCTTTCGGGACGAAACACCGCCGCCACGAGGCGGAACCTTGGCAAAACCAATCTAGGGCTCCGGCGGAGCTGTTCTGTCGGGGAAACATCCCTCCGGGAGGGGGAAATCATCACCATCGATCCTCTCATCGGGAGGGGGTCAACCTTCATCAACATCTTCACCAGCACCATGTCCTCTCAAACACTAGTTCATCTCTTGTATCCAATCTTTGTCCCAAAACCTCATATTGGTACCTGTGGGTTGCTAGTAGTGTTGATTACTCCTTGTAGTTGATGCTAGTTGGTTTATTTGGTGGAAAATCATATGTTCAGATCCTTTATGCATATTAATACCCCTCTGATCATGAACATGAATATGATTTGTGAGTAGTTACGTTTGTTCCTGAGGACATGGGAGAAGTCTTGCTATAAGTAGTCATGTGAATTTGGTATACATTCGATATTTTGATGAGATGTATGTTGTCTTCCCTCTAGTGGTGTTATGTGAACGTCGACTACATGACACTTCACCATTGTTTGGGCCTAGAGGAAGGCATTGGGAAGTAATAAGTAGATGATGGGTTGCTAGAGTGACAGAAGCTTAAACCCTAGTTTATGCGTTGCTTCGTAAGGGGTTGATTTGGATCCATATGTTTCATGCTATGGTTAGGTTTACCTCAATACTTCTTTTGTAGTTGCGGATGCTTGCAATAGGGGTTAATCATAAGTGGGATGCTTGTCCAAGGAAAGGCAGTACCCAAGTACCGGTCCACCCACATATCAAATTATCGAAGTAACGAATGCGAATCATATGAGCGTGATGAAAACTAGCTTGACGATAATTCCCATGTGTCCTCGGGAGCGTTTTCCTTCATATAAGAGTTTGTCCAGGCTTATCCTTTGCTACAAAAAGGATTGGGCCATCTTGCTGCACCTTATTTACTTTCATTACTTGTTGCCCGTTATAAATTACCTTATCACAAAACTATCTGTTACCGATAATTTCAGTGCTTGCAGAGAATATCTTACTAAAAACCGCTTGTCATTTCCTTCTGCTCCTCATTGGGTTCGACACTCTTACTTATCGAAAGGACTAAGAATGATCCCCTACACTTGTGGGTCATCAAGACTCTTTTCTGGCGCCGTTGACGGGCAGTGAAACGCCTTTGGTATGTGGAATTTGGTAAGGAAAAAATTATATAGTGTGCTGAAATTTACTGTCACTTGTTACTATGGAAAGTAATCCTTTGAGGGGCTTGTTCGGGGTATGTTCACCCCGACCAGTAGAGCAAAGAGTTGCTCCTCAACCTACTGAACCTACTGAAAATGTTTACTTTGAAATTCCTTCGGGTATGATAGAGAAACTGCTAGCTAATCCTTTCACAGGTGATGTAACATTACATCCTGGCCGATTTGCACCTAATCTATGTGGATGAAGTTTGTGGATTATTTAAGCTTGCAGGTATGCCCGAGGATGTTGTAAAGAAGAAGGTCTTCCCTTTATATTTGAAGTGAAAGGCATTGACATGGTTTAGGCTATGTGATGATATGGGATCATGGAACTACAACCGATTGAAATTGGAATTTCATCGGAAGTTTTATCCTATGCATCTTGTTCATCGTGATCGTAATTATAAATATAATTTTTGGCCTCGCGAAGGAGAAAGCATCACTCAAGCTTGTGGGAGGATTAAATCAATGTTATATTCATGCCCCAATCATCAGCTCTCAAGAGAAGTTATTATTCAAAAAAATTATGCTTGGCTTTCTCTCAATAATCGCTCCATGCTCGATACTTCTTGTACTGGTTCTTTTATGATGAAGACTATTGAATTCAAATGGGATTTATTGGAGAGAATTAAACGCAACTCTGAAGATTGGGATCTCGACGAAGGTAAGGAGTCAGGTATAATACCCAAGTTTGATTGTGTTAAATCTTTTATGGATACCGATGTTTTCCGTGAATTTAGCATTAAATATGGACTTGACTCTGAGATAGTAGCTTCTTTCTGTGAATCCTTTGCTACTCATGTTGATCTCCCGAAGGAGAAGTGGTTTAAATATAATCCTACCATTGAAGTAAAAGTAGTTGCACCTATTAAAGTTGAAGAAAAGACTATCACTTATAATGTTGATCCTGTTGTTCCTACTTCTTATATTGAGAAGCCACCTTTCTCTATTAGAATAGGATCATGCTAAAGCTTCAACTGTGGTTCGTAAAAGTAACACTAGAACACCTACACCCCGTGAGCAAATTAAAGTTGAACCTAGTATTGCTACGATTAAAGATCTCTTGGCCGATAATATTGATGGGCATGTTATTTATTTCTGTGATGAAGCTGCTAGGATTGCTAGACCTGATACTAAAAATAAACATAGGCTTGTGGTAGGCATGCCTATTATTTCTGTTAAAATAGGAGATCATTGTTATCACGGCTTATGTGATATGGGTGCTAGTGCAAGTGCAATACCTCATTCCTTATACAAAGAAATTATGCATGATATTGCACCTGCTAAGATAGAAGAAATTGATGTTACAATTAAGCTTGCCAATAGAGATACTATTTCACTAGTTGGGATTGTTAGAGATGTTGAAGTCTTGTGTGGGAAAGTTAAATATCCTGCTGATTTTCTTGTTCTTGGTTCCCCACAAGATAACTTTTGTCCAATTATATTTGGTAGACCCTTCTTGAATACTGTTAATTCTAGGATAGACTGCAAAAAGGATGTCGTTACTATTGGTTTGGGGGGGGGGTATGTCTCATGAGTTTAATTTTGCTAAATTTCGTAGACAACCCCATGATAAAGAATTGCATAGTAAAGATAAAATTATTGGTCTTGCTTCTATTGCCGTGCCTCCTAATGATCCGTTAGAACAATATCTGCTCGACCATGAAAATGATATGTTTATGAATGAAAGAAGGGAAATAGAGGAATTATTCTTTAAATAGGGATATATTTTGAAACACAACTTGCCTATTGAAATCCTAGGGGATCCTCCTCCACCCAAGGGTGATCCCGTGTTTGAGCTTAAATCATTACCTGATACTCTTAAATATGCTTATCTTGATGAGAACAAGATATATCCTGTTATTATTAGTGCTAACCTTTCAGAGCATCAAGAGAATAAATTATTGAAAACTCTGAAGAAGCATCGTGCTTCTATTGGACATACTCTTGACGATCTTAAGGGCATTAGTCCCACTCTATGTCAGCAGAAAATAAAATTGGAAAAAGACGCTAAACCGGTTGTTGATCACCAACGAAGGTTAAATCCTAAGATGAAAGAAGTGGTAAGAAAAGAAATATTAAAGCTTCTGGAGGCAGGTATAATTTATCCCGTTGCTGATAGTCAGTGGGTAAGTCATGTCCATTGTGTCCCTAAGAAGGGAGGTATTACTGTTGTTCCTAATGATAAAGATGAATTGATCCCACAAAGAATTGTTACTGGTTGTAGAATGGTAATTCATTTCCGTAAACTAAATAAAGCTACTAAAAAGATCATTACCCTTTACCTTTTATTGATCAAATGCTAGAAAGATTATCCAAACATACACATTTTTGCTTTCTAGATGATTATTCTGGTTTCTTTCAAATACATGTGTCAAAAGAGGATCAAGAAAAGACCACCTTTACTTGTCCTTTCGGTACCTTTGCTTATAGACGTATGCCTTTTGGTTTATGTAATGCACCTGCTACCTTTCAAAGATGCATGATGGCTATATTCTCTGATTTTTGTGAAAAGATTGAGGTTTTCATGGATGATTTCTCCGTATATGGAACTTCTTTTGATGATTGCTTAAGCAACCTTGATCGAGTTTTGCAGAGATGTGAAGAAACTAATCTTGTCTTGAATTGGGCGAAGTGCCACTTTATGGTTAATGAAGGTATTGTCTTGGGGCATAAAATTTCTGAAAGAGGTATTGAAGTTGATAAGGCTAAAGTTGATGCTATTGAAAAGATGTCGTGTACCAAGGACATTAAAGGTATAAGAAGTTTCCTTGGTCATGCCGGTTTTTATAGGAGGTTCATTAAGGACTTCTCTAAAATTTCTAGGCCTCTGACTAATCTCTTACAAAAATATGTTCCATTTGTCTTTGACGATGATTGTGTAGAAGCATTTGAAATACTTAAGAAAGCCTTGATTTCTGCACCTATTGTTCAGCCACCTGATTGGAATAACCCTTTGAAATTATGTGTGATGCTAGTGATTATGTTGTAGGTGCCGTTCTAGGACAAAGAGTTGATAAGAAATTAAATTTTATCTAATGTGCTAGTAAAACTCTAGACAGTGCCCAGAGAAATAATGCTACTACTGAAAAAGAATTTTTAGCAGTTGTATTTGCTTGTGATAAGTTCCAACCTTATATTGTTGATTCTAAAGTAACTGTTCACACTGATCACGTTGCTATTAAATACCTTATGGAAAAGAAAGATACTAAACCTAGACTTATTAGATGGGTTCTCTTGCTACAAGAATTTGATTTGCATATTATTGATAGAAAGGGAGGTGAGAACCCCGTTGCAGACAACTTATCTAGGTTAGAGAATGTTCTTGATGACCCACTACCTATTGATGATAGCTTCCCTGATGAACAATTAGCTGTCATAGCTTCTCGTACTACTCCATGGTATGCTGATTATGCTAATTACATTGTTGCTAAATTTATACCACCTAGTTTCACATACTAGCAAAAGAAAAAGTTTTTCTATGATTTAAGACATTACTTCTGGGATGACCCACACCTTTATAAATAAGGAGTAGATGGTGTTATTAGACATTGTGTACCTGAGCATGAACAGGAACATATCCTACGCAAGTGTCACTCTGAGGCTTATGGAGGACACCACGCTGGAGATAGAACTGCACATAAGGTATTGCAATCGGGTTTTATTGGCCTACTCTCTTCAAAGATGCCCGTAAGTTTGTCTTGTCGTGTGATGAATGTCAAAGAATTGGTAATATTAGTAGACGTCAAGAAATGCCTATGAACTATTCACTTGTTATTGAACCATTTGATGTTTGGGGCTTGATTATATGGGACCATTTCCTTCCTCTAATGGGTATCCACATATTTTAATTGCTGTTGATTACGTTCCTAAGTGGGTAGAAGCTATTCCAACTAGTAGTGCTGATCATAACACCTCTATTAAGATGCTTAAAGTAGTTATTTTTCTAAGGTTTGGAGTCCCTAGATATTTAATGACTGATGGTGGTTCACAATTTATTCATGGTGCTTTTCGTAAAATGCTTGCTAAGTATGATGTTAATCATAGAATTGCATCTCCATACCATCCACAATCTAGTGGTCAAGTAGAACTTAGTAATAGAGAGCTCAAATTAATTTTGCAAAAGACTGTTAATAGATCTAGAAAGAATTGGTCCAAGAAACTTGATGATGCATTATGGGCCTCTAGAACTGCATATAAAAATCCTATGGGTATGCCTCCGTATAAGATGGTTTATGGAAAAGCATGTCACTTACCTCCCGAACTAGAACATAAGGCATATTGGGCCATTAAAGAGCTCAATTATGATTTCAAACTTGCCAGTGAGAAGAGGCTATTTGACATTAGCTCACTTGATGAATGGAGAACCCAGGCCTATGAGAATGCCAAACTGTTTAAAGGAAAAGTAAAAAGATGGCATGACAAAAGGATACAAAAGCGTGAGTTTAATGTAGGTGATTATGTGTTGCTATTCAACTCTCGCTTAAGATTTTTTGCAGGAAAACTTCTCTCTAAATGGGAAGGGCCTTACGTTATCGAGGAGGTCTATCGTTCCGGTGCCATAAATATCAACAACTTCGAAGGCACAAACCCGAAGGTGGTGAACGGTCAAAGAATCAAACATTATATCTCAGTTAATCCTATAAATGTTGAAACTAATGTTATTGAAACCGTAACCCTGGAGGAATACATAGGAATAGGTATGTGGTATGGTAAGTAAAGCGACTCCAAAACAGTTCTAATGGCAATTTTTCTCAATTTTGGAATATTTAAGAAAATAGGAAAATAAGAAGTAGCCCGGGAAGGACACGAGGCATCCACGAGGGTGGAGGGCGCGCCCCCTGCCTCATGGACACCTCGTGTGCTCTCCGGACTCCGTTTTCTCGCACGATACTTCTTTTGGTCGGTAAAAATTCATTATATATATTCTCCTTAAGGTTTTGACCACCGTACCATGCAAATATCCTCTGTTTTTGTTTCGAGCTGTTTTCTGCCATAGTTGTCAAGGCCAGGCATCATGTCATCCCCCTCCTCCAAGAATGAGGGAAACGATGCTTGGCTAATGAAGATAGAGCTGAAGAGAGAAGAACCCTGGGAGATCAACAAATATGATGGGATGAAGAAGGCCATAGAGGATCAAGCTCCGACAGCGGAAGACGAAGATATCATCCAACCTCATTACAATTTTCTTACCCCAACAGAGATTGAAGCTTTCAAGATGATTGAGTTAGCTTGCATAAAAAATAAGTATCTCACACATGAAAATATTTTGTTGAAGGAGCATATTACCGCACTTAAGGGCATCATCCGCAAATTGGAGGACCTCCTACGCTTGATGTGCAACTATCCATCATCACCACCATCTTCTTCACTAGCAAAGGAGAACTGAGTATCTGGTATGGGCACTGCCCTTGGCAACCGCCAAGCTTGGGGAGGTGCCCCGGTATCGTATCACCATCACACTCCTATCTTTAACATGTTTCTTAGTTCGATCCTTTTGGTAATATCTTGATCTAGTAGAATAAAGTTTTAGTATGATTTAGTCTTGAGTTTTGCTTTATGATCCTTCTATGTAATCGAGTCCGTGAGCTATATATATAATAAATATTAGTTTTGAGTCAAGGGCTTTGTTATCTTGCTATGATCTTGAGGGAATATTTGAAAAAGAAAGAAGAAATAAAAGATCTCATATTTATCTTATGGAGAGTAATGACTTCACATATAAAGAGTATGATGAATGCACAAAAGATAGGCCCTTCGCGGAGGGAAGCAGAGGTTGTCATGTGCTTTTATGGTTGGATGCACAAAATCTTAATGCAAAAGAACATCACTTTATATTGCCGCTTGTGATAAAGACCTTTATTATGCAGTCTATCGCTTTTATTTCTTCCCTATCACAAGTTCGTATAAAGCTTATTTTCTTCGCACTAATAGATCATACATATTTAGAGAGAAATTTTTATTGCATGCACCGTTGACAACTTACTTGAAGGATCTTAGTCAATCCATAGGCAGGTATGGTGGACTCTCATGACAAAACTGGTTTAAGGGATGTTTGGAAGCACGAGTAGTATTTCTACTTAGTGCAAAGAATTTGGCTAGCATGAGAGGGAAAGGCAAGCTCAACATGTTGGATGATCCAAGACAATATAACGTTTCGGATATAGGAAAACATAACCCATTAAGTTGTCTTCCTTGTCCAACATAAACCTTTTAGCATGTCGTATTTTAATTAGTGCTCACAATTACAAAAGATGGCCAAGATAGTATATTTATATGTGAAATCTCTCTTCCTTCAATATTATTTCATGAATTGTTCAAGTAACCAATTCTGTGTTTGCTAACTTTCAATAAGTTTACTACCTATACTTATTCTGTGTGAAGTCATTACTCCCCATGGTATAAAATTATGAAACATATATAAATTCAGATTTATGATATTCAATTCATTCAACCATTTACTCAAAGGATATATGTGAAGCACATGACTAAATGACAAACTACTCCAAAAAGATATAAGTGAAGAAAACTGAGTAGTCAAATAATTAACTAGCCATGGGAGGATTCTTTTTCACTCAAGATTTCAGATCCAATGATTTTATTCAAAAATCAAGTAAAATTGAAAATACACTCCAAGCAAAACACATATCATGTGACGAATAAAAATATAGCTCCGAGTAAGGTATACCGATAGTTTTGAAGACGAAAGAGAGGATGCCTTCAGGGGCATCCCCAAGCTTAGGTGCTTGAGTCTTCCTTGAATATTAACTTTGGGTGCCTTGGGCATCCCCAAGCTTAGGGACTTTTCGTTCCTTATTCTCCTCATATCGATATCTCATCCAAAGCTTAAAAACTTCAATCACACAAAACTTAACGGAACTTGGTGAGATAGGTTAGTATGATAAAGAGTAAACCATTCACTTTGGTACTGTCAAAGACAAGGTTCATAATTGTTATCCAACAATGCCTACCGTACCATACCATTTCTACAATTTATATTTAGAAATATAAGCCATAGAAACTAGAAAACAAGCGAACTATGCAATGAAAACAGAATCTGTCGGAAATAGAACAGTCTGTAATGATATGAACAGCAACCATACTTATGCTACTCCAAAATTATGAAATAAATTGTTGGACGTGAGGAATTTGTCTATTAATATTCTGAAAAAAGAATCAACTCAAAAGCTCTCTTCTGTAAAAAAAATGGTAGCTAATCTCGTGAGCGCAAAGTTTCTGTTTTTTACAGCAAGATCACATTAACTTTCACCCAAGTCTTCCCAAAGTTCTTACTTGGCACTTTATTGAAACAAAAACTATAAAACATGATTACTACAGTATCTTAATCATGTAAACGCACTAAAACATTAAGGGTAAATATTGGGTTGTCTCCCAACAAGCGCTTTTCTTTAGTGCCTTTCAGCTAGGCATGATGATTTCAATGATGCTCACATAAAAGAAAAGAATTGAAACATAAAGAGATCATCATGAAGAATATGACTAGCACATTTAAATCTAACCCACTTCCTATGCCAAGGTATTTTGTGAGCACATAATTTATAGTAACAAGAATCAACTAGCATAGGAAGGCAAAACAAGTATAACTGCAAATCTTTAAGCACATAGAGAGGAAACTTGATATTATTGCAACTCCTACAAGCATATATTCCTCCCTCATAATAATTTTCAGTGGCATCATGAATGAATTCATCAATATAACCATCACATAAAGCCTTCTTTTCATGATCTACAAGCATAGAGAATTTTCTACTCTCCACATAAGCAAAATTCTTCTCATTCGGAATAGTGGGATCACTAATTCCTAAAGTTGACACTCTTCCAAACCCGCTTTAGATGATAGCATTATTAATACTCCGAAAGATATAAGTGAAGTTCATGGAGTATTCTACAATTAATATAGACTAACCAATATCCAAGCTCAAAATATATAAGTGAAGCACACGAAGCATTCTATAAAACCATACTCAAAAGATTTAAGTGGAGCACAAAGAGCATTCTATAAGGTCATACTCAAAATATATAAGTGAAGCACATGAATCATTCTATAAATTGATGAAGGTACATGTTATACTAGCATGGTTCTTAAGGAAGAATAAAAACACAAAGGACACAAATCACGTGAACAAAACAAAAACCAAGGTATACCGATAAATGTTGGAGAAGAAAGATGGGATGCCAACTGGGGCATCCCCAAGCTTAGATGCTTGAGTATACTTGGAATATTTACTTGGGGTGCCTTGGGCATCCCCAATCTTGAACTCTTGCCTCTCTTTATTCTTCTCACATCGGTAACTCCTCGTTCTTCGAACACTTCATCCACAAAAACTTTGTGAGATCCGTTAGTATACTAAAGCAAATCACTACCTTTAGGTACTATTGCAAACTCATTCCAATTTCATATTAGCACTTTATATACTGTACTCCAACTTCACCATGGTTCATACCCCCTGATACTACCCATAGATTCATCAAAATAAGCGATCAACACATAGAAAATAGAATCTGTCTAAAACAAAACAGTATGTAGTGATCTGGAGGTTTAGTAAACTTCTGTAACTCCAAAAAATTCTAAACAAATATGACAATTTAAACAATTTGTAAGAAGTAATATGCAAAAAGTTTAAGACCCATTTGACTTTCTAGTAAAACATCTAAATTTACGTGCTACAAGCAAAGTTTCTGTTTTTGTACTGCACAAAGTAAACAAGCAATCAAATCATCCTAAAACTAAAGCTTGGCACATTATTTTTATAATACAATGGATATATACAAGGGGATAATTATTTTCAAAAAAGCTTCCATGAATTTTTTTACATTGTTTCCATGAGCATGAGCACAAGTGCTCAAGGTCGACCATCACTTCTTCAATGCATAACTTTCCAATCACTTCTCTTTTTGAAAAACATTTTAGGCATGAGAGGCAAGTATTTTTTTGGTATTTTCATTCTTTTAAAAAAATTGTATGTTTTACCCACAACTAAATAGAAACAAAAAGGTAAAACAAAATCTACTTAGTGAAGAAAGCAAACAAGCACACACGAGAATATCAACCCCACGCTATTGCTCCCCGGCAACGGCGCCAGAAAAGAGCTTGATAATCCCCAAGTGCAGGAAATCATCATAGCAATTCCCAAAGGTGGAAGTGATGAGTATGGAGTGTCGAACCCACAAGGAGCTAAAGGTAAGATCAATATTCTCTCAAGTCCTATCTGCCACTGATACGACTCTACGTACACCGAACATTTGCTTTCAACTAGAAACGAGAAATAAAACTACGTTGTGGGTATGAAGAGGATAACTTTGCATGATATCGGAGAGCTAAAATATAAAAGTAGATGCTGTTATCATAAAGTTAGAATATATTACTAAATATTATAAATAGCGAGTGTGGAATAATGATGGATCGGTGTGCGGAACTGTCCTAGGCAATTGTTAACAAGACCGGTAGTCGGCATTGCAATTTCATATGAGGGAGAGGCATAAGGTGACATACTTTGTATTCTTGGATCATATGCACTTATGATTGGAACTCTAGCAAGAATCCACAACTACTAAAGATCATTAAGGTAAAACCCAACCAAAGCATTAAAGCATCAAGTCCCCTTTATCTCGTACGCAACAACCCCCTTACTCGGGTTTATGCTTCTGTCACTCAAGCAACCCACTATAAGCGAATCATGAACGTATTGCAACACCCTACAGCGGGAATCCCTCACGCTTGCGCGACACGGAGGGCACAATAGTACAACACCAAAATAAAACATACAACTCATACCAATCTAGATCATCAATCAACCCAAAGACAAAAGATATCTACTCAAAACATCATAAGATGGCAACACATCATTGGATCATAATATGTGGCATAAAGCACCATGTTCAACTAGGGATTACAGCGGGGTGCGGGAGAGTGGACCGCATAAAATAGATGAGGATGGTGATGATGATGGTGCTGTTGATGAAGACGATCACCGCGGCGATGATTCCCCTCCCAATGGTACTCCGGCGCCACTGAGAGAGAGGAGGAGAGGTTCTCCCCCTTGTGCTTCCTCCCCCATGGCCTCCCCCATGGATGGGGAGAGGTTCTCCCTATGGTCCTTGGCCTTCATGGCGATGATGGCCCCTCCGGGATCCTCCTCCATGGCCTCGGTGATGATGGCCCCCTCCGGCAGGGTGCCAGAGAGGGCCTAGATTGATTTCTCGTGGCTACAGAGGCTTGCGGCAGCGGAACTTCCGATCTAGGTTATTTTCTGGAGGTTTCTGTATTTATAGGAGAGGATGGCGTCGAGAACAAGTCAGGGGGTCCCCGAGGCGGCCACGAGATAGGGGGCACTCCCCCACCCTCTTGGGGCCCACGGGACTCCCCTCTGGTAGATTTTTGTTCCAGTATTTTTTATATTTTCTATGAAAAATCTCCGTTTATTTTCATCGCCTTCCGAGAACTTCTATTTCTGCACAAAAACAACATCACGGTAGTTCTGCTGAAAACAGTGTCAGTCCAGGTTAGTTCTAATCAAATCATACCAAAATCATATAAAACTATTGTAAACATGGCATGAATACTTCATAAATTATAGATACGTTGGAGACGTATCAGGGCCGTAATCTAATTACACGATCTAGCTTCTTCCAGTTATTAGCGTACCCGGATAGTCTTTCCAATATATAAAGCATATTGTATTCCGCCGATAATTGACCGGCTTCCTTAAGCATGCAACACTTAAGTACATTCCAGCAAGAGTAATTCCATGCACAAAACACATGTATAATTCCATATGAGGTATTGTAAGGGCATCTTCTGCCTTAGAGTTTTGGTGATGATGACAACACACGTGTGGACTAATCGTGCGCCATAGTTTTCTCAGGTACACATTGTGTAGTGCAAGACGGTTAGGCCTTCCCTCTACGCGGAAAAGATCGAAGATGGAGTTTCCGATGTTTTTATTCCTTTGGTCGTAGATATCCGTACTATTAAGAGGGAATCCTCATCGGAAGGTGTTGGGTGAATCACTTCACATACACTTTCTCTGTACCCACCATATACCCTCCATTCGAGGAGAGAGAGGTTCCCCAAAGTCCTCTGTCCTGTAGTTTTGCCCATGGCGGTAGTACCGCTCCATTGAGCGGTTCTACCGTTGGTCGGTAGTTCTGGTCTTACCACAGCTCCAGGTACCACTCAGGGGTGACTCCCTTCCGTACCGGGTACGGTGATAGACCGGTGGTGGAACAGAAGTTCCGGTTTGTCTTGACAAACCAGTACTACCGGTGTTCAGGGAGGTAGTACTGCCTCGAACTCCACCACCCAGGGACTGCTAGCCCAGCGGTAGCTCTGGCCCAACCACCGCTCTAACTACCGGCCTGAGGTGTATACTTTCTAGATGTGATGTGGTAGTCGAGTGATACGTCTCCAACGTATCTCTAATTTTTGATTGTTCCGTGCTATTATATATTCTGTTTTGGATGTTTAATGGGCTTATTTATACACTTTTATATTATTTTTGGGACTAACCTATTAACCGGAGGCCCAGCCCAAATTGTTGTTTTTTTTGCCTATTTCAGTGTTTCACAGAAAAAGAATATCAAACGGAGTCCAAACGGAATGAAACCTTCGGGAGCGTGATTTTTGGAACAATCGTGATTCAAAGGACTTGGAGTGGACGTCAAGCAACCAACGAGGAGGCCACAACGCAGGGGGCGCGCCCCCCACCCTCCACTACGAAAAAAATACACTTCCGTGATGATACGTGTTTGTCACAGTAGGTCACTTTTTTTGTCATGCATGTACATCCATGACAAATTTATGAAAGAATCAAGATAGTCATACCTGTGTTGTCGTAGAAGTGTTCCATGACATTACCAAAATTATCATCACGGAAGTGTCCACTTCCATGACGATAAATCACGCGTCACAGAAGTGCTTTCGTCAAGGGTGACCGACACGTGGCATCCACCGTAACGGAACGCCATTAAGCTATCGGGTCGGGTTTTGGATCCAATAACCCGTTAACAGCCCTGACTAATGGGAAATTTCCATGTGTAAAATTCTTATTGGCCCGACGAAACACGTGTCAGCTCGTCAGTGGGTCAGATAGGCGCCTATGATACGTCGACACGTGGCACGGCCCAACAGAGGCCCATTCCTGTGAAAAGGCCGGCCTGTTTGACTTGGTCAAAAGGTGGCGGGCCGGCCCATGGAAAGCCTGTTAACAACATGTTCGTGTATAGCCCATTTACAGCCCGCTAACCCAAGGCCCGTTACGCCCTATCCGAATTAGGCCCAGTAGCGTCATCTGGGCCATCCAATATGATTCCAGCACGTTTTCACTTTTGGCCCATGTATGGCCCAGGACGTCTTTCGACCCATATGAGGCCCTATCTAACTCTTGGCCTACTAACGGCCCATGGTGAAACTGGCCCGTAATGAATAGTGTATCACTTTACACCCATTAACGGCCCGTGGTGAAACTGGCCCATAATGAACAGTGTATCACTTTATACCCATTAACGGCCCGTTATTCCGTTGGGCCGTTTCCAGCCCATGTTATCTTTCGGCCTTCTCGGAGCCCATTTATTCTTGGGCTCATTTCCAGCATTCGTTTACTTACGGCCCGTTACTGTCATTTTCTGCTTGTGGGCCAAATTCAGCCCGTGGTTACAGTCGGCCCGTTTGTGGTCCGTTAATACGTTGGGCCAATTTCATAGCGTCATCAAATACGGCCTATTAACGATGGCCCGTTATGGTCGGCCCATGAACGGAGGATTCCAACTCTAGCCCGTTTACGGCCATAATGCGGTCTGTTTGGCCCAAGTTTGGCCAATCGATTATATGGCCCGTATAAGGCCCATTGATAATACGGCCCGCAGAAGGCCCATTGTTTCTACGGCCCGTAGAAGGCCCATTGTTTCTACGGCCCGTAGAAGGCCCACTGTTTCTACGGCCAGTAGGAGGCCTAGTGTCACTACAGTAAATATTAGCCCATGGTTATTGTGGCCTAGTTTTAAAAAATAGGTTATTGCGGCCACTAGCTAACCGCGGAAAAAGAACTGTAATGACTACAAGCAAACAAATAAACAAGACAACAAGGAAATAAATAAGCAAGCAACTAACGCTAGGCTATCCGGCTATTACACATATTACATCCACTGGGCATCAAAGTTCGCCACTAGTGCAAATATAGGGAACAAAGCAGCATATCATATACACTGGTTGTCAAAGTTGGCGACCAGCGCAAATAAACACCGCAGCAAAACAAATCCAGAACTGAAACCACTTTAGAAGATCTCAAGAAACAATATCCTGGGTACCCATAATGCTGGCAAGATGCTTAGCAAGCTTAATAACTTTCTCTTGTTTGGCGCTTAAATCCTCTAGCGCTTGCTATTGCACCAGAAAATATGCATCTGAATTCTGCAGGGACTTCCTCAGTCCTTTAGCTTCCTATCACAGCACATCTGATCGATGTCTTTCAACTTGAAGTTGAGAATCAAGAAGACGAACTAATTCGGGTAGCGAGTTTGAAGAGCTTGTGCCAGCAGTAGTGGCCAGTAACTCGAACACTACATCAAGACAGGACTTTTGGGTTCCCTCACTATCGTCAAGATAGTTTTTATCAGCTTTCTTGGAGACCAACAGGGATGTCTCACTATCTTGAACCTTATCTGCATTACTTCCTTTACCACTGGATAACACGGTACTGTTCTCCAATATTTTGTCCGCATTCTAAAAGAGAAACAAGCAGACACATCACATGTTTACCATGTTGTATATGAAGCTCATTTTGGTAAAGGCTTTCTTTTGACTATAAGCATGAGGAGAATTTAGCACGGATTGCAACAAGGAAATACACTCAATTAAAGAGCAACTTTCATAATCAAATTCCTTGAAATCCAATATAGTGGGTTTAGCAACATCTAGGGTTTTATTTCTTTCAATCCCACTTTCATCAATTTCATCATAAAGGTCTAAATACTCCGAATTTTTAGAACGCCTTCTAGGTAAAGGAAGATCATATTCAGTTTCATCAAGATTCATATTGCAAAACAAAGATTTGATAGGGGACACATCAGTAACTTTTATATCTTCATCTTGATTTTCATATGAATTGGAAGAACACGCTTTAATAAAGGCATCTTTGGAAGCACGCATCCTAGCGGTTCTTTCTTTGCACTCATCTATGGAAATTCTCATGGCTTTGAGAGACTCATTGATATCATGCTTAGGAGGAATAGATCTAAGCTTTAAAGAATCAACCTCAAGAGAAATTCTATCAACGTTCCTAGCCAAATCATCAACTTTAAGCAATTTCTCTTCAAGCAAAGCATTAAAATTCTTTTGTGAATTCATAAACTCTTTAACACTATTCTCAAATTCAGAGGGCATCTTATTAAAATTTCCATAAGAGTTGTTGTAGGAATTTCCATAATTATTAGAAGGCTTACTAGGATAAGGCCTAGGATTAAAATTCCCTCTATACGCGTTGTTACCAAAATTATTCCTACCAACAAAATTCACATCCATAGATTCATTATTATTCTCAATCAAAGTAGACAAAGGCATATCATTAGGATCATAAGAAACACTCTTAGTAGCAAATAATTTCATGAGCTCATCCATCTTTCCACTCAAAACATTGATTTCTTCTATAGCATGCACTTTTTTATTAGTGGATCTTTCAGTGTGCCATTGAGAATAATTAACCATAATATTATCTAGGAGTTTAGTAGCATCTCCTAAAGTGATTTCCATAAAAGTGCCTCCCGCGGCCGAATCTAAAAGATTTCTAGAAGCGAAATTCAACCCGGCATAAATTTTTTGTATAATCATCCACAAGTTCAAACCATGAGTAGGACAATTATGTATCATTAATTTCATTCTCTCCCAAGCTTGTGCAACATGTTCATGATCAAGTTGCTTAAAATTCATAATGTTGTTTCTAAGAGAGATGATCTTAGCGGGAGGAAAATACTTAGAGATAAAAGCATCTTTGCACTTGTTCCAAGAATCAATACTATTTTTAGGCAACGACGAAAACCAAGGTTTAGCACGATCTCTAAGAGAAAAAGGAAATAGCTTCAATTTAACGACATCATTATCGACATCTTTTTCTTTTGCATATCACATAAATCAACGAAGCTATTAAGATGAGTAGCGGCATCTTCACTAGGAAGGTCGGCGAATTGATCTTGCATAACAAGATTCAACAAAGCAGTATTGATTTCACAAGATTCAGTATTGGCAAGAGGAGCAATCCGAGTGCTAAGGAAATCATTATTATTCGTATTGGTGAAGTCACACAATTTGGTAGTATCTTGAGCCATCACGGCAAACAAGAAATCCAACACACGAGCAAACAAAAGGCAAGCGAGAAAAGGCAAACGGAAAAAGAGAAGGGGAAGGAGAAGGAGAAGGAGAAGGAGAGGGCGAATAAAATGGCAAGGGTGAAGTGGGGGAGAGAAAAACGAGAGGCAAATGGCAACTAATGTAATGCGAGAAATAGGGGTTGTGATGGGTACTTGGTATGTTGACTTTTTGCGTAGACTCCCCGGCAACGGCGCCAGAAATTCTTCTTGCGACCTCTTGAGCTTGCGTTGGTTTTCCGCAAAGAGGAGAGGATGATGCAGCAGAGTAGCGTAAGTATTTCCCTCAGTTTTTGAGAACCAAGGTATCAATCCAGTAGGAGGCCACGCTCAAGTCCCTCGTACCAGCACAAAACGATAGCTACTCGCAACCAACGGGATTAGGGGTTGTCAATCCCTTCACGGTCACTTACGAGAGTGAGAACTGATAGATAATGTTTTTGGTATTTTTGATATAGAGATGCAAAGTGAAAAGTAAAAGGCAAAGTAAAAAAGCAAAGCAAGATTAAAGTGATGGAGATTGATATGATGAGAATAGACCCGAGGGCCATAGGTTTCACTAGTGGCTTCTCTCAAGAGCATAAGTATTCTACGGTGGGTGAACAAATTACTGTTAAGCAATTGACAGAATTGAGCATAATTATGAGAATAGCTAGGTATGATCATGTATATAGGCATCACGTCCGTGACAAGTAGACCGACTCCTGCTTGCATCTACTACTATTACTCCACTCATCGACCGCTATCCAGCATGCATCTAGAGTATTAAGTTAAAAAAAGAGTAACGCTTTAAGCAAGATGACATGATGTAGAGAGATAAATTCATGCAATATGAAATAAACCCCATCTTGTTATCCTCGATGGCAACGATGCAATACGTGCCTTGCTGCCCCTTCTGTCACTCTCCCATGGCAAGAAAAATCAATCTAGTAGGCCAAACCAAACTGATAATTCGAAGAGACTTGCAAAGATAACCAATCATGCATAAAAGAATTCAGAGAAGATTCAAATATTATTCATAGATAGACTTGATCATAAACCCACAATTCATCAGTCTCAACAAACACACCGCAAAAAGAAGATTACATCGAATAGATCTCCACAAGAGAGGGGGAGAACATTGTATTGAGATCCAAAAAGAGAGAAGGAGCCATCTAGCTACTAACTATGGACCCGAAGGTCTGAGGTAAACTACTCACACTTCATCGGAGGGGTTAAGATGATGTAGAAGCCCTCCGTGATGACGGCCCTCTCCAGCGGAGCTCCGGAACAGGCCCCAAGATGGGATCTCGTGGATACAGAAAGTTGCGGCGGTGGAATTAGGTTTTTGGCTCCTGTTCTGATCGTTTGGGGGTACGTAGGTATATATAGGAGGAAGGAGTACGTCGGTGGAGCTTCGAGGGGCCCACGAGGCAGGGGGCACGCCCTAGGGGGCGCCCCCACCCTCGTGACCGCCTCTCTGATGCCTTGGCGTAGGGTCCAAGTCCCCTGGATCACGTTCGGTGAGAAAATTATGTTCCCGAAGATTTTATTCCGTTTGGACTCCGTTTGATATTTTGTTTCTCCGAAACACTGAAATAGGCAAAAACAGCAATTCTGGGTTGGGCCTCCGGTTAATAGGTTAGTCCCAAAAATAATATAAAAGTGGAAAATAAAGCCCAATATAGTCCAAACAGTAGATAATATAGCATGGAGAAATCAAAAATTATAGATACGTTGGAGACATATCACATACCTGTTGCACCATTGGAGTTTCAACTCCATCCTTCAAATTTGAAAATAATTGGTATGAGTAAATACAGTCATGCAAGAGCAAAGGAGTATGAACCATAGCTACAGAACCTGACTTGAGAACAAATCTTCTTCTCCTTTAAGTGTTGAGTTGGGATTCGGAGTGGTGGTCCTCGTGCTTTGGGCACTGCAGTTCCCTTACTAACTGCTCGTGTTTGGGTGCTCTGTGGTGGAGACGGTGTTGTGTCAACTGGAACTGGGTTACTATCTGTCGGGGTTGGGGCTAGAAGGCGTGTAGCTGGTTCTCTGTCCAACTGGGTAGGGGTACAATCTGCGAGAGTCTGGGTTATGTGTGGTGGATCTGGTCCTTGGGCAAGTACAACCGTGGTTCTATCTGCATCAACTGGTAGCACTATCTTTTCTGAAGACCGTGTTGTTACTCCCTTAGATACTGCCATCACGCTCTCCCATTCAAATGGTTGATAAACAAGAAAAGTAATTGAAAGTATAGACATTGTATGATAGACAGTTGCAATGGATAGTGGGGAATAAAAGAGGGCATGAAATAATTCATATTTATGTTGTCTAACCAAACAGGATAGCATGACACAATTTCACATATATGATGGCTAACTAAACAGGATAGCATGACACAATTTCACATTATGATGGCTAACTAAAAAAGATGGAAAGACATAGTTCAAAATATGAGACTATGTAAACAGGATGACATGACATAACTATATAATGTGTTTATTAAATAGGTTGGCATGCCATAATTCACATACATTCACGGATAGAATGCCATAATTCAAAATATGATGACTGTAAACACTAAACAGGATGAGATGATATAACTATATGATGTCTTTATTAAATGGGTAGCCATGCCATAATTCAGATAGATGATGTGTATGTACTATGTAAACATGATGGCATGATATAATTCAAATATATGATTTATATAGTAAGCAAGTAAGCAGATGGCAATCCATATATGATGTAAAAACTAAGCAATGCAAGACAACATGCATGACATGGGTAATATAACCCTGCCAAGTTTGAGCATAGACCTTAGGGGGAAAATAGGACTAGTCATCAGTCTCTGAATCCTCCTCTGAGGAGCTCTCTGTAACCAGCAAGATGTCTGCTTCAGCAGGTAGCATTGTCTGCTCTGAATACCTTGTTTTCACTCCAGATACTTCCATCACCGCTTCAAATGGCTGATGCACAGGAAGAGTAGTTGAATATACAAACGTTGTCGAAAAATGGAACACGTAATACAAAAAAATGATAGCATGATATAATTCACATACATGATGATTGGCTAAACAACATGGCATTGCATAATTCACATATATAATGCCTTTGCAACAAGATAGCATTGTATAATTCACATATATAATGTCTTGCAACAAGATGGCAATGCATAATTCACATATATGGTAATTAGACACTGAACAGGTGACATTCACACAAAGCATGTCTAAACTAATCAAATGACATAGCAATGTGAGACACCATACGCACGATATGAGCAACATAACCCTGCCAAGTTAGAGCATACACCTCGGGGGGGGGATAGGACTGGTCATCTGTCTCTGAATCCTCCTCTGAGGAGCTATCCGTAACCAGCGAGATATGATCTTCGTCAGATAGCATAATCTGCTATGAAGACCTTGTTTTCACTCCAGAATTTGCCATCACCGTGTCAAATGGTTGATGCACACGAAGAGCAATTGAATGTAATAACATTGTTGACAAATGTAATATGTAACAAAAAAAAGGATGGCCTGATATAATTTACATATAAGATGACTGGCTAAGCAGGATGGCATTGCAAAATTCACATATATGATGCCTGGCTAAACAAGATGGTGTTGCATAATTCACATAAACGATGAATAAACTAAACAGATGGCATTTGCACAAAGGATGTCTAAACTAAGCAGATGACATATTTGATGTATAAAGTAAGCAATGCAAGACACCATATGCATGATATAACCAACATCAGCATGCCAAGTTAGAGCAAAGACCTCAGGGGGTTAATAGGAGTTGTCTTCTCCTTCTGAATCCCCCTCAGAACAGATATCTTCCTCTCGATAACAATCCGAAATGCATGGAGGGGGGCTGTCTTTGCGCCTACCATGGAGCGACGTCTGCATGAAATTTTATTGTCACGCACGGCTCGTCTCTTTTGCTCTACATGTTCAGTTCCATTGTTTACAATAACTGTCATGCGTAGGAATAAAACATAGTGAGATTATGTAAGGAGTGCATGCAGAAATCCAGAGTGATGGTAGCAACCGACGGATAGACCCAAAACCAATAATAGCAGGCAGATAATGGCTTCAGTTAAAAAATACAGATAATGGCTTCTTTACTGTTTGTTTCCCACCCAACATGAAACTCATAGTAGACACCGGAGATTAACCAGATAGTAGATAGATACTATTGATAGCGGCCCCGATATGTACCCCACAACCATTTAAAATCTCAAGTTTGACCATTAGTTTGGAGCTGACTCAGAGTCAAATCGGTGAACATGATGATAAAGTAGCATGTAATATTATGCGATGCATAACGTAAGCAGACACGAAAGAGTGCGACCTCTATTGCGGACCCGTGTAGTCCTCGAGGTCATCTGCTCGGTTGATGATGGTAGTGCAGTTTTCATGGCTGCCAGCGGTGGGGAAGAAGATCTGAGGCGGCGAAAGACAGTCTAGAGGCCGGATCCCTGCTGTGCTGGACCCTTCTGTCGTTGGAGCAGCTGAGCTGGGGTGGACGGCGGCGCAGCAGGAGCGGGACAAACCACGCAAGGTTTTCTTTTGACAACTATCTATAAGAGAAGTAATTCTGTAAGGGCTTGTTTGAATTGGAGGATTCCAACAATGCAGGGATAGGAAATAGAAAGGAACATGATAGGAATGCACGTGCAAAACAGAGAATTTAAAAACACAGGATTTCTGCCAATCTGCGTGTTTGATTCACAACAATTGGAAGATCACAGGATACAAAGAAGCATGGTGAGATTAAGTCAAACCACAAGAAAATGTACGGTTATAATGCTATTATCCTACTATCTCTTCGTCTTGTGCTTCATGAATAGGAATTTGAAAAGGAGGACAAGCGAAAATTAAAATTCCTACGTTTTTTCTTTCAAGGAGACACTAAAGGAACAAATCCGTGTGCTCAGTGGACAATATATATAACATGTAGAGTAAAAAAGAGATGCAACAAGTGTACAACCTCTTTGGCGAAGCCATGTCGATCTCAGCTTGATTGGGTTGGCCGGTGAGGATGCTCCGGCTGACTTGGCTGTCGGAGGAGGGGAAGAAGATCTTAGGCGTCTAGAGATGGAGCCTGAGGTACTGCTCCGCTCTGATGGAGGGTTTCGTCGTTGGAGCAGCTCCGGTGAGTTGTACGACACCGAGGCCAAAGCAGGACAAGAGAGAGAACGAACAACGTTAACCTGAGTGGAATTCTAATAGCATCTCCAATACATGACGTAAAATACATAACCACGAAGTGCTAGATGTAAAATACATCAGCCGCTCATCTCTGAACTTAACTGTCAAAACTGAATTTAACTGTCGAAACTGAACTTAAATGTCGAAACTGAATTTTGCTGTCGAAACTAAACGCACTAGCAAGGTGAGGCTACACGTCAGTCGACTGACTTTTTCATCTCTGGTAAGTCGATTTTGCAGCCGTTGGATATGAAATCAAGGGCTTGTGGTTCATCTTCAACCTCCACCCCCCTGAGCCGGCCAAACAGCAGCCCCCCGCCGCCCGCGGCCGGCGGTGCGCCGCCCCGCCCGCCCCTAAAACACTCCCCACCGCCGGTCCGCCGCCGCCTCGGCCATCCCTCTAGGCCCCCCTGATGAAGTCACGTACCTAGGGTAGGGTCATAGGCCTGCCCAAGGGTACCCTCCCCAAGGTCACTGACTAAAAGAAGCTGCTTACCAGTCGACCTGATAAGCATCCACTCGACAAATACAATAACACTCGACGAGCGCAGAGACACTCGACCATGAAGATTCACTCGACCATAGGAAGCACAGGAGCCACACCGCATCCAAACGGTATGAAGTTAAATAGCCTTTATAGCCTTAATAGCACTTTATACAGGGCGTTTCCAGTAACGCCCTGCCTTAATGTACCTTAAGATCCTTCATTACGTGGGCTGGCAGGGGTCCTGGCGAACTCTATATAAGCCACCCCCCTCCACAGGAAGAATGGTTTGGATCTTTGTAACACACACACATATAATCCAGTCGACCGCCTCCGGGCTCCGAGACGTAGGGCTATTACTTCTTTTGAGAAGGGCCTGAACTCGTAAAACTCTTGCGTGCACAACTACTCCAAAGCTAGGATCTTGCCTCCCCATTCCTACCCCCCATTCTACTGTCAGACTTAGAACCACGACAGTTGGCGCCCACCGTGGGGCAGGTGTTCTAGCGATTTGTTGGAGGAGTTGGGATTCTTTTGACATCTCCCATCATGTCGTCGAGCGGAGTCCTGGTCGAGGGGCGGGAGATCCGCCTCGGCTTGGATGACTCTGCTTGGCTCCAGGAGGCTCCACTCGACGTGGACGCGCTTCCCGCCCGCGGAGCAACGCACTTTCGCGCGTGCATTCATGGCGTCCTCCTGCGGCAACCATCGGCCCAGTACGGGTCGGCACCCGTTTCTTCCTTGCTCCCAGTTTCCCGCCGGCGCAAGCGCTCCGGTCGGTCGAGGCTCCAGCGGTGGGTGAGGCATGCATTGGCCCGCCAGTCGGCCATCCCCCAAGTCGCGGCGATTGAGCCCGACGAATCACTCTACGGCCTGTTCGGTCTGTCGACTGGCTCCGCAGAGACTGCGTCCGAGTGCGACAGCAGCGATCCAGCAGCGGAGGTACTGATGGTCGACAAACCGCGCAGTCCCCCCGGATTCCCCCACACCGAAGAGGTTGCCGGGGGAGGAGTTCCGGCGCGGGGCCACGAAGAGTACAGGCCCGAGCCTCTCACCTCGCTGCAGAGGGAGGAACTTCGTCACCGGAACATGGACGCGCTTCACACTCCTATCGTTGGAGAAACCCCCGAGGCACGCGCCTTGGAGGAGGCGCGCTTGGCCAACCTGGCTGAACGCACTCGACTGGAGAATCTCCAGAGAGTACTCGACGAGCGCACTCGACTGCCAGTTCCAGAATCCAGTCGACGTCGTCTCTTTCAGCCACCAACTAAGATATACCGAACTCCGATTCAGAATTTAGCAGCTGCAGCCCGCATAGCAGAGTCGATCCAGCCTTCTCAGTCAGAGGCAGAGAGAGGTCTGCTACAGATCAGAGATTTGCTCCAGGCAGCAGGGGATCAGAACTCAGTTGTATCGCAGTCGCATAACAGGATTACAGCCGATCCGTCGCTGCGAATTCTGTACAGTCGGCTCACAGTCCAGGATCGCCCCTGAGGCGTGAGGAACGTAGAAGCTGGCATGATGATCAATATCAAGGCCGTGAGCGGTATGAACACCGAGTCGATCACAATGATCGACGTCGAGTGCCCACTCCTCCCCCAAGGGGTGGATCGTACGTCCCTCGGTAGCAAGATGACAGACGCCAGCACAGTGCTGGGCGTAGGTTTCCAGTCGACCCCAGGGAGCCAGGCTTTGATGCGAGATCCATTATCGTTCAAGGTCTGGTCGACAGGAATAGAGCTCACAGAGAAGGCCATGACAGAGACGTTCCCTCCAGCAGCAGGGTTCATGTATCAGGACCAGAATGTTTCAGCAGAGCGATCAGGGCCGCTGTAATTCCTCCCAACTTAAGGTTGGCGACTGGAGTTAGTAAGTTCACCGGCGAGTCCAAGCCTGACACATGGCTTGAAGATTACCGAGTGGCTGTTCAGATTGGCGGCGGCAACGACGAAGTAGCCATGAAGCATTTGCCTCTTATGCTGGAGGGATCAGCCAGAGCATGGTTGAACCAGTTGGCACCCAGCAGTATTTACACTTGGGAAGATCTTGCCCGAGTGTTTGTCAGGACATTTGAAGGGACTTGCAAGTGACCAGCAGGGTTGACAGAATTGCAGTCGTGTGTTCAGAAGTCGAGTGAAACTCTGAGGGATTATATCCAGAGGTGGATCACTTTACATCACACAGTCGAGAATGTATCTGATCACCAGGCAGTTTGTGCCTTCAAGGAAGGCGTCAGGAACAGAGAACTGAGTTTGAAATTCGGTCGAACTGGAGATATGACATTGAGTCGGATGATGGAAATTGCCACCAAGTATGCAAACGGTGAAGAAGAAGATAGGCTCCAGAGTGGCAAGTACAAAGCAGCCGCTAATGAGGCCGGCGGAGGAAACTCCAGTCGGAAGCAAAAGCGCAAAGCCGAGCCAGCTGCTCCTGGAGAGACCTTGGCTGTGACCCCAGGAAAGTTTAAGGGGAAACCCAAGGGTCCCTGGAACCCCAAGAAGGTGAAAGATCAGGATGGGAACGATGTGATGGACCTACTGTGTCACATTCACACGAAGAAAGACGAAGAGGATAAACTCATTTACCCAAAGCATACCACTCGACAATGTCGACTCCTGATCCAGCAGTTTCAAGGGAAACAGGCCAAAGACAAAGAGAAAGAGTCAGACAAAGTTGAGGACAAAGAAGACAGCGGTGAGGAGTACCCCCAAGTCAACTCCACCCTGATGATTTTCGCTGATGTCAAAAGCAAGAGTCGATTGAAGGTTATCAATCAGGAAGTGAACATGGTCGCTCCGACGACACCCAATTATCTGAAATGGTCTCAGACTGCCATCACTTTCGACCAGTCCAATCACCCGACTCATATTGCTACCCCAGGGAGGCAAGCGTTGGTGGTCGACCCAGTCATTGAAGGCACTCGACTGACCAAAGTGTTGATGGATGGTGGCAGTGGCTTGAATTTGCTGTATGCAGAGACGCTGAAAGGGATGGGCATTCCGATGTCCAGACTCAGCACCAGTAACATGAGCTTCCACGGAGTCATTCCTGGAAAGAAGGCTGAGTCACTCGGCCAAATCGCTCTTGATGTAGTTTTTGGTGACTCAAAGAATTTCCGGAAGGAAAAGTTGACCTTTGAGGTCGTGGATTTTCAGAGTGCGTACCACGCCATACTTGGAAGGCCAGCGTACGCTCAATTCATGGCCCAACCATGCTACGTATACCTTAAATTGAAGATGCCCGGTCCCAGAGGTGTGATCACTATCACGGGCAATCGGAAGAAGGCAGAAGAGTGCTTCCAGAAAGGCTCCAAAATTGCTGACGCTCAGATGGCCAAAATGGAGTTACAAGAGTACCAGAAGACCGCAGGCCCGAGTGATTTGTTGCGAGCCAAGAAGCCTGCCACAGAGTCAGCATTTCAGTCGTCCGGTGAGACAAAATAGGTTCACATCCACCCGACTGATCCCAATGCGGCTCCGACCAACATCTCCACTACACTCGACTCTAAATAGGAAGAAGCGCTCATCTAGTTCCTCCGTGAGAATTGGGACATCTTTGCATGGAAGCCTGCTGACATGCCAGGTGTTCCCAGGGGACTGGCTGAGCACCGCCTTCGAGTCGACTCAAAAGTCAAACCAGTTAAGGAACATCTTCGACGGTCCGCCGTCCAGAAGAGAAAAACCATTGGCGAAGAGGTGGCTCGACTCTTAGCGGCAGAGTTCATTCGCGAGATCTACCACTCCGAGTGGCTCGCCAATGTTGTAATGGTCCCCAAGAAGGACAAGTCGTTGTGCATGTGCATCGATTTCAAACATATCAATCGGGCCTGCCCGAAAGATCATTTCCCTCTTCCTTGCATCGACCAAATAGTCGACTCGACCGCAGGATGCGAGAGGTTGTCTTTTTTAGATGCTTACTTCGGATAGCATCAGATCCGTCTGTATGGACCAGATGAAATAAAAACAGCTTTCATCACCCCGTTCGGGTGCTTCTGCTATGTCACCATGCCTTTCGGTCTCAAGAATGCCGGAGCTACTTTCATGAGAATGATTCAGAAGTGCCCGATCACTCAAATCAGTCAGAATGTAGAAGCATACATGGATGATATAGTGGTCAAGTCGCGAAAAGGTTCCGACCTGCTGACTGACCTTGCTGAAACATTTGCCAATCTCAGGAGGTATGATATCAAGCTTAATCCATCAAAATGCACATTCGGAGTTCCTGGAGGAAAGTTACTCAGTTTTCTTGTTTCCGAACGAGGAATCGACGCTAACCCTGAATAAGTTGGCACCATACTCCGAATGAAACGCCCTGTGCGTGTGCACGATGTCCAGAAACTTACTGGATGCTTGGCCGCTTTAAGTCGATTCATCTCCAGACTCGGTGAAAAGGCATTGCCTCTTTACCGACTGATGAAGAAGTCAGACAAGTTTGAGTGAACTCTGGAAGCTGATGCAGCATTTGCAGAGCTAAAAGCTCTGCTCTCCACCCAGCCGGTGCTTGATGCCCCTGTCAGCAAAGAGCCATTATTGCTTTACATCGCAGCCACTGGACAAGTCGTTAGTACCGTACTTACGGTCGAGCGGGAAGAGGAAGGAAAAACATTCAAAGTTCAGCGCCCAGTTTATTACCTTTCTGAAGTTCTGACCCCATCAAAGCAAAGATACCCTCACTATCAGAAGCTTGTCTACGGGATTTACATGACCATGAAGGAGGTTGCTCATTATTTCTCTGATCACTCCATTACAGTCGTCAGCGACGCCCCGTTATCAGAGATCCTTCATAACAGAGATGCAACTGGTCGAGTGGCAAAATGGGCGATTGAACTTCTTCCCCTTGATATCAAGTTCGAGGCAAAGAAAGCTATCAAGTCCCAAGCAATAGCCGATTTCCTCGCCGAGTGGACTGAGCAACAACTTCTGACTCAAGTTCACTCGAAGCACTGGACTATGTTTTTCGATGGCTCCAAGATGCTGAATGGGTCCGGTGCGGGTGTTGTATTGGTTTCCCCTCGAGGAGACAAGCTCAAATACGTCCTCCAGATTCACTTTGATTCCTCCAACAATGAGGCAGAATATGAAGCACTCCTATATGGACTGCGTATGGCCATTTCACTCGGCGTCCGTCGCCTTATGGTCTACGGCGACTCAGATATGGTTGTTAATCAAGTGATGAAGGAGTGGGATGTTCGAAGCCCAGCCATGACGGGTTATTGCAATGCAGTAAGAAAGTTGGAGAAGAGATTCGAGGGGTTAGAGCTCCATCATATACCCCGACTGAAAAACCAAGCTGCGGATGATTTGGCGAAAATAGGGTCCAAGAGAGAAGCCATCCCCATTGATGTGTGCTTGGAACACATTCGTGCGCCATCAATACAGGAAGATCCTTTCATAGAAGAACCTCCGCAGCCAAGGAGCGCCAATGATCCGACTGAAGTGGAGATTCCAGCCGTGGTCGACCTGATTATGGAAGTTATAGTCATCACCCCCGACTAGACAGCGCCTTACATCGCATATATTATGAGGAAAGAGCTCCCAGAAGATGAAGAAGAGGCTCGACAGACCGTCCGTCGATCCAAGGCCTTACAGTAATCAAAGGGCAGTTGTACAGAGAAAGCGCGACTAGAGTTGGCCAGAAGTGCATCACGCCAGAAGAAGGTCAGGTAATTCTTGAGGATATCCACTCGGGGACCTGTGGTCATCATGCGTCCTCTCGGACCATTGTGGCTAAAGCATACCGAGCAGGATTTTACTGGCCGAGGGCGAATGAAATGGCAAAAGACATAGTCGACAAGTGCGAAGGGTGTCAGTTTTATTCAAACATATCGCACAAGCCCGCCTCTGCTCTGAAGACCATTCCTCTCGTCTGGCCCTTCGCTATTTGGGGGCTAGACATGATTGGACCGCTGAGAACTGGTAGAAGCGGCTTCACTCACTTACTGGTTGCAGTCAACAAGTTCACCAAGTGGATAGAAGCCAAACCCATCAAAAACCTCGATGCAAGCACTGTTATCAGTTTCATCAGAGAGCTGATATTCAGATATGGAGTTCCATATAGCATCATCACGGACAATGGATCAAACTTTGATAACGACAGATTCAAAGCCTTCTGCGCCTCCCAAGGCACGTGGGTCGACTATGCCTCAGTTGCCCATCCTCAGTCGAATGGGCAGGCAGAGCATGC
Organism: Aegilops umbellulata; assembly: GCA_032464435.1. NCBI lineage: Eukaryota > Viridiplantae > Streptophyta > Magnoliopsida > Poales > Poaceae > Aegilops > Aegilops umbellulata. The sequence continues at coordinate 408,598,000 of CP136058.1, forward strand.
AAATGGTCTCATCCTCAAAGGACTGAAACCCCGACTGATGTGTGATCTCAAACACGCGGCAGGAGCTTGGGTCGACGAACTTCCGTCAGTTCTTTGGGGATTAAGGACCACTCCTAATCGGTCGACTGGAGTACGGGGCTGAAGCAGTGCTGCCGAGTGATCTGCTCCACAATGCACCTCGAGTCGAACTATACTCTGAAGTAGAAGCGGAACAAGCTCGGCAAGATGCAGTCGACCTCTTGGAAGAAGAGAGGGAGATGGACCTAATCCGCTCGACTATCTACCTGCAGGACTTACGTCGGTTCCACGCAAGAAACATGAAGAGTCGAGCCTTTCAGGAAGGAGACTTGGTCCTCCGAGTGGATCAGCAAAAACCTCACAAGCTCGCTCCAACCTGGGAAGGCCCCTTCATCGTCACCAAAGTCCTCCACAACGGAGCATATCACCTCTACAACGTTGATCACCAGATCGACGAGCCTCGAGCTTGGAATGCGGAGTTACTCCGTCCTTTTTACACTTGAAAGAAGAAACTCACTCGGTTGAGATGTAATAAAAGTACCTCTGTAGTTGTTTTATCTAAAGCAAGAATGTTATAATTTTCACAGAAGATTGCTATTTCTTTTTGCTGAAATTTCCCCCGGTGGGTGGCTTAGCTGCGAATCCGTTTCGCCTAAGTGTGTAAAAGTCTTGCCGAGTGAAGAGCCAGCCTCCCACTCGGAGGCTTAGCTGTGAATCCGTTTCGCCTAAGTATTTAAAATCCTACAGAGTGGAGAGCCAGCCTCCCACTCGGGGGCTTAGCTGCAGTCCAAGTACTCGCCTAAGTATCTAAAATCCTACCGAGTGGAGAGCCAGCCTCCCACTCGGGGGCTTAGCTGCAGTCCAAGTACTCGCCTAAGTATTTAAAATCCTACCGAGTGGAGAGCCAGCCTCCCACTCGGGGGCTTAGCTGCAGTCCAAGTACTCGCCTAAGTATTTAAAATCCCACCGAGGGGAGAGCCAGCCTCTCACTCGGGGGCTTAGCTGCAGTCCAAGTACTCGCCTAAGTATTTAAAATTCCTACCGAGTGAAAAGCCAGCTTCCCGCTCGAGGGCTTAATAACAGTCCAAGGATTTAGTTAAACTCTCAATATAATGAACGCTTGGCAAGGACGACAAGGCGCAGGTCGACTGCCTCCTTCTCCTTCAGAAGCTATATTCAAAAATCCTACCGAGTGGAGAGCAAACCTCCCACTCGGAGGCTTAGCTGCAGCCCAGTGCTTGCCTAAGTGATTAAAATCCTACCGAGTGGAGAGCAAACCTCCCACTCGGAGGCTTAGCTGTAGCCCAGTGCTTGCCTAAGTGATTAAAATCCTACCGAGTGGAGAGCAAACCTCCCACTCGGAGGCTTAGCTGCAGCCCAGTGCTCGCCTAAGTGATTAAAGTCCTACCGAGTGGAGAGCATACCTCCCACTCGGAGGCTTAGCTGCAGCCCAGCGCTCGCCTAAGTGATTAAAATCCTACCGAGTGGAGAGCATACCTCCCACTCGGAGGCTTAGCTGCAGCCCAGCGCTCGCCTAAGTAATTAAAATCCTACCGAGTGGAGAGCAGACCTCCCACTCGGAGGCTTAGCTGCAGCCCAGTGCTCGCCTAAGTAATTAAAATCCTACCAAGTGGAGAGCAAACCTCCCACTCGGGGGCTTAGCTGCAGCCCAGTGCTCGCCTAAGTGTTTAAAAATCCTACCAAGTGGAGAGCAAACCTCCCACTCGGAGGCTTAGCTGCAGCTCCGTGCTCGCCTAAGTCACTTTGAGTAAAAGTCAAGTCTCACTCGACGGATAAATCACGAAGATATTCAACGATAAATCAAGTTCGGATAAAGATCAAAAGGTCCTGGACCGCAAATAAAAGTGCCCGAGCCTCCAGCTCGACAGAGTTTATCGGTTACACAAACCACTCGGCATTCCGAGGCAAATTTAAAGTGAGACACAGTAGTTTTTTACTACTCCGATGGAGGACTGGATGGGGCAACAAACTCGTCCAAATCAATCCCGTCTGAGATACGGGTGGCAGCAGCAATGAAGGTCTCCATGAAGTCCTGGAAATTATGCTTCTTGGTATTGGCAACTTGGAGGGCGGCCAGCTTCTCTTCTCGCTCCTCCTTGCAGTGGACACGAACCAGCGACAGAGCAACATCGGCACCACATCTGGCAAAAGACTTTTTCCATTCATGCACTCGACTCGGCACTTCCTTCAGTCGAGTGACCAAGGATTCAAGGTCATTCTGAAGTATTTGATTTGGCCAGAGTGCAGAGTCGATCCGCGACACTGCAGCCTTCAGTCGAGCGAGGTAGTCCACCACACTGGCGACGCGAGACTCCAGCCGGAGGACATTCATGGCAGCTTCGTCCTTCACAGGAGAGTTGATGGGGTCCAGATTGGTTTCCACTCGACCAGTTTCTTCCTCGAAGTTTTGACAGAATTCTGAAAGGTACAGTCCAATACTATAATTAAATGATGAGTCGACAATGACAAGTCAATCGAGTAAGGGGATTACCTTCAAGCATGAGGAATAGTTTCTTGGCGAGCCCTCCGAGGTAAGCCTCCAGATCCTTTCGCTTCCCCGCCATATCGCCGACCTTGTCAGTCAGAGCAATCTTGTCGTTTTTCAATCGACTTGCTTCCTTGTTGGTCGCGTCAAGAGCAGACATCAGCTTGGCATTCTCGTCTTCAAGCTGACCAACTGAAGCAAGCTTTTCTTCAACGAGCTTGTTTTCTCCGAAGCCGCCTTCTGTGCTTCCGCAAGGTCAAGATCTTTCTTCCTCAGAGCCTCCTCCAGTTGGTCTGCAAAACAATAGTGAGAACGGAGTTGAGAATAGGCAGAAAAACAAAGACAACCGTCGAATCCTCACCAGCCATACCTTTTGCTTCGTCCTTCGCCTTCTGCAAGTTCTCCTGGGCAAACTTCAAGTCGAGGTTAAGCTGGACCTGTTTCTCCTTCAATTCAGCAAGATGAGCAACAAGCTCGCAAGACTTCTGCAAAGAGTCAATCGACAAAAGATATCAAAGACAAGTTACTTTCGAGTGACTAAAGGAAAAGTTGTAGCACTTCTAAGACTACAGCCGAATCAAAACATTCGACAGTAGCCTCGGGGACTACACCCAGTGGGTGCACTCAGCGTGCCCCCACCGGTAATCTTTCAAAATCCTGATCGATCAGTCGACCAAATATGATTCTAGTGCCATGACTAATAGTCAGCGGTCAGCCACATATATAAAAAAATCTTTAGACTATAGTCGACTGCCCGCAGTCGACCATAGCCTCGGGGACTACACCCACTGGGTGCACTCAGCGTGCCCCCACAGGCTTTTGTTGGTTCCACTCGACTTGGTCCGTCCAGGCCGAGTGAAGAAGTTTGAAAGTATAGAGACTATAGTCGACTGCCAGCAGTCCACCATAGCCTCGGGGACTACACCCACTGGGTGCACTCAGTGTGCCCCCACAGAAATTCAATCGACACACACACACACCAGTTGGTGTACAAACAACAAAAATCTTCAGAAAGAAGCAGTTTTCAGGTGGCGTTTCATAACGAAACAGACAAGTCGACTTACCTGAACATTATTCTGAAGAGCTGAACTGGCACCATAAGCCGCCTGACCGGCCTCTCGGACCACCTTCACTTGTTCCATCATAATCCCTGCTTGGCGAATGGCTTCCTTAGCAGCGCTCACTGGGTCTTCCGGGACGTGGTGGATAGAAAAAAGAGATGGTGGAGCAACAGTCGATGAAGTGGGTCGAGCACTCGTCAGCGGTACAGCAAAAGTCGCCGAAGTCCGAGTAGCATCACCTCCATCCCGAACCACGACCTCAGGCGCCGGGGTAGCTTGTGGAGTCTTGCCGGCCAGAGCCTTCCTGTTCCTTCCCGTCCCCAGCGGCTCTTTGTCGTCGTCATCAGGGAGGTCAATGACATGAGGAGGAGCTGCAAGAAAAGTTCAACCGACCGGAATGATAAGAAATCAGCAGTCGACCCAGAATAAAGCATCAGTAATCATACCCGGGTTGGAGGTAACAGCGTCTTCCATCTCCTGGTCATCACCCTTGGCGGAAATCTCCGAGGTAGCAGCACTGCAAATTTCAAGAGTCAGTCGACTCGGTCAATGAGTCGACTAAAATCTGTCACATTCAGCAAGAGAAGACAAGTTCAACTCTTTACCCAGAAATGGTGGGAATAGTCATTTTCATCCTGGGCAAGGCCTTGGGGGGCTTGGACGGCGTCGCACGCGGATGCTTGGGAGCTTTTTCAGTCGGCGCGGGCGAAGAAGTCCTGGGACGCTTCGACGACTGCCCCACAGGAGCAGTCGCCTTACCCCGCTCCCGCGCAGGGTCGTGTGTAAGCTTGGACCACCTTTCTGTGCGAGGAGGTTCAGCTTCCTCCTCCTCCTCCTCACTGGAGTAGGCGTCGCCGCTTCCCTCCCCTTCGCCGTCGGACTCCCACTCCTCTGGCTTGTCTCCGCTCTCGCCTCTGCTCGCCTCTCCTTCCACAACCTGCTCCTGCGCTCCATTGGGCGTCGAATACATTTCAGTAATTTCCTGGAGAACAACAAACAAGGTAAAGGTCAATCGACTGTCTCGGAAGAGGAAACAAGCAGATTCAATATTACAGATCAGTCGGAGAAAAGTGTTCGTACCTTATCTGGTTGACGAGACTGGTCGAATGGGAGAACTCTCCTGGCACCTCGAGGATTGTCCTTGTTCCCAGTGATGGCAGTCATCCACCTCTCCAGCGTGGCATCGTCGACCTCCTCTGGATGAACCCGAGTAGCGTCTTCGGTACCAGAGTACATCCACATCGGATGGCCTCGGTATTGCAGTGGCTGAATTCGCCGTCAGAGGAAAACTTCCAGAAGATCCATGCCAGTCACCCCGTCTCGGATAAGCTGGACTACGCGCCCCATCAACAACTTCACTCGGGCCTTCTCCTCCGATACCACCTTCAGAGAAGATGGCTTGTCTACTCGACTCATGGAGAAAGGGGGGAGCCCAGTCGACTGCCCCGGCGTCGACTGGTCTTGGCAGTAGAACCAGGTCGACTGCCATCCTCTAACCGAGTCGGGCAGAGTCATCGCCGGAAAGGCGCTCTTGCCTCTCATCTGGACTCCGAGTCCCCCGGACATCTGGATCACTTGAGTTCTCTCGTCGTCTGGATTTGTTTTCTTCACCGACTGAGAGCGACAGGTGAATATGTGCTTGAAAAGCCCCCAGTGTGGCCGACAGCCCAAGAAGTTTTCACACAGCGAAACAAAGGCAGCGAGGTAGACGATGGAATTGGAGTGAAATGATGGAGTTGCGCCCCAAAGAAGTTCAGAAACCCCCGGAAGAAAGGACTCGGCGGCAGAGAAAACCCACGATCTACATGAGTGGCCAGAAGAACACACTCACCCTCCTTCGGCTGCGGTTGCGTCTCCGTTCCTGGGAGCCTTGCCGACCCATGGGGGATCAGTCCCTCGTTGGCCAGATCGGCGAGATCCTTCTCGGTGATGGTCGAGCGGATCCAATCTCCTTGGACCCAACCCCGCGGCAGCTGGGACCGAGACGAGGATCCGCCCCGGCTTGACGCCCTCCCCTTCGCCGTCGCCGTCGCCTTCTTCGCCTGCTCCAGAGCCGCAGTCTTCTCCTTCCCCATTGTCGCCGGCGAGACCGGTGCGAAGCGGCGGCACTGAGAAAGCTGCGGGCGCTACAGAGAGATTTGGGGGCGGAGGAAGACGAATATTGTGTTGGCACTGTTCAAAATACCCCCGCCTGGCGCCTTAAATAAGGCCACTTCCGAGTGGCTGACCAGTAGGCCCAGGAAATCCATCAAATCCCGCAACAGGCGCGTGAGCGGTACGTGGCGAAAAAGGCGGCGCGAAGATCGAGGCGTCATCGTCTCGTCCCATCCGAGTGCCGCGGTTTTCTCCGCTTCGCGCGCTTCCCAAAATTCAGATCCCGGGAAATCCGCTAACCGCAGAGCAATCAGCCAGACAGCGAGTCTCCATCGATCTATCACTCGGAGATCCTCAAGACCACGAAGTTCACTCGACAAACGCAAAGAATGGATCAAGGCGACTGAAAGAGAATTTGAAGCCATCACTAAAAGGCCGTTGATCCAGAGCAAGACACACTTGCAACGCAAGAAACAGGTTGGAAGACTATCAACTCCTTCCTCACTCAAACCTTGATCCATTCGGGGGCTAATGATGAAGTCACATACCTAGGGTAGGGTCATAGGCCTGCCCAAGGGTACCCTCCCCAAGGTCACTGACTAAAAGGGGCTGCTTACCAGTCGACCTGATAAGCATCCACTCAACAAATACAATAACACTCGACGAGCGCAGAGACACTCGACCATGAAGATTCACTCGACCATAGGAAGCACAGGAGCCACACCGCATCCAAACGGTCTGAAGTTAAATAGCCTTTATAGCCTTAATAGCACTTTATACAGAGCGTTTCCAGTAACGCCCTGCCTTAATGTACCTTAAGATCCTTCATTGCGTGGGCTGGCAGGGGTCCTGGCGAACTCTATATAAGCCACCCCCCTCCACAGGAAGAAGGGTTCGGATCTTTGTAACACACACACATATAATCTAGTCGACCGCCTCCGGGCTCCGAGACATAGGGCTATTACTTCTTCTGAGAAGGGCCTGAACTCGTAAAACTCTTGCGTGCACAACTACTCCAAACCTAGGATCTTGCCTCTCCATTCCTACCCCCCATTCTACTATCAGACTTAGAACCACGACACCCCCCCCCCCCGTGCCGAGCTTTTTCTCCGGTGATCCCCATGCCACCGCCCCACCAACGCCCCACCACCGCCGGTGACCACCGCCCCCATCCTGAACCCTAAGATAGATAGTGGGGTACCTCTCCGGCGAGGCCCCTCCCCGGTGCGGCTGGTTCTTCCTTCACCCCGGCGAGCCACCCCCCCCCCACCCCCTGAAAATCGACAGACCCAAAAGTCGATTCAGTCGACTGAAGTGTAGCTAAATTGGAGCAGCATCGCAAGCAAGAGCAAGAGCGAGAGCTGGAGCACGAGCAAGAGCAATAGCAAGAGCAGACCAGGCAGGGGACCGAGAGCAAGAGCAGAGCAGTAGCGCGAGCAAGAGCTAAAGCAGTAGCAGGTCCTACTGATGTGGACGTCGCCGCCAAGGGAGCGACGCTATGGAGGAAGTGGTCGGCGACGCCGCCGTGGATGGAGCCGCGCCGTGTCGGCTCGGGACCAAGTGCCGGCAGCACTATGAGATCGAATCAAGAAGAAAATGCGGCGATTAGTGTACAACCTCTTTGGTGGCGCCGATTAGGCCGCAGCTTCATCCGAGGAAACGGTGATGATGATGCTCTTCTGGTGGTGCAGGTGAAGACGGTGGTGTGGGAATGGAGGTGGCGCGAAATACGAGGGGAACATTGGGGCAGCTCCTTGGAGGTGGAGGACGGGGTGGCTGAACCGGCTGGATGATGAGATCGACGACGGATCCTCATCCGGTATGGTGGATGAGGGACGTCGAGGTGTTGCTGTGGACGACGTCGTCGGGGAAGAGGCTCTGGCTGGGTGGCGGACGGAGCAGGGTGTGGGGTTTCGTCGCGGGTTTTCGCGGCCTCGGTGTACGAATGGGTGGGCGGATGGGATGGCAGTGGGGAACCATGGCTTAGAGACGCGCTTGTCCGGAATGTGGGGTAAGTTACGAAAGTACCCCCACCGATTTGAGGCGGTTCTTTCGGTTCAGGGGTACCACGGGCATTTCGCGTGTCGGGATTTCACAGGAGGTGGGAGTTTTCGCGCGCGTTGTAATTTTGGAATAGTAAGGCGCGGTTTGAGATGGAGGGAGTTGTCGGAGCACAACGAGACAAAGATATATCTTAAATATTTCGGGCTAACAAGGCGCGGGTTGAAATTTCCAGACAAGCCTAACGTGTACTGTACCAAATCAATGCGCCCTACAAATGTCATTCAAAACTTTGAATTCATGTTAGTTTCAATTAAAATATTTCGCTACGTGTATAATGCATGCAACCTACTACTCAAATGAATGTTTTAGTGCATTCCAAACGTATATACTACCGCTTCAATATGAACTAAATTTGGAATTGTATCTCTATTTGAATAAGATCTACAGTAATGATTGTTGTGAAGTCAAAGCATTTGAATTCGTTTCTCTATTTTAATAGGATCTACAATCATCATTATTGCCAAGTTAAACCATCGTTTGTGTATTATCTTCACAGCACACCACATGATTAGTCTCGAGTTACATATGTGTACTATATGAACTCGAACTAGATTTTTTGAATCCACTTTATTTTGATTTCAAATCACATTACATTTCTAGCTCTAGCTAGATCTTCATAATCTAAACCATGTCTCATATGTATAATGTGTTTATCACATTATGTATGGTGCCCCGCCCCCTACGCCTACAAGTATTTAGATGTGAGTTGCAAACACCACACATTACCACAAATTCAAATAAAATGTGAGAATGTTCGATATATAGTATTGTTTAGATTGTTCGATATTTAGTTGTAAGCTACAAACGCCACACATTATCACAAATTCAAATAAAATGTGAGATTGTTTGATGTATAGTATGGTTTAGATTGTTCGGCATTTAGCTGTGAGTTGCAAACGCCATGCATTATCACATTATGGTATAACATGTGCACAACACGTGTATCACCGCTATATTCATGCATGCAATGTTTAAAACACTATGATCTCCTATTCAAATATATGAATCCGCTTTCATATCAAATTATGATATTTGTTAGTCTCTTACACCCACACAATCCTCTAACCTTTGTAGCTACCACTAACTTTCTCTCGTGCATGCACACGCCCTCCTCGCCCTCCCCCTCCCTCGGCATTCTATCCACTGGGCACATTCATTTTTTTTCTTTAGGTCGTTCTCCCAGAGTCTCCCCAACTCCTTTCCGACACACACCGATCGATAAACCTCTCCAGCGATGCCTGCCTACAACATACAAACACACCTTCAATCTCCTCCTTTATGTGTCCTTGCCTCGTGTCTCTCATACGGTCAGACACACGTGTAAACTCTCGCCCCTCTTTACATCGCTCTCACAACCGCACACTCCTGCCCTATCTAGCTAGTAGTTGGGCCTCTCGCACCACCTCCTAGCTCCACTCTCTCTATCTATCCGTCTCGCTGGGCCTTATTTGCCTCTAACAAATGGACGTACACCGACCGATCTCTCGCTATACATATAGCTAGCTAGGTCCTTATAACTCGTTTTTACCCACACGTCAATCGATCTACCTCATTAGTTGTGTCTTTTCCTTCCTCTGACAAACAACAGTTGATCTACCGATCTAGTTAGGTTTGCTTACCAAACACATGGTTCCCCTTCATCATCCATGGATGCGTCCCGACAGATCTATCACGCACAGGCACACACAGAAACACATCCCCACTCTTATTGATAACATTGCAGTTCCATCCTCAGTTTGTCTAGTAGGCCTCTCCCACCATCTTCGAGAAGCAACTCCATCACCCATCCAGCACTCTACCCCTCTCCCTCCCTCTCCCTCCCTCTCTCTCTCCTCTCTCTCTCCCATCATATTTCCCGTCCTTCAGTTATGTATGGATGTCGATCGATCTCCCTCAAGACATAGCTGGGTCTCTTCTTCTCGACACATATACGAGTCGTTCTACCTCTATAGTTAGGCCTCTGCCTACCCCTCCCACCACCCCCTCCCCCCCCCCACACACACACCGATACATCGAGCGCTCTAGTCATGTTTCCCTGCCACACACAAACTTGACGTGTGCCCTCTAACGTTCCGGTAGGCCAGTCACCCTATATCTTTGACTTGTACACACACACAATTTCGATGGCTCTCTTCATCGATCTCACACCCACCCACTTGATCCTCTCTTCGACTCTACCGATAGCTATGACCCCTCCCTCTCTTCTCGTGGATTGCCCGACCCTCTATGTATGATATGGATAGGCCTCCATTTCACACACATTGCATGCAAAATTTTGTTTGAGATGTCATTGACACATATTCCCATAAATAATTCATGAAATCAACCCCCACCCCACCCCCACTCCAAAACAAAAAACACTCACGAACGTGGTTTGTATCTCTCACACACACCCACGTAGGTGGGGGACGTGCACGAAGAGAAGAGGTGCATGCACGGCGCACGTACTCCCGTCTCTTTCCCAACCACACCTGCGCGGGTACACGGTGGAGCTCATTTCTGTACGAAAAAGGCAGCCCACGTGGTAATTTGGCACGTGTACTGGTTGTCCACTTGGTGGAGGGAGGATCGTCTACCACGGGTGAACAAACAAATTGCGACTTGACCTGTTATGTTAAAAAAGAGGCAAACCATGTGGGGCCTACCTTAGAGGCAAGGCTCTATACACTGGAGAACTTTTGATGTGTCCCGTCAACTCGCAGAACGAGGATAAGCTTGCTTAGAATGCCGTCTCTCCCGCCCACGGGCGTGGTGGCTCGCAGGATGAGGTGAAGCTTGCTTACTACGCCTTTACGCCCGCTCCTCGCCCATGCACGCGGTGGCTCGCAGGACGAGGAGAAAAATTTACTACTCCCTTCGTTTACTCCTCGTCCCTACTACCTTGGTTATAGAGATTATATCATATTGTTTGGAATATATATGTCCTTTAGTAGATTTCAATATGAACTACTAGTACATACTCCAAACACTGATGTATATAGACCTATTTTAGAGTGTAGATTCACTCATTTTGCTCCATATGTAGCACTCTCCCTCGCCCCTCGACCCTCGCCCACGTGGTGGACGTGCAGCAATTCATTCGGTCTCATATAGCCAGAACGATATATACCGCACTACCATTATTGCTCGACTTCCCGAAGAGGCGAAGAGCCAATCGCAAGGTTAATATTTTGGAGATGCCAAGTGCAAGGTTATAGGAGAACGAGTAGTAGGTGCCGCGTCATTTATAAATAAAGTTTTTTTTCTTCAGTGGACATACGCAATATGATAGGTTCATATGGAGAGAAAAGGAAACCGCTCCACTATATACATAGTCAGGACGGGCCAGCCTACACGGTTTGATTGTTGGGGTTGCTCTCTTCACACTCTCTCGCACAAAACGACTGTGGCCACATCTCTAACATCCCGGCGGATCACGTCTGCTTGGGGAAGGGGTGGATGCTTAGTGTAGATGCGGTGTCCGTCGCCGACGGCGAAAACCCACTGTCGGCACGTCCCGGTTAGGGGTCCCCGCCGTTCTCTCTCACAAAGACGGTGAGGTTGCCTTCGTCCCTTGCTCACTGCCGCGACGTGGGCAATTGCCGCCTCCCGCCGCCCTTCTCAAGGTTGAGCTACGTCCCTCAGGTACAACTTGTTGGGGAACGTAGTAATTTCAAAAAAATTCCTACGCACACGCAAGATCATGGTGATGCATAGCAACGAGAGGGGAGAGTGTTGTCTACATACCCTTGTAGGCGGAAGGTTGACTCAACATAGAGGAAGTAGTCGTACGTTCTCCTCGCGATCCGACCGATCACAGCACCGTTACTCCGGCACCTCCGAGTTCTTAGCACACGTTCAGCTCGATGACGATCCCCGGGCTCCGATCCAGCAAAGAGTCGGGGAAGAGTTCCGTCAGCACGACGGCGTGGTGACGATCTTGATGTGTTACCGGCGCAGGGCTTCGCCTAAGCACTGCAACGATATGACCAAGGTGGAATTTGGTGGAAGGGGGCACCGCACACGGCTAAGGAACGATCCGTAGATCAACTTGTGTGTCCTAGGGTGCTCCCCTGCCCCCGTATATAAAGGAGCCAAGGGGGAGGGGCTGGCCGGCCAAGGGGTGGCGCGCCAGGGAGTCCTACTCCCTCCGGGAGTAGGATTCCCCCCCCCCCCCCAATCCTAGTTGGAATAGGATTCCTCAAGGGGGGGAAAGAGAGAGAGGGGGGCCGGCCACCTTCTCCTAGTCCTAATAGGACTAGGGAAGGGGGGAGGCGCGCGACCACTAGGGCTGCCCCTTTCTCCTTTCCACTAAGGCCCATTAAGGCCCATATCGCTCCCGGGGGGTTCCCGTAACCCACCCGGTATTCCGGTAAAATCCTGATTTCACCTGGAACACTTCCGATGTCCAAACATAGGCTTCCAATATATCAATCTTTATGTCTCGACCATTTCGAGACTCCTCGTCATGTCCGTGATCAAATCCGGGACTCCGAACAACCTTCGGTACATCAAAATGCATAAACTCATAATAACTGTCATCGTAACGTCAAGCGTGCGGACCCTACGGTTCGAGAACAATGTAGACATGACCGAGACATGTCTCCGGTCAATAACCAATAGCGGGACCTGGATGCCCATATTGGCTCCAACATATTCTACGAAGATCTTTATCTGTCAGACCGCATAACAACATACGTTGTTCCCTTTGTCATCAGTATGTTACTTGTCCGAGATTCGATCGTCAGTATCCAATACTTAGTTCAATCTAGTTACCGGCAAGTCTCTTTACTCGTTCCGTAATACATCATCCCGCAACTAACTCATTAGTTGCAATGCTTGCAAGGCTTTAAGTGATGTGCATTACCGAGAGGGCCCAGAGATACCTCTCCGACAATCGGAGTGACAAATCCTAATCTCGAAATACGCCAACCCAACATCTACCATTGGAGACACCTGTAATACTCCTTTATAATCACCTAGTTACGTTGTGACGTTTGGTAGTACCCAAAGTGTTCCTCTGGCAAACGGGAGTTGCATAATCTCATAGTCATAGGAACATGTATAAGTCATGAATAAAGCAATAGCAACATACTAAACGATCGGGTGCTAAGCTTATATAATGGGTCATGTCAATCAGATCATTCAACCAATGATGTGACCTCGCTAATCAAATAACAACTCTTTGTTCATGGTTAGGAAACATAACCATCTTTGATTAACGAGCTAGTCTAGTAGAGGCATACTAGTGACACTCTGTTTGTCTATGTATTCACACATGCATTATGTTTCCTGTTAATACAATTCTAGCATGAATAATAAACCTTTATCATGATATAAGGAAATAAATAATAACTTTATTATTGCCTCTAGGGCATATTTCCTTCAGTCTCCCACTTGCACTAGAGTCAATAATCTAGATTACACTGTAATGATCCTAACACCCATGGAGTTTTGGTGCTGATCATGTTTTGCTCGTGGAAGAGGCTTAGTCAACGGGTCTGCAACATTCAGATCCGTATGTATCTTGCAAATCTCTATGTCTCCCACCTGGACTAGATCCCGGATGGAGTTGAAGCGTCTCTTGATGTGTTTGGTCCTTTTGTGAAATCTGGATTCCTTGCCAAGGCAATTGCACCAGTATTGTCACAAAAGATTTTCATTGGACCCGATGCACTAGGTATGACACCTAGATCGGATATGAACTCCTTCATCTAGACTCCTTCATTTGCTGCTTCCGAAGCAGCTATGTACTCCGCTTCACATGTAGATCCCGCTACGACGCTTTGTTTAGAACTGCACCAACTGACAGCTCCACCGTTTAATGTAAACACGTATCCGGTTTGCGATTTAGAATCGTCCGGATAAGTGTCAAAGCTTGCATCAACGTAACCTCTTACGGTGAGCTCTTTGTCACCTCCATATATGAGAAACATATCCTTAGTCCTTTTCAGGTATTTCAGGATGTTCTTGACTGCTGTCCAGTGATCCACTCCTGGATTACTTTGGTACCTCCCTGCTAAACTTATAGCAAGGCACACATCAGGTCTGGTACACAGCATTGCATACATGATAGAGCCTATGCCTGAAGCATAGGGAACATCTTTCATTTTCTCTCTATCTTCTGCAGTGGTCGGGCTTTGAGTCTTACTCAATCTCACACCTTGTAACACAGGCAAGAACCCTTTCTTTGCTTGATCCATTTTGAACTTCTTCAAAATCTTGTCAAGGTATGTGCTTTGTGAAGGTCCAATTAAGCGTCTTGATCTATCTCTATAGATCTTTATGCCTAATATGTAAGCAGCTTCTCCGAGGTCTTTCATTGAAAAACTTTTATTCAAGTATCCCTTTATGCTATCCAGAAATTCTATATCATTTCCAATCAGTAATATGTCATCCACATATAATATTAGAAATGCTACAGAGCTCCCACTCACTTTCTTGTAAATACAGGCTTCTCCGAAAGTCTGTATAAAACCAAATGCTTTGATCACACTATCAAAGCGTTTATTCCAACTCCGAGATGCTTGCACCAGTCCATAAATGGATCGCTGGAGCTTGCACACTTTGTTAGCTCCCTTTGGATCGACAAAACCTTCCGGTTGCATCATATACAACTCTTCTTCCAGAAATCCATTCAGGAATGCAGTTTTGACATCCATCTGCCAAATTTCATAATCATAAAATGCGGCAATTGCTAACATGATTCGGACAGACTTAAGCATCGCTACGGGTGAGAAAGTCTCATCGTAGTCAATCCCTTGAACTTGTCGAAAACCTTTTGCGACAAGTCGAGCTTTGTAGACAGTAACATTACCATCAGCGTCAGTCTTCTTCTTAAAGATCCATTTGTTCTCAATTGCTTGCCGATCATCAGGCAAGTCAACCAAAGTCCATACTTTGTTCTCATACATGGATCCCATCTCAGATTTCATGGCTTCAAGCCACTTTGCGGAATCTGGGCTCACCATTGCTTCTTCATAGTTCGTAGGTTCATCATGGTCTAGTAACATGACTTCCAGAATAGGATTACCGTACCACTCTGGTGCGGATCTCACTCTGGTTGATCTACGAGGTTCAGTAGTATCTTGATCTAAAGTTTCATGATCATCATCATTAGCTTCCTCATTTATTGGTGTAGGTGTTGCAGAAACAGTTTTCTGTGATGTACTACTTCTCAATAAAGGAGTAGGTACAGTTACCTCGTCAAGTTCTACTTTCCTCCTACTCACTTCTTTCGAAAGAAACTCCTTCTCTAGAAAGTTTCCGAACTTAGCAACAAAAGTCTTGCCTTCGGATCTGTGATAGAAGGTGTATCCAACAGTTTCCTTTGGATATCCTATGAAGACACATTTCTCCGATTTGGGTTCGAGCTTATCTGGTTGAAGCTTTTTCACATAAGCATCGCAGCCCCAAACTTTAAGAAACGACAACTTTGGTTTCTTGCCAAACCATAGTTCATAAGGTGTCGTTTCAACGGATTTAGATGGTGCCCTATTTAACGTGAATGCGGCCGTCTCTAGAGCATATCCCCAGAACGATAGCGGTAAATCAGTAAGAGACATCATAGATCGCACCATATCTAGTAAAGTACGATTACGACGTTCGGACACACCATTACGCTGTGGTGTTCCGGGTGGCGTGAGTTGCGAAACTATTCCACAATTTTTCAAATGTACACCAAACTCGTAACTCAAATATTCTCCTCCACGATCTGATCGTAGAAACTTTATTTTCTTGTTACGATGATTTTCAATTTCACTCTGAAATTCTTTGAACTTTTCAAATGTTTCAGACTTGTGTTTCATTAAGTAGATATACCCATATCTGCTCAAATCATCTGTGAAGGTGAGAAAATAACGATATCCGCCACGAGCCTCAACATTCATCGGACCACATACATCCGTATGTATGATTTCCAACAAATCTGTTGCTCTCTCCATAGTTCCGGAGAACGGTGTTTTAGTCATCTTGCCCATGAGGCACGGTTCGCAAGTGCCAAGTGATTCATAATCAAGTGACTCTAAAAGTCCATCAGTATGGAGTTTCTTCATGAGCTTTATACCGATATGACCTAAACGGCAGTGCCACAAATAAGTTGCACTATCATTATCAACTCTGCATCTTTTGGCTTCAACATTATGAATATGTGTATCACTACTATCGAGATTCATCAAAAATAGACCACTCTTCAAGGGTGCATGACCATAAAAGATATTACTCATATAAATAGAACAATCATTATTCTCTGATTTAAATGAATAACCGTCTCGCATCAAACAAGATCCAGATATAATGTTCATGCTCAACGCTGGCACCAAATAACAATTATTTAGGTCTAATACTAATCCCGAAGGTAGATGTAGAGGTAGCGTGCCGACTGCGATCACATCGACTTTGGAACCATTTCCCACGCGCATCGTCACCTCGTCCTTTGCTAGTGTCCACTTATTCAGTAGTCCCTGTTTTGAGTTGCAAATATTAGCAACAGAACCAGTATCAAATACCCAGGTGCTACTGCGAACATTAGTAAGGTACACATCAATAACATGTATATCACATATACCTTTGTTCACCTTGCCATCCTTCTTATCCGCCAAATACTTGGGGCAGTTCCGCTTCCAGTGACCAGTCTGCTTGCAGTAGAAGCACTCAGTTTCAGGCTTAGGTCCAGACTTGGGTTTCTTCTCATGAGCAGCAACTCGCTTGCCGTTCTTCTTGAAGTTCCCCTTTTTCTTCCCTTTGCCCTTTTTCTTGAAACTAGTGGTTTTGTTAACCATCAACACTTGATGCTCCTTCTTGATTTCTACCTCCGCAGCTTTTAGCATTGCGAAGAGCTCGGGAATAGTCTTGGTCATCCCTTGCATATTATAGTTCATCACGAAGCTCTTGTAGCTTGGTGGCAGTGATTGGAGAATTCTGTCAATGACGCAATCATCTGGAAGAGTAACTCCCAATTGAATCAAGTGATTATTATACCCAGACATTTTGAGTATATGCTCACTGACAGAACTGTTCTCCTCCATTTTGCAGCTATAGAACTTATTGGAGACTTCATATCTCTCAATCCGGGCATTTGCTTGAAATATTAACTTCAACTCCTGGAACATCTCATATGCTCCATGACGTTCAAAACGTCGTTGAAGTCCCGGTTCTAAGCCATGGCACACTGAACTATCGAGTAGTCATCAGCTTTGCTCTGCCAGACGTTCATAACTTCTGGTGTTGCTCTAGCAGCAGGCCTGGCACCTAGCGGTGCTTCCAGGACGTAATTCTTCTGTGCAGCAATGAGGATAATCCTCAAGTTACGGACCCAGTCCGTGTAATTGCTACCATCATCTTTCAACTTTGCTTTCTCAAGGAACGCATTAAAATTTAACGGAACAACAGCACGAGCCATCTATCTACAATCAACATAAACAAGCAAGATACTATCAGATACTAAGTTCATGATAAGTTTAAGTTCAGTTAATCAAATTAATTAAGAACTCCCACTTAGATAGACATCCCTCTAATCCTCTAAGTGATCACGTGATCCAAATCAACTAAACCATAACCGATCATCACGTGATATGGAGTAGTTTTCAATGGTGAACATCGTTATGTTGATCATATCTACTATATGATTCACGCTCGACCTTTCGGTATCTGTGTTCCGAGGTCATATCTTATATGCATAGCTCGTCAAGTATAACCTGAGTATTCCGCGTGTGCAACTGTTTTGCACCCGTTGTATTTGAACGTAGAACCTATCACACCCGATCATCACGTGGTGTCTCAGCACGAAGAACTTTTGCAACGGTGCATACTCAGGGAGAACACTTCTTGATAATTTAGTGAGAGATCATCTTATAATGCTACCGTCAATCAAAGCAAGATAAGATGCATAAAAAGATAAACATCACATGCAATCAATATAAGTGATATGATATGGTCATCATCATCTTGTGCTTGTGATCTCCATCTCCGAAGCACCGTCATGATCACCATCGTCACCGGCGCGACACCTTGATCTCCATCGTAGCATCGTTGTCGTCTCGCCAATCTTATGCTTCCATGACTATCACTACCGCTTAGTAATAAAGTAAAGCATTACATCGCGATTGCATTGCATACAATAAAGCGACAACCATATGGCTCCTGCCAGTTGCCGATAACTCGGTTACAAAACATGATCATCTCATACAATAAAATTTAGCATCATGTCTTGACCATATCACATCACAACATGCCCTGCAAAAACAAGTTAGACGTCCTCTACTTTGTTGTTGCAAGTTTTACGTGGCTGCTACGGGCTTAAGCAAGAACTCATCTTACCTACGCATCAAAACCACAACGATAGTTTGTCAAATAGACTCCGTTTTAACCTTCTCAAGGATCGGGCGTAGCCACACTCGGTTCAACTAAAGTTGGAGAGACAGTCTTCCGCAAGCCATCTATGTGCAAAGCACGTCGAGGGAACCAGTCTCGCGTAAGCGTACGCGTAAGGTTGGTCCGGATCGTCTCGTCCAACAATACCGCTGAACCAAAGTATGACATGCTGGTAGACAGTATGACTTGTATCGTCCACAACTCACTTGTGTTCTACTCGTGCAAATAACATCAAACCATAAAAAAACCTGGCTCGGATGCCACTGTTGGGGAACGTAGTAATTTCAAAAAAATTCCTACGCACACGCAAGATCATGGTGATGCATAGCAACGAGAGGGGAGAGTGTTGTCTACATACCCTTGTAGACTGAAGCGGAAGCGTTGACTCAACGTAGAGGAAGTAGTCGTACGTTCTCCTCGCGATCCGACCGATCACAGCACCGTTACTCCGGCACCTCCGAGTTCTTAGCACACGTTCAGCTCGATGACGATCCCCGGGCTCCGATCCAGCAAAGCGTCGGGGAAGAGTTCCGTCAGCACGACGGCGTGGTGACGATCTTGATGTGTTACCGGCGCAGGGCTTCGCCTAAGCACTGCAACGATATGACCGAGGTGGAATTTGGTGGAAGGGGGCACCGCACACGGCTAAGGAACGATCCGTAGATCAACTTGTGTGTCCTAGGGTGCTCCCCTGCCCCCGTATATAAAGGAGCCAAGGGGGAGGGGCAGGCCGGCCAAGGGGTGGCGCGCCAGGGAGTCCTACTCCCTCCGGGAGTAGGATCCCCCCCCCAATCCTAGTTGGAATAGGATTCCTCAAGGGGGGGAAAGAGAGAGAGGGGGGCCGGCCACCTTCTCCTAGTCCTAATAGGACTAGGGAAGGGGGGAGGCGCGCGGCCACTAGGGCTGCCCCTTTCTCCTTTCCACTAAGGCCCATTAAGGCCCATATCGCTCCCGGGGGGTTCCCGTAACCCACCCGGTATTCCGGTAAAATCCTGATTTCACCTGGAACACTTCCGATGTCCAAACATAGGCTTCCAATATATCAATCTTTATGTCTCGACCATTTCGAGACTCCTCGTCATGTCCGTGATCACATCCAGGACTCCGAACAACCTTCGGTACATCAAAATGCATAAACTCATAATAACTGTCATCGTAACGTTAAGCGTGCGGACCCTACGGTTCGAGAACAATGTAGACATGACCGAGACACGTCTACGGTCAATAACCAATAGCGGGACCTGGATGCCCATATTGGCTCCTCCATATTATACGAAGATCTTTATCGGTCAGACCGCATAACAACATATGTTGTTCCCTTTGTCATCGGTATGTTACTTGTCCGAGATTCGATCGTCAGTATCCAATACTTAGTTCAATCTCGTTACCGGCAAGTCTCTTTACTCGTTCCGTAATACATCATCCCGCAACTAACTCATTAGTTGCAATGCTTGCAAGGCTTTAAGTGATGTGCATTACCGAGAGGGCCCAGAGATACCTCTCCGACAATCGGAGTGACAAATCCTAATCTCGAAATACGCCAACCCAACATCTACCATTGGAGACACCTGTAATACTCCTTTATAATCAACCAGTTACATTGTGACGTTTGGTAGTACCCAAAGTGTTCCTCTGGCAAACGGGAGTTGCATAATCTCATAGTCATAGGAACATGTATAAGTCATGAATAAAGCAATAGCAACATACTAAACGATCGGGTGCTAAGCTTATATAATGGGTCATGTCAATCAGATCATTCAACCAATGATGTGACCTCATTAATCAAATAACAACTCTTTGTTCATGGTTAGGAAACATAACCATCTTTGATTAACGAGCTAGTCTAGTAGAGGCATACTAGTGACACTCTGTTTGTCTATGTATTCACACATGCATTATGTTTCCTGTTAATACAATTCTAGCATGAATAATAAACCTTTATCATGATATAAGGAAATAAATAATAACTTTATTATTGCCTCTAGGGCATATTTCCTTCACAACTCCCTTTACAGCCGTCTTGCACCACTGCTCCAGCTGCCCACATCACTCCCTGTGGATATTTCCCTACTTCTTTGCCTCGCACATACCTCTACTGGCTTCTACGTACTGTATTTGTGATGAGTTTATGTCTCATCAACTAGTCCCAGTAATCTTATTCTAATCACGCTTGTTCAATTTCTTTGCCACAGGGATGCTCATCTCGATTTTGGTGAAACTGCACAAAATGATCCGATGGTCAAAAGGTTGCAAACTTCATTTATTCAGTAGTAGTATACCTCCTTTCGCCGAAAGCGTGGGACATCCAGCAGTCCTATGACCTCAGTAATAAAGACCAATGAGTCGTCAAATCACATAGACCCAGTAGTAAGTTGGACAGACGAAGCAACATCACTCTTGCGCCAGTGAGAGGTCGCGTCCGCTCTTCCCGGGCATGAATGCGGCACCGATTCTTTGGAGCGGCGCTGACCGTTTCGGGCGGGAAGCGCGCATGGGCGATGGAGGGGCTTTGGGTGGGCCAGGCTGGTCAGGAGCGGGCATGGCAGCTGTCCGCATGTCCCTACCGGACACGCCCGGAAACGAGAGGATGCACCGACTCTCGCGGTAAAATCGTACACGACACAACATATCTCAGTAGGAGTAGGTCGATCCGTCGCTCTCTCTAACACACACATGGTGTTAAACACACACGCACACGCATGCACCTTGGTCCCGTTGCACCTTCTTTCTTTGCGGGCAAATCAGAGAGCTTTATTCAAATAAAAGCATTCCCCGGACAGTCAGCCAAGAGGCTGGTCACAAGGAAGCTAGGGGTTTCCTCTAGCTAGGGGTCCCGTTGCACCTTCTAACGTGACTTATTACACCTAGACGGAGGGAGCAGTAAGTATACGAGATACGGTGGCACACTGACTTAAGTCGAATACAAGTGCCCAAAATTTGTGTGCATGTTATAATAAGGATTCAGGAATGTATAAAAGGTTATTTCCCTCTCGTTGAACATAACGGGAGGGTTGTGTAGCTGGTTAGCCTGTTCGGTCATCAAACTTGAGGTCTCGGGTTCGATAACTACACTTGAGCATAATTTGTGCCAGGAGGATTCTTTGACTGGTCAAAATGTTTTCTAGGGTTTGCACGCTTCACACTCTCTCTCCAGTATATATATACACGCTGGAGCCTCAGCGCTTGTAGTTGCTCTCTTCACACTCTCTCGCCCTTTCCAGATCTAAACAAGACTTCGTTGGCCTCTCTCTCTCCCCTCATTTGCTGCTCAAAGAGCCGGCAGGATCCGTCCGCCGGGAAGGGAAGGAGGCTTAACTCTGTCGCCATCGGCGAGGGACTACCAGCACAGCTGTTCACTTTCCACCCAGCAGCGGCGCGTGAGGGCCTCCGACCCCTTCTTCTTCACCACCGTCCTGTCGCCCATCGAACCACGCCCCAAGAACATTAAGGTATAATTTACTTACTCCACATGCATTGCTCTAGCTGCATGTATACCATGAATCTAGGACGTGGTTCAAAGAGGAAAGGAGTGGGGGAAAGTAGTGGGAAAAGTTGTACATAGCATGAATCTAGGACGTGGTTCAAAGAGGAAATGAAGGGGGAAAGTTGTATAGCATTAATCTAGGACGTGGTTCAAAGAGGAAAGGAATGGGGGAAAGTAGTGGGGAAAGTTGTATCGCATAAATCTAGGACGTGGTTCAAAGAGGAAAGGAAGGGGCAAAAGTACTAGTTCAAAAAGGAAAGGAAGGGACAAGGCTGTAGAGTTTCAGCAGGACTAGATTTGTTGCGCTCACATAGGGAAAGGCGTCTAAAGATAACAAAAATGGGACCAACACAAATATGCTCCTTGGTTGTTTGTTCTTTGTTGCAACAGACTATGCATGACAATCGGTAGATGCACATGGTGCTGGTGCGTCCACTGTCCCGTGCAACTCATTAGCTATTGTTAATCTAAGGCCCTATTTGGTTAAAAACTCCCTAGTCCCTACCTGCTGGGTTCCAGGGACTAAACATGGACTAGAAGTTATTAAATGACATGTTAAAAGACCAGGTTACCCCTAGTAATGAACTAATAGAGACAAGGTGCGATGCGTGGCAGGGGCAACTGTTGGAAAAAGTCCCAAAAAGACTCCCTCGAGGTCTTCTTTCTTTAGTCCCAAATGCCCACTTTTAGTCCCTAAAAGTCCCTCCTGTTTGGTTTAGATGGGACTGACACGGAGTTTTTTTAGTCCTGACACCAAAATGTCCCTGTAAACAAACACCCTCTAATAATGCCGCTAGAAAATTGATGCAATGCCACAGTTAAAAGCAAATTACATGTTTAACGAATTTTATTGTTAATATAATCTCTATGTTAATATTAATCAATGCCACCGTTTGAGAAATGCTACTGTCTTGCTTTCTTTCCCATTTAGATAAGGTAGATGCTTCTTTTTGTTGGCTTCTGTGTCATCCGCCGTTATTGACCACTAATTGTTTCCTTTGCACCTCTGTGTAAACAGGGTTATCTGCTTCACCTCGTTGCCATTGTGACCTTTTGTTGCACTGCACAAAACATTTTTGTTTTAAGAGTATTTTGTGCAGTTCAACCAAAATGTCACACCGACAACGTTGCTTGATTGCTTGATCTTAGTGGAACTGCACAAGAGGAGATCTTACTTCCTATCCGTTAAGGCGAATTTGGTTCAGATCTTCTTCTTGTGAGTTGTTTGAATTCCACATCATGATAGGTCAGTACTAGCCTTCTTTCACATGATTCTGCAGTGTGCATTCATATGTTGTGCTACTTGTACAATAATGTTGCTTGATTTTAGTGAACTGCACAAAAGGAGACAGGACTTCCAATCTGTATGTGCACCGTAATATCCCATTGAGGTAAGATAAGGATATTTCACAACTCCTGGCCTATATTTTGCCACTTTCATCAGAAAATTAAGTTTAGTACTATACTTGTGCTCCCTAATTGACATGCCAAATCTTACATTGAAGGCGAGGCTTATTTGTTATTGAACCAAGTGATGAAGGGGAAGAACAAGGGGAAGAAAAACAAAAATCAACTCCCGGTATTGTAATGAAGCACTGGAACTATGATGACACAAGTAATGATGTAGTTTTGCATCTTAATTTATTGCTATGGCTGGAACAAGGGGAAGAAAAACAAAAATCAACTCCCGGTGCTTCATCTGTATGCTCTACACAATAAGCCTCCTGACAAAGGTTGGTACTCGCCCATTGATTTCATTCATATGATTGAGCTTTGTCATCTCTATTGGTGTTGTGCTACTGTTTAGATATTGTCATGAAAAAGTGGTATTGTCCTTGAGAAGTGCTTCATCTGTGTTGTTTTAAATATTTCCTTTCGTTTTTTTTGAGCAAACAGTGACGCTAGCATTTAGTAGTCCTCTTGTCTTTGCACAACAGGATCATCTTCCTCTGAAGAAGAATATGGAGTACGTGAAGTGACTAGTTCCGGTTATGCCAGGATGAACAAGCCCTGTCTATCTTATCATAAGAAGGAGCAATTGAAGGATGGTTACATTACTCCCCACAAGACCAAACTAACTTCAGCTCAGAAGGACTGACAAAATCTCCATTTTTTTGCTGTGATGCGCGAGTACAATGTTTTTCTAGGATTCTTTCTGGTGAGTTCCATTTTTCTAAAAGTGTGCTCTACATGGACCATGTATGTGCCTGTTGAAACTGTCAATTCATAGTACAGTTTGCTCTATACTAATCACATTTTTGTATTTGTGCAAACAGGGGTGCTCAGCTTGATTTCAATGGGAACTGCACAAAATGTTCATGAATACATTGAATCATTCATTTCTACCACAAGAAAGGAGGTGCCGATAAGTTCAAGGCGTTGGAACATATAAGGGCGAAATCATACAAGCCACGTGCAAATTTTGTTGATTTTGGTGGAACTACACAAAAAGAACAGATGGTTTATTTAGCACGAGGTGCCATGTCAATGTCCGAACTGATGGCAAACCCTTCCCATTCCACAATCGTAGGCTTTTGATATTTTGGAATGGGACAACCTTGTCAAATTTTGCTCATTGATTTTAGCAAGACATGCGTTTGATATTTTCAAATGGGACGCCCTTTGCTGTCAGCAGCGTCGATCAATTTTTTCTTTATTCTATAGTTGTGAAGTAAATATTGCCTCTGACATGTGAATCGCTGAGATGCATAATCATCAATTGTTTTGAATGTTCTCTATGAATTTCCAGGCCTGTTTGCTTGATTGCAATGTACAGAAACGCTAAAAAGCTGCTCAAACTCTTTGTACTCCTTCTGTTCCTTTTTACTTCGCACATTGTGAAAGTGCATACTTTTTTGTATAAGATTGGTCAAAGTAGAGATACTTTGACTGCAGACAAAACTTGTATGCAGACTAGAAAGGACCAGAGGGAGTACATGTGAAATTGCTGCAAACGAGGTGATCACCCTGGGAATAATGCTAGTACGTATTGTTTTGCATGTTCATCCTGTTGGGGATCGTAGCAGAAATTCAAAATTTTCTACGCATCACCAAGATTAATCTATGGAGTAATCTAGCAACGAGGGGAAGGATAGTGCATCTACATATCCTTGTATATTGCTAAGCGGAAGCGTTCAAGTGAACGGGGTTGATGGAGTCATACTCGTCGTGATCCAAATCACCGATGATCCTAGTGCCGAACGGACGGCACCTCCGTGTTCAACACACATGCAGCCCGGTGACGTCTCCCATGCCTTGATCCAGCAAGGGAAGAAGGAGAGGTTGAGGAAGACTCCGTCCAACAGCAGCACGACGGCATGGTGGTGGTGGAGGAGCGCGGAACTCCAGCAGGGCTTCGCCAAGCACTACGAGAGACGAGGAGGGAGAGAGGTAGGGCTGCGCCAAGAGAGAGATCAAATCGTGTATTGGGCAGCCCCCAAACCTCAAGTATATATAGGGGGAGGGGAGGGGGCTGCGCCCCCTCTAGGGTTCCCACCCCAAGGGGTGCGGCAGCCCCAGATCCCATCTAGGGTGGCGGCCACAAGGGGGAGAGGGGGAGGCGCACCTGGGGTGGGCCTTAGGGCCCATCTGCCCTAGGGTTTGCCCCCTCCCCTCTTGGAGGCGCCTTGGGCCTTGGTGGGAGGCGCCCCAGCCCACCTAGGGGCTGGTCCCTTCCCACTATTGGCCCATGTAGGCCTCCGGGTCTGGTGGCCCCTCCCGGTGGACCCCCGGACCCTTCCTGTGGTCCCGGTACACTACCGGTGATGCCCAGAACACTTCCGGTGGCTAAAACCATACTTCCTATATATAAATCTTTACCTCCGGACCATTCCGGAACTCCTCGTGACGTCCGGGATCTCATCCGGGACTCTGAACAACATTCGGTAACCGCATACATACCTTCCCTATAACCCCAGCGTCATCGAACCTTAAGTGTGTAGACTCTACGGGTTCGGGAACCATGTAGACATGACCGAGACAACTCTCCGGCCAATAACCAATAGCAGGATCTGGATACCCATGTTGGCTCCTACATGTTCCACGATGATCTCATCGGATGAACCACGATGTCAAGGATTCAATCAATCCCGTATACAATTCCCTTTGTCCAGCGGTATTGTACTTGCCTGAGATTCGATCGTCGGTATCCAATACCTTATTCAATCTCGTTACCGGCAAGTCTCGTTACTCGTTCCATAACACATCATCCCGTGATCAACTCCTTGGTCACATTGTGCACATTATGATGATGTCCTAGCGAGTGGGCCCAGAGATACCTCTCCGTCACACGGAGTGACAAATCCCAGTCTCGATTCGTGCCAACCCAACAGACACTTTCGGAGATACCCGTAGTGTACCTTTATAGCCACCCAGTTACGTTGTGACGTTTGGTACACCCAAAGCATTCCTACGGTATCCGGGAGTTGCACAATCTCATGGTCTAAGGAAATGATACTTGACATTAGAAAAGCTTTAGCATACGAACTACACGATCTTGTGCTAGGCTTAGGATTGGGTCTTGTCCATCACATCATTCTCCTAATGATGTGATCCCGTTATCAATGACATCCAATGTCCATGGTCAGGAAACCGTAACCATCTATTGATCAACGAGCTAGTCAACTAGAGGCTTACTAGGGACATGGTGTTGTCTATGTATCCACACATGTATCTGAGTTTCCCATCAATACAATTCTAGCATGGATAATAAACGATTATCATGAACAAGGAAATATAATAATAACTAATTTATAATTGCCTCTAGGGCATATTTCCAACAGTCTCCCACTTGCACTAGAGTCAATAATCCAGTTCACATCGCTATGTGATTAACACTCAAGGCCACATCCCCATGTGACTAACACCCAAAAAGTTCTAGGTTTGACCACGTTATGCTTGTGAGAGATGTTATAGTCGACGGGTCTGAACCTTTTAGATCCGTGTGTGCTTTACAAATCTCTATGTCATCTTGTAGATGCAGTTACCACGCTCTATTTGGAGCTATTCCAAATAACTGTTCTACTATACGAATCCGGTTTACTACTCAGAATCATCCAGATTATGTCAAAGATTGCATCGACGTAACCCTTTACGACGAACTCTTTTACCACCTCCATAATCGAGAAAATTCCTTAGTCCACTTGTTACTAAGGATAACCTTGACCGTTGTCCTGTGATCCATTCCTAGATCACACTTGTACCCCTTGACTGACTCATGGCTTGGCACACTTCACGTGCGGTACACAACATAGCATACTTTAGAGCCTATGACTAAAGCATAGGGGATAACCTTCGTCCTTTCTCTCTATTCTGCCGTGATCATGTCTTGAGTCTTACTCAATGCTCATACCTTATAACACAGCCAAGAACTCCTTCTTTGCCGATTTATTTTTGAACTCCTTCAAAATCTTGTCATGGTATGTATTCATTTGAAAGTACCATTAGGCGTTTTTGATCTATCCTTATAGATCTTGATGCTCAATGTTCAAGCAACTTAATCCAGGTTTTCCATTGAAAAACACTTTTCAAATAACCCTGCATGCTTTCTAGAAATTCTACATCATTTCTGATCAACAATATGTTAACAACATATACTCATCAAAAATTCTATAGTGCTCCCACTCACTTCTTTGGAAATACAAGTTTCTTATAAACTTTGTATGAACCTAAAATCTTTGATCATCTCATCAAAGCATACATTCCAATTCCGAGATGCTTACTACAGTCCTTAGAAGGATTGCTGGAGCTTTGCATACTTGTTAGCATCTTTCAGGATTGACAAACATCTTCTGGTTGTATCACATACAACCTTTCCTCAAGAAAATCATCAAGGAAACAATATTTTTACATCTTATCTGCAAGATTTCATAAAAAATGCAGTACCTGCTAATATAATTCCAACAGACTCTTAGCATCGCTACGAGTGAGAAAGTCTCATCGTAGTCAACTCCTTGAACTTGTCGGAAAACATCTTAACGACAAGTCGAGCTTTCCTAATGGTGATACATACCATCATTGTCCGTCTTCCTTTTAAAATCCATATGTACCTAACAGCCTTACGACCATCAAGTAGTTCTTCCAAAGTCTACACTTTGTTTTCATACATGGATCCTCTCTCGGATTTTATGGCCTCGAGCCATTTTTTTGGAATCCGGGCCCACCATCGCTTCTCCATAGCTCGTAGGTTCATTGTTGTCTAGCAACATGACTTCCAAGACAGGATTACGTACCACTCTAAAGTAGCACGCATCCTTGTCGTCCTACGAGGTTTGGTAGTGACTTGATCCGAAGTTTTATGATCACCATCATAAGCTTCCACTTCAATTGGTGTAGGTGCCACAGGAACAACTCCCTGTGCCCTGCTATAAACTGGTTGAAGTGACGGTTCAATGACCTCATCAAGTCTCCACCATCCTCCCATTCAATTCTTTCGAGAGAAACTTTTTCTCGAGAAAGGACCCGATTCTAGAAACAATCCCTATTGCTTTCGGATCTGAGATAGGTGGTATACCCAACTATTTTGGGTACTCTATGAAGATGCGTTTCTCCGCTTTGGGTTCGAGCTTATCAGCCTGAAACTTTTTCACATAAGTGTTGCAGCCCCAAACTTTTAAGAAATGACAGCTTAGGTTTCTCTAAACCATAGTTCATACGGTGTCATCTCATCGGAATTACGTGGTGCCCTATTTAAATTGAATGTGGTTGTCTCTAATGCCTAACCCATAAACTATCGTGGTAATTCGATAAGAGACATCATGGTATGCACCACATCCAATAGGGTGCAGTTATGATGTTCGGACACACCATCACACTATGGTGTTCCCGGCGGTATTAGTCGTGAAACAATTTCCATAATGTCTTAATTGTGTGCCAAACTCGTAACTCAGATATAAATCTCTATGATCATATCATAGACATTTTATCCTCTTGTCATGACGATCTTCAACTTCACTCTGAAATTACTAACCTTTCAATAATTCAGACTCATGATTCATCAAGTAAATATACTTAGCATCTACTCAAATCATCTGTGAAGTAAGAACATAATGATATCCACTACATGCCTCAGCACTCATTGGACTGCACACATCAAGATGTATTACTTCTAACAAGTTGCTTTCTTGTTCCATCTTACTGAAAACGAGGCCTTTCAGTCATCTTGCCCATGTGGTATGATTCGCATGTCTCAAGTGATTCAAAATCAAGTGAGTCCAAATGATCCATCTGTATGGAGTTTTTTGATGCATATCTACCAATAAACATGGTTCGCATGTCTCAATCTTTTCAAAAACGAGTGAGTCCAAAGATCCATCAACATGGAGCTTCTTCATGCGTTTTATACCAATATGACTCAAATTGCAGTGCCATAAGTATGTGGTACTATCATTACTATCTTATATCTTTTGGCATGAACATGTGTATCACTACGATCGGGATGGTATTATTCAAATAAACAGAGTAACCATTATTCTCCTTAAATGAATAACTGTATTGCGATAAACATAATCCAATCATGTCTATGCCCAACGCAAACACCAAATAACAATTATTTAGGTTTTAATACCAATCTCGATGGTAGAGGGAGCGTACGATATTTGATTACATCAACCTTGGAAACACTTCCAACATATATCCTCATCTCACCTTTAGCTAGTCTCCGTTTATTCCATAGCCTTTTATTTCGAGTTACTAACACTTAGCAACCGAACCGGTATCTAATACCCTGGTGCTACTAGGAGTACTAGTAAAGTACACATTAATATAATGCATATCCAATATACTTCTGTTGACCTTGCCTGCCTTCTCATGTACCAAGTATCTAGGGTCGTTCTGCTTCAGTGACCGTTCCCCTTATTACAGAAGCACTTAGTCTCGGGCTTGGGTTCAACTTTGGGTTTCTTCACTGGAGCAGCAACTGATTTGTTGTTTCATGAAGTATCCCTTTCTTGCCCTTGCCCTTCTTGAAACTAGTGGTTTTACTAACCATCAACAATTGATGCTCCCTTTTGATTTCTACTTTCGCGGTGTCGCGAATAGCTCAAGGATCATATCTATCCCCGATATGTTATAGTTCATCACAAAGCTCTAGTAGCTTGGTGACAGTGACTTTGGAGAACCATCACTATCTTATCTGGAAGATTAACTCCCACTCGATTCAAGTGATTGTAGTACTCATACAATTTGAGCACATGCTCAACGATTGAGCTTTTCTCCTTAGTTTGTAGGCTTAGGAAACTTGTCGGAGGTCTCATACCTCTTGACGCGGGCACTAGCCTGAAATCCCAATTCCAGTCCTTGGAACATCTCATATGTTCTGTGACGTTTCAAAAATGTCTTCGGTGCCCCAATTCTAAACCGTTTAACATTACGCACTGAACTATCACGTAGTCATCAAAACATGTATGTCAGATGTTCGCAACATCCACAAACGACACTCGAGGTTCAGCTCACTTAGCAGAGCATTAAGGACATAATCCTTCTGTGCAACAATGAGGACAATCCTCAGTTTACGGACCCAGTCCGCATAATTGCTACTATCAACTTTCAACTAAATTTTCTCTAGGAACGTATCTAAAACAGTAGAACTAAAGCGTAAGCTATGACATAATTTGCAAAGTCCTTTTGACTATGTTCATGATAATTGAGTTCATCTGATTATTTCATGAACTCCCACTCAGATAGACATCCCTCTAGTCATCTAAGTGATACATGATCCGAATCAAGTAAGCCGTGTGTCGTGGATTTGTCACGGCAGATGTCCTAGTAAGAGGACTTAGTCGTGGAGCCATCGCAACGGGTTAGCTTGAAGGGGTTAAAGTGGACACAAGGACACGGTTTTTATACTAGTTCGGCCCCTTCGATGAAGGTAAAAGCCTACGTCTAGTTGTGATGGGATTGATGGGTTTCGAGGGCTTAGGGAGCGATATGCTTCGCCTAAACCTCGAGTTCTTCTTCTCTCAAACCGCCGCCGGGTCATCCCCTTATATACACGGGTGACGCCCGTCGGTCTGCAAAGTCCCAACCTCCGGCTAATAAACGTGCCCGGGTCGGTCTCTCTATTCCTAACTTACAATACAAGTTTACATCAGGCCGGTTTACACCATAAACCTTTAAACCGATTATGGGCCTTAGGCCCTTCTATCTCTCCTTGGGTTTTAACATCTCGGGTCTGTTGACGGAGATAATCCGGGCCCTGCAGGCCGGTTTACCCCGGATAGCAACATCCCCAACATTAGGCCCCAGATTGATTTGAACAGGTTCATGTCAATCCTTAATAAGAATTTCTGTCTTCAAATGTCTTCCAGTGACTTGTTAAACCGTCGTTTCTCCGTCTCTTCTTGCTGTGGTAAACCGATATGACGTCAGCGCAAGCTACCGTCTCCTTTCGCTAACCCGCAAGAATCAGGGCGACGGCTGGGCTTCCGAAATCTCCGGCCCCTGGATTCGCGCGCCTGACACGCGCGCCGCGCCTTATAAATAGGACTTGAAGGCCATCTTCCTTTCCTCCCCTTCTTCGTCTTCCTCGCGACCCAGACCTCAGAGCTCCGCCGCCGCCGTCAGCTGCTGCCCCAACTCCGGCCGCTGCATCAACCTGATCAGATCAGAGCACCGCGGCGACTTTCCGCATCTGTTTGGACCCCGGTAAGGCCCCTGTTCTTGTTGCTTTAGATCTGTTCTAGGGTTCATCGTTCTGCTACTGTTTCTTGCTCATCCCCATAGCAGCCTTTGCGAACAGATAATGCTACCTGTATCTGGATTTGTAGTTCCTCTTAGCAGTCGCCATAAATCTGCACTCATTTCCTTAGATCTTACTCTTGTTCCTGCTTGTCGAACTTATGTTGTTCTGCTGTGAGCCCGACTTCATATTACCTGTTTTTATTTCTTTTTCGCCCTAGTTGTAGATCCATTGCTTTGAAAGAATCCGTATGGGACCTGTTTCTGTTTTCATACTCACAACTGTTTAGATCTGGTCGGTTTAACTCTTAGCAAAGCGAACAAACCGATCTACACATCCATTAGTCCCCTTGATGAACCGCCGGTTGATATTATTGTAGATAACCTGACTCTATATAAGAGCATCTTCGGTTTACAATCATACTTGCTCTCAAACCGGAATACCTTTGCCTTGTAGATTTCCTCATGGCAAAACAGGTGTATGAATGCAACTGGGTTCCCTCTTGTATCACTGAGACCCAACTAAACAACTTAGTTCTGACTGGTGCTTTGAGTAGCAAAAATACCATCCATTGGAGGGTTCCAGGAGACGAATGTCCTCCTACCCCGCAGGAGGGAGAAGTGGTGGTGTTTGCGGATCACCTGGCCCGGGGGTTTAATCCACCCGGTTCAAAATTTTATCGGGACGTCTTGGCTAATTTTAGGCTGCGCCCACAAGATGTTGGTCCAAATTCAGTCACGAATACCTGCCATTTTCAAGTACTTTGCGAGGCGTACTTCCAAGAAGAACCTACTGTTGAGCTGTTCCGGGACTTTTTCCATTTGAACCGACGTACTGAATTCACCGATGGCCCTAATATGGAACTGGGTGGTATGGCGATTCAGAAAAGGAAAGAGGTGACTTATCCTCACACCAAGTTGCATAGTCATCCGCAAGAATGGAATTGCACTTGGTTCTATTGCAAGGATACTTCCCCTGCTGAGGAAAATCCACTGCCCGGTTTCCGTCCAGAGAGACTTAGAAACACTCACCCCTTCCCCCCACGGCTAACTGCCAAAGAGAGGAGTAAGTATGCCCCTCAGCTGTCCAAGCTCAGAGCCTTCATGGCTAATGGTTTAACGGGGGTTGATCTTGCTCGTTGCTGGATTTCATGGAGCATCCTGCCCCTTAGCATCCGCTCTGGTTTGATGTGCCAATACACGGGTCGGGTTGACGATCCTTTGAGGCACTGCAACATTCAGCTGACAGAGGACGAAGTCGCTGAAGCTGTGAAGAAGATGCTGAACGAACCGGAACATGTTTGCGCTCGAACCGGCCTGCTTCCATTTTGTGCCACAAACAAACCACCTGCTGTAAGTAACTCCTCTGTTTATAGAATCTTTGATCTCCTTATATATATGTTGTTAACCTTCCAGTCCCTTTCTGAGACAGGGAGATGATCCATTTTGGAGCAAGAAGTTACAAGAGCCGACCGAAAAGGTAACCCGACCCAAGACGAGGGTGAATAAGCCTGCTCAGAGGAAAAGGAACACCGCTTCCAATACTCCGGATTTAGAGGAGGATGATGTGGGTAATCCGGACCTCGGGGTAGACCTCGATTCAGTTGGTTTGCTTTTTATACGTCTTATTGATGATGATATTTGTCAGGACGACGCTGAAGTGAGCCATGCCGAAGGCCCAGAGGTAACTATTCTTTCTTCTGATGCCGTTCCTTTGCCTTTGAAAAAACCTCGCCAAGCAAACCGGAGAATTAAATTTTCTCACCCTCTTGCTTACTTGGATCCCAAATTTCTTGTGAAGACCCAGCAACATGAAGCTCGACGCACCACCCGACATAGCGGCCAGGTAGTCACCTCCACCGGTTTACCGAACAGCCCGGTTCGGAAACGCCGCTCAGAGGTCTCTGATTTACGCGCTAGCTTTCCTCCTAAAGCAGGTTTAACTCGTCAGCCTCTAAATCCATCTGACTCCGATTATCAGGTCACTTCCCATTCCTCTTCCGGTGAATCTTCAGCCACTCAACTGCCACCGTTGAAGACAGTTATTGGGTGAGTTGGACCGATCACAACATATCTCTGTATGGGTCTCTTCATCCATCTTATACCGTTTTTTCAATCTTTGGGCTTTTTCCAGGGCCAAACCTAGACCGAGCAAGAAGGCTCGTCTGGATAACCCGGCTGGAGGAACTGCCGCTCCTGAACCGGAGAAAACTCCTGGTGCTGACGCTCTGGGTCGCGAAGATACTCAGAATTATCTATCTCCGCAAGATGACACCTGCGCTGAAGAAAGGATTATCGAACCTGCCAGCCATACTGATCCGCCTGTCAGTCCTGTTCGGGTTGAGGAATCCATCCCCCCTTCTGGAACTGCTGATAAACCGACAGGGCCACTGCAGAGCAGCGATTCCAAGGATGATGATGTTGTGATTACCGGCATCGGTCACTCTGAACCGGGGAACACTGCTACCTTATCCAAGCATACTGCCAAGGACGAAATCTCGGCCGTGAAGGGCAAATGGGACCTTGATTCTTCTACGTACGCCGCTTTAAGCGCCCCGGATCTTTATTCTGGGTACCTGAACCGACTGTACACCAGTCGGGATTATGAAGCTGGCATGATCAAGATGATGAAGGAGAAACTTGAGGTAACTCCCTTGTGCTTCATTCCATTGCAACTTTAGCTTATCAATATTTCCAAACCGAGATGGTAAACCGGATCAGGCTGCCTTGACAATTAAAGTCCGGTTTAGAAAAACCCAAGGCTTCAACATAGGTCATAACCAGAAAACATCATTAGATAACTATTAGCCCCCAAGTGCCAAGCTTAAATACCTGTATTAATCTTGGGACTTTTTGTAATGGAAAACTTGTGTTAAAATCAAATATGCATTAGCCCCCAAGTATCGAGCACATAACTTGCTTGTGTGGTTGATACTTCCAAACCGTGCAATATTTTCTGAACACTGTTGATGACCTGCTGCAGGGGGATTTGAAGACCAAAGAGAACCAAGTCTCGGACCTTCAGGAAGCTTTAAAAGCCCAGCAGATTGAAACTGAAAAAGCAAAGGAGGAATTGACCAAAGCCTTAACTGTTATGGAGCAGCTAAAAGCAAGCCGCAAAAAGGAGCAAGCCGATTGGGCTACTGAAAGAGCTCTTTTGATGAAGAGGGCTGAAAATGCCGAAGCTGCTCTTAAACCGGTGGTTGATGAGTTATCCACCGTGAAGCGACAGATACACTCCATGACCTCTGCCGTCTTTGGTAAACCTTTCGATGCCCCTCTTCCAATTTGTACTTTGTTTGCTACACCCTATGTCCGGTTTGTAATCCACCTTGAAACACTGCAGGCTCACGTATTGGACACTTGGGTTCCGATGTGCGGATGAATCTCAAAGCCGCTTATACTCTGATTGAACAGTTATACACCGGAGCACAAAGAGCTATCACCACTGCATCGCATAACAACCCTGCGCCGTCTCTGATTCAAGACACATTAAAGAGGTTGTCCATGCTTCCGGCCCGGATTGAAGAGTTGAAAAGATCAGCTGCTCGAACTGGAGCCATCACTGCCTTGATCCGGGCCAAAGCGTGGGTACCAGATTTCGATCCTGTCGAAGCGGCCCAAGGATACCCCAGCTTGAAGGAAGACGGTTCAGACTTTGGTGAAGATGATTTGAGGGTGATAAACCGGGCGGTGCGCCCCCTAGCTTGTCAATTGGCTGAGGAAGCAGATCTGTCACGTTACCAAGCCCAATACGACAACCAGAACAAACGAGTATCTGCCCCGGTCCCTGAAGCGGGAAACCTTGTTCCTCCAATCCGTAAGCATACTTACGCCCCAGACATTGAACCGTCTTCGCTGATTCATGAAGAAGCCGTCTTTCAAGCGCTAATGGGAATCGACTGGACCACTGCTGATTTCCAGCCAATGGGTAACCAAGATGGAGCTGAAGCGGCGCGAGACGATCCCCAGCCTTCGAACCAAGGCGGCGAACAGGCGTAATCAACGCTCCGGTTCACCTTACTTGGTGACGTCTTAATCCGTCAACGAACAATATATTCAGGCACTACGTTGCCTTGTAATAAGATAGTTTAATACCTCTACATTTGAATGTTCCTTTTCAATGACGTTTCCAACTTATGTTTCCTGCCTTTACTGAGTACACAATGTAATTTTTCGACCACCTGAACCGTGCTGCGCCTTTGCCAAACCGGGCAATTTGCCTCCGGGTTTAAAAAATGAACCAGGCTATGCCAGCTGAATCGGTTTAAGGATGCTTGACGTTCCGAAGAACCAAAAAAGACACCACAATAACGGCAGAAAAAACAAAACCAAATATGAAAAGGCAACGCGATAGAAAAACGCATGCAAATAGTGGTTACTATGAACCGTTCAGAAGGCGTGACCATCGTCAAGACAAAACCGAGCCCCCAAGAGGTGTAGCTATGGTTTAGGTCGACTAGGTTCCTAACTGAATCGTGGCAATTATGCCGGCCAAATGGCATTGCATTGGTTCGTCAACCAAGCCCCCAAGTGACTCAATGGCCAAGGGCCGATCAAGTGGCATTGCGTTGGTTCGGACACGACCAAGCCCCCAAATGATTCATTGGCTAAAAAGCCGACCAGAAGGCATTACCATCATCAAGACATGACCGAGTTCCCATAAGGCGTAATCTACGGTTCAAGTCGATTAGGTCCCCAACTGATTCAGTGGCAAATATGCCAGCCAGAAAGCATTACCATCGTCAAGACATGACCAAGCCCCCCGGAGGTGTAGCTACGGTTCAGGCCGACTAGGTCCCCAACTGACTTTATAGGGTTTAGCTATGTTCTCTTTGGTTCGAACCCGACCTATGTTTGAACAGGAAGCCCCATGTTTGAATAGCTATGTTCTCTTTGGTTCGAATACGACCTATGTTTGAACAGGAAGCCTCATGCTGAATGGCTATGTTCTCTTTGGCTCGAATACGGCCTATGTTTGAACAGGAAGCCTCATGCTGAATGGCTATGTTCTCTTTGGCTCGAATACGGCCTATGTTTGAACAGTAAGCCTTATACTTGAACCGGGATATTGAACCGGATATTAAGAGCTTCACAGCCTTGTAGGAGACATCTTCCCTTGAACCGGCTAACCGGAGTCTATAATTTGAATTTCTGTGAAACGACCTCCAGGGGTAAACACACATGATGTGAAGAACAGTAGAGACCCCGTTTTACTCGAGGCTCCGGTTTATTGTATTAATCATAATATATACATGGTCATGATATGTACATAAACAGAGCCCAGGGCTCATGTATAATAAGGTCGAAGATGAGCTATGTTCCACGGCCTGCTGGTTTCCTCCTCTGATGTGCGTGAATCCTTGCGCTCTCGAATATCAATCAGGTAATATGACCCATTATTCAGATTCTTGCTGACCACAAAAGGTCCTTCCCACGGCGGGGATAATTTATGCTGATCAGATTGATCCTGGATGAGCCGAAGCACCAAATCCCCCTCCTGAAAGGTTCTGGTCCTAACCCGACGGCTGTGGTAACGGCGAAGATCTTGCTGGTAAATCGCTGAACGGGCAGCTGCCAAGTCACGCTCCTCATCCAACAAGTCAAGAGCGTTCTGCCGTGCCTGCTCATTATTCGCTTCAACATATGCTGCCACGCGAGGTGAGTCATGTCGTATATCACTTGGGAGAACCGCCTCTGCTCCATAAACCATAAAAAACGGCGTAAACCCCGTGGATCTGTTAGGCGTGGTGTTGATGCTCCATAATACAGACGGTAGCTCCTCCACCCAACAACCCGGCGTCCTTTGCAAAGGGACCAGAAGCCGGGGTTTGATACCTCTCAAGATCTCTTGGTTCGCTCGTTCTGCCTGACCATTAGACTGTGGGTGCGCTACCGAAGAAACATCAAGCCGTATATGCTCCCGTGCACAGAACTCCTTCATGGCCCCCTTGGATAGATTGGTACCATTATCTGTGATGATGCTGTGTGGAAAACCAAACCGGAAGATCACCTTCTTTATAAACCGAACCGCCGTGGCTGCATCACACTTACTGACAGGTTCTGCCTCTACCCACTTTGTAAATTTGTCAACCGCCACCAGTAGATGGGTCTTCTTATCCTTGGAACGCTTAAAAGGCCCAACCATATCAAGCCCCCAAGTCGCAAACGGCCAAGTGATTGGAATCATCCTCAATTCTTGGGCCGGTATGTGCGCTCGTCTGGAAAATTTCTGGCAACCATCACATAACCGGACCAGGTCTTCCGCATCAGCATGAGCAGTTAACCAGTAGAAACCGTGGCGGAACGCTTTAGCCACCAATGATTTTGAACCGGCGTGGTGGCCGCAATCCCCTTCATGTATTTCTCGTAGTATCTCGCACCCCTCCTTAGGGGATATGCACCGTTGCAGCGCTCCTGACACGCTGCGATGATGTAACTCTCCTTGGAAAATGGTCATAGACTTGGACCGTCGCACTATCTGTCGAGCCAAGCTTTCATCCTCTGGCAACTCACACCGGTTCATATATGCCAGGTAAGGGAGCGTCCAATCCGGGGTGGCGTGAAGAGCTGCCACTAACTGAGCCTCCGGATCAGGAACAGCCAACTCCAGCTCACCGGGCAGCTGTACCGATGGGTGGTATAATACATCCAAGAAAACATTGGGTGGGACCGGTTTACGCTGAGAGCCCAAGCGACTTAAAGCGTCCGCTGCCTCATTCTTTCTGCGGTCCACATGATCCACTTGATAACCCTTGAAATGCCCAGCCACCATATCCACTTCACATCGATACGCAGCCATAAGCGGATCCTTGGAATCCCATGTGCCAGATACCTGCTGAGCCACCAGATCCGAATCACCAAAGCACCTAACTCTGCTCAAATTCATCTCTTTAGCCACCCGAAGTCCATGAAGCAAAGCTTCATACTCAGCCGCATTGTTTGTACAGGGGAACATTAAACGGAGGACATAACAAAACTTATCTCCTCGTGGGGAAGTTAAAACGACTCCAGCCCCCGAGCCTTCCAATTGTCTTGACCCGTCGAAATGAACGGTCCAATAGGTGTTATCTGGCTTCTCCTCAGGCGCTTGTAACTCTGTCCAATCGTTTATGAAATCGACAAGTGCCTGTGATTTTATGGCCGTCCGGGGTACGTACCTTAAATCGTGCGGCCCGAGCTCGATAGCCCACTTGGAAATCCGACCGGTCGCCTCCCGGTTCTGTATAATGTCACCCAAAGGAGCAGAACTGACCACCGTGATTGGGTGTCCTTGGAAATATTGCCTCAGCTTCCGGCTTGCCATAAAAACGCCATATACCAGCTTCTGCCAATGCGGATACCTTTGTTTGGACTCGATAAGTACTTCACTGATATAGTAAACCGGTCGCTGAACCGGATGTTCCTTTCCAGCCTCCTTTCGTTCTACCACCATCGCCACACTGACTGCTCTGGCATTCGCTGCAACATATAACAGGAGTGGCTCTTTATCTACAGGGGCTGCCAACACTGGCGGATTGACTAGTTGTCGCTTCAAGTCCTCAAACGCTTTATCAGCCTCCGGACTCCAGACAAACTGATCCGTTTTCTTGAGCATTTGATACAAGGGGATCGCCTTTTCACCAAGGCGACTGATAAACCGGCTTAACGCCGCAATCCGCCCGGCCATGCGCTGAACATCATTGATGCATTTCGGTTTGGCCAGGGAGGTGATGGCTGTGATCTTTTCTGGATTGGCCTCAATTCCTCTATGGGACACTAAAAATCCCAACAGCTTGCCTGCAGGTACACCAAAAACACATTTAGCCGGGTTGAGCATCATTTGGTACACTCTCAAGTTATCGAAAGTCTCCTTCAAATCGTCAACCAGGGTCTCCTTCTTTCGTGACTTGACCACGATATCATCCACATAAGCATGCACATTACGCCCAATCTGCTCGTGGAGGCAATTTTCCACACATCGTTGATAAGTAGCCTGCGCACTCTTAAGCCCAAAGGGCATAGACACATAGCAGAAGGCTCCAAAGGGAGTAATGAACGCTGTCTTCTCCTGGTCCTTAACTGCCATCTTGATCTGATGATAACCAGAATAAGCATCCAAAAAACTTAAACGCTCGCAACCTGCCGTAGCATCAATGATCTGATCAATCCGGGGGAGAGCAAAAGGATCTGCTGGGCAAGCTTTATTCAAGTCTGTGTAGTCCACACACATGCGCCAGGTGCCGTTTTTCTTAAGAACTAGCACCGGATTAGCGAGCCATTCGGGATGAAAAACCTCAATGATAAACCCAGCTGCCAGGAGCCTGGCCACTTCCTCACCAATCGCTTTACGTCTTTCTTCGTTAAACCGCCGTAAGAACTGCTTTACCGGCTTGTACTTAGGATCCACATTAAGGGTGTGCTCAGCGAGTTGCCTCGGTACACCAGGCATGTCAGATGGCTTCCATGCAAAGATGTCCCGATTCTCACGGATGAACTCGATGAGCGCGCTTTCCTATTTTGGATCCAAGTTTGCACTGATGCTGAACTGCTTGGATGAATCGCCAGGTACGAAGTCAACAAGCTTAGTTTCGGCCGCTGACTTGAACTTCAAGGCCGGATCGTGGTCCGTAGTTGGCTTTTTTAATGAAGTCATATCCTCCGGATCAACACTGTCTTTGTACTGCTTTAGCTCCTCCGTAGCACAAACCGATTCTGCATAAGTCGCATCTCCTTCCTCGCATTCCAAAGCGATTCGGCGGCTCCCATGAACCGTTATAGTGCCCTTGTAACATGGCATCTTAAGTTGCAGATATACGTAGCAGGGTCGTGCCATAAATTTTGCATAAGCTGGCCGTCCGAACAAAGCGTGGTACGGACTTTGGATTTTAACCACTTCGAACATCAGCGTCTCTGATCTGGAATCATGACTATCGCCAAATACCACTTCAAGGGCTATCTTACCAACCGGATATGCAGACTTGCCAGGCACCACCCCGTGGAACACTGTATTGGTCGGTTTGAGATCCTTATCTACCAGTCCCATACGACGGAAGGTCTCGTAATACAAGATGTTAATGCTGCTTCCTCCGTCCATGAGCACCTTGGTGAGCTTATAACCTCCCACCTGAGGCGCCACCACCAATGCTAACTGACCCGGGTTATAAACCCTGGGAGGGTGATCCTCTCGGCTCCATATGATAGGCTGTTCCGACCAACGCAGATAGTGAGGCGTGGCCGGTTCGACAGCACTGACTGCCCGCCTCTGAAGCTTCCTATCTCGTTTATCCAAGCTCGTAGTAAAGACATGATACTGTCCACCACTCAACTGTTTTGGGTTGCTCTGATAACCACTTTGATTACTTTGATTATTCTGATTATTTTGGCTGACCTGTCCGCCCGGGTTACCCTGGAACCCTGGACCGGAATTCCCGCCACCGTACCCTGATCCGGAACCGGAACCGCCGCCGGAGCTGTGATCATATTGGAAAGTGTTTGAGCTTTTGAATTCCTTCATGATATAACAATCCTTCCAAAGATGGGCTGCTGGTTCCTCCTTTGTTCCGTGCTTCGGACAGGGCTGGTTTAAGAAAAAGTTCAAACGCTCCGGGTTAGGACCGGGATGTGCGCGAAAACTTGGCTGTTTTCCCTTACGCCGCTGGCCTTTATCCTGTGCACTTGTGCTGGCCACCAAGTCCATGCTCCCGTCCGGTTTACGTTTTCCTCCGCCTCCATTACCTGTCGGTCGATGCTGCTGGCCTTTGGTGTTGCTATTCTTCCTTCCCTTCCCTGCTTTGTCATCACCAGAGTCAGGATCCTTGGTACTGTCAGAATCCGCATACTTCACTAAAGCGGTCATGAGCGTTCCTATATCTGTACAATCACGCTTCATCCGGCCCAGCTTTAGCTTCAAAGGGCCAAACCGACAGTTGCTTTCCAACAGCACTACAGCGGTGTCTGCGTTGATGCGATCTGATGAGTGCAAAACTTCTGATACTCGTCGTACCCAATGGGTAGTTGATTCCCCTTCTTGCTGAACGCAGGCTGCTAGGTCAACTATTGACATTGGCTGTTTGCACGTGTCCTTGAAATTCTTGATAAACCGGGCGCGCAATTGGGCCCATGAACTAATTGAATTAGGCGGTAAGCTCTTTAGCCAAGTCCGGGCCGTTCCTTCTAACATCATAGTGAAATACTTGGCACACGCCGTGTCATCCACATCCAGCATCTCCATAGCCATTTCATAGCTCTCCACCCATGTCTCCGGAGGCTGATCTGCCGTGTAGTTTGGTACCTTGCGGGGGCCTTTGAAGTCTTTGGGCAGGCGTACGTTGCGTAAAGCGGGAACAAGGCACGGTACTCCCAAAGAACTGGAAACCACCCCCGGTTCAACCGTAGCTGCTGGGAAGATAGGTGTAAGCTGTCGAGCCTGATGCTGCGCTGCTAATCCGGCCTCCCGTGTACGGGTGCGATCCACATTCTCGTGAGCATTGTCGACGCCCGCCGGATTGTCGCCGCGGAGCGCTTCACGCCTGTCGTTAGAAGAAACGGCCGGCTCCTCCACGCGCCTACTATAGCTCCTGCTGGGGCGAGGGGTGGAGTGAATCCGATCACGGCTTTGCGAATACGCTTCTTGCTGGGCCAACGCGGTCCTAAGGAGCTCCTTGACCCGGCGTGTCTCTTCATCCTGCGGTGAATCTCCTTCGCTCGGAATGGCTTCCAACCGAGCCGCCGCCGCGACGAGGTTATCCATCGGGTTGGAATAATGACCTGACGGCGTTGGCATGGCCGGTGGCGTATCAGTGTTATGACGAGGCAGGTTTATAATCCGGTGCTGAACCGGGGCGCCGGCCGTCGCCTCCGCATGGTTTACCCCCGGGGTGTTGAAGAGATTTCGAGCGTCGAGGGCGGCGGGCAACCGAGACCGGGATTTTCTCTTCAGGACCTCCTGAGACGCCTTCTGGTCCATCATGAGCCTGTAAGCCTGTGCATCTAAAGCGGCGCGCTCCGCCGTCATCCTGATCTCTTCTGCTGCCAGCTCCGCTTTAGCCCGAGTGATCTGCTCTCTCACTTTGGCAATCTCAGCATTATGAACCTCCTGATCCACCGGGTTGGCTTCCGCCATGAGCGCTGCTAGTGCGTCAAACAGGTCTGACAAAACTTGGGCTGGTGAACCCGTAGGGCCTCCTGCCCGCGCAGCCGTTGCTGCTGCCGATCCGGAGATCGCTGCTGCTGCAGTTGATGATCGTGGCGCCGCCTGTGTCCCAGCCATGAAGATCCCAACCCGATAGGGCAGATCAGAGGGGTCCGGAATACTGTTGCCATCGGAGCCGCCCCCAACCCGATCATCTTGTAGCTGGTAAAGAGATTCGGTCTCCCCGGTCGACGTTTCATCGCCAGAGTAGATGGCGGTTTCGTCACCAGATTCGGATCCTTCCTCGTAGCTTCCCCCGTGGATGACTCCCACGAAGGCGTGCTTCCTGGTCGGTTTAGCTAGGGTCGATCTCGTGCACTGAGCTGTCTCGATGAGGTCGGCGCAGACGCCTAACTCGGGGCCCGGTTCTCCGATCTTGCCGATGAAAACATGGATGCCGCCAAAGGGGACCCGGTACCCGTACTCGATCGAGCCGGCGTCGGGGCCCCAGCCTGTGCTGTCGATGTAGAGTTTTCCGCGGCGGCTCTTGGTCATCCGTCCCACAGCGTAACCCTCGAGTCCTTCAAAGCGGCCCTCCAAGAACCTGAAACCATCTCGCGATAGCCCCACGGTGGGCGCCAACTGTCGTGGATTTGTCACGGCAGATGTCCTAGTAAGAGGACTTAGTCGTGGAGCCATCGCAACGGGTTAGCTTGAAGGGGTTAAAGTGGACACAAGGACACGGTTTTTATACTAGTTCGGCCCCTTCGATGAAGGTAAAAGCCTACGTCTAGTTGTGATGGGATTGATGGGTTTCGAGGGCTTAGGGAGCGATATGCTTCGCCTAAACCTCGAGTTCTTCTTCTCTCAAACCGCCGCCGGGTCATCCCCTTATATACACGGGTGACGCCCGTCGGTCTGCAAAGTCCCAACCTCCGGCTAATAAACGTGCCCGGGTCGGTCTCTCTATTCCTAACTTACAATACAAGTTTACATCAGGCCGGTTTACACCATAAACCTTTAAACCGATTATGGGCCTTAGGCCCTTCTATCTCTCCTTGGGTTTTAACATCTCGGGTCTGTTGACGGAGATAATCCGGGCCCTGCAGGCCGGTTTACCCCGGATAGCAACATCCCCAACACCGTGTCTGATCATCACGTGAGACGGACTAGTCATCATCGGTGAACATCTTCATGTTGATCGTATCTTCTATACGATTCATGTTCGACCTTTCGGTCCTCCATGTTCCGAGGCCATGTATGTACATTCTAGGCTCGTCAAGTCAACCTAAGTGTTCCGCATGTGTTCCAAGGCCATGTCTGTACATGCTAGGCTCGTCAACACCCGTTGTATTCGAACGTTAGAATCTATCACACCCTATCATCACGTGGTGCTCCGAAACAACGAACCTTTACAACGGTGCACAATTAGGGAGAACACTTTTCTTGAAATTTTAGTGAGGGATCATCTTATTTAAGCTACCGTCATTTCTAAGCAAATAAGATGTAAAACATGATAAACATCACATGCAATCAAATAGTGACATGATATGGCCATCATCACTTTGCTCCTTTTGATCTCCATCTTCGGGGCTCCATGATCATCATCGTCACCGGCATGACACCATGATCTCCATCATCGTGTCTTCATGAAGTTGTCTCGCCAACTATTACTTCTACTACTACAGCTAACGGTTAGCAATAAAGTAAAGTAATTACATGACGTTTATGTTGACACGCACGTCATAAATAAATTAAGACAACTCCTATGGCTCCTGCCGGTTGTCATACTCATCGACATGCAAGTCGTGATTCCTATTACAAGAACATGATCAATCTCATACATCACATATCATTCATCACATTCTTTTTGGCCACATCACATCACATAGCATACCCTACAAAAACAAGTTAGACGTCCTCTAATTGTTGTTGCATGTTTTTACGTGGCTGCTATGGGTTTCTAGCAAGAACGTTTCTTACCTACGCAAAACCACAACGTGATATGCCAAATTCTATTTACCATTCATAAGGACCCTTTTCATCGAATCCGATCCGACTAAATTGGGAGAGACAGACACCCGCTAGCCACCTTATGCAACTAGTGCATGTCAGTCGGTGAAACTTGTCTCACGTAAGAGTACGTGTAAGGTCGGTCCGGGCCGCTTCATCCCATGATGCCGCCGAATCAAGATAAGACTAGTAACGGCAAGTAATATTGACAATATCGACGCCCACAACTGCTTTGTGTTCTACTCGTGCATAGAAACTATGCATAGACCTAGCTCATGATGCCACTGTTGGGGATCGTAGCAGAAATTCAAAATTTTCTACGCATCACCAAGATTAATCTATGGAGTAATCTAGCAACGAGGGGAAGGAGAGTGCATCTACATACCCTTGTAGATCGCTAAGCGGAAGCGTTCAAGTGAACGGGGTTGATGGAGTCGTACTCGTCGTGATCCAAATCAAC
The DNA here is from genome assembly GCA_032464435.1 of Aegilops umbellulata. NCBI lineage: Eukaryota > Viridiplantae > Streptophyta > Magnoliopsida > Poales > Poaceae > Aegilops > Aegilops umbellulata. Next base: position 408,642,838 of record CP136058.1, read on the forward strand.
GATGATCCTAGTGCCGAACGGACGGCACCTCCGCGTTCAACACACATGCAACCCGGTGACGTCTCCCACGCCTTGATCCAGCAAGGGAAGAAGGAGAAGTTGAGGAAGACTCCGTCCAACAGCAGCACGACGGCGTGGTGGTGGTGGAGGAGCGTGGAACTCCAGCAGGGCTTCGCCAAGCACTACGAGAGACGAGGAGGGAGAGAGGTAGGGATGCGCCAAGAGAGAGATCAAATCGTGTATTGGGCAGCCCCCAAACCTCAAGTATATATAGGGGGAGGGGAGGGGGCTGCAGCACCTCTAGGGTTCCCACCCCAAGGGGTGCGGCAGCCCCAGATCCCATCTAGGGTGGCAGCCACAAGGGGGAGAGGGGGAGGCGCGCCTGGGGTGGGCCTTAGGGCCCATCTACCCTAGGGTTTGCCCCCTCCCCTCTTGGAGGCGCCTTGGGCCTTGGTGGGAGGCGCCCCAGCCCACCTAGGGGCTGGTCCCTTCCCACTATTGGCCCATGTAGGCCTCTGGGGCTGGTGGCCCCTCCCGGTGGACCCCCGGACCCTTCCTGTGGTCCCGGTACACTACCGGTGATGCCCAGAACACTTCCGGTGGCCAAAACCATACTTACTATATATAAATCTTTACCTATGGACCATTCCAGAACTCCTCGTGACATCCGGGATCTCATCCGGGACTCCGAACAACATTCGTTAACCGCGTACATACCTTCCCTATAACCCTAGCGTCATCGAACCTTAAGTGTGTAGACCCTACGGGTTCGGGAACCATGTAGACATGACCGAGACAACTCTCCAGCCAATAACCAACAGCGGGATCTGGATACCCATGTTGGCTCCTATTTAAATAAGTACTAACATGCATAACAAAATCATTACTATCATCACCACAAATAAACCTTAACTTGGCTCTACCAACTAAACTAATTTCAACATTATGTAAATCAAGCATAATAACTCATAAACATTTAACAGAATAAAAATAACACAACAGTTATTTAAATGCATGGATTAATCATTTCATTCAAGTAGGAAAATCACAAATATTGAAATGACACCATGAAAATGTTGTTGTGGCTTGCCTTAGTGCAGATGAGGTTCACAAGCCTTCTGGTGATCCTCAAGACAAGCCTCACCCTCTGAAAATAAATTTAAACACAAAAAGCAAATATCAAGAACACTTCTGAAAATCACCAGAAATTCCAAACAGCTCAAAAAAATCTTATCTTTGTTGAGCCGCTAGATTTCTTTTCAAAGAACACAATGCAAAAAGAATCAATTCATTTGGACTTATGGTTGAAGAGTTATGACTGTTTGAAGTGTTTTGTAAAGTCAATTGAATTTGAATTTAAATAAACAGCTGAGGGGGGTGACGTCGAAGGCGTAAAACCTCAGGGCACCACCACTCGTACCGCTTCGTGCGCGTACAGAGTGGCTAACTAGCGGGCCCCGCTAGTCAGGTTGGGGAAGGGAGAGAAGGAAACAAAGGAGGCCGCGGCTTCGCCGGAGCTCTCGCCGGCGACGAGGGCTTCTTGGTCAAAACGAGAGGGAGGGATTTAGAGAGGGGACGGTGGCGCACCTGCCCGTACCTGTAGCGTGGCTAGGGGTGGTCGGACGGCGTCGCAATCAAGCTCGCAAGCGGAGGCAGAACACGGTGGTTGCCAGAGTTTAGGAAGACGGCGAAAGGAGGCCACTCCAGGGGCTCCAAGCGGGCGAGACGGCCTCACCGGAGAGAGGCGGAGGCCCTGGAGGGGTCGCCCAGGCCTGGGAGGGGCTGGAGCTACCGAGGCGACCAGAGGGGATCGCCGGCGAGCTCGAGCTCGGGGACGGCGGCCCAAGGCCTGCCCGGCCGGGCTACGGCTTCCTACACGATTGTGGAGTGTGTGTGAGTGCTGGACGGTGCTCGAGGAGGCTGGGGGTGGCTTCATTTATATGCGAGCGGCGAGGGTGTTTCAGGCTCCGCCGGTGGACACCTGTCCATGGCGCCCGGCGACGAGCAGCGTCAGTGAGAGGGGTAGAAGGCGATGCAGGTCACGTGGCAACTCTGGGCGGACGGAGACGAGCACAGGATCGAGGGGAAGGCGACGAGCACAGTGCGCTCCGCACTGTTGGGCTGGCCGGACCTTGCCCGTGCTTGCTGCGGCGAGCTCCGGCGTCGGCGAGCGCTAGAGGGAGGTTAATGGCGTTGAGACGAAGATGGTGGCACGGTTTGGCACACTCGGGCAGGCGAGGGAAGCGAGCACGCGCGAACAGAGTGCTCGGCGGCACTCAGAGAGCGTCGCCACGCATGCCAACACCCCTGGACAAACATGGTCACCGCGTGAACTATGACATTAGGTCGATCTAAGCATAAACTTCATGTCTGCCATGTTATTCATGGTAGTTTTGAGTGTTACCATGATTTGGTTTGGATCCAGGTGCAGTAGAGAGGTTTTTACAAGCAAGGTAAGTTTCTGATCAGTAACTTTGAACAGTTACTATGGTCGAACGGCTGGGAGTTAGAGGCTGTGCTTTGGAGGCTAGTTATGAGTTACTAAGGTAAAGATGCACAGGAAAGTTCAGGTCAAATGGAGCAAGTAAAATGGTAGTTGCTGTAGAAACCACCATGTCTATCCAAAACAGAAAATATTTTCTGTAGCAAAAATATTCCAAAAAGTGATGAAATATTTTTGCTCATGGAGGTGCCCTAGGTTTCACAGAATATTTGTGAATTATTTCAGGTTTTTTTGAGCCATAAAAATTAGGGTTGCTTTGAAGAAAACTGATCTCGCTAGGGTTTTTGAGAGAAAATGGATATTTTTCATTTAAGAAAAATATTCCAAAGATTATTTTGGGGTGGATCAGAAGAGAAATGATGATTTAGGAGGGAAGTGGAGCACTTGGGTGAAAGCCAAGGATGCCCAAGTGTTTAAGTCCATGTGAAAAGATTCGAAACTCCAAGTTTCAGAAAATTTTCAAATGAAGATCAAGCAAATAAGAGAGGACAAAAACTAGGCTGTCACAAACCTCCCCCACTTAGAATGAATCTCGTCCTCGAGATTCGGTTGCTTGGGAAAACCACTCCGAATACTGATCCCTAAGGAATTCTTCCCGCTCCCAAGTCACTTCTGATTCTGTGTGATGCTCCCACTGAACCTTGTAAAAAAATTTGACTTTACTGCGAGTGACCCTTTCCATCTGATCCAAAATTTTAAACGGTCTCTCTTCATAAGTTAAATCTTTTGCCAACTCTATCTCAGCCATAGCAGTCCTTTTCTCAGGCGGGGATATGCATCATCTCAATTGCGAAACATGAAACACATTGTGCACGTCTGCCAATTCAAGGGGTAGTTCCAGTTGATATGCAACAGTACCCACTCGAGACATAATCGGGAATGGACCAATAAATCTGGGTGGCGGCTTTCCACGAGTCTGAAATCTCTTGACTCCTTTCATAGGAGTGACTCGGATGTATACGTGTTCTCCGGGTTCAAAACTGACATGCCGATGCTTTGCATCATAATAACTCATCTGTCGAGATTTGTCCAATTGCAATCTGTCTCTGATTTCCCTAACTTGTTTCTCAGCTTCCATCATGAGATTTGTTTCGAAGATACGGCTATCTCCAGTTTGAGACCAATTTAAAGGAGTGCGACACTTACGGCCATACAGAGCTTCATATGGTTACATCTTTAGGCTGGTCTGGAAACTGTTGTTATAAGAAAACTCGACATATGGAAAGCAATCTTCCCATTTAGCTCCTTTGGCTAGCACACAGGCTCACAACATATCTTCGAGTATTTCATTTACCCGCTCTGTATGTCCATCTGTCTGAGGGTGATAAGCAGTACTATATTTCAGTGTTGTCCCCAAGGCTTGATGGAGACGGGACCAAAAAGTGGAGGTAAACAAGGAACCTCGGTCGGAAGTGATAGTTCGGGGTACTCCATGTAGACTGACTATTCTAGATACATACAGCTGTGCAAGTTCATTTGCCCTATATCTGGTGCTGATGGGAACGAAGTCAGCGACCTTGGTTAGGGTATCCACTATAACCCAGATTGCATCCTTGCCTCGCTGAGTCTTAGGCAATCCTGTAATGAAATCCATACAAACATCATCCCATTTCCACTGTGAAATCGGCAGCGGTTGGAGGAGTCCGGCTGGCTTATGATGCTCTGCCTTAACCTTGTTGCATATGTCACAACGGGCTATGAAATAGGCAATGTATTTCTTCATTCCATCCCACCAGAATATTTGTCTAAGATCCTCATACATTTTCGTACCTCCCGGGTGAATGGATATAAGGATTCGTGTGCTTCTGACAGGATTTTCTTCTTCAAGTACGGTTGATTGGGCACACAAATTCGTCCACGAAATCAGAGGGTGCCGAATTTGTCCTTGGAGAAATTAGGGGCCTAATCTGCCATCTGGCTCTTGGCACGTCTTTGTAGCTTGGCGTCTGCGTAATGGGCCTTGCGGATCTCCATCTTAAGTGTGGGCGTAACTTCCAAAATATTAGCGAGGCCAGCATCCACTATGATCAAGTTGAGCTGAGCGATCTCCTCGTCGAGTTCGGGAGGCAATGATTTCAAGATGGCATTTAAGCTGACGGACTTTTGACTGAGTGCATCTGCAACCACGTTGGCCTTACCCGGGTGGTAATTTATTCCAAGGTCATAATCCTTGACCAACTCTAGCCATCTTCGCTGACGGAGGTTTAGGTCTGGCTGAGTAAAGATGTATTTGAGACTCTTGTGGTCGGTAAAAATTTGGCACCCTTTTCCAATGAGATAGTGTCTCCAAATTTTTAACGCATGAACCACCGCAGCCAATTCCAAATCATGAGTAGGGTAATTTCCCTCGTGGGGTCGTAGCTGTCGCGATGCATATGCCACAACCTTGTTGTCTTGCATAAGTACGCAACCAATGCCTTGCCTGGAGGCGTCACAATACACATCAAAATTGCGGTAAATGTCTGGGAGAGTCAATACAGGTGCGGTTGTCAGACGTATCTTTAACTCATCAAAACTTTTCTCGCAGTCCTCCGTCCATTCAAACTTATTATCCTTTTTGAGCAGCTCCGTCATGGGTTTAGCAATCTTGGAAAACCCTTCAATAAAACGATGGTAATATCCAGCCAATCCGAGAAAACTCCGGATCTGCGTCACAGTCGTGGGCGGCACCCAATCGAGCACATCCTTTACTTTGCTCGGGTCCATGGCTATACCTTTGGTGGATAGTACATGCCCAAGAATTCCAACTTGCTTGAGCCAAAATTCGCATTTATTGAATTTGGCGTATAGCTGATGGTCGTGGAGTCGTTGTAGCACTGCTCGGAGGTGATCCTTGTGCTCTTATTCACCCTTGGAGTAAATGAGGATGTCATCGATGAAGACTACCACGAATTTGTCGAGGAAGTCCATGAATACTTAGCCCCACTGAGCTGATCAAACAGATCATCAATCCTTGGTAGCGGATATTTATTTTTGATGGTGACCTCATTCAGCTGGCGGTAATCTACGCACATGCGGAGACTACCATCCTTTTTGTCCATGAATATAGCAGGTGATCCCCATGGTGAAGAGCTGGGACGAATATAACCTTTCTGGAGCAATTCATCAAGTTGTTTCTTTAGCTCCACTAATTCTAATGAGGGCATCTGGTAATACTTCTTGTATAACGGTGCAGTTCCGGGCACAAGATCTATTGCAAACTCCAGTTCCTGATCTGGTGGCATGCCTGGCAGTTCTTATGGAAATACATCAGGGTACTCGCTGACCACAGGAATAAATTCCAATTCAGCCACAGGCGTGCAAACCAATTCTTGTTTGGGTATATTCTTGCAAGCATAGAATTTGGTAGACTGCCCATTCAGACTGGTCAAAGTGACTTCTCGGGTTGCACAGTTTATGCAAACTTGATATTCGGTCAGCCAATTCATACCCAATATAATATCCAACTTTTCAGACTCAATGATGATCAGAGAGGTTGGAAAGTAGGCTCCGTTGATATTGATTTCCAGATCACGGTAGACCAGATTGCTCTTGATTATAGATCACGGGGTTTGTACCAGCATATTTTTGCCCAAAAGCATGCAAGGAAAGTTGTTTTGGGCAGCAAAACTCCGAGAAATAAAAGAATGGGAAGCCCCAGAGTCAAATAAAATTATGGCAGGTATGTCATTAACAGAAAACATACCAATGACGACTTCTGGGTTCTCTTGGGCTTCATCGGTGGAGATATGATGCATGTGCCCAGTGAAGTTTTGTTGGGTTGGCCATGACTCCATAAAGTTGACTTGTGGCCTGCTTAGGGCATTCTTCTTGTTGTTCTTGGGGCACTGTCTGGCATAATGTCCGTTCTGCCCATAATTGAAGCAAGAATTATTGCGCTGACGCTCCACATGTGTTGGGTTGGTCACGACATTCTTGACTTGAGTGGTGGTCTTGTTAACATTCTGCTGCCAATTTGGCTTATATTCTACCTGAGTCTGCTGCCAGGTACAAGCCTTTTGCACGGGTTGCCCATCCTTCTTTGGCTCAAACTTACGTTTGTTGTCGTTGTTAACAGGCCTATTATCTATTATAAGCTTGTGCTTGCGTTCAGCAATGAAAGCCTTGTTCACCAGAGTTTGGAAATCTAGGAAATCAAGCATACTAAGAGTACACCGGAGTTGCAGATTTAGGCCTCCAAGAAATCTGTCAATCTTCCTTTCTTCGGTGGCCACGTCATAAAGGGAGTAACGGGCCAGATGATTGAATTTTTGCAAATATTCTGCCACAGACTGATTTCCTTGGACGAGTGCGAGAAATCACGTTGCTTGGTCTTCATAACTCCAGCAGGGATATGATATTTTCGGAACTGGTCTTTAAACCTTTCCCAGGTGTCGGTGTACTAAAGTAGGGGTACCTTAGTACCCCGAACTTGTGCACGGGCATTCGTAGCACCCCGCGGCAAGGCTTGCCAGGTGATCGCCAAAACTCTCCATGGCCCCTTTTTGGGCCATCCAAGAACAAAGTATTTGAGCCAAGGACCCGGCAGGAGGAGCTTGCCGGGAAGGCCACCCGAAGAGAGCAAGGCCCCGGCAAGAGGAGCTTGCCGGGACGGCCGCTCGAAGCACAAGGCCCCGGCAAGAGGAGCTTGCCGGGAAGGCCGACCAGGGCACGACAAGAGACTTGCTGCGACACGCCACGCGTCCCGGCAAGGACCGGTGAGCAACAAGCTCTCGGGCACGACAAGGCATCAACCGCGGCAAGGCGCTTGCCGCGGCAAGTCACCACCCCGCGCCTGCGTTCCAGCTCATCCACCCACGTGTCGCTCTGGGGCCATTCCAGGCGTACGTGGCTAGAGGCTGCGCAGCCAGGGGCATGCAGTGGCGAAGCAACGCTGACAGGATAGCCGTCATGGCAAACGGTGGCGCCCCTAACGGTCCCTTTTCTGCACTGTTTGGGCGACCCAGACGGGCATTTAATGCCCTTGTCCCCTGTCGTCAGAGTTAGGTATGATAGCACTGTGCAAACAGCTGTACCCAACACAGCGTTTTCCAGTTTTACCCCCGCCTACGTTGCCACCTGTGGGTAACCCCTTGCGCATATAAAAGGAGGCCCCATGCGCAACGTAGAGGAGGAGGAGGAGGAAGGAGACCACTCACGCTCGGTCTGTCTAGTTGCCTGAGTGTACTGTAGCACTCAGCGCTCCCGAACAAGAACACAATACAAACCACAAAGCAGCAGTAGGGTTTTACGCATCCGTGCGGCCCGAAGCTGGGTAAACCCCTTGTGTGCATCGCCTCGATCCGCTCTTCGCGCGACCTCCGCCCCCCCGCCGAACCAGGAAGGGGCTCGGTCCCCATAGGTGTTCGTGGAAGCAGATTTCCCCCGACATCTTTGGCGCGCCAGGTAGGGGGCGTCGAGGTTGTGTGAACCTGATCCGGCATCTGCACAGGCTAGATCTCCATCGTCTTCATCGACATGCCACCGAAGAAGAAGGCTCCGGAGGTGGCTGGTCCGTCCACGTCGAACCCACCGCCCCTGGAGCAAACGGGTGGTGGGGACGGCACCGGCGGCGGAACGGGCGTCGCCAGCCAGCTCATGATGCCACGGCGTCCGAACATGCACCGCGCCCCTCCCAGGAGGCACGGGACCAGCAGCGTCTTGGCACTCATGGTACCATACGCTCGCTGGACACAGATCGAGCTGGCGGATCCCGGGGTGCTCCAGGCCAGCATACACACCAACATGCTGGCACAAGCGTGGCGCGACTGCCTGGACCGGGTGCTGCTCCTTCTAACATAGTTAGAAGTTCAAGCACATCCCGCTCCACGCGCCGTTCGTCACCGCTGCCCGCCACTCCAGCAGAAGCTCTAGCACGAGCTCAACTGCTCCTATACTACCCTCCAATGGCGGACAAGCTCGACGACTGGAGGGCCACGATACAGAGTCTCATCAGCTTCGCTAACGGCGACACCCCGCGGCAGCACAGTGCGTCGCAGCCGCGGCAGGTCGGCCAGGCGAGAACCGATGGCGCCAAGACCGGTGGGGGTGCGACCACCGTGCATTCCCTGCCCCAAAGGCCAAGATCGCCGACTCGCCGGAGCCACCACGACAACGACTCCACCGCGTCGTCAAATCCGCGAACTCGTCGCGATCAACGCCAAGTTCTTCACGAACGAGAGCAAGAGGACGCTCGTACTCGCATCTTAGCTTGCACACTTCTTAATATTTCAATCAGATCATTGTTCCTTCTTTCCTCAAACATACGCATAATTTGCTCGGTGGAGGGCGGATTCGGCGGTGGAGGTGGTGGCGGAATGTACGGTTCGGGAGAATGTCCTGCCTGTCATGCGGAACGACGAACAGGGGTTCCCTCACGAACGTTGCTACTGCTCCCCCCCCCCCCCCGTGTCATCCTATTGTGGATTTTTTCCCCAAGACAACGCAATCGAGATGAGAAACATCCAAGAATGAAATTGGGGAAAAGCCAGCGACAAATCCCGGAAGAAAACAAAAGAGCGAAGAAAATACGGCGAATAAAGTCTCGACATAAATATACATAGACTCATACATGAAAGATAAACAACATGACTGGTTCAACTACTCTCATACATGCAACGAAACATCATGACTTGTACGACTACATCCGTACATCATCCAGACGACTGCGAATACTCAAAGATACTACTGCTCTGCTGGTGCTGCTGCGTCCTCCCCTGAAGCGGTCTCGGATCCCGAACTGACGTGGTTAACGGAAACCTCCGGGTTAAAGGTAACACGACCGCGCTACCTCGAGGGCTCTCCCTCAGGGGCAGGATTAGGATGAAGCATCGGGGCTACAGGAGTAGCGAGAAGTGAGACCCACTCGGCAGGAGTACTAAGAGGGTTCACGGCCGAGACGCCCGTGCTACTCGGAGGAGTAACCGGCAAAATAGGGGAACTAGAACTGACTGGAATGTAAGGGGTAAATCCCATAGAAGATGGAGTAGTGGTGGATCTAGAAGTGACTAAAGTAGCGGCTAAAGCAGTACGGGCACGAGTCAGCTCTCGAGCCAGCTCGTGGATCATGAGATAGCTAGTAGTGACATAATGAGCAAGGTGGCTAGCAACACTATCAGACTCCGGATCAATGAGAGGGAAACGGACACGACCGTTGTCGTGCAGAGATGGGTAGTTGTAACGCCCCGGATCTGTTGCGCCAGGTGTCCGCCAGTTATTCGTCAGCGTTGCCATGTCATTTGCTTGCGTGTTGCACTTTGCCATGTCATCATCCGCATTTCATATCATGTCATCATGCGCATCGCATTTGCATACGTGTTCATCTCATGCATCCGAGCTTTTTCCCCGTTGTCCGTTTTGCAATCCGTTACTCCTATGTTCCCCGTCGTCCCCTTTTACCTTTTTCCGTGAGCGTGTATTAAACTTTCTCGGAATGGACCGAGATTTGCCAAGCGGCCTTGGTATAGCACCGGTAGACCGCCTGTCAAGTTTCGGGTCAATCGGAGGTCGTTTGATACTCCAACGGTTAACCGGGTAACCGTGAAGGCCTCTTTTGTGTACAGCCCAACACCCCCTTCAAAGTGGCCCAAAACACATCTAAGTCATCTCCATCCTCTCGGTCGTCGGATCACGATCGTGTGGGCGAAAACCGCACTCCATTTGGAGCTTCCTAGCCCCCTCTACCTATAAATATGTGATCCCCTCCCGAAATCCCGCAGTCCAAACCCTAGCCCCGCTCCCTCTCCGCCGCCGGACACGTCCGTCCGCGCCGGACATGTCCAACTTCCACCTCACCCCGGCCAATCCCAGCGCGCCACGTCATCACGCCGCCGCTCACAGCCAATCCGGCGCTGCCACCTCACCCCGCCGGTTCTCTCTCTCTCCCCCGCCGCCCGCGGGCCCGCGAAAGCCCATCCGGGGCCCGTCCGCGCCCCGCCGCCGTCCGCCCGGGCCTCCCCTACGCCGCTGCCTCGCGCCTCGTCGCCGGCCGCCGCCGCGCGCCTCGTCGCTGCCCCGCGCGCCCATCCCGCCGGTCGCCGCCGCCACCCCCGCGGGCGCCCGCGCCCGAGCCCCAGGCTCCGTCTGTGCGCCGCCTCGCCTCTCCTCCCGCCGGACGCCGACGCCCCGCCCGCGTCCGGCGATCGCCGCCCGGCCGCGCTGCCTCTCCGCCGCGGCCACCGCCCGCCGCCGCCCCGCGCCATCGCCGGCCCGCGCCTCCCCGCCGCCTCCTCCGCCTCGCCCCGGACCGGATCCGGCGAGATCCGGCCGGAGGAGCTCCGGATCCGCCCGTCCCCGCCATCTCCCTCCTCTCCGGCCACATCTCCGGCGTACTCCGAAACTGCATCGATTTCCGTGCAACCCGAGGTTGACCCCCGAAATCCTCCAAGTCCCTTTTTCTGCATATTTTGTTGCATGTTCATTGCATCGTAACACCCTGCATATTGCTCCATTTCAAGTGTATAATATATCAAATTGTTCGCCTCGATGAGTAAATCATTTCATCTCATTGCGTCATTTTCATTTGAGTTCATCTTGACGCCCGAAATGCTGTTAGAAGAGGGCTATGTGATGTTAGTTTCTGATTCTTATGAGAACATGCACTTTTGTCATTTTTGCCATGATTGATGTGTGCATCCTATGATGTTGAGCTCTACATGTGTTTTGTAATATGCCATGCCATCTTTCCAGAGATTTTTGCCATGTATTTTTGTGATCTTTGTGGTGACTAGCACAAGCATGCAAACTAGGGTACTTAATGTTGCTGATTTCAGAGACTTAGTAATTTCACTAAGTCCTTGCCTGTTGTTATTGTTATGCCATGTGTTCATGTTGTTTCAGAGAGATCTATGCCTCTTTTGAGCATGATCAGCAAGAGTGTTTTGAGCATATGGATTTGCTCTATCCATCCATGTCCTTTTTTGTATTTATGGAGTGACATAGCTTGAGTCAATCGAGCTCTACTTTTGCTATAAAATGTTGCTGGCAGATTGTTTACATGCTATTCGATTTTGCCAAGCTTGTTGTAGTTGATTTGCATGCTATGATGTTGTTCTTGCCATTTATAGTTTCCATGCCATGTCTTATTGATGTATGTATGCTTAGTTTATCATTTAATGCTCTGTAGTGAGTGCATCGAGCTCACGAACATGCCTACTTATTATCTGTTTTTGACATGTCCAGTTTTCTGCTAAGTCTGAAACCTGTAACGAAACTTGTTTAATTGACATGGGTGTTATTATATTTTCTGATCCTTTTTGACTTCTGGTCAGTAAGGGACTTTTGTTAAGTGCTTTGAGTAGATTCATGCCATGTCTTGTTTTGCTATGTTCTATTCCTGTAGCATGTTGTTTGCTTGCTCTAAACATGTCATCCTGATGTTAGTTTCTGGCATGTTGCTATTTTCACCAAGTCTGTGAACCTGTTATCTTTTGCACTTTTGCCATGCTTGTTTCAACCTGTTGTGGCATGATTTAGCCGTAGCTCAGTGTTCATATTTTGTCAATCATCTTGAGTAGATTACTGTCATATGCTTTTTTGATATGTTTGGGTGCCGTAACCTAATTTCTTGTTGCTTGCTAAGTAGCATCATGCTGTTAATGGCAGATTATTGTCATTCTTGTTTTGCTTGTCATTTGCAAACCGTGCATCCGATTCCGGTGATCTTTATATCGATTTCAACCGAAATCACCTCAACTTTCCAGTGGCATACTTGGTTTGCCAAGATTATGCCTGATTCATCTTTTCCTTCCGGAGCATGCATATGCATTACATACCACATCTCGCATATCATGCCATGTTTATGTGGTGGTTGTTTACTTTGTTGTTTGCTTCTTTCCGGTGTTGCTTCTTCGGGTTAGTTCCGATAACGTTGCGATTGTGAGGATTCGTTCGACTATGTCCGTTTGTCTTCTTCATGGACTCGTTCTTCTTCCTTGCGGGATCTCAGGCAAGATGACCATACCCTCAAAATCACTTCTATCTTTGCTTGCTAGTTGCTCGCTCTTTTGCTATGCCTATGCTGCGATACCTACCACTTGCTATATCATGCCTCCCATATTGTTAAACCAAGTCTCTAACCCACCATGTCCTAGCAAACCGTTGTTTGGCTATGTTACCGCTTGGCTCAGCCCCTCTTATAGCGTTGTTAGTTGCAGGTAAAGATGAAGTTTGTTCCTTGGTGGAACATGGAGATGTTGTTCCTTGTTGGAACATGTTTACTTGTTGGGATATCACAATATATCTTATTTAACTAATGCATCTATATACTTGGTAAAGGGTGGAAGGCTCGGCCTTATGCCTGGTGTTTTGTTCCAGTCTTGCCGCCCTAGTTTCCGTCATATCGGTGTTATGTTCCCGAATTTTTGCGTCCCTAACGCGGTCGGGTTATTTATGGGACCCCCTTGACAGTTCGCTTTGAATAAGACTCTTCCAGCAAGGCCCAACCTTGGTTTTACCATTTGCCTACCACCTATCCCTTTTCCCTTGGGTTTGATCAGCCCGAGGGTCATCTTTATTTAGCCCCCCCCCCCGGGGGCCAATGCTTGTCTAAGTGTTGGTCTGAACTGAGCAGCCTGGGGGGCCCCCTCGTGGAAACCCGAGGTCTGGTTTTACTCGTAGCTTGTCTTATTCGGTGTTGCCCTGAGAACGAGATATGTGCAGCTCCTATCAGGATGTCGGCGCATCGGGCGGCTTTGCTGGACTTGTTTTATTGCTGTCGAAATGTCTTGTAGCCGGGATTCCGAGACTGATCGGGTCTTCCCGGGGAGAAGGAATATCCTCGTTGATCGCGAGAGCTTATCATGGGCTAAGTTGGGACACCCCTGCAGGGTTTTGATCTTTCAAAAGCCGTGCCCGCGGTTATGTGGCAGATGGGAATTTGTTAATGTCCGGTTGTAGAAAACACGAAGTTGATCTTAACTAAGATACACCAACCGCGTGTGGAACCGTGATGGTCTCTTCTCGGCGGAGTCCGGGAAATGAACACGGTGTTGGAGTTATGCTTGACGTAAGTAGTTTCAGGATCACTTCTTGATCATAGTTGTTCGGCCGTGCTTTTGCCTTCTCTTCTCGCTCTCATTTGCGTATGTTAGACACCAGATATGCTATTCGCTTGCTGCAGCTCCACCTCACTACCTTTTACCCTACCCATAAGCTTAAATAGTCTTGATCTCGCGGGTATGAGATTGCTGAGTCCCCGTGACTCACAGATACTTCCAAAACCAGTTTTTAGGTGCCGACGAAACCGTGCAGGTGGCGCACCCGAGCTCAAGGAGGAGCTTGATGAAGGCCTTGTTCATTGTGTTGCTTCGTTTTAGTTGATCAGTAGTGGAGCCCAGTTGGGGTCGATCGGGGACCTTTGTCGCTTTTGGGGTTCTTCCTTTATTTTGGTTCCGTAGTCGGACCTTGATTGTATCTGTATGATGTATTGCTTTTCTCAGGTAATTGTGTGATGTGGCGATTGTGAGCCAACTATGTATCTTTTTCCCTTGTGTATTACATGGGTTGTGTGAAGATTACCTCACTTGCGACTTTGCTTTCAATGCGGTTATGCCTCTAAGTCGTGCTTCGACACGTGGGAGATATAGCCGCATCGAGGGCGTTTCAAGTTGGTAATCAGAGCCTTCCCCGACCTTAGGAGCCCCCACTGATTGATCGTTTTTAGCGGCCGAGTTGTGTCTAGAAAAATGTTTTGAGTCATCTAGGAATTATATATCGGAGAGTTTAGGAATTCTTTTTACTTCCCAATCTCCTCATCGCTCTGGTAAGGCATCCTGACGTAGAGTTTTGACTCTTCTCTTCTCAAATTTCACTAAAAAAAATTTAGGATCACGCGGGTATCTTAGAATCGTTCCGATGGTTCTACGATGACAACATTGTCTTGGTTGCCTCCCGTCAGCAGGGGTTTTAGAGGAGGTGTCCCGGGGAGTTGAGCTCCAAGGTGTTGTTGTCATAATTTTATCGTTGCAGTTCTGGAATACCTGAGTTTAGTACGCCGACATCGAAAATCTCTTTTGTACAGTTGTTGGTGAGATAACCCTGATAGCCCAGTACTGAGGCGAGTGCGGGAGTATTGCCATGACTCGTATAACGGATGCTTTTCGAAGGTTGAGGTAGATGATTTCCGAAGGTTTCATGGTTATGTGTTGAAGGATGGATACAGCTGGATCTAGGTATTGTTAGTTTGGGTGATATATTTTGTGTCCCATGTATCCCCAACACCTGATTGCATAACCAGAAAGTTTCGAGAGTTTATAAGTGGGAATTCAAGTATCTCTTAGGATAATCCTTCCAACAGACACATGATACGATATGGTATCTATCATATGTTTGTTTCCGGCTTATTCTGCAAGCCAAATCCTTTATTTTGTTTTATTTGTGGTATTCGAGTTGCTTCAATGTCAAGTGTTGATTCCATACCTTTTCCAAGTGGTGTTCTCATATTCCTATGTGGATACTAATCCTTCTGGATCATTGAGGTTGTCATGTCAATTCTTTTTCAACCGGTGTGCTTCCCTTCAAGTTCATCATATTCGTTCAATTTCTGCAAGATCAATTATCAGTTCTTCTCAACGATGTTTGCTTCATCCGTTCCAAGTTGTCTTTGTTTTTCCCGCCCTCCCACCCTTATTTCTTCAAGGACGCAGATTTCTTGATCGAGTATCCATTTTATTGATGGGAAGCCTCTCCATTCTTCTCCTTCATGTTCTTATCCGGTGATTCCCATGAAGATACTAACGGAGCTTCAAGTTTATCATTCGTCATTCTTTTCTTCTCCGGTGGTTTCAATTCAAGCTTTCGGTGTCGATCTTACCTTTTTCCTCGTTTCAAATGTTTTCTCGTACCAGTGCATCTGTTAATCATCTACTTCTCGCTATTCATTTGTTCGGGAGTGCTGAAGATATCTCAGAAGGCTCGTCTTGTCTTTCAACATCAGTTCAACCTATTTCGAGGTTGTTATCTCATTCTAGCCATTTAATTCAACCGGTACAATATCCCTTTCAAGTAATCATTCAACGGTGTTTCTTTTGAGTGGGCCCTAACCCACAGGTCTTTTTCCAGGATCTTACCTGACTCTTCTAATCATCCCGAAGCTATTCCCAAATTCTTTCCAAAGTTTGATGTAGAAATGTATTCCATCAGTCATATGTCTTTCTCCAAGATCTTTCAAATTCTTTTCATCGTTGATTCAACCTTTCTAATGTTCATCCCGGAGTATCTCAACAAATTCTTGGTGGTTCTCATCATTCGTTCTCAGCATTTGAAGACCGAAGAAGAGTTTCTCTTAAATCTTGCCTCATTCTCTTCAAGATTCATTGTTCTAGCTTCATGCCATCATCTCATAATTGTTTTCGATTGTGAGAATTCTTTTCACCCATCCGGAGCATTCAGGAGTCTTTTCAGTTTGATTTTCCGAAGGCCATCATTTCAGAAGAATTATTCATTCAAGCTTTCAGCTCTCGTTCTCCAAATCTCACCGGTGCATCATTCAAGTATTCTCTAACCAGCTCGTGATCTATTCGTTCATTTGTATCTAAATTCTCTCAAATATCTTCGTTCATTTGCTAACTCTTCCCGGTGTTTCTTTATCTTTTCTTCGTCCATTTTAAATTCTACCGGTGGTTCGTTCAAGTTCCTTCTTCCTTCGTTATCATATAGATTTATTCGTTGTTTCAATCCTACCGGTGGTTCGTGAAGACCTTCCCAAGGTTGCGCTATATCTCTCTTAATCCTTTCTACGAGAATAAGTAGTATGCCAAATCCGTTGCTTGTCATCAATCTAAATTGGTGAAGGATAAGCATAATGTAATTCTTATTTTTGTTTCATCGAGTAAATTCCATCCCTTATTCCGGAGGTTCATCAAAATTCTTGATTTCAATTGTTTCACCTTATCCTCCTCGTAGTTCCAAGCTCTCGCAATTATATCACCATGGAGGTCCATCTAATCATCTCAAAGCTTCACCTTGTGTTTTCAACTTCTCGTTATTTTTATCATCCTTTTATTACCAGAGTTCTTTATGGAGGCTACATGATGATTCACAAAGGATTTAATTCCTTCTCGAAGTGTTCATCGGGATTCTTTTCAGAGCAGCTCAAGTACTCTTTATCTTGCATTTTAAAGTGCAATCCTTTCAACCGTATCATTCGAGGTGGTATTATGTCATTCTTGATAATTGGAGTTCACGTCTCATGGTTCATATGTTGTCAAGAATGAGGTATTTTAAATCCGTCAATCTCTTGTTGGAGTTATCTTGGGATATATTTCACCTAAAGCCTTCCGTTGGGAATGTTGCTATTGTGGTGCTTATTAATGACCCAAGTTTTCTCCTATCCTCTTGGTGAAGAAGTTTTCATCTCCTTGTTGATCTCAATCCAATCGCTTGTTTCCGTTGGTGGCAGAAGCTCACCTCATAATTTTGAGATGTTTCCATAAGCCCGCTACAAGCTTATTCGTTTCGTTGTTGGTTTTCCAACAACTCCGTTCTAACCTTCTTGGAAGGGTGTTCTCCAAGATCATTTGTGGCAGAAGTTGTCATTTTTCTTCTCCGTCCCTTTACCCCAACGATCTAACTTCTATTCTTTCATTACGGAGGCATTGTGATGTTGTCCTCTTCACCCATCACCTCGTTTTGTGAGGATCATGTTCTTTTCTTGCTTATCCATTTAACCGGAGTGTTGTATCATCTCTTCAATATCTTTTCATCTCATCAAGTTTTCTTCTCTTTTCAGTCGGAGTGCTGCCCAAATTATGTCATTCTTATTCCTTCTCTATCTTATTTTAACCGGAGTGATCTCAATATCTATCTTGTCACTTAACCTCTGGGTTCTCATCATATCCCATGTTCCTCTTTTCTAACGGAGTGTTTTCAACTTTGTTCATCTTTGTTGTTTTCGTTCTTTCATTTTGTTCAACCTCTCAAGGTTCTTTGGTTTCACTCTTTTGTCAAAGAAGCAACTTAGCTTTACCTCTTCTCTTTCTCTTCCGTTTTCCCCTCCGGTGCCATTCTAGATCTCGGGACGAGATCCTCTCGTAGTGGTGGAGTGTTGTAACGCCACGGATCTGTTGCGCCACGTGTCCGCCAGTTATTCGTCAGCATTGCCATGTCATTTGCTTGCGTGTTGCACTTTGCCATGTCATCATCTGCATTTCATATCATGTCATCATGCGCATCGCATTTGCATACGTGTTCGTCTCATGCATCCGAGCTTTTTCCCCGTTGTCCGTTTTGCAATCCGGCGCTCCTATGTTCCCCGGCGTCCCCTTTTACCTTTTTCCGTGAGCGTGTATTAAACTTTCTCGTAATGGACCGAGATTTGCCAAGTGGCCTTGGTATAGCACCGGTAGACCGCCTGTCAAGTTTCGGGTCAATCGGAGGTCGTTTGATACTCCAACGGTTAACCGGGTAACCGTGAAGGCCTCTTTTGTGTACAGCCCAACACCCCTTCAAAGTGGCCCAAAACCCATCTAAGTCATCTCCATCCTCTCGGTCGTCGGATCACGATCGTGTGGGCGAAAACCGCACTCCATTTGGAGCTTCCTAGCCCCCTCTACCTATAAATATGTGATCCCCTCCCGAAATCCCGCAGTCCAAACCCTAGCCCCACTCCCTCTCCGCCGCCGGACACGTCCGTCCGCGCCGGACATGTCCAACTTCCACCTCACCCCGACCAATCCCAGCGCGCCATGTCATCGCGCCGCCGCCCACAGCCAATCCGGCGCTGCCACCTCACCCCGCCGGTTCTCTCTCTCTCCCCCGCCGCCCGCGGGCCCGCGAAAGCCCATCCGGGGCCCGCCCGGCCCGTCCGCGCCCCGCCGCCGTACGCCCGGGCCTCCCCTGCGCTGCCGCCTCGCGCCTCGTCGCCGGCCGCCGCCGCGCGCCTCGTCGCCGCCCCGCGCGCCCATCCCGCCGGCCGCCGCCGCCACCCCCGCGGGCGCCCGCGCCCGAGCCCCGGGCTCCGCCTGTGCGCCGCCTCGCCTCTCCTCCCGCCGGCCGCCGACACCCCGCCCGCGCCCGGCGACCGCCGCCCGGCCGCGCTGCCTCTTCGCCGCGGCCACCGCCCGCCGCCGCCCCGCGCCATCGCCGGCCCGCGCCTCCCCGCCGCCTCCTCCGCCTCGCCCTGGACCGGATCCGGCGAGATCCGGCCGGAGGAGCTCCAGATCCGCCCGTCCCCGCCATCTCCCTCCTCTCCGGCCACATCTCCGGCGAACTCCGGCACTGCATCGATTTCCATGCAACCCGAGGTTGACCCCCGAAATCCTCTAAGTCCCTTTTTCTGCATATTTTGTTGCATGTTCATCGCATCATAACTCCCTGCATATTGCGCCGTTTCGTGCGTATAATATATCAAATTGTTCGCCTCGATGAGTACATCATTTAATTTCATTGCATCATTTTCATTTGAGTTCATCTTGACCCCCGAAATGCTGTTAGAAGAGGGCTATGTGATGTTAGTTTCTGATTCTTATCAGAACATGCACTTTTGTCATTTTTGCCATGATTGATGTGTGCATCATATGATGTTGAGCTCTACATGTGCTTTGTAATATGCCATGCCATCTTTCCAGAGATTTTTGCCATGTATTTTTTTGATCTTTGTGGTGACTAGCACAAGCATGCAAACTAGGGTACTTAATGTTGCTGATTTCAGAGACGGTAATTTAAGTCCTTGCCTGCTGTTATTGTTATGCCATGTGTTCATGTTGTTTCAGAGAGATCTATGCCTCTTTTGAGCATGATCAGCAAGAGTGTTTTGAGCATATGGATTTGCTCTATCCATCCATGTCTTTTTTTGTATTTATGGAGTGACATAGCTTGAGTCAATCGAGCTCTACTTTTGCTATAAAATGTTGCTGGCAGATTGTTTACATGATATTCGATTTTGCCAAGCTTGTTGTAGTTGATCCTTGCATGCTATGATGTTTTTCTTGCAATGTATAGTTTCTATGCCATGTCTTCTTGATGTATGTATGCTTAGTTTATCATGTAATGCTCTGTAGTGAGTGCATCGAGCTCACGAACATGCCTACTTGTTATCTGTTTTTCACATGTCCAGTTTTCTGCTGTCTGAAACCTGTAACGAAACTTGTTTAATTGACATGGGTGTTATTATATTTTCTGATCCTTTTTGGCTTATCGTCAGTAAGGGACTTTTGTTAAATGCTTTGAGTAGATTCATGCCATGTCTTGTTTTGCTATGTCCTGTTCCTGTAGCATGTTGTTTTCTTGCTCTAAACTTGTCATCCTGATGTTAGTTTCTGGCATGTTGCTATTTTCACCAAGTCTGTGAACCTGTTATCTTTTGCACTTTTTCCATGCTTGTTTGAACCTGTTGTGGCGTGATTTAGCCGTAGCTCAGTGTTCATCTTTTGTCAAGCATCTTGAGTAGATTACTGTCATATGCTTTGTTGATATGTTTGGGTGCAGTAGCCTAATTTCTTGTTGCTTGCTAAGTAGCATCATGCTGTTAATGGCAGATTATTGTCATTCTTGTTTTGCTTGTCATTTGCAAACCGTGCATCCGATTCCGGTGATCTTTATATCGATTTCAACCGAAATCACCTCAACTTTCCAGTGGCATACTTGGTTTGCCAAGATTATGCCTGATTCATCTTTTCCTTCCGGAGCATGCATATGCATTACATACCACATCTCGCATATCATGCCATGTTTATGTGGTGGTTGTTTACTTTGTTGTTTGCTTCTTTCAGGTGTTGCTTCTTCGGATTAGTTCCGATAACGTTGCGATTGTGAGGATTCATTCGACTACGTCCGTTTGTCTTCTTCATGGACTCGTTCTTCTTCCTTGCGGGATCTCAGGCAAGATGACCATACCCTCGAAATCACTTCTATCTTTGCTTGCTAGTTGCTCGCTCTTTTGCTATGCGTATGCTGCGATACCTACCACTTGCTATATCATGCCTCCCATATTGTTAAACCAAGCCTCTAACCCACCATGTCCTAGCAAACCGTTGTTTGGCTATGTTACCGCTTGGCTGAGCCCCTCTTATAGCGTTGTTAGTTGCAGGTAAAGATGAAGTTTGTTCCTTGGTGGAACATGGAGATGTTGTTCCTTGTTGGAACATGTTTACTTGTTGGGATATCACAATATATCTTATTTAACTAATGCATCTATATACTTGGTAAAGGGTGGAAGTCTCGGCCTTATGCCTGGTGTTTTGTTCCACTCTTGCCGCCCTAGTTTCCGTCATATCGGTGTTATGTTCCCGGATTTTTGCGTCCCTAACGCGGTCGGGTGATTTATGGGACCCCCTTAACAGTTCGCTTTGAATAAGACTCTTCCAGCAAGACCCAACCTTGGTTTTACCATTTGCCTACCACCTATCCCTTTTCCCTTGGGTTTGATCAGCCCGAGGGTCATCTTTATTTAGCCCCCCCGGGCCAATGCTTGTCTAAGTGTTGGTCCGAACCGAGCAGCCTGCGGGGCCCCCTCGTGGAAACCCGAGGTCTGGTTTTACTCGTAGCTTGTCTTATCCGGTGTTGCCATGAGAACGAGATATGTGCAGCTCCTATCAGGATGTCGGCGCATCGGGCGGCTTTGCTGGACTTGTTTTATTGCTGTCGAAATGTCTTGTAGCCGGGATTCCGAGACTGATCGGGTCTTCGCGAGGAGAAGGAATATCCTTCGTTGATCGCGAGAGCTTATCATGGGCTAAGTTGGGACACCCTTGCAGGGTTTTGATCTTTCGAAAGCCGTGCCCGCGGTTATGTGGCAGATGGGAATTTGTTAATGTCCGGTTGTAGAAAACCTGAAGTTGATCTTAACTAAAATACACCAACCGCGTGTGTAACCGTGATGGTCTCTTCTCGGCGGAGTCCGGGAAGTGAACACGGTGTTGGAGTTATGCTTGACGTAAGTAGTTTCAGGATCACTTCTTGATCATAGTTGTTCGACCGTGCTTTTGCCTTCTCTTCTCGCTCTCATTTGCGTATGTTAGACACCAGATATGCTAGTCGCTTGCTGCAGCTCCACCTCACTACCTTTTACCCTACCCATAAGCTTAAATAGTCTTGATCTCGCGGGTATGAGATTGCTGAGTCCCCGTGACTCACAGATACTTCCAAAACCAGTTTTCAGGTGCCGATGAAACCGTGCAGGTGGCGCACCCGAGCTCAAGGAGGAGCTTGATGAAGGCCTTGTTCATTGTGTTGCTTCATTTTAGTTGATCAGTAGTGGAGCCCAGTTGGGGTCGATCGGGGACCTTTGTCGCTTTTGGGGTTCTTCCTTTATTTCGGTTCCGTAGTCGGACCTTGATTGTATCTGTATGATGTATTGCTTTTCTCAGGTAATTGTGTGATGTGGCAATTGTGAGCCAACTATGTATCTTTTTCCCTTATGTATTACATGGGTTGTGTGAAGATTACCTCACTTGCGACTTTGCTTTCAATGCGGTTATGCCTCTAAGTCGTGCTTCAACACGTGGGAGATATAGCCGCATCGAGGGCGTTTCAGTAGTAGTAGAAACCTGGGTTGTTCTGCTTTCGGACCTCGTTGTAGCGAAGCTCGACAAGGACCTCGAATGCAGCAAATTGGACAGCCTGAGAAGCGGTGGCGGCGTAACCGCTCCGAGAAGTACGAGTGTAAGAGCTGGAATCGGAACTAGTGCGCAGAGTGACCACTGCGTGATACTCATACACTGAATCAGCTAGATGTTCCCGGTACACACGATAGAGTGGGTCGTCTCCGAGAGGGTACAGCCGACGCCACATGTTGCGAAGGAGGTGCGGTGATGTGTACGGCATCAGCTGCAACTGGCACAGATACGGCACCGGAGCCATCTACACCCACAACCATTAGCAGGTTAGCATAAAAAATATATATATAAACCGTATGCATGCAACGCAACAATCAGCACAAATTACTATCAGCACTCAACTTAAACGCGTATCTAATGTCCAGTTAACACGTCGCAGTCTAGCGTGGCCTACAGTTAGCGCGGCTCTGATACCAAGCGTTGTGGCACCCCGGCTCAGAGCGACCGGTTTACCATGCATTGCCAGCCCAGACACCATGTCTTCTGGCAACACACAACATCCTGGTACAGAAAACAACCACTTTATTGATGCTAGCGGAACAGAGCTTATATTACAACAGATGTTGAGGCCAAGCGGCACACCCGGTGCTGCTGACCAATATGTACATTATTTAGTGAACATAAAGGGGCCTCGATCAGGACAACTACGTGGCAGCGGTATAACATCGTAGCGGAAGCTCCATATCACAGGGACACCGATGTGGACACGATCTAGACTTGAGCAGCGCTCCTCTCCAACGAGACTTTCCTGAAATCTGGCATGACACGCCAGGTAAATACATTGAATGTACTTGCAAGCTCACAACAGGCATAATCATAATGGCAAACAATATCATGATACTTAACCAATTATTAATAATGCAACACTACATGTCAAACATACTGTGGTCAAGCTCGAACGTCCCTCGGGACAACTTACCAACCGTGATCATTTCCGGATCCCAAACAAACCACCAACATGGTCTTAACAACAGTAACTCGTGATCCTTACGGCGATCACAACCATGACCAATATCTGGTCCCGAATATCTCGGTGGCCCTTCTGCCATCCTCAACAATGCAAAGTTCATAGCTTAGTGTGCAAATTTTATTAAACGTTGACTCATGGTGGGACCTACTACGAGGTGTCCGTGACCGTGGACTCGACTATCGATAGATTATACACTCTGCAGAGGTAGCACACTGTACCCACACCACGGAACCCATGGCCTCGCACTCCCATTAGGTTCGACCAACAGCATTTCGACAAAACCCTTCCATTGCCATGACACTCTCCCGGCCACTCCGACCCAATCCCCAACGGGCTAGTCCTGGGTGGCCCCGTGTCTACCAAAGACACACCGACCACGGTCGTGGCCAAAACAATCCCACTCCAGGACCCGGTACCATAATCTCAACAACGGGCACACAAGGCTATGCCTGCTTACCGGGCCAGGGTGAGCACGACACAACCTTTCCTAGTTGGAGGCACCGACCAGAGGCAATGTCAACGGACCGAATCAAGGCCTTCCCAAAAAGGCAAATGTGGCTGCACTGGGAAAAACTCGATTCAGCGGCACCATGACCCAGTCAACATTATATTCAAGTTGAGTTATAATCAGGTTCAACTTAAGATGAAAATGACCGGTGTCATAGCATGCCATGAAATGCAAAACTAAACATGCATCACTTAATATTGAAAAAGACCGATTGTCATCCGTATACACATTAAGCATAAACATCAATAACTCATATTACTTTGCTGGTCAATATAGCTCACATATTAACCAAAATATTTTGCAGCAAGTTTTATAATTTTCTCATGCAAGAACGTAACTCCAATTAATTTCTCACATGAATAATAAAGATTTTCCCACAAACAATTCCTAATTTCTTTCCCACCCAAGTTAGGTTCAAACATTCTGCAAGTCAAGTAACATGACTAAACAAGTACTTAACAGAATATTTTCTTAGCAAATTTTTATCATTTTGATTAAGGCAAGAGAATAACTTTAAATAAATACTAACATGCATAACAAAATCATTACTATCATCACCACAAATAAATCTTAACTTGGCTCTACCAACTAAACTAATTTCAACATTATGTAAATCAAGCATAATAACTCACAAACATTTAACAGAATAAAAATAACACAATAGTTATTTAAATGCATAGATTAATCATTTCATTCAAGTAAGAAAATCACAAATATTGAAATGACACCATGAAAATGTTGATGTGGCTTGCCCTAGTGCAGATGAGGTTCACAAGCCTTCTGGTGATCCTCAAGACAAGCCTCACCCTCTGAAAATAAATTTAAACACAAAAAGCAAATATCAAGAGCACTTCTAAAAATCACCAGAAATTCTAAACAGCTCAGAAAAATCTCATCTTTGGTGAGCTGCTAGATTTCTTTTCAAACAACACAATGCAAAAATAATCAATTCATTTTGACTTATGGTTGAAGAGTTATGACTGTTTGAAGTGTTCTGTAAATTCAATTGAATTTGAATTTAAATAAACAACTGAGGGGGGTGACGTCGAAGGCGTAAAACCTCAGGGCGCCACCACTCATACCGCTTCGCGCGCGTACAGAGTGGCTGACTAGCGGGCCCCACTAGTCAGGTGGGGGAAGGGAGAGAAGGAAACAGAGGAGGCCGTGACTTCGCGGGAGCTCTCGCCGGCGACGAGGGCTTCTTGGCCAAAACGAGAGGGAGGGATTTAAAAAGGGGACGGTGGCGCACCTGCCCGTACCCGTAGCGTGGCTAGGTATGGTCGGACGGCGTCGGAATCAAGCTCGCAAGCGGAGGCAGAACACGGTGGATGCCGGAGTTGAGGAGGACGGCGAACGGAGGCCACTCCAGGGGCTCCAAGCGGGTGAGACGGCCTCATCGGAGAGAGGCGGAGGCCCTAGAGGGGTCGCCCAAGCCTAGGAGGGGCTGGAGCTACCGAGGCGACCAGAGGGGATCGCCAGCGAGCTCGAGCTCGGGGACGGCGCCCCGAGGCCTGCTCGGCCGGGCTACGGCTTCCTACGCGATTGTGGAGTGTGTGTGTGAGTGCTGGACGGTGCTCGAGGAGGCTGGGGTGGCTTCATTTATAGGCGAGCGGCGAGGGGGTTTCGAGCTCCGCAGTTGGATACCTGTCCCCGGTGCCCGGTGACGAGCGGCGTCAGTGAGAGGGGGAGAAGGCGACGCAGGTCACGCGGCAACCGTGGGCGGACAGAGACGAGCACAGGATCAAGGGGAAGGCGACGAGCACAGTGCGCTCCGCACTGTTGGGCTGGCCGGACCTTGCCCATGCTTGCTGCGGTGAGCTCCGGCGTCGGCGAGCGCCAGAGGGAGGTTAATGGCGTTGAGACGAAGATGGTGGCGCGGTTTGGCACGCTCGGGCAGCCGAGGGAAGCGAGCACGCGCGAACAGAGCGCTCGGCGGCACTCAGAGCGCGTCGGCACGCATGCCAACACCCCTGGAAGAACGTGGTCACCGCATGAACTATGACATCAGGCTGATCTAAGCATAAACTTCATGTCTGGCATGTTGTTCGTGGTAGTTTTGAGTGTTACCACGATTTGGTTTGGATCCAGGTGCAGTAGAGAGGTTTTTACTAGCCAGGTAAGTTTCTGATCAGTATCTTTGAATAGTTACTGTGGTCGAATGGCTGGGAGTTAGAGGTTGTGCTTTGGAGGCTAGTCATGAGTTACTAAGGTAAAGATGCACAAGAAAGTTCAGGTCAAATGGATCAAGTAAAATGGTAGTTGCTTTAGAAACCACCATGTATGTCCAGAACAGAAAATATTTTCTCTAGCAAAAATATTCCAAAAAGTGATGAAATATTTTTGCTCATGGAGGTGCCCGAGGGTTCACAGAATATTTGTGAATTATCTCAAGTTTTTCTGAGCCATAAGAATTAGGGTTGCTTTGAAGCAAACTGATCTGGCTAGGGTTTTTGAGAGAAAATGAATATTTTTAATTTAAGAAAAATATTCCAAAGATTATTTTGGGGTGGATCAGAAGAGAAATGATGATTTAGGAGGGAAGTGGAGCACTTGGGTGAAAGCCAAGGATGCCCAAGTGTTTAAGTCCATATGAAAAGATTCAAAAACTCCAAGTTTTAGAAAATTTTCAAATGAAGATCAAGAAAATAAGAGGGGGCAAAAACCAGGCTGTCACAGACGAGCAGGAATTAAGCTTGGGGATGCTTGATACGTCCCCAACGTATCTATAATTTTTGATTGTTCCATGCTATTATATATTCTGTTTTGGATGTTTAATGAGCTTATTTATAAACTTTTATATTATTTTTGGGACTAACCTATTAACTGGAGGCCCAGCCCAAATTGTTGTTTTTTGCCTATTTCAGTGTTTTGCAGAAAAAGAATATCAAACCGAGTCCAAACGGAATGAAACCTTCGGGAGCGTGATTTTTGGAACAAAGTTGATCCAGAGGACTTGGAGTGGACGTCAAGCAACCAACGAGGAGGCCACGAGGCAGGGGCCGCGCCTACCCCCTGGGCATGCCCTCCACCCTCTTGGGCCTCTCGTGGCTCCACTGACCTACTTCTTCCTCCTATATATACCTGCGTACCCCCAAACCATCGAAGAGCACCACGAAAACCTAATTCCACCGCCGCAACCTTTTGTACCCGTGAGATCCCATCTTGGGGCCTTTTCCGGCGCTCCGTCGGAGCGGGCATTGATCATGGAGGGCTTGTACATCAACACCATAGCCTCTCCGATGATGCGTGACTAGTTTACCTCAGACCTTCGGGTCCATAGTTATTATCTAGATGGCTTCTTCTCTCTCTTTGGATCTCAATACAAAGTTCTCCTCGATTCTCTTGGAGATCTATTCGATGTAATCTTCTTTTGCGGTGTGTTTGTCGAGATCCGATGAATTGTGGGTTTATGATCAAGTTTATCTATGAACAATATTTGAATCTTCTCTGAATTCTTTTATGTATGATTGGTTATCTTTGCAAGTCTCCTCGAATTATCAGATTGGTTTGGCCTACTAGATTGATCTTTCTTGCAATTGGAGAAGTGCTTAGCTTTGGGTTCAATCTTGCGGTGCTCGATCCCAGTGACAGTAGGGGAAATGACACGTATTGTATTGTTGCCGTCGAGGATAAAAAGATCGGGTTTATATCATATTGCATGAGTTTATCCCTCTACATCATGTCATCTTTCTTAAAGCGTTACTCCGTTCTTATGAACTTAATACTCTAGATGCATGCTGGATAGTGGTCGATTTGTGGAGTATAGTAGTAGATGCAGGCAGGAGTCGGTCTACATGTCACGGACGTGATGCCTATATACATGATCATACCTAGATATTCTCATAACTATGCTCAATTCTATCAATTGCTCGACAGTAATTTGTTCACCCACCGTAATACTTATGCTATCTTGAGAGAAGCCACTAGTGAAACCTATGGCCCCCGGGTCTATTTTCCATCATATAAATTTCCTGTCAACAAGCTATTTCTATCTTTGTTTATTTTGCAATCTTTACTTTTAAACTTTATCATAAAAATACCAAAAATATTATCTTATCATCTCTATCAGATCTCACTTTTGCAAGTGGCCGTGAAGGGATTTACAACCCCTTTATCGCGTTGGTTGCAAGGTTCTTATTTGTTTGTGTAGGTCCAAGGGACTTGAGCGTGGCCTCCGACTGGATTGATACCTTGGTTCTCAAAAATCGAGGGAAATATTTACGCTACTTTGCCGCATCACCCTTTCCTCTTCAAGGGAAACGAACGCAGTGCTCAAGAGGTAGCATCGAGCGGTGGTGGAGCGGTAGTTCCGATTTATTCCGATAGACCGGTACTACCGGGTGTGCCACTTGAAGTACCGCCCTGGTGCCCTAGCAGGGGTTTCCCGCATTCATCGGTTGTGCTGGTGTCTATTGCGGAAGTACCGCTCCTATGCATTTCTGCGCATAACGATTGGATCTGAGGGGACCCTATTTAAGGAGGTGCTTCTCCCACCTCCCACCTACCTCTTGCCTCTCCCTCTCTCTCTCTCTCTCTCTCTCTCTCTCTCTCTCTCTCCTCCATTACTGCCATTAAAGCTCTCTTGCCTAATCTCTCTCTCTAGCCACTCAAACTTGTTGATTTGCTAGGGATTGAAGAAGGAGACCTGGATCTACACTTCCACCAAAGGATATTTGATTCCCCCATACTTTCTTGTGTGGATTTTGTTACTCTTGGGTGCTTGGGCGCCCTAGGTGGAAGAGATCACTTCGGAGCCACATTCCATTGTGGTGAAGCTCCGGGGTTTCGTTGGGAGCCTCCAATTAAGTTGTGGAGAGATCCCCAACCTTGTTTGTAAAGGTCTGGTTGCCGCCTTCAGGGGCACCAATAGTGGAATCACGGCATCTCGCATTGTGTGAGGGCGTGAGGAGAATACGGTGGCCCTAGTGGCTTCTTGGGGAGCATTGTGCCTCCACACCACTCCAACGGAGATGTACTTCCCTTCAAAGGGAAGGAACTTTGGTAACACATCCTCATCTTCACCGGCTCCACTCTTGGTTATCTCGTACCTTTACTTGTGCAAGCTTATTTTCTGTTGTATCCCTTGCTTGCTTGTGTGTTTGTTGTTGTTGCATCATATAGGTTCTTCGCCTAGTTGCATATCTAGACAACCTACTTTGATGCAAAGTTTAAATTGGTAAAGAAAAGCTAAAAATTGTTAGTTTCGTATTAACCCCCCCCCCTTCGTCAACTATATCGATCCTTTCAATTGGTATCAGAGCCTCGTCTCTTTATTAAGGACTTTGCCATCCGAAGTGTATGGTTGACACCGTAGACGGTGGGGAGGAGCACTCCGGTGTGAATACGTTCTCGTCCACGGCCGATGGGGCAACCGCGGTCTTTCATGAGGAGTTCAATGTGGCTTTGGACACATTGAAAAACTCCATGACGGCCGAGGTCAAAGGCATGTTTAAGAACTTTCTAGATGGTCTCAAGTTATCCGCCGCACCGTTAGAAGTGGTCGATCCCACTAACAAGGTGACGGATGCTAACTCCGACAAGGGGGAAGCTACTAGTGAGAAAGTTCCTTTGTCTAGTGGTAAAAATGGTAGTGGCATCTTTGCCCATGTGGAACCACCTCCTACTTATGGAGGACCTATTCCCTCCACTCATTTTTAAATCATGCCGGCCCTCCTCCTAAGAATGTGAAAAATGAGGATTTTGATGCTTGGGTATATCACTTTAAACGTCATTTAAACCATGTTAATACTAACCTTTGGAGAATCATTGAGCGGATCATCAATTCAACAAGAATGCTCTCTTCATCATCCAAGATGCAATTCCATCTGAAGATCTTGCACATTTCCGACCTTTCACCATGGCCAAGGAAGCATGGCACCATGTTGTTTCCCTTTACAAAGGAAGTGCAAGCATTCAACGCTCCAACTATGAAGTGGTGCAAGATGAAGCCGATGAGTTTGCAATGAATGAAGATGAAGAACCTCGTGAGCTTTACCGGAGGTTAACCACTCTCGCGGTCTCACTCCGAGATCATGGGAGCAAGGATACGGATGACAATTGGATCAAGTGCAAGTTCCTCAAGGCCATGATGCCTTATCACAGGGCCATGTCCTCCGTCATCTATCAAAGACCGAACTTCCACACCTTGTCCTCAAGTGAAGTGTTGGATGAGTTTGTGGCAATGAGGATCTTGGACAAGACCACCGACAATGTGGTGTTGCGTTCTCAAAGATCTAAGAATCCAAACCTTGATTTGAAGGCCAAGGTTAGTGTGGAAGAAGAGGATGAAGCGGAAGAAGAGGAGAGCAACCCCGAAGATACAAAATATGCTTATCATGAGCACATGGCTCTCTCTTCAAGGCAATTTTGGAGCAATAAGAACTCAAGGCCCAACTTCAACAAGAGCAACTCAAGTGGCACGAAGAGCAAGCAACGAGTGAGGACTTGCTATAATTGTGGCAATGTGAGCCACTTTGTTGTGGAGTGTCCTTATGAGAAAGACAATGGTGGCAAGCTCATCCGAAAATACAAGGCCAAGTCCTTCCCCAACAAGAGCAACTTCACCAAGAAGACTCCTCCCAAGGGGTTGGTGGCACACGAAGAGTACAATGAGGATGATGATGATGATGAAGACGGTGAGTCGGTTGCGATGGCCTCCGTTGCCATTTTGACAACTCCACGGGTGTCTCTCTTCGACTCACCCAATGAGAACATCACCGCCAAGTGCCTCATGGCTAAAGCCACAAACAAGGTAACCCCCAACATCAAAACTACCATCGTTACTAATCCCTCTTTGACGGATTGCATTGATGAAAGTGAGGGGTCTAATGTGGAGGAAAATGAATTTGAGTCTTTTATGAGTAAGCTCAAGGGTAAATCCACAACAGAGGTCGGCTTGAATACTTTTAGAGGTCAAATGAGCAAGTTATGTGAGACTGCAAGTGGTTCATCTTTGAAGTATTCATGTTATTGTCCGGGTCTCTCAACTGAATTGGGTTGTCTTAACCGTAGCTCTGATTCAGTATCAGCTTGACATCAAATTTGACTATGGTTCTCTCTGGAAGAGGACTCTGAAAAGAGAACTGTTGGAGAGGCTATATATGAATTGGTTGGCCAAACTATACCCTGATTGTCTCTAAACTAAATTGGGTTGGCTGAACTGTACCTGGGACAATCAGCTTGAATTTGAATTTTACTACTATGATTCTCTCTGAAAGAGGACCATGAAAAGAGAATCATTGGCTATATTATGGTGAATTCGAGTCTGACCATGATTCTCGCTGAAATAGAATTGTTGGCTATATGTATGGTGCTGCCAAATATGAAGGGGGCACGGCAACACCATTTTTGAACAAAGCGTTGATGACCCACAAGTGTAGGGGTCTATCGTAGTCCTTTCGATAAGTAAGAGTGTCGAACCCAACGAGGAGCATAAGGAAATGACAAGCTTTTTCAGTAAGGTATTCTCTGCAAGCACTGAAATTATCGGTAACAGATAGTTTTGTGATAAGGTAATTTGTAATGGGTAACAAGTGATGAAAGTAAATAAGGTGCAGCAAGATGGCCCAATCCTTTTCGTAGCGAAGGACAAGCCTGGACAAACTCTTATATGAAGGAAAACGCTCCCGAGGACACATGGGAATTATCGTCAAGCTAGTTTTCATCACGCTCATATGATTCGCGTTCGTTACTTTGATAATTTGGTATGTGGGTGGACCGGTGCTTGGGTACTTCCCTTTCTTGGACAAGCATCCCACTTATGATTAACCCCTATTGCAAGCATCCTCAACTACAAAAGAAGTATTAAGGTAAACCTAACCATAGCATGAAACATATGGATCCAAATCAGCCCCTTACGAAGCAACTCATAAACTAGGGCTTAAGCTTCTATCACTCTAGCAACCCATCATCTACTTATTACTTCTCAATGCCTTACTCTAGGCCCAAACAATGGTGAAGTGTCATGTAGTCGACGTTCACATAACACCACTAGAGGGAAGACAACATACATCTCATCACAATATCGAACGAATACCAAATTCACATGACTACTTATAGCAAGACTTCTCCCATGTCCTCAGGAACAAACTTAACTACTCACAAATCATATTCATGTTCATAATTAGAGGGGTATTAATATGCATAAAGGATCTGAACATATGATCTTCCACCAAATAAACCAACTAGCATCAACTACAAGGAGTAATCAACACTACTAGCAACCCACAAGTACTAATCTGAGGTTTTGAGACAAAGATTGGATACAACAGATGAACTAGGGTTTTATAGGAGATGGTGTTGGTGAAGATGTTGATGGAGATTGACCCCCTCCCAATGAGAGGATCGTTGGTGATGACGATGGCGATGATTTACCCCTCCCGGAGGGAAGTTTCCCCGGCAAAACAGCTCCGCCGGAGCCCTAGATTGGTTCCACCAAGGTTCCGCCTCGTGGCGGCGGTGTTTCGTCCTGAAAGATTGCTTATGATTTTTTTCCAGGGTAAAAGACTTCATAAAGCAGAAGATGGGCATCAGAGGCCTGCCAGGGATCCCACGAGGCAGGGGGCGCCCCCAGGGGGTAGGGCGCGCCCCCACCCTCGTGGCCAGGGTGTGGGCCCCCTCTGGTTGATTCTTTCTCCAGTATTTTTTATATATTCCAAAACGTGCCTCCGTGAAGTTTCAGGACTTTTGGAGCTGTGTAGAATAGGTCAGCCCAGAATTCCAGCTGCCGGCATTCTCCCTCTTCATGTAAACCTTGTAAAATAAGAGAGAAAAGGCATAAGTATTGTGACATAACGTGTAATAACAGCCCATAATGCAATAAATATCGATATAAAAGCATGATGCAAAATGGACGTATCAACTCCCCCAAGCTTAGACCTCGCTTGTCCTCAAGCGGAAGTCGATAACGAAAAATATGTCCACATGTTTAGAGATAGAGGTGTCGATAAAATAAAATACGGACATGAGAGCATCATGATCATTCTCATAACAGAAATATATATATATATATATATATATATATATATATATATATATATATATGTAAATATATATATATATATATTGTCATATGATTTCTTATGCTCAAGTAATAATCTATTCACAATGTAAAGTATGAATCAGAAACTTCATTGAGAACTAACAAACTATAATCTCAGTCATTGAAGCAATTGCAATTTATCATAACGTCGGAAAGAGTCAATATAAGAGCTTTTCAGCAAGTCCACATACTCAACTATCATTTAGTCTTTCATAATTGCTAAAACTCACGCAATACTTATGGTTATGGAGTTTTAATCGGACATAGAGAAAGATAGGGGCTTATAGTGTTGCCTCCCAACCTTTTACCTCAAGGGTAATGTCAACAATAATAGTTCATGCTAACTTACATCCAATTGGATATATATATCAAGATCTTTCCAACACAATGTGCTTGCTAAAGGATAAAATGTAAAAAGGAAAGGTGAAGATCACCATGACTCTTTGTATAAGGTACAAGACAAAAGTAAAAGATAGGCCCTTCGTAGAGGGAAGCAGAGGTTGTCATGTGCTTTTATGGTTGGATGCACGAAATCTTAATGCAAAAGAACGTCACTTTATATTGCCACTTGTGATATGGACCTTTATTATGCAGTTTGTCGCTTTTATTGCTTCCATATCACAAGATCGTATAAAGCTTATTTTCTCCACACTAATAAATCGTACATATTTAGAGAGCAATTTTTATTGCATACAACAATGACAACTTACTTGAAGGATCTTACTCAATCCATAGGTAGATATGGTGGACTCTCATGGCAAAACTGGGTTTAAGGGTTTTCGGAAGCACAAGTAGTATCTCTACTTGGTGCAAAGAATTTGGCTAGCATGAGAGGGAAAGGCAAGCTCAACATGTTGGATGATCCATGACAATATACTTTATTTCGAATATAAGAAAACATAACCCATTACGTTGTCTTCCTTGTCCAACATCAACTTTTTAGCATGTCATATTTTAATGAGTGCTCACAATTATAAAATATGTCCAAGATAGTATATTTATATGTGAAAACCTCTCTTTCTTTATTACTTCATATTAATTACAATGATGACCCAAAACTATGTTTGTCAACTCTCAACAACTTTTATTGATCATACTCTTTATATGTGAAGTCATTACTCTACATAAGATAAATATGATCTCTTTATTTCTTTTTATTCTTTCTTTTTCTTTACTTCCCTCACGATCATAGCAAGATAATCAAGCCCTTGACTCAACACTAATCTTTATTATATATAGCTCACGGACTCGATTACATAGAAGGATCATAAGGCAAAACTCAAAACTAAATCATACTAAAACTTTATTCTACTAGATCAAGATATTACTAAAGGGATCGAACTAAGAAAAACGGTAAAGATAGGAGTGTGATGGTGATATGATACCGGGGCAACTCCCCCAAGCTTGGCAGTTGCCAGGGGGAGTGCCCATACCCATGTATTTATATCTCTTTCCTCGGGGGTGGTGATGATGGAGTTGTTGATGATGTAGGCTTGTCGTCCATCTTCCAAGGCATAGTCTCACCATCATAGAAGGATGATCGAGTCTCCGGGATCCTTAAATCTGTAGCCAAACTCATCCTCTTGAATCTATATTCATACTCACAGTTTTGGTTTTGCAGGTCATAGATCTGGGCTTGGAGATGCTCAATTTTCTCGTGAAGCTTGAAGATGGTCTCCCCAATGTTCTTGGCGTCTAGCTTGTGGTTGCTGGTGAACTCCATGACCATTATGTGGTTGGCGTCGAGTCCATGTTCCACCATCTCCTGGCACTTGAAAACTTGTTGCTCCATTGTTTCGAGTCTTGTCTCCACGCTTCCGGTCCTCCTTGGTCCCTCAACATCATGGATGTGCAGCAACCCCTCACGCATCTCAATGGTTTGAGGGTGTTGCAGCACCTCCGCGAGGTAGGGGTTGATGACCTTCTTGAAGAACTTGTCCTTGGGGCGCTTGGAGACGTCATGGTGATCTAGATCTGTCAGAAAAACAGCTCAAAACAAAAACAGAGGATATTTGCGTGGTACGGTGGTCAAAACCTTCGGGAGATTATATAATGAATTTTTACCGACCAAAAGAAGTATCGTGCAAGAAAACGGAGTCCGGAGAGCACACGAGGTGCCCGTGAGGCAGGGGGCACGCCCAGGGGGGTAGGGCGCGCCCTCCACCCTTGTGGACGCCTCGTGTCCTTCCCGGACTACTTCTTATTTTCCTATTTTCTTACATATTCCAAAATGGAGAAAAATTACCATTAGAAATGTTTTGGAGTCGGTTTACTTACCGTACCACATACATATTCCCTTTCGGAGTCTGAAACATTCTGGAAAGTGTCCCTTATATATTCCTCCGGAGTTACGGTTTTAATAACATTGGTTTCAACATTTATGGGATTACCTCAGATATAATGTTTGATTCTTTAACCGATCACCACCTTCGAATTTGTGCCTTCGAAGTTGCTGATTTTTATGTCACCGGAACAATAGATCTCCTCGATAACGTAAGGACCTTCCCATTTAGAGAGAAGTTTTCCTGCAAAAAATCTTAAACAAGAGTTGAATAGCAACACGTAATCACCTACATTAAACTCATGCTTTTGTATCCTTTTGTCATGCCATCTTTTAACTTTTTCTTTAAACAGTTTGGCATTCTCATAGGCCTGGGTTCTCCATTCATCAAGTGAGCTTATGTCAAATAGCCTCTTCTCACCGGCAAGTTTGAAATCATAATTGAGCTCTTTAATGGCCCAATATGCCTTATGTTCTAGTTCGAGAGGTATGTGACATGCTTTTCCATAAACCATTTTATACGGAGACATACCCATAGGATTTTTATATACAGTTCTATAGGCCCATAATGCATCATCAAGTTTCTTGGACCAATTCTTTCTAGATCTATTAACGGTCTTTTGCAAAATTAATTTGAGCTCTCTATTACTTAGTTCTACTTGACCACTAGACTACGGGTGATATGGGGATGCAATTCTATGATTAACATCATACTTAGCAAGCATTTTACAAAAGGCACCATGAATAAAATGTGAACCATCATCAGTCATTAAATATCTAGGGACTCCAAACCTCGGAAAAATAACTTCCTTAAGCATCTTAATAGAGGTGTTATGATCAGCACTACTAGTTGGAATAGCTTCTACCCACTTAGTAACGTAATCAACAACAACTAAAATATGTGTATACCTATTAGAGGAAGGAAACGGTCCCATATAATCAAAGCCCCAAACATCAAATGGTTCAATAATAAGTGAATAATTCATAGGAATTTCTTGACGTCTATTAATATTACCAATTCTTTGACATTCATCACAAGATAAGACAAACTTACGGGCATCTTTGAAGAGAGTAGGCCAATAAAAACCGGATTGCAATACCTTATGCGCAGTTCTATCTCCAGCATGGTGTCCTCCATAAGCTTCGGAGTGACACTTGCGTAGGATATGTTCCTGTTCATGCTCAGGTACACAAAGTCTAATGACACCATCTACTCCTTCTTTATAAAGGTGTGGGTCATCCCAGAAGTAATGTCTTAAATCATAGAAAAACATTTTCTTTTACTGGTATGTGAAACTAGGTGGTATAAATTTAGCAACAATGTAATTAGCATAATCAGCATACCATGGAGCAGTACGAGAAGCATTAATGACATTTAATTGTTCATCAGGAAAGCTATCATCAATAGGCAGTGGGTCATCAAGAACATTTTCTAACCTAGACAAGTTGTCTGCAACGGGTTCTCAGCTCCCTTTCTATCAATAATATGCAAATCAAATTCTTGTAGCAAGAGAACCCATATAATAAGTCTAGGTTTAGCATCTTTCTTTTCCATAAGATATTTAATAGCAACACGATCGGTGTGAACAGTTACTTTAGAATCAACAATATAAGGTCTGAACTTATCACAAGCAAATACAACTGCTAAAAATTCTTTTTCAGTAGTAGCATAATTTCTTTGAGCACTGTCTAGAGTTTTACTAGAATATTGAATAACATTTAATTTCTTATCAACCCTTTGTCGTAGAACAGCACCGACAGCATAATCACTAGCATCACACACAATTTCAAAGGGTAAATTCCAATCAGGTGGCTGAACAATGGGTGCAAAAATCAAGGCTTTCTTAAGTATTTCAAATGCTTCTACACAATCATCATCAAAGACAAAAGGAATAACTTTTTGTAAGAGATTAGTTAGAGGCCTAGAGAGTTTTGGGAAGTCTTTAATGAACCTCCAATAAAAACCGGCATGACCAAGGAAACTTCTTATACCTTTAATGTCCTTGGGACATGGCATCTTTTCAATAGCATCAACTTTAGCTTTATCAACTTCAACACCTCTTTCAGAAATTTTATGCCCCAAGACAATACCTTCATTAACCATAAAGTGGCACTTCTCCCAATTCAAGACAAGATTAGTTTCTTCACATCTCTGCAAAACTCGATCAAGGTTGCTTAAGTAATCATCAAAAGAAGTTCCATATACAGAGAAATCATCCATGAAAACCTCAACAATCTTTTCACAAAAATCAGAGAATATAGCCAGCATGCATCTTTGAAAGGTAGCAGGTGCATTACATAAACCAAAAGGCATACTCTATAAGCAAAGGTACCGAAAGGGCAAGTGAAAGTGGTATTTTGACACAGGGATTTGAAAGGGCAAGTACCGAAAGGATATCCGTACTATTAAGAGGGAATCCTCATCGGAAGGTATTGGGTGAATCACTTCATGTACACTTTCTCTGCACCCACCATATAACCTCCGTTCGAGGAGAGAGAGGTTCCCCAAAGTCATCTGTCATGTGCAGTTCTGCCCATGGCGGTATTACTGCTCCATTGAGCGGTTGTACCGCTGGCAGGTAGTTCCGGTCTTACCACCGCTCCAAGTACCGCTCAGGGGTGACTCCCTTATGTACCGGGTACGATGGTAGATCGGTGGTGGAACGGAAGTTTCGGTTTATCTTGACAAACCAGTACTACTGGTGTTAAGGGCGGTAGTACCGCCTCGGACTCCACCACCCAGGGACTGCTGGCCCAGCGTTAGCTCCGGCCCAACCACCGCTCTAACTACCGGCCTGAGGTGTATACTTTCTGGATGTGATGTGGTAGTCGAGCGATGGTAGAGCGGTAGTTCCGGTTTATTCTGATAGACCGGTACTACCGGGTGCGCCACCGGAAGTACCGCCCTGGTGCCCTAGCGGGGGTTTCCCACATTCACCGGTTGTACTGGTGTCTATTGCGGAGGTACCACTCCTATGAATTTCTGCGCATAACGGTTGGATCTGAGGGGACCCTATTTAAGGAAGTGCTTCTCCCACCTCCCACCTACCTCTTGCCTCTCTCTCTCCTCCATTACTGCCATTAAAGCTCTCTTGCCCGATCTCTCTCTAGCCACTCAAACTCGTTGATTTGCTAGGGATTGAAGGAGGAGACCTAGATCTACACTTCCACCAAAGGATATTTGATTCCCCCATACTTTCTTGTGTGGATTTTGATACTCTTGGGTGCTTGGGCGCCCTAGATGGAAGAGGTCACTTCGGAGCCACAACCCATTGTGGTGAAGCTCTGGGGTTTCGTTGGGAGCCTCCAATTAAGTTGTGGAGAGAGCCCCAACCTTGTTTGTAAAGGTCTGGTTGCCGCCTTCAAGGGCACCAATAGTGGAATCACGGCATCTCGCATTGTGTGAGGGCGTGAGGAGAATACGGTGGCCCTAGTGGCTTCTTGGGGAGCATTGTGCCTCCACACCACTCCAACGGAGACGTACTTCCCTTTAAAGGGAAGGAACTTCGGTAACACATCCTCGTCTTCACCGGCTCCACTCTTGGTTATCTCGTACCTTTACTTGTGCAAGCTTATTTTGTGTTGTATCCCTTGCTTGCTTGTGTGTTTGTTGTTGTTGCATCATATAGGTTCCTCACCTAGTTGCATATCTAGACAACCTACTTTGATGCAAAGTTTAAATTGGTAAAGAAAAACTAAAAATTGTTAGTTGCCTATTCACCCCAACCCCCCCCCCCCCTCTAGTCAACTATATCGATCCTTTCAGGTATTCCGAATATTAATGATAATAAGTATTTGAATGTAGTTGCAGGACACATAATCCCAACATTTCCTTGGAGTTGTATCGGAGGCTGAGGTGATGACACCATGGTCGAAGCAACACATATACATGTTGCCCCAGTAATCTTGAAGATGACGAACATCAATAAGATTTGGCTAATGATATCTGCACATAGCTTCTATGGCTAGAGTGGTAATTGTTTTGTGGAGGTGCAGAATTGTGTATATGAATGCTTTTCGTGATGCTTGTGTGATCAGTTTGTTGCATACGGCGTGCTTTGTGATCAAAAGAGAAACCAAATTCCCGAAAGAAAGAAAGAAAGATGGAATGTCGTTTTTTTATTCAACTTATATGTTGTACTCGCCGGCAATGCTCGAGATTGGTGGAAGTGGCATAGCCGGAGTCTTTATATGCCAAAGTTTTCAGTTTAAAATTTATCTTTTCGAAATGGGGGCAGAAGCTTTGAGAAGAGAGTTTATGAACAAGTACAAAAACGACCACCAAACCGATTTACAACGGTACTACTCTCGTGGCATCAAAGATATTAGGTGCTTTGCACTGGCCAAACCCCAAAGAGTGACCTTGGATTTAAACTTGGTAACAAATGATCTTAGGTGCTTTGCACCGTCCAAACCCCAAAGAGCGGCCTCGGACTTAACCTTGTGCTCGGCATCGATGAGACATTTCTAAAAACCCGAGCATTCCTCCCACACCAAAGCTCCCAAGATACAAGCATAACAGCTGAGGGCCTGAGGCCAAGCCTTTTCTCATGTTGTCGTTGACGTTGATATGGAGAGCCACCACTCCTTGACTGAGTTTAAATTATTCCACCCATCAAAGTCCACATGGTGTAGCCCAAGCCATCTTGCAATTTCGCTCCAAATACGCCTTGAGTATCTACACTAAAAAAATATGCGCCGACGTCTCTGGCTCCCTCCTGCATAATTGGCAAAGCCCACAATTTGGCCAACCCCTCCGCGAAAGCTGGTCTGTCGTCCACACTTGGTCCTGAAGGATGAGCCACGCAAAGAATTTATGCTTTGGAGGGGCCCAAATTTTTGCACACTGTGGACTTCGAAGGGGAGTATTTTGGGTAATGGAGTTGGGCTAGATAGGCCAAAGATGTAGAGTACTCGCCCAACGGGGTGTTGTTTCAAACAATGGCACCCGCAATATTCTTGTTGAGGTTGATGTCCCGAATCTCCGTCCAAAGATCCACAAACTCAATGATGTGTTGCACAATGAGGCCCGAACTAATGTTTATGCGTTCAATCCATCTCTCATGCACTCCAGCTTTTTCCACCGACATGTTCTTGCATTTGGAGATGGCAATATGGACGGAGAAATATCCTTTGGCTTACGACCGTTAAGCCAGTGCGAGTGCCAAAATGGCGCAGTTTTTCCATCTCCAACGATGATTGTCGTGAGGTCAAAGAAGAAGTCCATATCCGCCTCGTAGCAAGGGTGGCCAAGCCCCACCCATGGCCTCTCCGATTGTGTCCAGGCTAACCACAGCCAGCGCATTCGCAAGGCACATGCAAATTCTTCCATGTCCAAATGCCCCAAACCCCTATGATCTTGGGCCTGCAAACAAGGTCCCATCTGATCTTATACTTTCCTCCGGATACCATGTTCGAGCCAGCCCAAAGGAAGGCTCTTTGGAACTTAGTAATGGGAGACAAGGACCCCTTCAGAATTATTAGGCAGGTGAGGAGGTAGATAGCTTGCGAGGTGATGACTGATTGAATCCAAGCGCTCCTTCCGACCATGGTGATGTATTTTCCTTGCCCACACATAACTTCTCTTGCGATTCTGTCCACAAGATGTTGCAAATCAACATATTGCAAGCGGTTCATCGAAAGAGGTAGACCAAGGTACCACACAGAGAATTGTGAGCACACAATGGGGAAGGTGCTAAAGACGTCATCGAGGTCAATATTAGAGCATCTAATAGGGGCTAAAGCTCTTCCCGACATTTGTAACTAAACATGTGACCTCATCAAAACTCTGCAGAATGGATATGAGCATGGCCACGTCTTCCTTGATGGGAGCCAGAAAGATTGTTGGCCCCTCTCCCGCACTGTCGTTTCTAGCATTTGTTGAAGTGGATCAATGGCAAGAACAAAGAGGAGCAAGGACAATGGATCTCCTTGGTGAAGACCTCTCCCATGCCAAATTGGATTGTTGGGCACTCCGTTGAGGAGTATGTGGGATGATGAAGTGCGGAGAAGAGCCGCAACTCAATTGCAGAATGTCGAGGGAAAGCCATATTTCTGCATAAGGTCCAAAAGATATTCCCATCTCACATAGTCAAATGCTTTCTTTATGTCAATCTTGAGGAGAAGGCATGCTGAGTGTTGGACACCGGGGGTTCAAAGTATTATCCAAACAGAGGTGTGTTGAGTGCTGGACCAAAGAAAAGGCTCAAGTTTCACTTAGTAGAGCATATGGGGTCGAATTCATACATTAGTATGATAAAAATGGAGGTGTGTGCTAGACCAAAGAAAGATTCAAGTTTCACTTAAACGTCGACATATGTGGAGAATTAGATAGGGAGATAGGGTTAATATTTGGAATAGCCCATTGGTCCCATCGAGATCCTGACAAGAACTGGTCTTACCCTTATATCTAAAGTGATTGATCTCATTGATCCAACCACGAGGGCTTGGGATAGGGATTTGGTTGAATCTATATTCTGATGACCTGATATAATGCAGATACTTCAGATCCCCCTCAATCACAATGTTTTTGATGATCTAGTGACCTGGAATGCAAGCAAGAATGTGATTCTTCACAGTGTGACACGCGTATAATATTGAATGGTGCCATAAATTTGATGGTAATATAGAAAGATATAGAAAGGGTGTTACATCCACTATTAGTCTGGTCGGGCTAGTGCGTTGAAACTTAAAATCCCACACAATGTTAAGATCTTTTGTTGGTGTGCTCGGCATGGGATAATCTCTCATATTGGGGCTGATGGTCAATGCCCCATCTGTTGTCAAAGTGCGGAAGATGTTAACACTTGTTGAAGTGCCCCAGATCATTGAAACTCTCGCTGATGTTGGAAATTGCGTAATGATCAATATATCATGCCATGTTGATAGCTCAAGGAGTGTAGTTATGGAACATATCCTTCGTTTACCTTAGGCCTTGTTCGTTTAAACCTCTCTTGGTGAGGACTGGAGAGGTTTGGAGGGGAATCCAGGGGGTTTTGACTTGTAGGAGATTTAGTCCTCCCCAATCCACTCCACTCCCCTTCAAACCTCTTCTAGCCGAACAGGTCCAGAAGACCACAGGAGTGGCAAATATGGCAAAAGAAATGGTAATGGTCGCTTGCTAGTAAACTTGGTGTTCTTTAGTGGATGTGTAGAAAGACTGCACGTGGAGAGCAAGTCCGTCAGATTGCCCGTTGCACTCTATTCGACCAGTGTGAAATTGAATGTTGATGCGAGTACCATGTCTTTTTTGAGAAAAGTCCTGAGGCCAAATATTAAGTATCAAAGGTTCTTACAATCACATCCATGCAAAACATAAAATTACCAACAAATTCTTGGAAGTGTTGAAGTCTTCTTCCTCGTACATCGATCAACGGTGCTCGTGAGTATAACTCGATGCCGCCTTTGGGCCTTCCCCTCGGTAAGGCAAACTTTAATAAACCCAGGAGATTGTAAAAGTAGCGTCCCAAAAGTCGTCGATGTAGACTAGGAGACGTCATTGTCCGCGGTCTGCAAAGTAAATCAGCGCCCCAAAGAAGAGCTGCCGGAATCTAGATGGATCCACCGGAAACCTGAACTGGCCGGATCCCGGAAGACACGTTGAAGACATGGCTCCACACGCCCTACGCCGATGATAAGCACACCAACATAACGAGAAAAGGGTGGGGAGAATATTATTCCTACACTAGGACAGCGCAGCCAGCTCGGCGCTCCGAACCAAACATGAAGACTCCCTAAATTGAAAAAACCACCCATGCGCCACTGTTTAGGCCCGTGCGACGATGTCCTCTTCCCTAGTGACCTAGCCAAGCCGGCCCGCCGTTGAAGATCACCGTGTTGGATCCATGGTGATGTGAAGGGGCGATAGCGACTATTATATGAGATGACAAAGGACATTTTATGTCAAACACTATCTTTGTTGCACGTGCTCCATTGAGCACTGTATTTTGAATACCGACAAAATGGTATGTGAAACTTTCAAAGAAATTTCAAAAAACATCCTACGTGTTCATATGAACGTGCACATGTGCAAAATTTGATGATGAAATACAAAAACTACAAAACCATGATTTGGAAAGATGCGCAATGCGTGTACTGTTCACTATTTATAAATCATCGTTTTGTTGTCCACAACTGGCGACGTCTCCGCATTCCGCACCGCCTCGCCGTCCCGACGACCAATGGCACTCGGCCGTCAAGCATGAGCGGGTGCCTCCTCCTCGGCCACATGCTAGTACGTTGGAGTGGGCGTCATCCGCTCTGCCGTCGTGCACCCGCCTCGAGTACTATCTCGGTGGCAGCAGGTCATCGTCCTTATCGGGGCCCACAATGCCTTACCGAAGCGCAAAGGAGTTGGGTGTGTTGCTTGACGGCGTTCACAGAAACATAGGTGACGCCGTCACACGTCTTCGCCACCTAGTGCTCGTGGGAGGCCAAGGAGATTAACGTAAGCCACCGGTGTCGGATCATCCAGGAGCTTTTCAGCCAAGGACTCGCCGAGTCGGAGCGCAAGCTCTGCCGATGCAGGACAACGCAATGCAAAGGAGGATGTTGAATGGCTGCGTCGCCGACACGACATCACAATCAGGGATGGATGCCGCGGTGGCTGAGGCGGCTTCCGCGACTGGTGAGACGGCGATGTCGACGACGACGATGATGGCCCTGCTGGCAGCCTCGAAGGTCAATGCCTTGGAGGCCGCCATCTCATATTTAGTTTAGTTTGCATGTGATATATCGAGCTAGACTATATTCTGTCTGAATTTCGTGTTTGAAATATTTGAAACGAAGAATTTTGATGGCTAACTTTGGACGACGCGTGTCAGCGAACGTTTGGAGGCGTCCTGTCGATGAAATGGCCTTGGATAAGCCTTTACACGCCAGCGGTACCAACGTCAGTCAGCAGGGTGGGCCGCTGCGCTGTCTTCCCTTTGACGAGCGACGACGCGATCACCGCCTGCAAATCACGAAGCCTGTCGGTCGGCAATCGCACGCACCATGCCTCCCCCTCCTTCCACGTACAGGCCGATCATATGCGCCGATCGATAAATCGATCCTGCACGCCATTGAAGGCGAGCAGCGGGAGGATCAGCCGGAGCACACGCCGTCGCTGTTGCGCTACATCGACCGCGTGTCAGCCCAGCGCCGAGCAAAAGGGCGGGGGGCCGAAGAACCCGACGACGCTGTTCCCCTCTCGGGCCTCTCGCCGGCCCGCCCGGCCGGCCGGACCCCGGCGAAAACCACGAGTCCTCAGTCCTCACTGTGCCGCCGCATGGTGCACGTCGATGGCTCGACGCG
This sequence comes from Aegilops umbellulata, assembly GCA_032464435.1. Taxonomy (NCBI): domain Eukaryota; kingdom Viridiplantae; phylum Streptophyta; class Magnoliopsida; order Poales; family Poaceae; genus Aegilops; species Aegilops umbellulata. The sequence goes on from CP136058.1 coordinate 408,686,966, forward strand.
GACGTCGATCATGGGCGTAGCTTTTCCCCTGATTCCCTTGTAACCTAAAGCGGCGGCGCGTTGCAGCGCCGTTGTTACGGCGGGAGGGGGCACGGCCCGGTTAAAGCAGGCAGGCAGGCGGTGGCCATCATCTGTCCGTCCGTCGCCACTTTTTCGCTGCAAAAAATCATCGGGCCCTTGACCGCTCGCTCGTCTTTGGCTGTCCATCCCTCCCCGACACGTACGGCACATACTCCGCAGGGCCGTCGGTCGATCGGTCACGCGCACGTACCGGCCGCGGTACGCGCACCGTTCATCCGATGATGGTGTAGCGTAGCGCCGTCGTAAAAGGCGAAGCGGCTCTGTTGGCCGACACTTTTTCACCGTGATCGATCCCTCGGTCCCTCCGGCAGAATTACCACCACGTACGTGCAGCACAGTACATTCCAAAGGCCCGGCAAAAGCGGCACCCGTCCATCACAAAATAGTTGCGCGTCGCGCGGGAAAGAGGCGACACGGTGTATGAGCTGCAGTCGCCGCTGTCGTCTGATCGCTCGTTCGATTTCGATTTCGATTTTACCGCCTCCCTCCCGGCCCCAGGAGGAGGTAAAAGGCGGCAGAGAGTTGGTGGTGGCAAGGTCAGCAAGGCATCACGCGCGCACCCCTCGGCCCGACCGGCGCCGCGGATCGCGACACCGTCGAGCGAGCGTCCGCGCCCGACGCGGTAATAAAGCCGCGCGTGTCGGCGCCACCCCTTATTTAACGCCCCGGCTTCCCGCCTCTCGGTCGTTTCAAACGGCTCCAAGTCCAAGATGGTGCTGCCGACACAGAGCGGTGAGCCGGAGGAGGCGGAGATGGACGATCAGCGCTCGCCGCCGGTCCGCGGCGCCCGGACGAGCAGGAGCCACAGCGAGGCGGAGCGCAAGCGGCGGCAGCGCATCAACACCCACCTCGCCACGCTGCGCAGCCTCCTCCCGTCGGCCTCCCAGGTAAGCTCGCTGCTTCCCATGCTCGTCAGAGTTATCGGTAGGCTGATGATGCCGACTGAGCCGGACACGGCGCGCAGATGGACAAGGCGGCGCTGCTGGGCGAGGTGGTGCGGCACGTGCGGGAGCTGCGGGGCGACGCGGACGGCGGCGCGGTGGCGGGCGTGGCGGTGCCGGGGGAGAGCGACGAGGTGGGCGTGGAGGAGGAGCGCTGGGACGCCCGGGAGAGCGCCAAGCGCGTGCGGGCGTGGGTGTGCTGCGCCGACCGCCCGGGGCTCATGTCCGAGCTGGGCCGCGCCGTGCGCTCCGTCAGCGCCAGGGCGGTCCGCGCGGAGATCGCCACCGTCGGCGGGAGGACCCGGAGCGTCCTGGAGCTGGAGGCCGGGCCGGCGGCCGGCACCTCCCGGCCGGCGCTGCAGACAGCGCTCCGCGCCGTGCTGCTCAGCCGGGAGGATCAGCTGCTCGCCGTGGAGGGCTACAAGAGGCAGCGCTTCTCGGCGCTCATCTCCCAGGGTTTAGGCAGCTAGTGACACGATGGTGCTCTGTGCCACCATGTTTGCTTCACAAGCGTGTATCAACCTGTAGGATTAGTAGGCTCTATATATCATCACAGAATTAACTTTGATCTGTGTTTTCCCATTCAGCTGGCTTTGCAATCACTGAACCATGATGGCCTTCAGGTTCTGTAATGGCAGTGTAAAAGTACAGGCACGGAGAGAAAACTAGATAAATGTCAGCACAGTATCCTCTAGATTTAACACATCAACCGGTTGCTGTTTGTTTGCCAGTGATATACTGTAGAACAGGGAGTTGCTGATGCAGCATTATGAATGATAGCAGAACAGTCGCCTAGTACCGTTAGGAATCTTAGCAGTACAGAGTCATGAAATGGAGGCAAGAAATGTCGCTCTCAGATACAAAAATTAATAGGAATGGCAATGAGCTAGTACAATATTTGTTATGTTATGATCCAACAAAGGAAGCAGTACATATTCAAAATAGCATTGCATCACAGTTTTGCTTATTTGACTCACGCATGCATTCAAAATAATTATACACTGATAGAACAAACATTACAAAGCTGTATCTTATTGTTACAATGATACATGGACATTATACAGATGTTACAACACAAGGTCTGCCAAATGAGGCAGCATTACACATTGTTTCCTTCGACTATGGTTTTGCAGTTTTACTAGCCGCCGTTTCACGATTCTAGACGGAAAACGCATAGCAACTGGATTGAATTCACTTTGCCCCGGCAGTTTTACAGACTTTACTTTGGTAGTAATGTATTGTTCGCTGTGTCGAGCTTTACTCCATTCCGGTTTTATTCCTCTGCAGTGAAAAGAGTTTCTATGTCAATACCACATGGAGCAAGTTGCAACGAAAACAGCAGCAAAATGGCAGAGTAGAACCATGCTTAACACATGGAGCAGAGTGAACTTTACCAGAGTATAAATTATGACTGTTCATTGATCAAGACCAGGTAGACCTGTTCTTTATAGCATACTTGCTGCCACCTTCCAGCCCTGGACGGTACACTAATGTCCACTTCTCAAATGTGCAATCTATAAAGTTATAGTATCCCCCATGAAGGTTCAGATTCCCTTCCTTCACCCTTTCCTCTATCCAAGGGTATGTTAACAAGTTCAACAGTGAGCTATTAATTGATTCCTGCATCAAACAATTTATTCAATGTCAGGCAACGACGATGGTTCCACTTTAGATAATAGGTAGACCGTAGACATGCTCGAATTTCATGGAACCGTACATTGATCAAACATATGAAACAATAGCCATTTGGCATGCATGTCGAGACGATTTTGACATGTAGAGCTACAAAACCACTGTATCTAATTCCAAAACTTGAATGTGTATGAACTCAACCAAGAAAGTAACCTTGAGTTCATACTGCTTAACATCTTGAGATGACATGGAATAAATAAGGCCATGCAAGAGACTAATCCAATGCACTACTCTGGAAGCAATATTTTCAGACAGTTCCTACTTCTTGCAATCACACATCACACTGATATGAACAAAATCACCTTTTCACAATGTCTGCACTGTGATTCAAAACTCAAATTTCCAGCTGCTGCTTCTGTGCTTAATCTTGCACTCTTCCCAAGTGAGACCCAGTCTCTGATAAAGGTTCTGTTCAATAAAAACAAACCAGGCTTGCATCATGTAAAAGTACAAATACAGGATCTTGAAAGGAGAAATGGGGAGAGAATTGTACCTAGAGCTTCGATCATCTTTCTTACTTTTCATACTCATTAGTGCCTGGATGCCACCACAACGACTATGACCTACCACCAACACATTGGGTACCTGAGCAAAGGAAGACGATTGTTTCAATACTGGATACTTCACTACAAATGATCTGTCATGTGCATGGGAGGAAAGAAAAACGAAAGCCATATCAAAAACGATTCTTGCCTGAAGTGAGTTGACAGCAAACTCTAGTGCTGCAGTAGTCTCCGAAGCTCCATGCTTATATTGCAGCATTATTTACTATTAGAACTTCCACAATAGAAACTGTGTTGCTTGAAAAGTTTAACAAAACATAAAGATATGCTAAATTAGTAATACCTCATATGGTGGCACCAAATTTGCCACATTACGGACAGTGAATGCATCACCAGGCTGAAGCCCTAAAATACTGGTAGGGCAGACCCGGGAGTCAGCACAAGCAACCACCATGAACTGGACACAGGAACATGAAACCAAAAGTAATACAAATAAGGGACAGTACAGTGAAAATTACAAAGATTTGGAATTAACATGACAATGCTATACCTCTGGTGTCTGCTGCTCAGCAAGTTTTTGATAGTTGGTAAAATTTTCCCTGACCACATTACAAATACAGCAACATCAAAAGACAAAGATATTCATCTAACTTATGAAAATGAATTATTCATTGCATAATCGGCTTACACATAGTTTCGTTGCTTGAAGTCCGTGAACCTCTCTTTTAGTTGACTGAATGGATCATATCCTCCATCTGTCTCAACTACAGTATCATGTTGAAAATCTAGAAGTTGTCGGGTCAAGCCAGAATGATCTGTCGAGGCCTTTGTAGTGCATGAGAAATCGCTCCTGCAGATGATATATGCTTTATTATGGTGAGACATAATATACTACGACAGAATGTTCCTCCTTAGATAAATCGAAGATTTAGAGTATGATCGATTTGATACCAAAAGTTGGCATGCCGGCAAGTGATTGGTTGGTTACCAACTTTTCTTGCTGATCTCACAAGAGTTATCAACTTTTGGCAACTTTTGATTTTGCCTACTGTTGACATCAAACCAATCATGCTCTTAATATCAAGTGGGCAAATCATAAAATTCAGTGTTTTCCAGCACCACGTTAAGTTGACAAAAAGTTCATTTCAGGCTTACTGCATTGCTTATATGTTAGCATTTCATTTCGATTTCAGAGACAGCACTACGCAGTTGTGACTTGTGAGCATAATGGATCAACCAGCCGAGAATACTCAACGAAACAAAATGTGTGCCCCAATTCTATGCGTGTTTGAGTGAAAGAGAGATAACAATTTCTACAACCAACAGCCTAAAGGGCTAAACTGGAACTAATCACTAGCATATTGACAATTGGAATCCATGAGTAACTATCCCAATATGTAATTAGAATGCTACAGTACAGTACAGTACAGCCCAGGGCACTAGTGAACTATGCATATCTAATTATCTTAGTGTTTCCCATAGGAAAACAGTGCATCACTACAAATTACAATTTGAATCATGTATCAGTGCGACAGAAAACATTAATCAAAGTTGCATAATTACACTGCTTCCTTCCTTAAAAGAATCGCACATGCCGAGATTTATTATTCCCCAATTTTGGATCTCTTTCGATCTTCCATAACACTGACGAAATAGTATGAAGAATAGAGCCATGCACATTAAACTAGTGACACTGAGAGTTGAGAGGCCAGCTAAATTGACCCGTAAACACACTTGCATGCAAGCCACAGAGCTAGGCACCCAGAAACACAGCAGCTCCACATAAACATACAGACACTGCTCTGAAAACTTCTAATTTGTGCACGCCGTCACCACCCAAACAGACAGCCAAGAGTAGCAAAAACATATCATAGCAGAAATCCAGACCGGCACGGACAATTCTGTACTCTGGTCAGTCGTCTAAAGCAACAAAGCTACAAAGCTCACGCCTCAGATATAGGATAACTAACTCACCGTCCAGATCCTCCCACCCTGACGGCAACGCTGCGCGCCCTCGAATCACCGATCTGCCGCACCCCACAAAAGCCTTGAATCAGCAAAACGGGATCGCAAGGAGCCGCGGAGGCCCCAGAAATGGGCAAGAGGGGGAGTCTCACTCACCGACACGGTGGCGCGGCTCCGGCCGGGGCCGGCGGCGCAGGGGCCCGGCGCGAGGGGGCGGCACGGGGAGGCGGGCCGGAGGAGACTGGGGGCCATGGGGTGTGGACGGGTAGGCGCCGGAAGGGGTCGTGGGGGTCTCGGGCATTTGAGGAGGGGCGGCGATGGCCGAGGCTTTTTACGGGGGCGCCGAGGAGGGCACGACGGCGATGCGACGGAGAAACCGAGGCCCAGGCGGCGCGGAGGCGCGGAATAAATTAGGGTCGTTGGGCCGTTGAGCGGCGGAAGCGTCGATGGTTTTAGATTAGTGGAGGGGGACTCGTAGGAAGGAGTACAGCTGTGCGAGTGTGCTGGGGGCTGACGTCTTGGACTGTTGTCCGTTGGTTTGCTTTGATGGGACGATCCTGGCCGTTGGATTCCGCGGATGTTGGAGTGGGTGGGTGCCGTGTGTGGCTTGGTGGCCTCTTTTGATTCCTGGGCCCACGGCCATGGGCCACCCGGCCATGGCTTATCGAGTTGCTGCCTGCCGACGCATCATGAACAGTGGAACAATGAATAATTGGGCTGCGTCCACTGGAATACTGGATCACTGACTTGTCAACCTACGTGCTAGTACTGTGTTAATGTTGTCTCAAAAAAAAAGTAATGTGTTAATGTTGGTTTGTGCAAAGTTACTGCCTGCTAATGTTGAAAGATAAACATTAACTCGGAGTAGTTAGCACCGTATGATCATTATTTGTCGGCAGAAGGAGCAGAGGGATGCTAGCTCGATCAAGCAGCACGAGAACGTCGAGAAGGGAACGAACGAACTAGGCATTGGGCAGCCGGTAGCCAGACAAGCATGCGATCAATTGCGAATCAGAGAGAAGTCTCCGAACTGAACAATACATGACAACATTTCTTGATGAAGCACAAGCTTAGTTAGCACGCTCACCGGCGAGGTCGACGGCGATCGTCCTCCCACACGGCGGCCCGCTGCTGGTACTCCTCTCTATCCTCGACAGCAGGCGGCCTTTCTTGCCACGGTGCCGGTGCAGGAGAACGAGCCGCCACCGCAGCCGAGGCTGCTGCGCGTGTGGCGGCAGCCAAGCGGCGAGCTGCTGATCGCGAGGACCACGGAAGCATAGAACTTCAGCAGGTTCCTGGCGGAAATGGCCCCCTAGCTGGAGGCCCGGAGCCGCATGGGGGTAGAAAAACCAGCAACGACTGGTGCGATGCGGTTCCGTGCGGTACAGTACGTGCTATGGATGGATGGGCCGAGCAGCGCGGAGCGGACAGGTAGACGAAAGGAACGGGTTTGTTGGGCGCTGGCGGCGTGGACTGGACGTGTGGTGGCCGGAGGCGAGGGAGAAACCATGAACTCTCTTTAAAACTCGTGATGATTGACACGCGCCCTGCAGATAGGAACTCCGAGTCACGTACCAATCAGTCTCCACCTTTGCATACACGGCCGTTCGGACACGCAACTCCGCTTATACGTGAGCGGATTCTCTTCCTGGTCGTGGGTTCAGGAACGCTCCTGCTTTGCCATTGCCTGTGAGGGGATCGGTGCACGGCGGAGGAGCCACTGAACACCCGCCGCCGACGGCAAATCAGAGCATGCACGCACGTACGCTGGCTGGCTGCCTGTGTGTGCCGCCGGTAAGCCCGCGCCCGTATCGGCTGAGCCGGGCTTGCCCTTATCCTCCAGCAAAACGGGGTGGGGGTAACGTGCACACGGTCCCGTACTCCCGTGCTCCGTCCTCACCAGGACAAAATTACTGTTCTAACCTATAAGACTAACTAAATCCCGATTTGACCTTGTTTTAGAAAAAAATTCGTTTCTGACTTTTTTGGTGACGCCAAGGTCCCGGGCGTCTGGGTTACGAAGCAGACGCCAGGGGCCCTGGCGTCTGGCCCCTGGCCCGCACTGCCCGCCTGCACGTTGACCTGCTGACGTGGCAAAGGGGTCAGACGCCGTCTGGCCCTGGTAAGTGGATAACCCCCGCGGGCCGAGCCCACCCACCCATCTCTTCTTCCCCCCTGTGGCGCACGAACAGAGGAGGTTATCTCCTTCGCCCCTCTTCTCCCTCACACCAATCCCCCCCTTGATCTACCTAATCCTCCACCCAAATTTGTGGATCTGAGGCCCCCAAGCTTCTTTGAGGTATTCTCCCCCATTCCCTCCAATTTGTTTTGCTTTTCCCCTTTTTTGTTGGATGCATTATTTCACATTAGGTGATGTTAGATTAGTAGATGGTTTCTTTGTTTTAGGAAATAGTTTGTAGTTGATAGATGATTTGGTAGGTAGTGTAGTTGCTAGATGTTTGTAGTTGTCCACCAATAGACATAGTTTGTGATTTTTTTTTTGAATTATAGATGATGTATGCATATGCTAGTAAATTAGCTATATGTTGAATATATAGATGGCATAATCTTTGTTTGAATCTGAGAAGACAACTTTGGCAAGCAAATATATTTAGAAAAAATATTATATGTGTGAAGTGGTATAACAATATAGTTGAATATATAGATGGCAATTTTTTTTTTTGCAAAAGAGATGATGAAATTTGATTATTGTGTGTGACATGATTTGTTCAATAGAATGGCGGATGATGATTATGAAATTTATTTGATGGTGAAATTTGGTTCCTTAGATGATATGTGTGCATATGTAGAAGAAAGAAATGATGTGGTTATTTTTTAGAAGAATGGTGTTTTCATATGGCATAAACTTGGAGAAGGAAATTGTTTGATATTGTTCATGTATTCATAGATGTTTGTGATTTGTTTTGTAGGATGGCAGATGGTGATGGACCTTGGTATGCCGGATTAATCGATGAGTGGGATAAGAAGCATCGTGCTCGTGCCATTGAGAATGGACAGGTAAGAAGCAAGAGTGGGTCAATTTTCATTGTTTCTCATTTGTGTTCTTGTATTGATTATTAAAACATCACTTTATTTGCAGGTTGTAGTTGCTATGCGCATGAGGGGTCATTCCGCTGATGACTTTGATTACGACCCGCGGTATGAGCCTTACATTCGGAGATTGGGTCTTCTCCCATTCGTGTTGCAGTTTAAGCAACGCGCTCCGCCGGTGAACCACGCGGCGCTGACCGCACTTGTGGATCGTTGGAGGCCGGAGACTCACTCGTTCCACCTTCCATTTAAGGAGATGACGATGACCCTACAGGACATGGCTATGATAAGCGGCCTTCCTATCAACGGACAAGCTGTTACCGGTCGTGTCAGCGTGGGTAATTGGCGAGAACGGACTGCCGATTTAATTGGTGTTCAGCCCGAGGGCCGTCAGGAAGGCAAGGCCGATACCGCGAAAGTGAGGCATTCTTGGCTAAAAATGGTCAGAGGAAACACCAATCCGTGCCTCAGGATGCCAATGACATGGTTGTGCAGCAGTACGCGCGGGCCTATCTTTGGTATGTACTAACCAAGGTAGTCTTCTCCGATGCAACCGGGAACTCAGCCCTCTGGATGTTCTTGGAGCTACTCAATAACTGGGATACCCAGTATAGTTGGGGTTCGGCCGCACTAGCATATTTGTATCGTCAGGTAAGAGATATTTGCAACCATTTATCTTGCATTTGCCATGCGCCTCCATATCTAACATGTTTGTTTGATTGCAGCTTGACTTGGCGCGTCGGAGAAAGGGAGATACATCCTTATTGTCTGGGTTTGTTTGGAGCCTATCCGTGTGGATGTGGGAGCGGATCCCGGTTGGGCGGCCCGATTTCAAGAACCCCCTCATGGCAAACCCACGGGGTAATCATGACGGGGTGCATGATGATGATCCATATCGGCGCCCTACGCTTGCTTACTATTGGGAACAAGTGACAGTCTACACAGAAAGCTCGCATGTGCGGTACAAGTGCTATATGAACGAGATGGACACCTTGACTGCTGAGCAGGTTTTGAGAAGTTCGATGAGATAAAATTTAGTCAAGAATAAAACTTATGTAGCTAACAATGTATCTCTTTGTTTTGCAGGTATATTGGTTGCCTTATGTGGAAGATCGTGACTTTGATCTTAATGAGATGTGCACGCGTGATAGCCATCTTTGGCGGGCGAGGTGCTCGATGATATGCTTCTTCGTAGTCGAGTGGCACTTTGTAGACCGTGTGGCAAGACAATTTGGAAGAAGACAAGGTATTCCAATTGAGGAGAGCAAGGAGGAAATGAGTACGTAGTAGAGCATTGAATAAGTCAATGTTTGCTAATGCTTTGTCCCGTGCATCATTTCTAGGTTCGATCGAAGGAACAATCAGGATATATCGGATTGGGCAAACAAAAACCGTGCATGGATAGAAATTTGGAATCAAAGAGACACGCTAGTGCAATCAGAGAATAGACCTCACAATCAGTTAGCATATCAGAAGTATCAAGTGTGGTATGCGGATCGTTACCGGTTAAAGCTGAAGCCAGGTTGGACACACGACGAGTGGTCGGAGTTGGTGTCTGAAGACCCGGAGACTGCACAAGGTTATAATACCTTCAACACGGCTGTGAGAGACACCAGAGGGGCTCATGTTGACTACGCACCGATGCATGACGAAATGGTAGCCTGTTTGACCTATTCTAACATATTGCATCATGTTGTCTTCTTTCAAATACATAAGTTTGGTGTGTTCATGAATTGCAGGGCCGAGAGTTGCTTCTGTGCGTCAACGATGCCAATGTTGCACTGAGTCATCCACTTGGTGGTGGATTATCTGAGAGAACTCTTAGGAGCACGATGGAGGTGTGACAAATATATTAGAAAAGTTTCTTTTCGTGGATTATTTATTTGCATCTCATATCATAGCATATTTTGTGTTGTTGCAGAAGTTCAAGAAGCGGTTCCATAAGATGGCAGTAATGCTTTCTTGCCATGGTGCTAAGTCCAGTGACGTGTACGCACCTGGTACCCGCACCGCCAGAGCTCATAGACGGCGTTTACTCCAGAACGATGATGACATGGAGGAGAAGGCAGCACATCAAGAGGAGCCAATGCATCAAGAGGAGCCAATGCATCAAGAGGAGCCAACACATCATGAGGAGCATGAGTATGATGCAACACAGCAAGAGGATCATGAGTATGATGTTGATGCTCCACAACCATCACAACCGACACAAGGCAATGCTCACTCTAGGAAAGGCAAAGGCATTGCTAAGACACCAGGCAAGAAAGGTAGAAAGAAGACGTGGAACACACAATTCCATAGTCTGGAGTATCCTCATAAGCTTATCCCACCAGGAATGCAAAGATATAAGGCCAACATTGAGGCGGAGGAGGAAGCATACAACGAGGAGGAAGAGGCGGCTAGTGAAGAGGAGCCTACACTTGCAACTATCGTGAAGAGAGGAAGGAGGAAGTGAGCTTCTTGTTTCGAAGTGCATGAACTAGGTGGCGTTTGTATTCATGAACTTGGTGTCGTGCTAAAAACTTTGTATGCGAGTTTGGTTTGTTTCTTTTTAGGTTGTCTTGAATTTGGTGTGTTATGTATGCACTTGTTGCGTTATGTATGCATGAATTTGTCGTGATCTGTGGACTTGTTGTCGTTTGTATGCAAGAATTTGTTGTGGTGAAAATTCTGTGAAATGTTCATATATGTGCTATCTTCTGTGTTGTATGAACCTGTCATATGAATATATATGTGCTATCTTCTTGTGTCAAACAGCAATTTGCAAATAATGTATAGGGGCCCAGACGTCAGGGTCCTTGGCGTCTGGTGTCAAGTCAGGGGACCAGACGCCAGGGACCCTGGCGTCTGGGTGCGCACATTTGCAAACCAGAAAAAAACTCTCTGGATAGGGACCCAGACGCCAGGGACCCTGGCGTCTGGGTGCGCACATTTGCAAACCAGAAAAAAGCTCTCTGGATAGGGACCCAGACGCCAGGGACCCTGGCGTCTGGGTGCGCACATTTGCAAACCAGAAAAAAGCTCTCTGGATAGGGACCCTGGCGTCTGGACCCTTTGCCACGTCAGCAGGTCAACGGGCAGGCGGGCAGTGCGGGCCAGGGGCCAGACGCCAGGGCCCCTGGCGTCTGCTTCGTAACCCAGACGCCAGGGACCTTGGCATCACCAAAAAAGGTCAGAAACGATTTTTTTTCGAAACGAGGTCAAAACGGGATTTAGTTAGCCATATGGGTCAGAACGGTAATTTTGTCCTCCCCACCAACGACGTGCGCCCGGCCCCGTGCGTCTCTGTCTGCGTTTCACACGGTGGTCGGCGACCAACAGCGCGGCCACGGCTCTGCGACCGAGAGCTGGCCACGTGACGAGACGCGCTAGTGCTCTCCGAGATGCTTGGTGGGGGAAACGCTGTCTGGTGCGCCATGGGGTCTTTGGATTTGGATCCAGCCGAGGCGGCCAGATTGGTGAGCTGTCCGGGTATGGTTGGTGCGCTCGCCAGGAAAATGGGAGATGCCCGTAGACGGAACAAGTGTACAAGGATGCGGTCGACTGAAGTACGATCTGGAGTCATCGTCGGCTCCAGATACAAGTGGCGCAACTTGTTTGGCGCCCTAAAATTTCATTTAATTTTCATTTTTTTAGGGCGACTAGACATTTTTAGAGCATCTCCAACAAACGCCCAAAAACTGCTCCGCGCGCTAAAACCCGTCCTTTTTGGGCGTCGGAGACGCTCGAGCAGATGCTGCAAAATAGTGCGCGCGCAAAAAAAATTAAACCACGCGCTTAAAGGCGCTATCGCACGTTGCAAATGTTGGGCGCCGGATCGCGCACGCTTCATAATTTGCACCACGTGTTTTTTCGGGCGCGCGTATTTGGGCATGTGGGAAACCAATGTTGGTCGCGGCGTGCTAAAAGTGCTACAGTGGCGCTGTAAAACTATTTAGCGCTCAATATCTATATGCCTCTGTTGGAGATGCTCTTATTAGAATGGTTTGGTGCCCTAGATGAGCATGGCTGTTACTAGGGCAGCTCCAACAGTGAGCACCAAATCGCCTCTAAATGTCCGGATTGCATGGCCTAGACATTTTTTTCCCTTTAGTGTCGTGCATCTAATGCTCGCGAGCAAATTCGGACGTTGAAATTCCTATAAACCCAAACCAAACCTGGGGAAGTCCAGATACTCGGCCAGACCAATTGTAAGTAGAACTACATGTCCTCACAACCCATGTGATGTGATTTTTCTTTTAGGTTCACCACCTTGCTGTCCGGATTTGATGCTTATTCGCTGCATATGATTGGATGATAAACTTCTCTACTAGTGTTCGTCTGTTGGAAATATGCCCTAGAGGCAATAATAAAAGGATTATTATTATATTTCCTTGTTCATGATAATTGTCTATTGTTCATGCTATAATTGTGTTATCCGGAAATCGTAATACATGAGTAAATACATAGACCACAACATGTCCCTAGTGAGCCTCTAGTTGACTAGCTCGTTGATCAACAGATAGTCATGGTTTCCTGACTATGGGCATTAGATGTCATTGATAACGAGATCGCATCATTAGGAGAATGATGTGATGGACAAGACCCAATCCTAAGCCTAGCACAAGATCGTGTAGTTCGTTTGCTAAAGCTTTTCCAATGTTAAGTATCATTTCCTTAGACCATGAGATCGTGTAACTCCCGGATGCCGTAGGAGTTCTTTGGGTGTGCCAAACGTCACAACGTAACTGGGTGACTATAAAGGTATACTACAGGCATCCCCGAAAGTATCTGTTGGGTTGACACGGATCAAGACTGTGATTTGTCACTCCGTATGACGGAGAGGTATCTCTGGGCCCACTCGGTAATGCATCATCATAATGAGCTCAATGTGACCAAGTGATTGGTCACGGGATCATGCATTACAGTACGAGTAAACTGACTTACCGGTAACGAGATTGAACGAGGTATTGGGATACCACGATCGAATCTTGGGCTAGTAACGTATCGATTGACAAAGGGAATTATGTACAGGATTACTTGAATCCTCGACATCGTGGTTCATCCAATGAAATCATCGAGGAGCATATGGGAACCAACATGGGTATCCAGATCCCGCTATTGATTATTGACCGGAGAGTCGTCTCGGTCATGTCTGCGTGTCTCCCGAACCCGTAGGGTCTACACACTTAAGGCCATCGGGAAGGTTGCGGGGTTAATCGATATTGTACCGGGACCACCGTAAGGGTCCCGGGGGTCCACCGGGTAGGGCCACCTATCCCGGAGGGCCCCATGGGCTGAAGTGGGAAGGGAACCAGCCCCTGGTGGGCTGGTGCGCCCCCCTTGGGCCTCCCCCTGCGCCTAGGGTTGGAAACCCTAGGGGTGGGGGCGCCCACTTGACTTGGGGGGCAAGTCGCCCCCTTGGCCGCCCCCCCCCCTTGAGATGCATCTCTAGGGGGCCGGCGCCCCCCTGGACCCCTATATAAAGAGGGGGGAGGGAGGGCAGCCGCACCTAAGCCCTGGCGCCTCCCTCTCCCTCCCGTAACACCTCTCCCTCTCACTGAGCTTGGCGAAGCCCTGCCGAGACCCCTGCTGCATCCACCACCACGCCGTTGTGCTGCTGGATCTCCATCAACCTCTCCTTCCCCTTGCTGGATCAAGAAGGAGGAGACGTCTTCCCCAACCGTACGTGTGTTGAATGCGGAGGTGCTGTCCGTTCGGCACTTGGTCATCGGTGATTTGGATCACGGCGAGTACGACTCCATCATCCCCGTTCTCTTGAACGCTTCCGCTCGCGATCTACAAGGGTATGTAGATGCACTCCTATCCCTCTCGTTGCTAGAGAACTCCATAGATTGATCTTGGTGATGCGTAGAAAATTTTAATTTCTGCTACGTTCCCCAACAGTGGCATCATGAGCTAGATCTATTCGTAGTAACTATGCACGAGTAGAATACAAAGCAGTTGTGGGCGTCGATATTGTCAATTATCTTGCCGTTACTAGTCTTATCTTGATTCGGCGGCATTGTGGGATGAAGCGGCCCGGACCGACCTTACACGTACGCTTACGTGAGACAGGTTCCACTGTCTGACATGCACTAGTTGCATAAGGTGGCTAGCGGGTGTCTGTCTCTCCCACTTTAGTCGGATCGGATTCGATGAAAAGGGTCCTTATGAAGGGTAAATAGAAATTGGCATATCACGTTGTGGTTTTGACGCAGGTAAGAAACGTTCTTGCTAGAACCCTAATGCAGCCACGTAAAAACTTGCAACAACAATTAGAGAACGTCTAACTTGTTTTTGCAGCATGTGCCGTGTGATGTGATATGGCCACAAGATGTGATGAATGATATATGCGATGTACGAGATTGATCATGTTCTTGTAATAGGAATCACGACTTGCATGTAGATGAGTATGACAACCGGCAGGAGCCATAGGAGTTGTCTTTATTTATTATATGACCTGCGGTCATTGAATAACGCCATGTAATTACTTTACTTCTTTGCTAAACCATTAGTCATAGTAGTAGAAGTAATAGTTGGCGAACAACTTCATGGAGACACGATGATGGAGATCATGATGATGGAGATCATGGTGTCATGCCGGTGACGAAGATGATCATGGCGCCTCGAAGATGGAGATCAAAGGAGCAATATGATATTGGCCATATCATGTCACTATTTGATTGCATGTGATGTTTATCATGTTTATGCTTCTTATTTGCTTAGAACGACGGTAGTAAATAAGATGATCCCTCACAATAATTTCAAGAAAGTATTCCCCCTAACTGTGCGCCGTTGCGAAAGTTCGTTGTTCCGAAGCACCACGTGATGATCGGGTGTGATAGGTTCTAACGTTCACATACAACGGGTGTAAGCCAGATTTACACATGCAAAACACTTAGGTTGACTTGACGAGCCTAGCATGTACAGACATGACCTCGAAACACAGGAGACCGAAAGGTCGAACATGAGTCGTATGGAAGATACGATCAACATGGAGATGTTCACTGATGATGACTAGTCCGTCTCACGTGATGACCGGACACGACCTAGTTGACTCAGATCATGTATCACTTAGATGACGAGAGGGATGTCTAATCTGAGTGGGAGTTCATTAAATAATTTGATTAGATGAACTTAATTATCATGAACTTAGTCTAAATAATCTTTGCAATATGTCTTGTAGATCAAATGGCCCACGCTAATGTCAACCTCAACTTCAACGCGTTCCTAGAGAAAACCAAGCTGAAAGATGATGGCAGCAACTATACGGACTGGGTCCAGAACCTGAGGATCATCCTCATAGCTGCCAGGAAACAATATGTCCTAGAAGCACCGCTAGGTGAAGCACCCATCCCAGAGAACCAAGACGTTATGAACGCTTGGCAGCAGCGTGCTGCTGATTACTCCCTCATTCAGTGCGGCATGCTTTACAGCTTAGAACCGGGGCTCCAAAAGCGTTTTGAGCAACACGGAGCATATGAGATGTTCGAAGAGCTGAAAATGGTTTTCCAAGCTCATGCCCGGGTTGAGAGATATGATGTCTCCGACAAGTTCTACAGTTGTAAGATGGAGGAAAATAGTTATGTCAGTGAGCACATACTCAAAATGTCTGGGTTGCACAACCGCTTGACTCAGCTGGGAGTTAATCTCCCGGATGATGCGGTCGTTGAAAGAATCCTTCAGTCGCTCCCACCAAGCTACAAGAGCTTTGTGATGAACTTCAATATGCAGGGGATGGAAAAGACCATTCCTGAGGTATATTCAATGCTGAAATCAGCGGAGGTGGAGATTAAAAAGGAACATCAAGTGTTGATGGTGAATAAAACCACTAAGTTCAAGAAAGGCAAGGGTAAGAAGAAGGACGGCAAGGGAGTTGCCGCGCCCGGCAAGGGAGTTGCCGGGAAGAAGCCAAAGAATGGACCCAAGTCTGAAACTGAGTGCTTTTATTGAAAGGGAAAGGGACACTAGAAGCGGAACTGCCCCAAATACTTAGCAGACAAGAAGGCCGGCAACACTAAAGGTATATGTGATATACATGTAATTGATGTGTACATTACCAGTACTCGTAGTAGCTCCTGGGTATTTGATACCGGTGCGGTTGCTCATATTTGTAACTCAAAACAGGAGCTGCAGAATAAACGGAGACTAGCGAAGGACGAGGTGACGATGCGCGTCGGGAATGGTTCCAAGGTCGATGTGATCGCCGTCGGCACGCTACCTCTACATTTACCTACGGGATTAGTTTTAAACCTCAATAATTGTTATTTAGTGCCAGCTTTGAGCATGAACATTGTATCTGGATCTCGTTTAATGCGAGATGACTACTCATTTAAATCTGAGAATAATGGTTGTTCTATTTATATGAGAGATATGTTTTATGGTCATGCCCCCTGGTGAATGATTTATTCTTAATGAATCTCGAACGTAATGTTACACATATTCATAGTGTGAATACCAAAAGATGTAAGGTTGATAATGATAGTCCCACATACTTGTGGCATTGCCGCCTTGGTCACATAGGTGTCAAACGCATGAAGAAGCTCCATACAGATGGACTTTTGGAGTCTCTTGATTTCGAATCATTTGACACGTGCGAACCATGCCTCATGGGGAAGATGACCAAGACTCTGTTCTCCGGAACAATGGAGCGAGCAACCAACTTATTGGAAATCATATATACTGATGTGTGCGGTCCAATGAGTGTTGAGGCTCGCGGTGGCTATCGTTATGTTCTCACTCTTACTGATGACTTGAGCAGATATGGGTATGTCTACTTAATGAAACACAAGTCTGAGACCTTTGAATAGTTCAAGGAATTTCAGAGTGAGGTTGAGAATCAACATGACAGAAAAATCAAGTTCTTACGATCAGGTCGTGGGGGAGAATACTTAAGTCATGAATTTGGTACGCACTTAAGGAAATGTGGAATCGTTTCACAACTCACGCCGCCTGGAACACCTCAGCGTAACGGTGTGTCCGAACGTCGTAATCGCACTCTATTGGATATGGTGCGATCTATGATGTCACTCACTGATTTACCGCTATCATTTTGGGGATACGCTCTAGATACAGCTACATTCACTTTAAATAGGGCACCGTCTAAATCCGTTGAGATGACACCGTATGAATTATGGTTTGGGAAGAAACCTAAGCAGTCGTTTCTAAAAGTTTGGGGATGCGATGCTTATGTCAAGAAACTTCAACCTGAAAAGCTCGAACCCAAGTCGGAAAAATGCGTCTTCATAGGATACCCTAAGGAAACCATTGGGTATACCTTCTACCTCAGATCCGAAGGCAAGATCTTTGTTGCCAAGAACGGGTCCTTTCTAGAGAAAGAGTTTCTCTCGAAAGAAGTAAGTGGGAGGAAAGTGGAACTTGATGTAGTATTACCTCTTGAACCGGAGAGTAGCGCAGCTCAAGAAAATGTTTCTGTGGTGCCTCCACCTATTAGAGAGGAGGTTGATGATGATGATCATGAAACTTCAGATCAAGTTGCCACTGAACTTCGTAGGTCCACAAGGACACGTTCCGCACCAGAGTGGTACGGCAACCCTGTCCTGGAAATCATATTGACAACGGTGAACCTTCGAACTATGAAGAAGCAATGGCGGGCCCAGATTCCAACAAATGGCTTGAAGCCATGCAATCCGAGAATGGATCCATGTATGAAAACAAAGTATGGACTTTGACAGACTTGCCCGATGATCGGCGAGCGATAGAGAATAAATGGATCTTTAAGAAGAAGACGGGCGCGGATGGTAATGTTACCATCTATAAGGCTCGACTTGTCGCTAAGTGTTATCGACAAGTTCAAGGGGTTGACTACGATGAGACCTTCTCACCGTAGCGAAGCTGAAGTCCGTCCGAATCTTGTTAGCAATTGCCGCATACTATGATTATGAGATATGGCAAATGGACGTCAAAACGGCATTCCTCAACGGCTTTCTTAAGGAAGAATTGTATATGATGCAGCCGGAAGGTTTTGTCGATCCTCAGAATGCTAACAAGGTATGCAAGCTCCAATGCTCCATTTATGGGCTGGTGCAAGCATCTCGGAGTTGGAACATTCGCTTTGATGAAATGATCAAAGCGTTTGGGTTTATGCAGACTTATGGAGAAGCCTGCGTTTACAAGAAAGTGAGTGGGAGCTCTGTAGCATTTCTCATATTATATGTGGATGACATACTTTTGATGGGAAATGATATAGAACTTTTGGACAGCATTAAGGCCTATTTGAATAAGTGTTTTTCAATGAAGGACCTTGGAGAAGCTGCTTATATATTAGGCATCAAGATCTATAGAGATAGATCAAGCCGCCTCATAGGTCTTTCACAGAGCACATACCTTGAAAAGATATTGAAGAATTTCAATATGGATCAGTCTAAGAAGGGGTTCTTGCCTGTGTTGCAAGGTGTGAAATTGAGCTCAGCTCAATGTCCGACCACGGCAGAAGATAGAGAAAAGATGAGTGTCGTCCCCTATACCTCAGCCATAGGGTCTATCATGTACGCCATGCTATGGACCAGACCTGATGTAAACCTTGTCGTAAGTTTGGTAGGAAGGTACCAAAGTAATCCCAGCATGGAACACTGGACAACGGTCTAGAATATCCTGAAGTACCTGAAAAGGACTAAGGACATGTTTCTCGTATATGGAGGTGACGAAGAGCTCGTCATAAAAGGTTACGTCAACGCTAGCTTCGACACAGATCTGGATGACTCCAAGTCACAAACCGGATACGTGTTTATTTTGAATGGTGGGGCACTAAGCTGGTGCAGTTGCAAGCAAAGCGTCGTGGCGGGATCTACATGTGAAGCGGAGTACATGGCAGCCTCGGAGGCAGCGCATGAAGCAATATGGATGAAGGAGTTCATCACTGACCTAGGAGTCATACCCAATGCGTTGGGGCCAATCGCTCTCTTCTATGACAACACTGGAGCTATTGCACTTGCCAAGGAGCCCAGGTTTCACAAGAAGACCAGGCGCATCAAGCGTCGCTTGAACTCCATTCATGAAAATGTTCAAGATGGAGACACAAATATTTGTAAAGTGCACATGGATCTGAATGTCGCAGATCCGTTGACTAAACCTCTTCCGCGAGCAAAACATGATCAACACCAGAACTCTATGGGTGTTCGATTCATCACAATGTAACTAGATTATTGATTCTAGTGCAAGTGGGAGACTGTTGGAAATATGCCCTAGAGGCAATAATAAAAGGATTATTATTATATTTCCTTGTTCATGATAATTGTCTATTGTTCATGCTATAATTGTGTTATCCGAAAATCGTAATACATGTGTGAATACATAGACCACAATATGTCCCTAGTGAGCCTCTAGTTGACTAGCTCGTTGATCAACAGATAGTCATGGTTTCCTGACTATGGGCATTAGATGTCATTGATAACGAGATCGCATCATTAGGAGAATGATGTGATGGACAAGACCCAATCCTAAGCCTAGCACAAGATCGTGCAGTTCGTTTGCTAAAGCTTTTCCAATGTGAAGTATCATTTCCATAGACCATGAGATCGTGTAACTCCCGGATGCCGTAGGAGTGCTTTGGGTGTGCCAAACGTCACAACGTAACTGGGTGACTATAAAGGTATACTACAAGCATCCCCGAAAGCATCTGTTGGGTTGACACGGATCAAGACTGGGATTTGTCACTCCGTATGACGGAGAGGTATCTCTGGGCCCACTCGGTAATGCATCATCATAATGGGCTCAATCTGACCAAGTGGTTGGTCACAGGATCATGCATTACAGTATGAGTAAACTGACTTACCGGTAACGAGATTGAACGAGGTATTGGGATACTGACGATCGAATCTTGGGCTAGTAACGTACCGATTGACAAAGGGAATTATGTACGGGATTACTTGAATCCTCGACATCGTGGTTCATCCAATGAAATCATCGAGGAGCATGTGGGAACCAACATGGGTATCCAGATCCCACTGTTGATTACTGGCCGGAGAGTCGTCTCGGTCATGTCTGCGTGTCTCCCGAACCCGTAGGGTCTACACACTTAAGGTTCGGTGACGCTAGGGTTGTAGAGATATTAGTATGCAGCAACCCGAAAATTGTACGGAGTCCCGGATGAGATCCCGGACGTCACGAGGAGTTCCGGAATGGTCCGGAGGTAAAGATTTATGTATAGAAAGTCCAGTTTCGGCCATCAGGAAGGTTGCGGGGTTAATCGGTATTGTACCGGGACCACCGTGAGGTTCCCGGGGGTCCACCGGGTGTGGCCACCTATCCCGGAGGGCCCCATGGGCTGAAGTGGGAAGGGAACCAGCCCCTGGTGGGCTGGTGCCCCCCCCTCGGGCCTCCCCCTGCGCCTAGGGTTGGAAACCCTAGGGGTGGGGGGCGCCCCACCTGACTTGGGGGGCAAGTCCCCCCCTTGGCCACCGCCCCCCTTGAGATGCATCTCTAGGGGGCCGGCGCCCCCTGGACCCCTATATAAAGAGAGCGGGGGAGGGCAGCCGCACCTAAGCCCTGGCGCCTCCCTCTCCCTCCCGTAACACCTCTCCCTCTCGCTGAGCTTGGCGAAGCCCTGCCGAGACCCCTGCTGCATCCACCACCACACCGTCGTGCTGCTGGATCTCCATCAACCTCTCCTTCCCCTTGCTGAATCAAGAAGGAGGAGACGTCTTCCCCAACCGTACGTGCGTTGAACGCGGAGGTGATGTCCGTTCGGCACTTGGTCATCGGTGATTTGGATCACGGCGAGTACGACTCCATCATCCCCGTTCTCTTGAACGCTTCCGCTCGTGATCTACAAGGGTATGTAGATGCACTCCTATCCCTCTCGTTGCTAGAGAACTCCATAGATTGATCTTGGTGATGCGTAGAAAATTTTAATTTCTGCTACGTTCCCCAACATCGCCGACACATCCGAATGTGTCCACGGACATTTGAGGTGTCCAGCAACTTGAAGTTGCCCTTAGTAGAATGCTTAAAGTTTCCACGGTTCTCTTCATGTCCCAAAAGTCAAACATATGCATGTTTGACCAAGACTTTAGAAAAAAATCTACAATACCTAATTTATGTAATTTTGTATTGTAGATGACGGTATTTTATTCTATCATTTTGGTCAAAGATACACAATTTTGACTTGCATGAAAACCAACACACCTTATATTCTAGCACGGAGGGAGTATACTATTGTAAACTGCAATTGGTTCTAACATAATAGTATATTTTTTTAAATTGTATAAATTCATGGGTTTATTATAGACATGAATTTCTTTTGCGGCATATAAGAATTTATTTTAAAATAAGTAGACTCGTTTTTTTAACTGACTAACATTTATTACATATTCTTTAGTGACACATTCATGATTTTCACGCAATTTTTAACCATGTATTAAAGAAATGTTAATGTTGTATTTAAAAAATGTTAATCAAGCATTTGGAAAATGTTAAATTTGCATAAAAATGTTGGCCATGTTTAAAAAATGTTGATCTTGTATTTGAATTTTTTTATACTTTTATTAGGCAAATGTATACCATATATGACAAAAAGTTATGGAAAATCATTGAAAACAGTGAGAAAACAAAATAGGCTAAAAACAAAAAAAGAAACAAACAAAACCAATAAAAGGCAGTGAAAACCGAAGAATCGGAAGACAGAAACACCTCAGAAACAAAGCAAAATGGAAATCTGAAGAAAGCTGTGGAAATCCATGAGGATACAAAGACAAACCAAGGTAAATAGAAATGAAAACAAGAATAACCAGAGAAACCGGAAACAAAGAAACAGGAAAATGATAAAGAAATAGAAATATGAAGAAAAAACTCAGTGAAAACTGATGAAATAAATGAAAAAATTGACGAGAAACAAAGAAAATAAAACTAATGAAAACCCTAAAGAAGCAAAGAAAACCGGTAAGAATCGTATAAAAATGAAAAAATAAACAGTGAAAAAACATAGAGAAAACAAGTAAAAGTAAAAAGAAAAAATCGGTCGAAACCATTGCAGGAGCAAGCGAGTAGCAACAAATCGCTCAATCCGAGCAAGCGCGGGAGGAGTAGAAAATGGGCCGGCATGATTTGTACTCAAGAGCGAAATCCCTTCATGCGAGATCAGCTATCTTCTCGCTATACGTGAGACATAGCTCTCGCGAACAATGGGGGGCTGGTGATTGAAGCATGGATTGTTGGCTGGAGTAATGTGTAGAATTATCAGGTATCGCCAGTTCATGGGCGCGTCTATGTCTTACATCATGCGAGATGGTAAACTGCATTGCCTACAGAGAACCAATAGTGGGCCGACCCAGTAACCGCATAAGCGTGTTTTTCCTTTATTAATTTTATGTATATTTTAAAATGTTAAACACCTATATTATGAAAACATAATGTTGCTAGTTTTAAAAAGTGTTCATCGCACATTTAAAAAATGTGAATGTAGTGTTAAAAATGTTTGTACCATTCATGTATGTCATATTCAAAAAAAGTGCATGCGTTTCAAACAAATGTATGTGACTAAATGTTATACAATGAAAAAAATGTGCGTGTTATTAAAAAATGTATGTTACATTTATAAAATGTTCACGTGGTTAAAAAAATTGTTTGGATAGTTTAAAAAGTTGTTGCCTATCATACAAAAATATATTTTAATGTGCATGAAGAAACTCCATGCTGATGGGATTTTGGAATCACTTGATACTTCCGAACCATGCCTTATGGGCAGATGACTAAGACTCCGTTCTCCGGAACAATGGAGCGAGCAACTAACTTGTTGAAAATAATACATACCGATGTAAGCGGTCCAATGAGTGTTGAGGCTCACGGTGGGTATCATTATTTTCTGACTTTCACAGATGATTTGAGCAGATATGTGTATATCTACTTGATGAAACATAAGTCTGACACATTTGAAAAGTTCAAAGAATTTCAGAGTGAAGTAGATAATCATTGTAACAAGAAAATAAAGTTTCTACGATCTGATCGTAGAGACAAATATTTGAGTTACGAGTTTGGCCTTCAATTAAAACAATGTGGAACAGTTTCACAAACTCATGCCACCTGGAACACCACATCATAATGGTGTGTTCGAACGTCATAACCTTACTTTATTGGATATAGTGCAATCTATGATATTTCTTACCGATTTACCACTATCGTTTTGGGGTTATGCATTAGAGACAGCTGCATTCACGTTAAAATGGACACCATCTAAATCTGTTGAGACGACACCATATGAATTGTGGTTTGGCAAAAACCAAAGTTGTCGTTTCTTGAAGTTTGGGGTTGCAATGCTTATGTGAAAAAGTTTCATCCTAATAAGCTCAAACCCAAATCAGAGAAATGTGCCTTCATAGGATAACCAAAGGAGATAGTTGGGTACACCTTCTATCACAGATCCGAAGGCAAGACATTCGTTGCTAAGAATGGATCCTTTCTAGAGAAGGGTTTTCTCTCGAAAGAAGTGAGTGGGAGGAAAGTAGACTTGATGTGGTAACTGTACATGCCCCCTTATTGGAAAGTAGTTCATCACAGAAATCTGTTCCCGTGACTCCTACACCAATTAGTGAGGAACCTAATGATGATGATCATGTAACTTCAGGTCAAGTTACTACTAAACCTCGTAGGTCAACCAGAGTAAGATCTGCACTAGAGTGGTACGGTAATCTTGTTCTGGAGGTCATGTTACTTGACCTTGACGAATCTACGAACTATGAGGAAGCGATGATGAGCCCAGATTCCGCGAAATGGCTTGAGGCCATGAAATCTGAGATGGGATCCATGTATGAGAACAAAGTATGGACTTTGATTGACTTGCCCGATGATTGGTGAGCCATTGAGAATAAATGGATCTTCAGGAGGAAGACGGACGCTGATAGTAGTGTTACTATCTACAAAGCTAGACTTGTCGAAAAAAAGGTTTTGACAAAGTTCAAGAAGTTGACTACGATGAGACCTTCTCACTCGTACCGATGCTTAAGTCTGACCGAATGATGTTAGCAAATTACCACATTTTATGAAATCTAGCAAATGGATGTAAAGACTGCATTCCTGAATGGATTTCTGAAAGAAGAGTTGTATATGATGTAACCTGAAGGTTTTATCGATCCAAAGGATGCTAACAAAGTGTGCAAGCTCCAGCGATCCATCTATGGACTGGTGCAAGCATCTCGGAGTTGGAATATACGCTTTGATGAGTTGATCAAAGCATATAGTTTTATATAGACTTGCGGTGAAGGCTGTATTTACAAGAAAGTGAGTGGGAGCACTACAACATTTCTGATAAGTATATGTGAATGACATATTGTTGATCAGAAATAATGTAGAATTTTCTGGAAAGCATAAAGGAGTATTTGAAAGGAGTTTTTTCAAAGAAAGACCTCGATGAAGCTGCTTACATATTGAGCATCAAGATGTATAGAGATAGATCAAGACGCTTGATAAGTTTTTTCAATGAGTACATACCTTGACAAGATTTTAAAGTAGTTCAAAATGGAACAGTCAAAGAAAGAGTTTTTGCCTGTGTTACAAGGTGTGAAATTGAGTAAGACTCAAAGCCTGACCACGGCAGAAGATAGAAAGAGAATAAAAGTCATTCCCTATGCCTCAGCCATAGGTTCTATAAAGTATGCCATGTTGTGTACCAGATCTATTGTATACCCTACACTGAGTTTAGCAAGGGAGTACAATAGTGATCTAGGAGTAGATCACTGGACAACGGTCAAAATTATCCTTAGTGGAATAAGGATATGTTTCTCGATTATGGAGGTGACAAAAGGTTCGTCGTAAAGGGTTACGTCGATGCAAGTTTTGACACTGATCCAGATGACTCTAAATCTCAATCTTGATACATATTGAAAGTGGGAGCAATTAGGTAGAATAGTTCCGTGTAGAGCATTGTTGACATAGAAATTTGCAAAATACATACGGATTTGAATGTGGCAGACCCGTTGACTAAACTTCTCTCACAAGCAAAACATGATCACACCTTAGTACTCTTTGGGTGTTAATCACATAGCGATGTGAACTAGATTATTGACTCTAGTAAACCCTTTGGGTGTTGGTCACATGACGATGTCAACTATGGGTGTTAATCACATGGTGATGTGAACTATTGGTGTTAAATCACATGGCGATATGAAGTAGATTATTGACTCTAGTGCAAGTGGGAGACTGAAGGAAATATGCTCTAAAGGCAATAATAAAGTTATTATTTATTTCCTTATTTTATGATAAGTGTTTATTGTTCATGCTAGAATTGTATTAACCGAAAACTTGATACATGTGTGAATACATAGACAAACATAGTGTCACTAGTATGCCTCTACTTGACTAGCTCATTGATCAAAGATGGTTGAGTTCCTAGCCATAGACATGAGTTGTTATTTGATTAACGGGATCACATCATTAGAGAATGATGTGATTGACTTGACCCATTCCGTTAGCTTAGCACTTGATCGTTTAGTATGTTGCTATTGCTTTCTTCATGACTTATACATGTTCCTATGACTATGGGATTATGCAACCCCCGTTTACCGAAGGAACACTTTGTGTGCTATCAAACGTCACAACGTAACTGGGTGATTATAAAGGTGCTCTACAGGTGTCTCCGAAGGTACTTGTTGAGTTGGCGTATTTCGAGATTCAGATTTGTCACTCCGATTATCGGAGAAGTATCTCTGGGCCCTCTCGGTAATGCACATCACTATAAGCCTTGCAAGCAATGCAACTAATGAGTTAGTTGCGGGATGATGTATTACGGAACGAGTAAAGAGACTTGCTGGTAACGAGATTGAACTAGGTATTGAGATACCGATGATCGAATCTCGGGCAAATAACATACCGATGACAAAGGGAACAACGTATGTCGTTATGCGGTTTGACCGATAAAGATCTTCGTAGAATATGTGAGAGCCAATATGAGCATCCAGGTTCCGCTATTGGTTATTGACCAGAAACGTGTCTCGGTCATGTCTACATAGTTCTCGGACCCGTAGGGTCCGCATGCTTAACGTTCGGTGACGATCGGTATTATGAGTTTATGTGTTTTGATGTACCGAAGGTAGTTCGGAGTCCCGGATGAGATCACGGACATGACGAGGAGTCTCGAAATGGTCGAGACGTAAAGATCGATATATTGGACAACTATATTTGGACATCGGAAAGGTTCCGAGTGATTCAGGTATTTTTCGGAGTACCGGAGAGTTACGAGAATTCGCCGAGGAGTATATGAGCCTTATTGGGCTTTAGGGGAAAGAGAGAGGGGAG
The DNA here is from genome assembly GCA_032464435.1 of Aegilops umbellulata. Classification (NCBI taxonomy): domain Eukaryota; kingdom Viridiplantae; phylum Streptophyta; class Magnoliopsida; order Poales; family Poaceae; genus Aegilops; species Aegilops umbellulata. The sequence goes on from CP136058.1 coordinate 408,713,427, forward strand.
GCTGCGCCCCCCCCCAAGGCTTAGTCTGAATTTGACTAGGGGGAGAGGCGACGCCCCCTCCTTCCTTCTCTTCTCTTTTCCCTTTCCTTCTCTCCTACTCCTACTACTTGGAAGGGCTTCTATTTCTACTAGGAAAAGGGGAATCCTACTCCCGGTGAGAGTAGGACTCCCCTAGGGCGCGCCATAGAGAGGGACGGCCCTCTCCCTCCTCCACTCCTTTATATACGGGGAGGGGGCACCCCTTGAAGACACAACAGTTGATCATTGATCTCTTAGCCGTGTGCGGTGCCCTCCTCCACCATATTCCATCCCGGTAATATCATAGCGGTGCTTAGGCGAAGCCATACGTCGGTAGCATCATCAACACCGTCATCACGCCGTCGTGCTGATGGAACTCTCCTGCAAAGCTCTGCTGGATCGGAGTTCGTGGGACCTCATCGAGTTGAACGTGTGCAGAACTCGGAGGTGCCGTCCGTTCTGTACTTGGATCGGTCGGATCATGAAGACGTATAACTACATCAACCGCGTTGTCATAACGCTTCCACTTACGGTCTACGAGGATACGTGGACAACACTCTCCCGCTCGTTGCTATGTATCACCATGATCTTGCGTGTGCGTAGGAAGTTTTTTAAAATTACTACGTTCCCCAACACTTCTATGCCAGTTTTATTTGTGTTTTCTTCTGCTTTTCGGTTTTATTTTTTCTGTTACCTTCTTCGGACATTTTTGTATTTATATTTATCTTTTTAAAACGTGTCTACTTGTTTCAACGCACATTTATATTTTTTATACACTTATGAAACATTTTTTCTAATAAATGTCTTTTTAGATACATGATGAGCATCTATTTAAATGGCATGAAACATTTTGCTAAAACTAAGCAAGCATTTTTTTTACACTGTATAATCATTCAAAAACATATTTGTGAAATGCATTAATATTTTCAAAAACTTCAAATAATTTTTGTGAATTGTATGAAACATTTTCTTAAACTACGTAAATATTTGTTTACATTGTATAAATATAGTTAGAAAATGTCATAAACATATTTGTGAGATGTGTGATCATTTTTTTAAATATCACGTACATATGTTTTGAATGCTATCATCCTTGTTTGAAAAATTACGCTAACAAAAAAATTGCACTACATTATTATTTCCAAATACATGGTGAATTTTTTCTTAATATTTTAAGTAGATTAATTTTGAAATGTGAAATACATTTTTATAAAAGTTTCAAAATGTAAATGAAAGTAAATAAAAAGGGGAAAATTGAACGAACCTAGTAGTACTTGGGTCATCCCACCATACGCTCGCTTGATGAGAGAGAGAGAGAGAGGCCACCAAGGATACTCACATGAAGTAATTCTCACTCATATATAAGTAGTTCTGACAAATTTAGAAACACACTCTGACTTCTCTTTCTTGAATTTCATTCCGATTTTGTGCTGTTAGGAGTTGCTCGGAAGAAATTACAGTTAGGGGTTGGTTCTACCTAGAGACTCTGGTTGATCGGGTTAGGGCTCCGTTGATTCAAAGGAATTTCATAGTATTTTTTTAGGGTTAGGGCATCTCGAAAGGAGACCCTCAAAGCTTTGATATATGTTCGGTTCATTTGTGTCATCTTTTGTCATTCAATGGGGACCCTCATTGGTCCACGAAGTGATCCGGACATTCGTGTTCCAGCAAGCCGGAGACAAACGTGGGGGAGCTATACCGGTGTCCGGACATCCACTTGACCAGCAAAATGCCACCATATGGTCCTCCTCTCTTTTCTCTCTCCGCACATGCATGATTCCTTGTCCTCTCTCTCCTCCCAACCGGAAAAATAAGTATGAATTTGTGAAAAGAGTTGGATGCGTCTCTCCTGCATGATGTCCACAAACCACGTCTAGACATAAAAACAAACATACACCGGAGCCATTTGCGCGTCAGCTTTGGAGGTGCCCTTAGTATCCAAAGGATATTTTTCCTATGTTGGTCATTTGATTCAGAGAATTGAATCCTCTAGGGTTTACTACATTTCATTGGAAATCAAACATTGACTCCAACTTCTTTTTATAATTTCTTTGTTTCTCTATGCCATCAAACACTCTATGTTAATTCTATAGGATTCAAGTAGACATCCCACTCAAATCCTGTAATTTTTCTATTTCTACGTTCTGAAAATCCTGCAAAACAAGGGCCTTTATTTTATTTTATTTGCACGCGCTACTGATGGCTTTCAAAATTAGAATGAGAAAGGAAATCTTGAACGCACCTGAAGCCATAAACTACAAACGAGGGGCCGGCGGTAGAAATGCTATCAATGATCGTCGTACTTTGCCAAAAAAAACATGCCGAAGAGTGGTACATGCATTGTTTAAAAGAAAAAGCTGATACAATGTATGACCCATTCAAGTTGGTCCGCACCTCTCTTTGGAAAGTATCTAGTGCTCCCAAGCCTTAGTTGATGCTATGCTCCCAACTAATAAAAAACAAATTTCAAAGTTTATAGAAAATCTGAAAAAGACTGTCAATATTTTTCACAACACGCGTGTTTACAATCTCTAATATTTTAAGTCCAAAGATGCTCTACATATAGACAAAACTACATCCAAAATCTAGATTTGTCTTTTTGTTTCTCTATGTGTAGACCAAATTTGGAGTCCAGACCTTTAAGGATTGTAGAAACATTGTTATGAATATTCACAATTATTTGGATATTTTGAAACTTTTAAATTTTACGTTTATGAGTTGGGAGCATGAAATCAACTAAGCTCTGAGAGCACTAGATACTTTCCCAAGAGGGACGACCCAACTTGAAAGGCCTAAACACCAACAAAAGAGTCGTCGATCCGTGACTAGAGAAGACCAAACCCTGTGTAAACTGAAGCAAAAAACAGCGCAAGACATGAAAGTAGAACCATCCACTGGAGGAGTTTGAGCACCATTCAGCTGCAACACGACCCAAACTCGACTATCACGATAAAGATGACAACACCGACCAAATCATAGACATCATATATGAAGTCCATCTATTTTTCAACATTTGAAATACAACTCGAGTTTGGGTTACCAGAGGGTTACCAGAGGGCATGATAGCACATATCTTGGTAACAACAATTCAACAACTCAAGTACTGGCAACTGTCTACGGCAAAATGTTTCAAATTACCCTTGTGGTGTACTCCATCCGTTTGAAATCAAGGTTGGCCAAGTATGCCAGAAAACATTTAAATATCTAGCATATCACAGTAGTTTCATTACATTTATGCGATTGAATATAAAGTTGTACTGTGCATTGGACGTTGTGGATTTTATCATGTTGTTCTATGAAGTTAGTCAAATTTACCTAAACTTTAATTATTTTGTAATGTAGTGGGTACGTCATACTAGTACATACCAGCAGTTGTAGCTGGTAGTATTCCATAGCAACCCAAAGTGAAAACCGAGAGACCACGGCGGGTCAGACAGCGAGGGCATGCATACTTTTTTTAATACACTAACATTATTATGTTAAATGTGAACATTTTATTTCAATCAATAATGTCTTCCTATAATCTTATTAAAGAGATAAGTTAAGTAAATATATTCCTATTCTTTTATAAATAAATAAAACATACTGTTTTTACTAATGGCCCTCACAAAGGATCGGCCCATTTAAGCGTTTCATCAACCCTCCTTAATCGGCCACAATGGTGGGTAGCAGCGCTATGTCTCGCTTCCGACGCCTCCTTAAATGGGCCAGCCCAGGCGAGCAGGAGGCAGCGGCCTCTTTTTTTCATGTTTTTTTTACTTTCATTTATCTATATCTATACCAATATAAAAAGACCCAAAGAGACAGATCCAACTGGTCTCAACCATCAAACTAGGTCAATTCAACGATCTACACTGCTCCAATGGCAAGCGTTCAACATGTTTAACATGCAATTAATATCATATCAAATATTGCACTAATCACAGAATTATCACACAAATAATAGCATAACTAATATCCACGTGCAATTAATATATTGCATAAATATCAAAGTGCGTTGCACGTGCACATTTACTAGTACTTCCAAGTATTCTAAATAAATGTATTAATAAAATTACATAAGTTTTTCAAAATCAGGCTAACGAAACATTCAAAAAATGTTAAATGTGTATAAAGAAAATATTTCTCACGTATACGAAAATTGTATAAAAAAATTATACATTATGTGTGAAAAAAGATGATCATGTATTAAAAAATGTTAACCAAGCATTTGAAAAAATTGAAACAAGTATTTGAAAAATGGTATTCAAGCATTTGTAAAATGTTAAGTCCATATATAAAAAATATAACCATGTATTCAAAAATATCAAACTTGTATTTGAAAAATATTAATCAAGCATTAAAAAATGTTAAATCTGTATAAAAGAAATATTGTCCATGTATTAAAAAAATATTAATCTTGTATTTTTTAATGAAGATTTTGAATATCTTAAAATATGTATGCAAAAATATTGACCATGTATTCGAAAAATATTAATCTTGTATTTTATAAATGTGTATATAAAAAGGTTGACTGTGTATTAAAAATGTTAAACATGTATATGAAAAATGTTAATTAAGCATTTAAAAAGTTATTAAATATGTATAAAAAAGGTTCGCCATGTATTAAAAAAGTGTTAAAGTTATGTTTGAAAAAAATCTTAATCAAACATTTGAAAAATGTTAAATGTGTATAGGAAATTTTTAACCATGAATTAAAGAAATGTTAATGTTTTATTTGAAAAAAATGTTAATCAAGCATTTGAAAAAGTTTAAATTTGCGCAAAAATGTTGGCCATGTTTAAAAAAAATGTTGATCTTGTATTTAAAAATTGTTAAACTTCTATTAGGCAAATAAATTCTATATATAACAAAAAGTTATGGAAAATCATTGAAAATAGTGAGAAAACAAAATAGGCTAAAAACGTAAAAGAAACAAACAAAACCAATAAAAGGCGGTGAAAACCGAAGAATCGGAAGACAGAAACACCTCAGAAACAAAGCAAAATGGAAATCTGAAGAAAACTGTGGAAATCCATGAGGATACAAAGACAAACCAAGGTAAATAGAAATGAAAACAAGAATAACCAGAGAAACCGGAAACAAAGAAACAGGAAAAAGATAAAGAAATAGAAATATAAAGAAAAAAACTTAGTGAAAACTGATGAAATAAATGAAAAAAATCGACGAGAAACAAAGAAAATAAAACTAATGAAAACCCTAAAGAAGCAAAGAAAACCGGTAAGAATCGTATAAAAATGAAAAAGAAAGTGGAAAAACATAGAGAAAACAAGTAAAACTAAAAGGAAAAAAAAGGGTCAAAACCATTGCAGGAGCAAGCGAGTAGCAACAAATCGGTCGATCCGAGCAAGCGTGGGAGGAGTAGAAAATGGGCCGGCATGATTTGTACTCAAGAGCGAAATCCCTTCATGCGAGAGCAGCTATCTTCTCGCTCGCTATACGTGAGACATAGCTCTCGCGCACAATGGGGGGCTGGTGATTGAAGCATGGATTGTTGGCTCGAGTAATGTGTAGAATTATCAGGTATCGCCAGTTGATGGGCACGTCTATGTCTTACATCACGCGAGACGGTAAACTGCATTGCCTACAGAGAACCGATAGTGGACCGACCCAGTAACCGCATGGCCGATCACATTGATGTCATAAGCGTGTTTTTCCTTTATTAATTTTATTTATATTTTGAAAATGTTGAACACCTATATTATGAAAACATAATGTTGCTAGTTATAAAAAGTGTTCATCGCACATTTAAAAAATGTAAATGCAGTGTTAAAAATGGATGTACCATTCATATATGTCACATTAAAAAAAGTACATGTGTTTCAAACAAATGTATGTGACTAAATGTTATACAATGAAAAAATGTGCGTGACTATGGCATAGCCTAGTGGTGAGAAGGGGCTGATGCCTTCCCACCCATCCAGGTTCAAGGCATGGTACTTGCAATTTGGGATTGTTGCATCAATTATACTGTAGGGGTTCCCTTACAGTCTTTCTGTCAAAAAAAATGTGAGTGTTATTAAAAAATGTATGTTACATTTATAAAATGTTCACGTGATTAAAAAAATTGTTTGGATAGTTTAAAAATTTGTTGCCTATCATACAAAAATATGTTTCAATGTGTATTGGAAGAATATTTAGCATCTATTAAAAAATATCAAAACATGTATTTCGAGAAAAAAATCATATATTTGCAAAATGGTAAAAATATATATAAATGTTTCAGATGTGCAAGAAAAATATACAGTGTGTATGAAAAAACCAAGGATTATAACTTATATTTATCTTTTTTTTTTGAAAATGGTTAAATGTGAATAAGAGAGGAAATATATAATCCCAAATTCTAAAAAGTGCACGCGTGCTATTCAACTGAAACGAGCACACCCTGCGAGAGCCGTCGGATGCATCGCGATCGCATGCGATCGCGTCCAGGTGGAACATGGTCGGTATGAGACGTCGCGCGTATATCTGGTCGGGAGAAACGTCTAGCGCGTGGTGGGGCCCGCCATTATCTGTGTCTTCTCCACCTCTCGTAACGGCACTCTCCCCCCATTCGGTGGTGTGGGCGGTGAGGGACTCCAGGACTATGAAGATACAAGATTGAAGACTTCGTCCCGTGTCCGGAAGGATCTTTTCTTGGCGTGGAAGGCAAGCTAGGCGTGCGGATATTCGAGATCTCCTACCATTGTAACCGACTCTGTGTAACCCTAACCCTATCCGGTGTCTATATAAACCGGAGGGTTGTAGTCCGTAGGACAACCATCATCATACACAATCATACCATAGGCTAGCTTCTAGGGTTTAGCCTCCACGACCTCGTGGTAGATCCACTCCTGTACTACCCATATCATCAATATTAATCTAGCAGGAGTAGGGTTTTACCTCCATCGAGAGGGCCCGAACCTGGGTAAAATAAAGTGTCCCTTGTCTCCTGTTACCATCCGACCTTGACGCACAGTTCGGGACCCCCTACCCGAGATCCGCCGGTTTTGACACCGACATTGGTGCTTTCATTGAGAGTTCCTCTGTGTCGTCGCTTTTAGGCCCGATGGCTCCTTTGATCATCAACAACGATGAGGTCCAGGGTGAGACTTTCCTCCCCGGACAAATCTTCGTCTTCGGCGGCTTCGCTCTGCGGGCCAATTCGCTTGGTCATCTGGAGCAGATCGAAAGCTACGCCCCTGGCCATCAAGTCAGGTTTGGAAGCTTAAACTACACGGCTGATATCCGCGGAGACTTGATCTTCGACGGGTTCGAGCCACAGCCAAGCGCGCCGCACTATTTCGAGGGGCATGATATAGCTCTGCCTCCGAATAGTATCCTGGAGGCCGCACACGCTCCGGCCCCGATCCTTGACTCGGAGCCCGCTGCGTTCACTGAGGATGAACGGTTGGACGTCACCTCGGGGGCTGCGATCTCAAAGGCGATCGAGCCGAACGCCAGCCCCGTACTCCGCACGGCCCAGAACTCCAAGGAGCCGGACTCTTCTCCGAACTCCGGGCCTCCCGTTCCCCCGCCGATCGAATCTGATTGGGCGCCTGTAATGAAGTTCACCGCCGCGGACATCTTTCAGTGCTCACCTTTCGGTGATATCCTGAATTCTCTCAAGTCTCTCTCTTTATCAGGAGAGCCCAGGCCGGACTATGGTCTGCGAGGTTGGGATTCGGACAACGAAGAAATTCAAATCCCACCCACCACCCACTTAATAGCCACTGTCGACGATTTAACCGACATGCTTGACTTCGGCTCCGAAGACTTCGACGGTATGGACGACGAAGGAGGAGACGAACAAGAGCCAACACCTGTAGGGCGCTGGACCGCCACCTCGTCATATGACATATATATGGTGGATGCTCCAAAGGATGCGGATGGCGATGGAACAGCGGAAGACGACAACTCGAAAAAACCGCCAAAACGCCGGCGCCAACGGCGCCGCTCTAAATCCCGCAACAACAGAAATGGTGATTCCGGCACGGGAGATAATACTACCCCGGACAGCGCCGAAGAACACCAGAACTAGCAAGATTCGGCGCAGGAAGATGGAGAAGCCAGCCCTCAAGAGAGAGTGGCAGAGCAAGAGGTTGAGGATGATAACTACATGCCTCCCTCCGAAGACGAGGCAAGCCTCGACGACGACGAATTCGTCGTTCCATCAGACCCCTCCGAGCAAGAGCGTTTTCAACGCAGGCTTCTAGCCACGGCCAACAGCCTAAAGAAAAAGCAGCAACAGCTTAGAGCTGATCAAGATTTGCTAGCTGATAGATGGACTGAAGTCCTTGCGGCCGAAGAGTATGAACTCGGGCGCCCCTCCAAAAATTATCCTAAGCGCAGGCCGCTACCCCAATCAGAGGGGGAAGCATATGACATGGCAGACCGGCCACCCCGTAGCCGCGACAGAGAGGCCTGTCGAACCTTTAAGCAAGCCATGCCCCGGTGCCGTTCAAATAAGGCACGGGAAAACGAGACAGACCTGCGAGATGTACTAGAGGATAGAGCAAAGCAAACAAGATCGATCTATGGATCGCGCGGACGCCCGACGACACGTGATGATCTTCACTCCGGACACAATAAATCCGGCCGGGCCGAACACAGCAGGCACAACTCTTCCGAGCTGCATCGTGACATAGCCCAGTACAGGGGCGCCGCACACCCACTATGCTTCACAGACGAAGTAATGGATCATAAAGTCCCAGAGGGTTTTAAACCCGTCAATATCGAGTCGTACGATGGTACGACAGATCCGGCAGTATGGATTGAGGATTATCTCCTTCACATCCACATGGCACGTGGCGATGATCTGCACGCCATCAAATACCTACCCCTTAAGCTTAAAGGACCAGCCCGGCACTGGCTTAACAACCTACCAGCGGACTCAATCGGTTCTTGGGAGGACCTGGAAGCCGCATTCCTTGACAACTTTTAGGGGACCTATGTGCGGCCACCGGACGCCGACGACCTAAGCCACATAATTCAGCAGCCAGAAGAATCGGCCAAGCAATTCTGGACACGGTTCCTAACAAAGAAAAATCAGATAGTCGATTGTCCGGACGCAGAGGCCCTAGCAGCCTTCAAACATAACATCCGTGACGAGTGGCTTGCCCGGCACCTGGGACAGGAAAAGCCGAAAACCATGGCAGACCTCACGACACTCATGACCCGCTTTTGCGCGAGCGAAGATAGCTGGCTAGCTCGCAGCAACAACTTATCGAAGAAGTCCGGTAATTCGGATACCAAGGACAAAAGTGGCAGGTCACGTCGAAATAATCAAAAGCGCCGCGTTAGCAGCGACAGCAATGAGGATACGGCAGTTAATGCCGGATTCGGAGGCTATAAATCCGGTCAGCGGAAAAAGCCATTTAAAAAGAATACCCAGGGCCCGTCTAGTTTGGACCAGATACTCGACCGCTCGTGCCAGATTCATGGCACCCCCGAAAGGCCAGCCAATCACACCAACAGGGATTGTTGGGTGTTCGAGCAGGCAGGCAAGTTAAGAGCCGAACACAAGGACAAGGGGCTGAACAGCGACGACGAGGAGGAGCCCAGGCCGCCGAACAACAATGGACAGAAAGGGTTTCCCCCACAAGTGCGGACGGTGAACATGATATACACGACCCACATTCCCAAGCGGGAGAGGAAGCGTGCGCTACGGGACGTATACGCGATAGAGCCAGTCGCCCCAAAGTTCAACCCATGGTCCTCCTGCCCGATCACTTTCGATCGAAGGGACCACCCCACTAGCATCCGTCATGGCGGTTTTGCCGCACTGGTCCTCGACCCAATCATGGACGGATTTCATCTCACAAGAGTCCTCATGGACGGTGGCAGTAGCCTGAACCTGCTTTATTAGGATACAGTGAGGAAAATGGGCATAGATCCATCAAGGATCAAGCCCACAAGGACGACCTTTAAAGGCGTCATACCAGGTGTAGAGGCCAATTGCACAGGCTCGATAACACTTGATGTGGTCTTCGGATCTCCGGATAACTTCCGAAGCGAAGAGTTAATCTTCGATATAGTGCCGTTCCGCAGTGGCTATCATGCCCTGCTCGGACGAACCGCATTCGCTAAATTCAATGTGGTGCCGCACTACGCATATCTCAAGCTCAAGATGCCAGGCCCTCGAGGAGTAATTACGGTCAGCGGAAACACAGAACGCTCCATCCGTACGGAGGAGCACACGGCGGCCCTCGCAGCGGAAGTACAAAGTAGCCTTTTAAGGCAACTCTCCAGTCCGGCCGTTAAAAATCGGACAATGCAAAGCGCGCCCGGAGTAACCTGCAACAAGACCATCTGGCACGATCAGAGCAAGCGTAGCAATACGGCCCCGACCCTAGCCATCGCAACATAGCGGAGCAAGTACCTCGAGTACACAATTATGCCCTTAAAATTCCATGGGCACAGGGGGAGGGGCACATTAACGGCATGCCTACAACACGGCGTCAAACGTACTAGGGGCTGCCGGATTTTCCTTTTTACTTGTTTTTTTACTTTCAGGACTCCATACTCTGGATAACCTGTTCGACATTGTTGCCGCACAAACGATGCAAGATCCAGGAAAGCAGACAAAGCTACGCCGCATTCCGGAACTCTCAGGTGGTCTCTATTTCAAGCGATATATCTGTTCTTAAATTCCGCGGCCTGCGCCTGGTCAGGACATGTTAAATAGTCTAATATCTTTTTTGCTTATCGCACCACTTGTATCGTTCGGCTTTGATAAATAGCCTCTTTATAAACAATGCATAGCTTTTTGTCTATTTTTTTGCATTATCCCCTTTGAATATATGTGTTTATTACATAACATGATCGCACCCGTACACCATGGTACGGCAAACCACACCAGGGGCTTCATTACCCTTTTATCTGGTGTGAGAAGTCCGTACACTTTCACAAGTGCGGCACCCCGAACTTATAGCACTATATGCATCGGCTCCGAGTCATGATTTTGGTCACATGTTGGGTTTGCCCGGCTCCTATGTTTTGGTGTCTTACGTTCCGCTTTATCGGCTAAGGTAGCACTAGGAGAACCACTGCGATTGTGCCCCAGATCAGGTGGGTCGAGCACCTCAGTGGAGAAAGCTAAAACAGACTGTCATGATAAGGCGTGAGACCGGTCGCTGTTCGAGAGGTTTTTCGAGTCCTTAAAGGCTTATGCCGCTTTGAGCGAGGAGCTGGCTATGTCCGGCCAAAGGCGTGGATAGCGCTCCGAATTTGGCCTTCCGAACTAGGGGCTTCGCCGAAATTTAAAATTATAACGTTCTATGGCTAAGTGAGAGTGTTCAAGCATTATAGTCCGATTGCCCGGTTCGTTGTGCTGAGCGCCTCCCTCGAAGGACCCAACTATGGGAACAAGAGCCCTCAGGTTTATCCCGAACACCCCAGCACTAGTGGCATGGGGGCAGAAGCCGACGACTGGCCATCTCTCAATTTTTGATAAACGGCCGCATAGAAAATAATATTTTAAATTCAATAAGCATTGCTTAGCGCATATGAACAAGTTTTCAGCGCACAGGATACAAACGAGCGAGTTCATTCAAATATTACATCTTTAGTACATTCATCCGCAACAAGGCGGGCTCCGGCAAGAACATCCTTGTAGTAGTTCTCGGGCTTGCGATGCTCCTTCCCTTGCGGCGGCCCGTCCTTCACCAGCTTCTCTCCGTCCAGCTTACCCCAGTGTACCCTTACACGGGCAAGGGCCCTCCGGGCACCTTCAATGTAGACGGAGCGCTTGATGACCTCGAGCCGTGGACAGGCCTCCACCAGCCGCCGCACCAGCCCGAAATAGCTCCTAGGCAGGGCCTCGCCAGGCCACAGCCGAACTAGTAAGCCCTCCATGGCCTGTTCGGCCGCCTTGTGGAGCTCGACCAGCTGTTTCAGCTGATCGCTTAAAGGCACAGGGTGTCCGACCTCAGAATACTGAGACCAGAACACACTTTCCGTCAAGCTGCCCTCTTCAGCTCGGCAGAACGCGGCGGCGTCGGATACGCTGCGGGGAAGATCGGCGAACGCCCCTGGAGAACTCCGGATTCGGGTAAGTAATAGGTAGTTTACTTTTATATTCCTACTTTGCATTGAGAATGCCTTACCCATTGCTATCCTTTTCACCTCCTCCAACTCTTGGAGGGCCTTTTGGGCTTCGGCCTTGGCACTCTTGGCGGTCTTGATGGCTGACGCGAGCTCGGATGCTTGCGTTTTTTATTCAAGCTCCAAACCCTCATGTTTTGTCATGAGAGCTTGCAGCTCTTGCTGCACCTCGTCGACCTGAACCCCAAGCCTTTCTCGCTCGCCGCGCTCCTCGGCCGTTTTCTTTTCGGCCTCTGCCAGCGCCTGCTTCAGGGTTGCCACCTTGGTTGCGGCACCTACAATAAGCAGTACAATCCTGTTATTTCTTTCTGTAATCAAGCCTCTCTATAGGCACCTTTTTTTTCTTTTTCTTTTTTAGGTATTTCTTACCTTCCTTCTCCTCGAGCTACCGTTTGGCAAGGCCGAGCTCTTGCTCGGTCCGCCCGAGGTCCTTTTTAAGGACATCCACCTGCGCAGCCAGTGCGGCGGTGGACAGCAGTGAAGCCTGCATACGCATATTTGACCTTTTTTGTTAGACTCCTGCGAAAATTACTAGATCCTCTATCCGGCTTTTCTTTCCAAACACCGAACAGAGCATCACGGGCTACTGTCTATGCGGTAAATAATTTGACATATTTTTACTTACCTCGAAGCCTGTTAGAAGGCTAGCGCAAGCTTCATTCAGTCCACTCTTGACGGACTGAATCATTTGGATCACCGTACTCATAACAGTACGGTGCTCCTCATCGATGGCGGCGCCCTTAAGCACCTCCAGCAGATTGTCCGGCGCCTCCGGTTGGACGGAGGCCGCCGGCTCAGACGGCTTACTCCTCTTGGAAGGAGTTCGCCCACCGCGGACCGGGACTGTCGAGTCCGGCGCGGTGTCCGGCACAAAGCCGGACTTGGAGCCCTGGGGGGTTTCATCCCCTTTACTCCTGGGGTCCGTAGGATTGCCTTGTGGCTCCTCCAGGACCATCTCCTCCTGCCCCGAAGCTTGGCGGGGCGCCACTTCGGCGTCGTCCGCCCCACGGGGGGAGACCGCGGGCGGAACAGAGTTCACGTCCGACGAATCCAGGGAGCCGCTCGACGAATCGTCGAGTCCGACCCGGGGCGGGCTGCATAAATTACGTTCGGTATTAGGGAAAGCAGCGCATTAAAAGAATATCATGAGTCACTCTGGTATGCGAACACTTACGATGTCGCCGGACGCTTGGTCCGGTCCAGCCACTCCTCTCCGCCCTCTTCGGCGTCGTGGGAGTAGTCCGGCGGAGGGGTTTTCCTTTTCCTCGACCCCTCGGCCTCCCCTGTTGGGGCGGCCTTCTTCTTCTTCGCTCCCCTCGCTGGGGGGGGGGGAGAGCTTCCTTGTTCCTCCTCCTCGTTTTCACGAGAGGAGGGCGTTGCGGACTCGTCAGATGACGAGTCCGACACCACCATGTTGCGGGAACTTTTTCGAGTCCCGGTGGTTTTCTTCTTCTTGGCCTTCCTCTCCGGCACCACGTAAGGTGCCGGAGCCATCAGCTTCACCAAGAGAGCTGGGGCCGGGTCTTCGGGCAGAGGAGCCGGACAGTTAATTGGTCCGGATATCTCCTGCCAAGCCTGTTAAAGGTAAAGGGAGTTTAGATCCCGCATAGAAATAATCTATGAAGAAGAGCTTAACGAACCTGTCAAAGGTATAGATAGCTTACCTCGCTAGCGTTACGCTGCGAGCTGTATCCGCGATCCTTGGAGGCGGATGTGGGGGACTCGGCGCCTTTGGTCAGCACCTTCCAGACGTCTTCATACGTCGTGTCGAAGAGCCTACTAAGGGTTTGGTGCTGCGCCGGGTCGGATTCCCACAAAGTAAAATCCCGTTCTTGACACGGGAGGATCAGGCGAACGAGCATGACCTGGACTATATTGACAAGCCAGATTGGCTTGTTCACCAGGGACTGGATGCACGTTTGCAACCCAGTCACTTCTTCCTCGCTGCCCCACGACAGGCCTGTCTCTTTCCAGGACATGAGCCGCGTGGGGGGTCCGGATCTGAACTCGGGGACCGCGACCCATTTCGGATCGCGGGGCTCGGTGATGTAAAACCACCCGGCCTGCCACCCCTTTAGGGACTCCACGAAGGAGCCATCGAACCAGAGGACGTTGGCTATCTTGCCAACCATAGCGCCTCCGCACTCCGCCTGGGTGCCGGACACCACCTTGGGCTTGACGTCGAAGGTCTTGAGCCAGAGGCCGAAGTGAGGGCGGACGCGGAGAAAGGCCTCACACACGACGATAAACGCCGAGATGTTGAGAACAAAGTTCGGGGCCAGATCATGGAAATCCAGGCCGTAGTAGAACATGAGCCCCCGGACAAATGGGTGAATTGGAAAGCCCAGTCCGCGGAGGAAGTGGGGAAGAAAAACTACCCTCTCATGGGGCCTTGGGGTAGGAAAAAGCTGCCCCTTATCAGGAAGCCGATGCGGGATGTCCTTGGACAAGTACCCGGCTTTCCTTAACCTTTTTACTTGAGCCTCCGTAACGGAGGAGACCATCCACTTGCCTCCCGCTCCGGACATTTTTGGAGAAGGTTGAGGAAGGAAGAGCGGACTTGGGTGCTGGAGCTTGAGTTCGCAAGAGATGGATTGGCAAAGGAGGAAGAAGGAGTAGGTTAAAAAAGTGAATCCTTATCCCTTTATATAAGCAGGTACGGTTAGGCGTCCTCACCTACCTAATGAAACTCACTTGCCCCCCAAACGCCGTGGTAAATGGCGTGGTTGGGTTACCCACGTCCGTATTAATGAGAATCCCGTTAAAGGGGGCACATGATCTCTGCTTTGACAAGACGTGTCAAGGAAACCGCCTCGCTAAACGAGCTGAGGTGGAGCAACGAAAGCAATTTATATAGAAGGCTTGGTCGCAGTGTTATGACGCACTGCGGGATATGTCAGCAGATTTGATTTGTGTTAATATTATTCTCTATATGGCAATATGTGGAAACTTATTTTGCAGAGCCGGACACTATTTTTTGGTGTTTATAAATCTTCTTGAAGAACTTGGAGGAGGAACCCGCCTTGCAATGCCGAAGACAATCTGCGCGACGGACTCGTCGTCATTGAAGCCTGGTTCAGGGGCTACTGAGGGAGTCCTGGATTAGGGGGTGTTCGGATAGCCGGACTATACCTTCAGCCGGACTCCAGGACTATGAAGATACAAGATTGAAGACTTCGCCCCATGTCCGGAAGGATCTTTTCTTGGCGTGGAAGGCAAGCTAGGCGTGCGGATATTCGAGATCTCCTACCATTGTAACCGACTCTGTGTAACCCTAACCCTATCCGGTGTCTATATAAACTGGAGGGTTGTAGTCCGTAGGACAACCATCATCATACACAATCATACCATAGGCTAGCTTCTAGGGTTTAGCCTCCTCGATCTCATGGTAGATCCACTCTTGTACTACCCATATCATCAATATTAATCTAGCAGGAGTAGGGTTTTACCTCCATCGAGAGGGCCCGAACCTGGGTAAAATAAAGTGTCCCTTGTCTCCTGTTACCATCCGACCTTGACGCACAGTTCGGGACCCCCTACCCGAGATCCACCGGTTTTGACACCGACAGGCGGTTTCTCCTTCCTCCTTCCTCCTCGCCCAAATTGACGAAATCGACGACGCGCCTGCCCAAATCCGCCTTGCCGCAGTCCAAATCGGCGCTCTCGGGAGTGGTCAGGCGTCGCGTGGTGGTCGACGCTTTGAGTTGCTCTCCCGCGCGGCTCGTCGGCCCATTGGGGGAGCTGCTCTCGCAAGCGAGATCGACGGGCCGCGTAGAGCGGTAGTTATGGTGAAGGAGACGAAGCAAGACGGGAGTCGTTCTGTGCGCGCGGTGGCGAAGGAAGGAGGCGGTTCATCGACGTGAAGGTAAATCCCGCTCTGGATTTCTCCGTTGCTGGTGGCGCGGAGTTTTACTTGGGATTCGTCATGCGTTGGTTAGGGCTCGCAGCAGTGCTCGTTTGTCCGACCTGGCCAACGTTTTTCACTTCGCGCTAGTTCCCTGCTACTGTTTTAGGTAGCCTCGGGGGTGGTTAGGTTAGGTACTTGGTATGAATGGGCTCTAGATATCCATGGATGTATGTTCGCCCCCACGGCTGGTTAGTGCGATTTTCGTGGTCGAAAATAGGTTTTGGAGGTGTGCGTGCCCCTGTTGCAGATTGCGGAGGGATTTTCCTCGACTTTTTTTCCCAGCAGGCAAGTTTATGCCAAACGTCAGGCAAGTTTATGCCAAACGTCAAGCAAGTTTGGCCCTGTTTTGTTGGTTCGGGGTAGGAGTCCGTGTTTTTATTAGGTACCACGCAAGTTGATGTTCACTATCAGGAAAGTTAGGTAAAAACGTCAGGCAAGTTTATTATCCACTAGTCCTTTGTGTAGCAGGCAAGTCTTGGGCAAGTTTGGGTTTGGGCAAGTTTTTGGTGTCAGGAACTTGCCTGCTACACAAACTTGCCTGCTACCAAAAAATGTTTGCTATCAGGTAGGCTGTGGGACGTGCTTATGCTAATTGTTAGTAGTCTTTTTTGTCCCTTATTGGCGTTTAATTTTCATGTAGGTTTTTACAGAAAACAAATACGATGCTGAAATGAGCATTGTAACATGTGAAGAGTTTAATCCTTTGCGAATTTTCTGTTATTTTTTTCAGGCAAACATGGCTGGTCCATCAAGCAAAAAGCGTGATCATCTGGAGTCAACATCGTCGCAGCACGATAGGGTCCCATCTCCTACATATGAAGTCCGAGTGGAGGTTTAACCGGGCCCCACCCCACCCCCCATACCTCGCTCTACCCCTTTTTTTTATAAGCGCATCTTAGTGTTTATCTTTCTTGCTTTTTTGGCAGGCACCTGTATTGGAAGACCAAGCTATTAACCGAACAATTGTTTACGAGCGGAAGCGGCAAAAGCGTCTAGTAAACCGAGGGAAGCGGCCTCCTAGCACCAGCAGTAATGAGGATGCTCCAGTCGAAGATGTGAATGAGGGGGATGTTTCTTGAGAGCAACAACCAAAGAAGAAGCGTCGTAAAGTTGCTGACACTGAGGTATTATTGAATCCGTGTAAACTACACTTCAAATCCATTAATTAGAAAGTTTTTTATGTCCCAAAAGCAGATGCGATGTTCTTTTCCTGTTTTTTCTATATAATGGTTGCTTATGTGCCAACCCACACAAAAAATGGATTATAATCATGTTTTAATAGGCAAAAAAAGGAGGGGGTGAGGCAACTCATGTGCCCAACCCACACATAAGTTGCCCCCCCCCCCACCTGTCCCTGGATCATGTTTCCCCTAGCATAGCACACCCCCAGAGGTGAGGGTGGGGGGGGGGGGGGTTGGGCAACTCATGTGCCGAACCCACGCACAAGTCATTTTCTTGTTGCATTTTTATGCCGTTTTTCATATTGAACTATTCAAGGTAATTTCATATCTATACAACCTTTCTTAGGGTCCCAGGAACAAGTCATCACCTGCAAGGCTTTTCAAGTTAAACAAGGACCTTGTTGATGACAAAAGATTGTTATCAGAGACATAGAGTTTGGTGGCTTGTTGGATATAAAATCCACTAGCATGCCAGGGTATCTCAGTCAGTGGATCATGAAACACTATGACCTAGAGATGTCTCAAATAGTTATACCTGACAGGGGCAAGATCCCGGTTGATGCAGAAAGTGTTCACAGGATATGGGGTTTGCCAAACAAAGGGAGGAAAGTCTGCTTCGAAATGAATCCCGATGTCATAAGGGAATTCAACAACATCTACAAGATTGAGGGCAAAAACTCCCCTACGCTGACATCGTGGTGCAAAATGATTGAAAATATGAACGGGGCTGCTTATGATGATTTTCTCCGTGCTTGGCTGGCAGTTGCCTTTTCTTGTTTCCTCGCTCCAACAACAAGCTTGAGCATTTCGCCAAGGTGCTTCCCCGCTATCTTGAACACAAATGTCATCAAAGACTCGAAGATATGCGACTTTGTTGTTGATCAACTAAGGCTAGCATTCATGGGGTTTGGGGAGACGAAGAAAGCAGTTTGCTGCTGTGTCTTCCACCTAGTAGTAAGTACAAATACAATATTTAACATTTTTTTGTCTGTTCATTCTTTTTATTCTAATTCAAAATACACTATGGGAATGAAATTTGATGCTTATTTAATCCAAAACAATGTAGATACTATACCTTGATTCATTGGAGGTAGATGAGTCAATTCCTAGCACGCTGCCCAGGGCGGCCATTTGGAATGATGATCTCATAACCAAAGTCGTGAAGAAAGACAAGAAAGGGCCAGGCGTGTATGGAAAGTTGCGTGTAAGTTTTCCCCTCTGCTAAACATAAATAGCATGATAGCATGACAAACAACCTTTTTCAAATAGACACTAATGAAGTTGCCGTTAATTGGATAAGGAGAGGAGGTGTGTCTATTTTTTTGTTCTCCTTTTTATGAGTGTTTGCAAATTTACGTTATGTTCCGGCAATTGATGGTACAAACACCAACGACTTCCACTTGTTTTCTATTGTTTAGGGTTTTTCCAGCAGGCAAAAAGAGGTTGCCAGACAGGCAAGTTATGTGCCCCACATACACATAAGTTGCCCCAATTTGTGTTTCTATTTTTTATAGCACCAAGGGAAACTTACTGTTCTTCATCCCTCTTCCTAGTCATATCCACACATGGGTGTGATGTTAGCTTGTGATTCAAAAATCAAGAAAATTGATGCTAGAAACACCGGCCACTGTCTCTGTGTTGTTAGTTTTCTATCAAACCAACTACATTTATTCGAAAACTAGCTGAATCAAACCTTTTTTTAGGTGTTGTTTTTGCCCTTTCCCCCATATAGTCGTAGACACTTTTCTGTTTTATTTTGTACTTAGAACCTACAAACCACTAAAATTTCCATGTTTTCATGACAACTCCCATAACTTGAGTTCTGGCAATTGATGGTACAAA
Organism: Aegilops umbellulata; assembly: GCA_032464435.1. NCBI lineage: Eukaryota > Viridiplantae > Streptophyta > Magnoliopsida > Poales > Poaceae > Aegilops > Aegilops umbellulata. Next base: position 408,732,459 of record CP136058.1, read on the forward strand.
CACCAGCAACTCTCAATTGTTTCTGTTTGTTTTAGTGTTTTTTCTAGCAGGCAAAAAGAGGTAGCCTAGCAGGCAAGTTATGTGCCCCACATACACATAAGTTGCCCCAATTTATGTTTCTATTTTTTATAGCACCAAAGGAAAACTTATTGTTATTCATCCTTCTCCCTAGCCATATCGAGATATGGGGTGTGAAGTTAGTTTTTGTGATTCAAAAATCAGGCAGACGATGCTAGAATCATCAGTAAACTCTCTCTGTGTTGTTAGTTTTCTATCAAGCCAACTACATTTATTCGAAAACTAGTCGAATTAACTTTTTTAGGTGGTGTTTTCACACCCCTCCCATGTATAGTCGCGGACACTTTTCTGGTTTTTTTACAAAACATGCTTCTGTTGCAGCTCAAGACAGAATTTTCCCGGTGCGCAAAACACAGCTTGTTTGGCAGCATGGATCACATCACAAAATTTGTTGCAGCCAGGCTCCCACAAAGCTACAACAAAACTGTAAGTATGCAAACTATACATCTTGCCAGGAAAGTCTTTTTTTTTCATTTTCAAATTCTGTGACATCGTTGTTTTTCCAATGGCCTACTTGTGTTTTCGTGCCTTGTGTAGAAACAAAAGAGGCTGACATAGATGGTTCATGAGATGTGCACTGAAATGTCACATGCTGTTGGGAAGCTGGTAGTTGGAGTAGGCAAGCTTGATGACGGCGAAGCAACGACAAGCACAAATGCACACTGTACAATGGGGGCAACGTCTCAAAGGGGCAGTAAGAAGGGGAAATCAATCCCAAAAGTGATTGAGCACAGCTCTACCGAGGATGAAGAGTCATACAAGTCTGATAGCGAGAGTGATGAGGACAAACCGGCTGAAGACAGCGAAACCGAATCGGACAATGATGACCCAGGTGGCAGCGAAGATGATGATTTGGACGATGATGATGAGGACCCACAAACAGGCAATACTAACACCAATACAGCTGAAGAAGATGATGATCTGGAGGAGGACCAGGGAGCAGGTGAGAAAAAACATGCTGATGAGGATCAGGGGAAGGGGGACGGTGAGACCAGCTCAGATGGAGGTAATGGAAGCCACCCCACTGAAGAGGTGCACAGTGAGGAGGGATCTGAAAAGGCTGGAACGGAGAAGGATGATCAAGAGCAACCGAATGAAGATGATGATCGGGACGATCGAGACGAGGACGATGACCAAACAAGTGAAAAGAGAGGGGGTAATAGGAAAGGGAATGACGAAGACGATGAGGACAGTGGTGGAGGTCGCAACACTGGAGCAGGTACCCCGGGCGGTAATTCTGAAGACGAGCCGACAGCAAGTTCAGGTAGCACCAACGAAGGCGATTGCTCTACAGACTTCTTCATTCAAGAGCATGGCAGCAAAGCAAAAGGGGCAGATGACCCAAAAAGTATATCTCTTATAGACATTGTTATGATGGAGTTCAACAAGCAATGGAAACCGCTAGAAGGCGAGAAGCTTGATCTGCCGAAAGTTTATGACGGACGAACACCTGCTTCATATAGCAACATCATATTCCAAAGCATTCTGGAGGATGAGAACATGCAAATGGCATGCACTTTCAACCTGGAAGAGTTATGCCCACTACACACACAGGAGGAGCTTATGCAAGAAATTTGTGGATTCCACGCCCCGATAGCAAAAAGAAAAGAAGAACCAAAAAGGCATATGCCCCCACTACCACCAAGGAAGCAAAAGAGGGTATCATTCAACTTGGCGCCAATTGAAGCTGGAGCATTCGAGCCAAGACATGAAACTAGGCAGCTTGTTTCATCACTCAAGCATAAACAGCAAACTAAAAAAGTTCACCGAGTCGAGCTGAAAGATGGAGCAAGTGAGGTGAAATTTGGGGCAACTTGTATGGGAGCTCAGGCAGTACGAAGAACAACTGAAGCACCAATTGCTGACGCTCCAATTTTTAGAGAAAAGGGAACAATGCAGCCCTTAGGCACCACATGCAAGCAAGGATCAGCTAATAAAAAGCTTAAGAAGGAACTGAATGATGAAACCAAGGGAGCAAGTGAGCTGAAAGATGGAGCAAGTGAGCTGAAAGTTGGGGCAACTTGCATGGGAGTTAACAAGCAAGCAAGTTTTTGTGCAAAGTTGCCCAAAGTTGATCTCAATTTGCGTGCAGCCTGCCCAAAAAACACACGCCCACCATTTACTGATTTTAGAGAAGCAAGCTCACATGCAACTTTTGCACAGAATGATCCCAAGCCCCCTGGCAAGCTGAGGCACAATGACAGCAAGTTGGCTGCAACATTGCCAAATTTCACGAGTCAGACAAATAATGCAGTGAGGCAGGCAAATCCACTTGAAAACTTGCCACAGACTGATGCCAAGCTACCTGTACCAGTACTACCTTTTCTCAGACAGCCATTCACTACAATTAGTCAAGGGAGATGCCCTGAGATGATCACCAAGGATGCCAAGTTACATGTAACAAGCCCCCAACTTGATAGACAGCCTACAACTCATCTCAAACCATCCAAGTCAGTCACAAATTTGCTCAAGACTAATCTCATGCTGCCTACAGGGAGCCAGCAAGTTGTTGGGAATCCAAACACCGACATGAAACAACTAGTTCCAGTACCAGAGTCGCCCAAGGTTGATACCAAGGTGCCTGCGATGAGCTCCAAATTCAGCAGACCTCCTACAAAGGATGCAAACAAGGAAAATTGTCCACCAGAGACACACCAGGAGCACTCCAATGACACACTAAACATAGATGAGATATTAGCAAGATGTGTTGTTCCAACCAATAAAGAATCAACCTTCCAGCAGCAAACACATGTGAAGAGCCAGTTGATGACCCCCCCAAGCAAAAGTTGAAAGGGATATGGGACGAATACTGTCCAGCACCCAACTTTGGGATTATCTTAGATGATTTTATTCCAAGTCATAAAGAAGCAACCAATACCAGCAGTCAATCTGCATGGACAATGAGTTCGAAACAACCAATCCGCAACGAAGATGATGTGAATACGAGTTTGAAACAACCATTTCTTGATGAAGATGATGTGAATGAAGTTATTAATGTAGAAGATGATAATTGGGATGCTATAGAAGAAGCATGTGCAGCAGCAAAGCGAAGGCGAAAAGAATCAATTGGTGGGCAAGACGTCAGTAGCTTGCACACACCTATTAAAGACACCCAAGGTATGACTGAAACAGATTTATGTTCGGGCAACAAGTATTACAGTAGTAGTAGTTCAGGCGAGCCAGTCACATTTCAACATGAGAGGAGGCTCATCAAGCTGCCTCCATGCCTGAGATCACCATTCATGATTCCTGGGAACAAGAAAGAGTTCCATTGCAAACCTGAAGCAAACCGTTTATACGCTTCAATGATTTTGCATGCAAGGATCAGTGCAGATGAATCAAAAGATATAGACATCAGGTACCAAACTTGTCTAATCATAGCAAATGGCCAATGTCCGAGTGGAGGTTTAACCGGGCCCCACCCCACCCCCCATACCTCGCTCTACCCCTTTTTTTCATAAGCGCATCTTAGTGTTTATCTTTCTTGCTTTTTTGGCAGGCACCTGTATCAGAAGAGCAAGCAATTAACCGAACAATTGTTTACGAGCGGAAGCGGCAAAAGCGTCTAGTAAACCGAGGGAAGTGGCCTCCTAGCACCAACAGTAATGAGGATGCTCCAGTCGAAGATGTGAATGAGGGGGATGTTTCTCGAGAGCAACAACCAAAGAAGAAGCGTCGTAAAGTTGTTGACACTGAGGTATTATTCAATCCGTGTAAACTACACTTCAAATCCATTAATCAGAAAGTTTTTTATGTCCCAAAAGCAGATGTGATGTTCTTTTCCTGTTTTTCCTGTAATCAAAAAAGGAGGGGGTGAGGCAACTCATGTGCCCAACCCACACATAAGTTGCCCCCCCAGCTGTCCCTGGATCATGTTTCCCCTAGCATAGCACACCCCCAGAGGTGAGGGTGGGGGGGGGGCAACTCATGTGCCGAACCCACGCACAAGTCATTTTCTTGTTGCATTTTTATGCCGTTTTTCATATTGAACTATTCAAGGTAATTTCATATCTATACAACCTTTCTTAGGGTCCCAGGAACATGTCATCACCTGCAAGGCTTTTCAAGTTAAACAAGGACCTTGTTGATGACCAAAAGATTGTTATCAGAGACATAGAGTTTGGTGGCTTGTTGGATATAAAATCCACTAGCATGCCAGGGGATCTCAGTCAGTGGATCATGAAACACTATGACCCAGAGATGTCTCAAATAGTTATACCTGACAGAGGCAAGATCCTGGTTGATGCAGAAAGTGTTCACAGGATATGGGGTTTGCCAAACAAAGGGAGGAAAGTCTGCTTCGAAATGAATCCCGATGTCATAAGGGAATTCAACAACATCTACAAGATTGAGGGCAAAAACTCCCCTACACTAACATCATGGTGCAAAATGATTGAAAATATGAACGGGGCTGCTGATGATGATTTTCTCCGTGCTTGGCTGGCAGTTGCCTTTTCTTGTTTCCTCGCTCCAACAACAAGCTTGAGCATTTCGCCAAGGTGCTTCCCCGCTATCTTGAACACAAATGTCATCAAAGACTCGAAGATATGCGACTTTGTTGTTGATCAACTAAGGCTAGCATTCATGGGGTTTGGGGAGAAGAAGAAAGCAGTTTGCTGCTGTGTCTTCCACCTAGTAGTAAGTACAAATACAATATTTAACAATTTTTTGTTTGTTCATTCTTTTTATCCTAATTCAAAATACACTATGGGAATGAAATTTGATGCTTATTTAATCCAAAACAATGCAGATACTATACCTTGATTCATTGGAGGTAGATGAGCCAATTCCTAGCACGCTGCCCAGGGCGGCCATTTGGAATGATGATTTCATAACCAAAGTCATGAAGAAAGACAAGAAAGGGCCAGGCGTGTATGGAAAGTTGCGTGTAAGTTTTCCCCTCTGCTAAACATAAATAGCATGATAGCATGACAAACAACCTTTTTCAAATAGACACTAATGAAGTTGCCGAATATAAGAGACCGAAGATTTGAGGTGCTTGACTCCTCGAGGACGCTCGGTGATGTAGATTTGGACACTAATGCAAGGAAAATAGCAGCAACTATCCGTACCATGTGGGACCACCACTACCACAAGTCCCACATTGTGCTGGATGAGTTCAGTCTTGTAAACATCGACGTTCCCAAGCAAAATAATGAGTAAGCAAAGTCCTGTTTTCTTTCTTTTTTTGTGTGTACTTTTTTGTTGCTTTTCCCCCCTTCGTTTAACGTTTCCCGACGAGTAAGCAAGCAAAAAGGATGGGTGGGGGAGGCATCTTGTGTGTCTAGATCACATTTTTTAGGCAACTTGTGTGCCCAGAGCACACACAAGTTGCCTAACACCCCCCCAAAACTTTTACCTAATTGGGCGGGTGGGTAGGAGGGGTGGGAGGCAACTTGTGTGCCCAGAGCACTCATAAATTGCCCCCAACTCCCTTCTCCTTTCTTGTACCCCTCTAACATGTTTCCCTCAAAATCAGGAAAGTGGTGGGTGGGTGGGGGGAGGCAACTTCTGTGCCCAGACCGCACGTATAGGTGCCTACGTGTGAGGCAACTTGTGTGCCCATAACACATTTAAGTTGCCTTACATGTTTAGGCAACTTGTGTGCCCAGAACACACACAAGTTGCCTAAGACCCCCCAAAAACTTACCTGATTGGGCGGGTTTGTGGGAGGCAACTTGTGTGCCCAGAGCACACATAAATTGCCCCCAACTCCCTTCTCCTTTTTTGTACCTCTCTAACATCTTGCCCTCAAAATCAGGAAAGTGGTGGGTGGGTGGGGGGAGGCAACTTCTGTGCCCAGATCGCACGTATAGGTGCCTACGTGTGAGGCAACTTGTGTGCCCAGAACACATTTAAGTTGCCTTACATGTTTAGGCAACTTGTGTGCCCAGAACACACACAAGTTTCCTAACACCCCCCAAAAACTTTACCTGATTGGGCGGGTTTGTGGGAGGCAACTTGTGTGCCCAGAGCACACATAAATTGCCCCCAACTCCCTTCTCCTTTTTTGTACCTCTCTAACATGTTGCCCTCAAAATCATGAAAGTGGTGGGTGGGTGGGGGGAGGCAACTTCTGTGCCCAGAACACACACAAGTTGGGGAAAAGTCTATGTGTGAGGCAACTTTGTGTGCCCAGAACACACACAAGTTGCCTAAAAGTCCCTTATGGTTTTCATACTTTGTAAATCCAGTCTCATGCACGAAGATAGGCTAACCCCCATACATGTTGTTTTTTGCTTCTTCTTTTTGTGTGTGGTACAAAAGCGTTGATTGCGGGATCTACGGGCTGACCAATACAAGCAAATGGGATGTAAGGGCTGTACCCAAGTATGAACCAGATGACATACCGAACATTCGGAAGCAACTCACCAACACATGGGTTACAAGTGTCCACAACAAAGCTCCATGGAAGGATATTCTGAAGTTGCCATAGGTAAGTTTTTCTTTCTATTCACAAGTTTGGTAATTATTTTTTTCCTTTTTTTTTGTTTTGTGAAACAACATTTTGAAATTCACCTATGGGGCGACTAGCACCTGCAAAACAGCGAACTAACAAATTCTGGTAGCACGCAACTACGGAAAAAAGATTTAAAACTAGGCAACTAACACCTGGGGAACCAGGCAATTAACATATGTGAAAAGCAAACAACAATGCGTACGAATTACTCAAAAGGGCTCAAGCTCAGGGAGAAATGACATAGAGTTCTGCAAAAAAAACTACGAATTTGTGCCTATCAAACCAGAATTACAAAAACAGCTCATATTTTTGCTCATAGCTCCCCCTTTTTATTCTTGTTTTCAACAACTTCATTTCTTTTTTTCCCAGAACCTTCTTGCATTTGTGCCTATCAAACCAACCTTGCCTCACATTGTCCTGCAGTGTGTTCAACAGATCCACAAAAGCTACATTTGTTTTTTCGCTTCGGGTGTAGCTCAAGTGCTAATTGAAGTCGTTTAGACTTTGCTCTTCCTTTCGTCATAGATTTTGGGGGATCTCTAGGGATGGGTTAAGCATGTTCAGGAGTTTTGTGCATGGGCTGATGAATTGAGTGTGTTGATATGAGCAGATCCAGGGCTTGGTGCAGTAGTTGAAGTTGAGTGCACACCCCTCCCCTCTGCTGGCGGCACAGCAACACCTGCTGGTGGCACAGCTGCTTCAGGAGGCTGCGCACAGCCCCCGAATGTTGGTGGACCACTAGTAGACAGCCGAGATTTGTTGCAATGTGCATGTGTAGGGACTGCTGCTTTTCTTCTTCTTAGATAAATTTAGGTGTCCAATCTCCGTCCGAGCTGCACGCATATGCCTCTTCAGAATTTCCGCAGCAGCATCGGATGCACATGCAACTTTGGCCAAGCTTGAAAAATCCATCTGCAAGTTGGTGTGCCGAACTTGCCTCTTCGATGCTGGCGGCATTTCTGCTTCTGCTGCTTCCACAACAGGGGGTGCATTAGGCACTGCTAGCGGAGTCCACCTGCGAATGATGTATTGCGCTGGTATCTCATCAACTCCGAGGTGGGTGAAAACCTTCAAGATATGGCAACAAAGGATACCATCTCTGTCCATCTTGCAGCATTCACATGTGTAATTGCCTGCATCAACTTCTGTTGTTACATAATAGTGTCTGGACCCATATTTAGCAACCCATTCTCTGTTAGGTTCAAGCGCATACAAATGTGCACCACATGGGCGTACATTGTACCTCCCAATCATCTCGAACTCCTCACGGAACTTACGGTCCAAGTCTCTAGTGTAGGCTTCATATGCTTGCTTTTCAATGGGGAAATGTGATCACATTTCAGTCTCTAAGTGGCCCGTCCTATAATCTTGTGCACCCTCCCTAGCAAGCACATGAGTTTGAATCTTCTAATACTGTTTCACAAAGTTTAGCATAGAGACGCGCGAGTTCACATACCGCTTGAGGATAGCATTGAAGCCCTCGCTTCATTGCGTTGACTGCAGGAAAGGGAAGAATCTGTGCTTGAAGTAGCACGGCACCCATGTTGTCCGGTACTCATAGAGTTTGTCAAAGTGTGTACCAATAGCAGCCTGATATTTTGCCATTAGAGCTGCCCATTTTGCCTCAAATTCTTCGGGTGTGAAGCTGAAGTCAACACACTCGTTGAAATCCTTTGACAAACCAGGGTTCCTACCCAGCAGTGCCCCCAGTTTCTCTTGAGCTTTCTTCATGATGTGCCAACGACAACGCCGATGCACACTTGTAGGGAAGATGTTCTTAATAGATTCAGCCATCGCAATGTCTTGGTCAGTTATGATGTTGTTAGGGGCCAGTCCATGCATTCCTTCAAGGAAACTCCCAAACAACCAATCAAAGCTCGACTCCAATTCTTGCCTGACAAATCCACACCCCAACATGAATGACTGCCCGTGCCGGTTGGTACCAATGAACGGTGCAAAAGGCATGTTGTACATGTTTGTCATGTATGTCGTGTCTAAGGAAATGCAATCATGATACGCCTCAGCGTACGCCTTCCGTGCTGGTCCATCAACCCAGAAAATGTTCATAACCCTGTCCTCCTCATCATACTTGACCTTGTAGAAAAAATCAGGATCTGTTTTCTCTTGCTCCTTGAAGTAGGCTACTGTCTCTATCATATCTCCTTCACTAGTAGCTGCCTTGTTCAAGCTCGATTTAAGATTTGATATTGCTTTAGATGTATAAGGAACAATTAGTTCCGTCCCATAAAATTCAGACATAATTTCCATCATACGACCTGCACAAATCGCATGCAGAAACATAGTTAGGATATGAAAGAAAACAAGCAACACAGTTACTGGAAAGCAGAACAATAGCAAACCAACACACAAAACCAATGACACAGGAGTTGCCATCCTTTTCTGAACAAGCAACTTGCTTAAGCAGAACAAGCAACTTGCATGAACCAAAAGGCAACTCCGTGCAAATTATTTTTTCAAAGGACCACAAAGCTTGTCTACTTAAGTGCAAGCAATTCTGTAGAAACCACAAAAGGTTACCCCTGTGATACCAGATTAGTTAGCAAAAACAAGAACGAAGTACAAGCAACTTGCAAAATAATAACAGGCAACTTCATGAAAAAATTCCCACAAGAAAACAGAGTTTTTTTGGGTTGAATGTGGACACAGACCTGTGGTCAAATTACAGTTATGAAGATTCTTAAGGAATAGTTTTTCTTCCAGAGGAATCCCTTGATGTGATCGGAGGTACTTAGTTAGTGATGGTTTGTCAATCAATGCATGATTGTGTTCACGAACAAAGAAAATCACCTCCCACCGACTGTCCATTAGCTTCACAACCATTCTTGCTCTGCACCCTGTTTGGACTATTGTGTCTCACTTTCTTCTCTTAGATTTCTTCTTCTTTTTACACTCATCATCAAGGAAGATAATCTCATCATCCTCACCGTCATCGGCATCTCCATTAAAATCTTCAATCACGTCTAGGACTGGGGCAATTTCTGCACCTCCATCATCAACTTTGGGTTTTCGGAATTTGTTGCAAACAAATTGTTGCTTTTCCAACAAACCAGATTTCGTTGATTTCCTAGAAGTGTTCATCTTGATTGAAAACCCAAGTCGGAGAGCATAGGCATTATAGTGTTCTTTTACACCCTCGAGAGTATCAAACCTCATTCCTATGAAAGGCTCTTTTGGTTGTGACCAAGCTTCATCATCATTGTCATTTCCCACAACTCCCTGTCCAATAGTTCCACCTGTCTCTCCAGTTGTGGTGGTGTCATCAAAAGTATCACCTTCTGTCTGCATAGCTTCTTCAGGTGCAGCAGGAGCTTGCTGAGTGCTCATGGGATTAGGAGATTCTCCTACAACTTCATTGTATTCTCCACTAGGGGGCTGGGCAACAGGCTGCGTACAGTACACGGGGTCTTCACCTCTAATGCCACCCGTAAAACGCATTTCAGAATTAGCGTCATCAGGCAATTCGTTTAAGTCAATCATCTTTCAAACCTGAGGAGAAAAGAAACAGCAATGACACTGATTTCCAGGGAAAATAAGAACAAAAAATGAAAGGCAACTCTAGATGCAAAAACGTGTGACACCAATCTACGAAAACACTCGAAATGGTCATTTTTTCGGGGTTGCTTTAGTTCCTTTGAATTTCATTTTTATCTTCATTTTTTGTGTCTGTTCTATGAGTTTTTGATTTTTATCCTTGTTCTTTAACAGGAATCGAGAAGAAGTGAAGACATGTTTTTTCTGAATTCTTCACTCCGTGCTCAAGCTACAGCTGCAAAAAAGAATCTCCAGGCCAAAGTGAATTTTATCAAGGAGTAAATGAACTGTGGATTTTTTCTATTTTTTTCTCTAAACAGCAATGTGTAGCGCGTTACATGTGTGATACGCAACTCAGACTCATGTGTTTTGACGTATCTCGTGTTGTCACATCATGTTTTCAGTTTTGCAAAAACCTCTACTACCACTAGTGTATACCTGTTTTCTTGCCTAATGTCTACTAACTTTGCAAAGGATCAGCAAATTACTACCACTTTGCAAACATCTCATTTTATCAGGTGACTACATAATTCCCCCATCATTCCACCATTTTTTTGAATTTGCAGGGATATGAAGGTCAAAACAAGTCTAAAAGAAGGCAATTTATTAGGTACTTCTTCTATCTTTATATCATTTCCCCCCCTCCAGTATCCTTCTTTTGTGAATTTCGTCCCCTGTTTTTTTTTTTTGCAATGCAACACAGTAATTGCCTGATGTTTTAATAGAACTTGCCTACCAAAATAATCAAGTGTTTTTAGACTAAAAAATATGAAAAAGTTGCATGCTTGATAACTCAATTTATTTAGGAAAATTCATCTATATGAACATAGTGGGAAACCAGTTTTGCCTGCCTGCTTGTAGGGACTTGCCCATGTACAGGGGGTTCAACCTTGTTTTGCCTGCCTAAGCACCATTTTTTTTGAATTTGTAGGGATATGAAGGTCAAAACAAGTCTAAAAGAAGGCAATTTATTAGGTACTTCTTCAATCTATATATCCTTTCCCCCCTCCAGTATCCTTCTTTGTGAATTTTGTCCCCTGGTTTTTTGCAAATGCAACACAATAATTGCCTGATGGTTTAATAGAACTTGCCTACAAAAATAATCAAGTGTTTTTAGACTCAAAAATATGAAAAAGCTGCATGCCTGATAACTCAATTTAATTAGGAAAATTCATCTATATGAAACATAGTGGAAAACCAGTTTTTGCCTGCCTGCTTGCACGGACTTGCCCATGTACAGGGGGTTCAACCTTGTTTTGCCTGCCTACTTGTAGGAACTTGCCCATGTACAGGGGTACAGACTTGTAGGAAATTGCTTACATCTTTTTCAAGAAAATTGACAGAACAAAAAATCAACTTTTTTTAGACCCCAATCAAACCTCAAATACAATATGCAGGAAATTTGGTTTTCCAATGTGCAGAAATCCATGCTATTTAACCCTACAGTTTTACCACTAAGAGAGGAGGATGATTTCTCTTACCCTGCACGTTTTGTTGGCTTGCAGATCTCCAATCAGAGGGGAGGGGAGGAGGAGGAGACAATTTGCAGAAGTTGCTGGGTTGTGGGTCAACCCCCTGCTGGAAGCATTGTTTTCCCCTGCACGATTTCTTGGCTTGCAGATCTCCAATCAGAGGGAAGGAGAGGAGGATGAGACAATCTGCAGAAGTTGCTGGGCTGTGGTCAATCCCCTGCTGGAAGCATGGAGTTCCAGATCCAGGGGGTAAACAATGGCTTCCTTTGAGGAAGAAGGGAGCCGCCGCGTGAGGTTGGAGATAAAAAGGAGGATGAGGGAGGCGCCCCCAAGGGCTAGCGTACGACCGACCCGCCACGTGATTGGTTGGAAGGGGTGGATAGCTTGTTATCCCTCTTTGTCCGGGCATGTGCGGGGAGGAGAACCCCCGCTTGCCTTTTCTGGTAAGACAGCTGGCAGGGGGCTGTCTCCCTTACCTTTTTCTGGGTGTGCGCCCATTCCAACAAACCAGCCAACGGGTGCTGGCGAGCAGCGTCCATATATAATTCGTGTGAAAAAACATAGACATGTGTCTACAAAACGAAAAAGAAAATAAAAAATCAAAGAAGCAGGTGAATACCGAAGAAAGAAACAAAGAAGACGAAAAGAAGGAAAGGAAAAAGGAAAATGGAAAAAGGAAGAAGACCAAAGGAAACCGACAAAATGAAGGAAAAAGAAAACACAAAAAACCGAAAAAAATGCAAAATTGTGGAAACTGAAAAAATGTGCTACACTAAATAGCCGGCACAACAAAGCGCCAGACAGAGCCGAGGCAGAACTCCCACGACAACGGTTAATATATACCTCTGGCCCCAGTTGATGCCCCTCTATATTCGTATTCAGTGAGACAGGGGGGAACCCCTCGCTGAAGGGAGCAGCCTGTTGTGCCGACCCAGGCGCACGGGAAACACCAGCCTTGTTTGCTATTTTTTTCACGTTTTTTGTTTCTGTTTTCTGCTTTCTTTCTTTTTTTTTTTAATTTTTTTGTACTTTCAAATATTCTAAATAAATATATTACAAAAACCACTCTTCATAAAAACATTTGACAAATGTTGATCAAGCATTTGAAAAAATTTAAATGTGTATTGAGAAAATATTTACCACATATAGGAAAAATGTATACAAAAAATGTATGAAACAATTTAATCATGTATTTTCAAAAACTTAATCACACATTTGAAAAACTGTTGGATAAGTGTTTGAAAAATTTTAAGCAAGCATTTGGAAAATGTAAATGTGTATAGAAAAAATGTTGACTATGTATTAAAAAATGATGATTTTTTATTACGTATATAAAAATGTTAATCAAGCATTTGAAAAAATGTTGAACAAGTATTTGAAATATGTGGATCAACCATTTGTAAAATGTTAAATTTGTATAGAAAGAATGTTGACCATGTAAAAGATGTTAATCAAGCATTTGAAAACAAGTTGAAGAAGTATCTGAAAAAATGTAATCAAGCGTTTAGAAAATGTTAAATGTGTATAGAAAAAATGTTGACCATGCGTTAAAAATGTTAATGTTGAATATATAAAAAATTGGTCAAGCATTTGAAAAAATGTTAAAATGTAAAAAGGGCAGCCCCAGTGCATGTAGCTCCCGCTTGCGCAAGGTCTGGGGAAGGGTCCGACCACTTTGGGTCTATTGTACGCAGCCTTTCCCTACATTTCTGCAAGAGGCTGTTTCCAGGACTTGAACCCGTGACCTCATGGTCACAAGGCAGCAGCTTTACCACTGCGCCAAGGCTCCCCTTCAAAAAATGTTAAAATGTGTGTGGAAAAAAATTGAAAAATGTCGATCAACCACTTGCAATTTGTTAAAAATATGTATGGAAAAAATGTTGACCATGTATAAAGAATATTAAACGTGTATTAGAAAAAAGATTGTTGACATATGCAAAAAATGTAGAATGGAAACAAAAGAAACAAAGAAAATAAAAAAATTAAAACCGGAAAAGAAACAAAATAAACCAAAAAACAAACAAATAGAAAAATAAAAGTGAAGAAAAGAATGTAAAAAGAATAAAAATAGAGTGAAAACAAAACAAAAAATCGAAGAAGAAAAAAGAAGAGAAACAAAGGAAAAGAAAAAAAGCATTGAAAACCAAAGAAACAAATGAGAAAAGAATAGAAACAATTAGAAGTAAAAAAGAAAAGAAACAAGAAAACAAAAAAACCGTAAGAAAACCGAATAAAAAGGGAAAAACTGGAGAAATGAACAGAAAAGAAAATAGAAAACCAGTGTAAAGCCAGTTCTTTTCTTTCAGTGAGGTTGCCCCCCAAGTAGTTTAGAATGAACTGGATGTTGTCCCAGTGGCTATCAGTGCGTCCGAGTGACCTGGAGGTCCCAGGTTCGATCCCCACGCACTCCCCTTTTTACCTACCCCATTTATCATTAGCATGTTAGCAACATCCCACGGCCTAACATCTAAATCCCCACGGTTTTTTCCCCCAAAAAAGGGAGTTAATACCTAGATCGGCTATGTTATTTTGACAATCTCGCAATGCTCTATTTATAGCGTCACAATGTTTACATGGATGAACGAAAGGTCATCGGAGGTGACCTAACCAAACATGGCGGCTCACCCCTAACTGTAATGCATGCTTTGCTAGATTGTGAGCTTTGAAATTTGAGCTCCTAAATTCCTGGACAAAACTACATAAATTAAAAGAACGACTTTAGTCCGTGATTTCATGTATGATAGCCCCATTTATCATTAGCATGTTAGCAACATCCCACGGCCTAACATCTAAATCCCCAGGGTTTTTTCCCCCAAAAAAGGGAGTTAATACCTAGATCGGCTATGTTATTTTGACAATCTCGCAATGCTCTATTTATAGCGTCACAATGTTTACATGGATGAACGAAAGGTCATCGGAGGTGACCTAACCAAACATGGCGGCTCACCCCTAACTGTAATGCATGCTTTGCTAGATTGTGAGCTTTGAAATTTGAGCTCCTAAATTCCTGGACAAAACTACATAAATTAAAAGAACGACTTTAGTCCGTGATTTCATGTATGATAGCCCCGTAGCTGACCAAACTCCGATGGTTGATGTCGTCCACCACCACTTCGCAGTCAGAATCTATGTGGATTACGTGCAGATTAAGATCTTCGGCAAGGGCTAGCGGCTCCAGAACTACCAAGGCTTGCAAGGTTGTAGGGTCAGCTATACCTCTGAAAACGGTAGCTCGAGCTTCGAGGAAATTACCACCATGTTCACGACTATGTGAAAGCACCAATGCATACCGTCTCACAGTAGGTACATGGTTTTTTTTCTCAGCATTTTCTATGCCAGTTTTATTTCTGTTTTCTTCTGCTTTTCGGTTCTATTTTTTCTGTTACCTTCTTTGGATATTTTTGTATTTATATTTATCTTTCTAAAACATGTCTACTTTTTTCAATGCACATTTATATTTTTTATACACTTATGGAATATTTTTTCTAATACATGTCTTTTTAGATACATGATGAGCATTTTTGTAAACGGCATGAAACATTTTGCTAAACTAAGCAGGCATCTTTTTACATTGTATAATCATTCAAAAACATATTTGTGAAATGCATTAACATTTTCAAAAACTTCAAATACATTTTTTGAATTGTATGAAACATTTTCTTAAACTTCGTGAATATTTGTTTACATTGTATAAATATAGTTAGAAAATTTCATAAACTTATTTGTGAGACGTGTGATCATTTTTTAAATGTCACGTACATATGTTTTGAATGCTATCATCATTGTTTGAAAAATTACGCTAACAAAAAAATTGCATTACATTATTACTCCTTCCTTTCCGGTTTATAGGGCTCAATTCAAAAATCTCACCAACCAAGGTAGATGGTGAGTGGTGGAATACTTTTTGTAGTTTGCAAAAGCACCCAATTAATGCTCTTGTTTTCCTAAAAAAAAATATGTTTATCAATGCATTAATTGCAATGCATGCATGCATAATGTACATGCACTGGCCAATTTTCTGTCAATACTTGCATGTAATGATTTAATGCACCTTGAAATCTGAATATGTGATGGGGAACAACCAAATTGAGCCTTATAAAATGGAAAAACTAAAATTTTGAGATAAGTCTTATAAACCGGAAAGGAGGGGGTATTTCCAAATTCATGGTGAATTTTTTCTTAATATTTTAAGTAGATTAATTTTGAAATGTGAAATATATTTTTATAAAAGTTTCAAAATGTAAATGAAAGTAAATAAAAAGGGAAAAACTAAACGAACCTAGTAATACTTGGGTCATCCCACCATACGCTCGCTTGATGTGATGAGAGAGAGAGAGAGAGAGAGAGAGAGAAGGAGGCCGCCAAGGATGCTCACATGAAGTAATTCTCACTCATATATAAGTAGTTCTGACAAATTTAGAAACACACTTTGACTTCTCTTTCTTGAATTTCATTCCGATTTTGTGGTGTTAGGAGTTGCTCGGAAGAAATTATAGTTAGGGGTTGGTTCTACCTAGAGACTCTGGTTGATCGGGTTAGGGCTCCGTTGATTCAAAGGAATTTCATAGTATTTTTTTAGGGTTAGGGCATATCGAAAGGAGACCCTCAAAGTTCTGATATATGTTCAAGCCGTTTGTGTCATCTTTTGTCATTCAATGGGGACCCTCATTGGTCCGCGAAGTGGTCCGGACATTCGTTTTCCAGCAAACCGGAGACAAACGCGGGGGAGCTATACCGGTGTCCGGACATCCACTTGACCAGCAAAATGCCACCATATGGTCCTTCTCTCTTTTCTCTCTCCGCACATGCATGATTCCTTGTCCTCTCTCTCCTCCCAACCGGACAAATAAGTATGAATTTGTGAAAAGAGTTGGATGTCTCTCTCCTGCATGATGCCCACAAACCACGTCTGGACATAAAAACAAACATACACCGGAGCCATTTGCGCGCCAGCTTTGGAGGTGCCCTTAGTATCCAAAGGATATTTTTCCTATGTTGGCCATTTGATTCAGAGAATTGAATCCTATAGCATTTACTACATTTCATTGGAAATCAAACATTGACTCCAACTTCTTTTTACAATTTCTTTGTTTCTCTATGCCATCAAACACTCTATGTTAATTCAATAGGATTCAAGTAGACATCCCACTCAAATCCTGTAATTTTTCTATTCCTACGTTCTGAAAATCCTGCAAAATAAGGGCCTTTATTTTATTTTATTTGCACGCGCTACTGAAGGCTTTCGAAATTAGAATGAGAAAGGAACTCTTGAACGCACCTGAAGCCATAAACTACAAACGAGGGGCCGGCGGTAGAAATGCTATCAATGATCGTCGTACTTTGCCCAAAAAAAAAACATGCCGAAGAGTGGTACATGCATTGTTTAAAAGAAAAAAGCTGATACAAGGTATGACCCATTCAAGTTGGGCCGCGCCTCTCTTCGGAAAGTGTCTAGTGCTCCCAAGCCTTAGTTGATGCTATGCTCCCAACTAATAAAAAACAAATTTCAAAGTTTATAGAAAATCTGAAAAAGACTGTCGATATTTTTCACAACACATGTGTTTAAAATCTCTAATATTTTAAATCCAAAGATGCTCTACACATAGAGAAAACTACATCCAAAATCTAGATTTGTCTTTTTGTTTCTCTATGTGTAGACCAAATTTGGAGTCCAGAACTTTAAGGATTGTAGAAACATTGTTATGAATATTCACAATTATTTGGATATTTTGAAACTTTTAAATTTTACTTTTATGAGTTGGGAGCATGAAATCAACTAAGCTCTGAGAGCACTAGATACTTTCCCAAGAGGAACGACCCAACTTGAAAGGCCTAAACACCAACAAAAGAGTCGTCGATCCGTGACTAGAGAAGACCAAACGCTGTGTAAACTGAAGCAAAAAACAGCGCAAGACATGAAAGTAGAACCATCCACTGGAGGAGTCTGAGCACCATTCAGCTGCAACACGCCCCAAACTCGACTATCACGATAAAGATGACAACACCGACCAAATCATAGACATCATATATGAAGTCCATCTATTTTCAACATTTGAAATACAACTCGAGTTTGTGTTACCAGAGGGTTACCAGAGGGCATGATAGCACATATCTTGGTAACAACAATTCAACAACTCAAGTACTTGCAACTGTCTCCGGCAAAATGTTTCAAATTACCCTTGTGGTGTACTCCATCCGTTTGAAATCAAGGTTGGCCAAGTATGTCGGAAAACATTTAAATATCTAGCATATCACAGTAGTTTCATTACATTTATGTGACTGAATATAAGATTGTACTGTGCATTGGGCGTTGTAGATTTTATCATGTTGTTCTATCAAGTTAGTCAAATTTACCTAAACTTTAATTATTTTGTAATGTAGGGTACGTCATACTAGTACATACCAGCAGTCGTAGCTGGTAGTACTATTCCATTGCAACCCAAAATGAAAAACCAGAGACCACGGCGGGTCAGCCGGTGAGGGCATGCAGTACAGAAAAGGCAAGCCTAGCTATAGCTCCCCCAGCCGCTAGCTACAGTCTATAGTGCTTTGGCTTTGCACGGACAGAGATGCAAGATACGATCACAGGCAAGCCATGAACAGTGGTAAAGTACAAGCAACCAGCAAAGCCCCACGAAAGGAAAGGAGAAGCCTTGCAGCTGCAGCAGGCGTCGTGAGCCTGCGACTGCGAGAGAGAAAGTAGTTAAAGCACCGCATGCACCTTCTGCGGCGCCATTGGCTTTGCTGCTTCTTCCCCGAGCCTCCCCAGCCGCCGAGAGCTCAGCTACCACGGGCGGCGTCTCTTTCACACACAAACATACACACACACTGTCTCTCTCTCTCTCTCTCTAGCTGGTAGCGGAGCTTTGCTACGTCGATCAACGTTGTCTTATCTTGCTGCTTTGGCGATTCTGTTCTTTTCAGGCGGCCAGGCTAGCCCCTGGGCAAAGCCGGGCCTGGCTTTTTCTACGCGCCGATCAACTAGCCTTGCGCTTGTGTCAGACTCAGATGGCTGTTCTACGGTTAGTTTCAGAGGTTAGGGGAGTGTTTTTACTTTTGAGACCCGGTGTATGATCCACTGAGTGAAGTTATTAAGTAGTAAAGTACCGAGAGCAACTCCAACGCAGGTACCCAAACAGACACGAATTTTGTCTGTTTTTTGTTCGTTTGAATCTCATGTCCGCTTGGCGGACATGGAGCGGACACGGCGAGCATCCAACGTCAAAACGCAAAAGCGGACAACAGCTACACCAGGCGCCCCGTCTTCTCCGTGCCGGCCGGCACCTCCTGCCACCGCCCCTCCTCTCCCCCTCGCGCCGCCGTGCCATTCTGCTACCCCTGTCGCCGGTTGGAGTTGCTCAGACATGCGTGGTTACTTTGGCTTGCATACACGGCTTGCGTTGCGTGCATGCACAGCTCGCACAGTGCTTCTCCTAGGACTACGTATTGACCTAGCTAGCTACCAGTAACAGCGAGCTAGAGCCGCTCAGCAAACAAATAAACAGCAAAAGGGTTCGATGCGCGGGAGGGTGGCGCAGAGCAAAGTACAGCAGGAAGATGCCCACGCGGCGGTCCGGCCCATCCTCTCTCCCACTCCTCTCTCTCTCCCGCCCTCCTCCCTCCTCGAACCCCATCTTTCCCCGGTCCATGTCGTGCGCCGTCCCCGTCCGGCCTCGCTGCGGCCTGCGCTGCTGCCACCCCTTGCCGGGGCGGTGTCTTTTGGGGCTTTGGTGCCGTGCCAGGATGATCAGGCAGGAAAGCAGCGCCCGCTTTTGGACCGGGAGGAGACGGGGCCGGGAGCTAGCTGAGGGCGAACTCACTTCGATCGCTGCGTCGCTCGCTGCTTCTCCGATCTCGAGAGTGGTGTGTGCGGTCGCGTCAACAGGGATGGAAAGCGGAGCCTTGATTGACAAGACGGTCACGGTCCTGCTAGAGCGCCGCTTGGCTAAATTTCCCTTTTATGATACTTAATCGAGATCTAACCCTAGTCTGAAAAAAATTCGGGATCTGACCCTTTTGCTATCGCCAGGGTACATGACGATAGGGTATAACAACCTACCGCCAAGGTCCCTGACGGTAGGGTTGTTTCCTACCGCCATGTACCCTGGCGGTAGCAAAAGAATCAGATCTTGAAAAAATTTCAAACTAGGGTCAGATCTCGATTAAGTATCAGAAAAGAGTCAAAATACGAAATTTAGCCGCGCCGCTTGTACCACACACACAGACTAGTATTGTACTACTACGTCGTTTTGCGATTTTTCGTTTTCCAGAAAAACAGTCAAATCTTTACAAACCTCCCCCTATGGCTCTGTGCATCACTCACAGAGGCCGACGGTTCAACCTTTTTTTCAAAAAAAAAAAGCCCCCAAACCCCAAAACGTAATAAATTTTACATTGAGGTCGTGAGATCACCAACGACAATTGCCGCCGTTAGAACGAGCCAGACATTGTCGTTGATGGTCAAGAAGTCTTCGTGCATATGCCCCTAATGACCAACATCCTGAAGCCGCAGTTGTCACGGTCGAACGCGTCTGACACCATACCTTGTCGTCGTGCACGCACAACGATAAATCCTAACCTCCACGCCCCAAGCAGATGACAGTAAGGAATATACGTCGGAGCTCCGTTGACTCTGCCTTGATGAACAAATTAAAGGAGGATCAAGACCCAAAAGACCAACACGAAGATAAGGTGTCGCCACCCGTTTGAGCGCCGCCCCTGCAAAGACTAAAAAAATATATACTAACGTAAACTACTATCCAGAGAAGAGGCACTGGGATTCTCCCGTCTCCATCAGCCACCAAAGTGGTAGGCAGAGGGGAGGAGAATCCATGGCCTAGCCGATGGAGCTTGGAGTGGAGGAAAACTTTGTCCTATGGGGAACGGAAAAGACGTGCCGTGAAGCGGCTGGCAGAGTGGAGGAGAATCCACAGGCTGCCCGGTGGAGCTTGGGGTGGAGGATAACTTTGCCCTATATGGAAAGGAAAATACGCGTGAAGCGAGAGGCGAAGGGGAGGAGAATCCACGGGCTGGGCGATGGAGCTTGGAGGGGAGGAGAACTTTGGCCTACGGGGAAAGGGAAAAACACGTCGTTTTTCTATTTCTAAGTCTAGGTCTACATAAAAAACATATTACTATTTCACAAAGGGTTCTCAGATCTATCAATCAATCTATGGTACAAACACCCCTAAAAGTAAGGAGTAAAGAAATTATATCGAGATCTCTGGACATATTATGTTCTTTCTCTCAAACAAGCTGATGGCGCACCACCTTTATTGTCTCTCTATCGCTTGAGTCAGCGTCAGTCGTTGTTGATCACGGGTAGTAAGTCATCAAGGCCACAGTCCTACTAGATCAATGTCAGAGAAAGAACACCTCAAAGTTTTCATCACTGCAAGATGCACATATCTAAGATCATAACCATCTAAAAAGAAGTGTTTGCTAAAAGCCCCCAAGCGTGAAAAACTAACACTCCATCAAGTGGATCGGGGCCTCCCCACACTCGAACATCGACGGAGATTGGAAGTATGGGTGGGGGACCTATCGATAGATGGGTGGTGATGCTAGGGTTCAGAGTGGAGAGAACTCATTTACGTGAACAAACCTCATTTAAGACTCATTATTACAAATATCAGATTTGTGCAAGTACAAAAGTATGATAAAATATCGATAAATGATTATCAATAACAAGGGCCTCTTTGGTTCGCATGATTTGTAAAACGCAGGAACATGAAAAACACATGAATGAGTGGCATGTCTACTTGAATACTACTCACCTTGGTTCAAAACTGCGACACTTATTATGGATTAGAGGAAGGACATAATTAGTAGGATGTTTGATTGTATGCAGGAAAAATGTAGGATTCTTCACATGAAGTTGGAGTGAATGAAAAATTTCCTGTGAAAACTAGTACAAACAAATTCTAAGAAAAAGTTCCTATGGATAGTAATCATATGAATCAAACAACCAATGCATAAAAAAAATCCTAAGAACTGGAATTGTCTAGAATTCCCCTAGGACCCTCTGAATCAAAGAGGCCCCAACTACGGCTATGTTCGGAGCAAAGGATTTTCACATGAGTTTTGTAGGAATGCACTCTTATAGGATTTGTTTCTAAGGTGCATTTTGGATTGTAGGCTTGTAGAATCTCTATAGGAATACTTCATTTCCTTCGCTTTAAGGAGGATTCTAAACTTTTGCTCAAACACCATGTATAAGCCTCCTCTGAACAACATATTTCTTTATCTCTCCTGCTTCTCTCTCTCTTCAAAAGATGGTTTCCTCTAAATTGTTCACCTCCTATGAAAAGTTCAATGCAACATGTCTCTTTAGCTCTCCTCATCTCTCTTCAAAACATGGTTTCTTGGATTGCTGTGAAGATTGCATAAGTCTTGTGTTTCAAATCCCTATAGGATTTCATAAGACATGACATTTAAATTATGTATTTTCATGTTCCTATGTTATCTTTCGTTTCAAAAGAGCCCAAAATAATAATTTCAAGTCATCCGGGCTTATGGACGCTTTCTACAAGTCAAATGGGACCTTCTTTTTCCTTGTGTGCATATATAGTTGGTGAACACAAAGAAAACTTAGTTGCACGCACTAGCTAAGGTTTCATCTTGATACGAAGAGGTTGATCTCTCACTAGCTACCGACACTACTTTTATTCACACTTGCAATTAAAACAATTATCTCATGCATGACTCAAAAGTGAATAATTCAAAGTCCATTTTTTTTTCATCTTTCGATCTTACAGTCAGGCTTGTACACTAAAAAGCTTACTTTGTACTCTCTAGCCTTATTGTGGGGGCAAGGTGCTGCGAAGACGACAATGCCGCCACCGTTCCTCGCCTTCTCACATGTGGCGATGACAACTGTCGCATAAGGCCTTCCTTGGGGTGAGGTGTGGCGGCAATGTCAAATTCGATGCCCGTTGGCGCCACCATCGTTGAGAGAGGCTAGCTTAGGACCCGAAGAGGAGGAGGCGCCACAGGGGACATAGTCGGTTTCTTCCCTGGAACCGTCTCAGAGAGTGAGTTCATGCAGCTGGTTTATAAAATAAAACCTAGTCCATGAACTCAGACAGAGCACGACTTCTAGTTTCGGTTCGGTTTTTTAAAATGACTCCATAATACTTCCGTTGTCCAAATTTATAAGTCTTCTCTACGTCTGAGCCAAATTTGAAAAGTTTGACTAATAAATTATGAGTTATATGTCACAAAAAGTATATCACTAAAATTTCAAATAAGAATTTGGTAAGATATTTTTTGTGACATATAACTCATATTTTGTAAGTCAAATTTCGTTTCAAAATGCGGGCAAGTAGACTATTAAACCATATCATAGTGGGCCTGAAGTTCGAATAGTTGAGTTTTTTGAAATTTCAAAGTACATGGATCAGTTGATTGATATCCTATCTCTGTCCGGGTTTATTAGAACCTCTCACATTTGGAAACCAAAGTTTGACCCTACATTTGCGTAATAAATATTAGTTATATGTAAAAAAAAGATACCATTGAGAACTTCATTTGAATATGAATCCAAGTATATAATATTTATGACATACCACTTATATTTGCAAATCAAATCTACGGTCAAAGGTGAACTCAAAATACAAGGAAATCTAATAAACCCAAACCCGGGAGGTAGTAGATCTAACGGTGTGTACACAGTGAATGCTGGCTCTAAAATCAATGCTGTCATTCACACCAATGTCTTGTCATTGGTGTATATACACTGACATCAACTCAAAGGTTAATCACCAGCAGATACTGGCTAGTCCTGACCCACATCCATAGAACAAATTTCTACTACATACGATCACGACGGGGTAACAACCAGCATGCTTTGCGTCCATCGCAGCCTTCTGTTCTGTTCGCTAGCATCTTTTTTTTTTTTTGCAAGTGCATATATATACTGGAGTATAGTAGAGCAAAAGTAGGAAACACGGCTGATGTGGAGAAGGCTGAAAGGCCCATACGGTAGATAACCACAAATCAATGGCTCTACGGAACGGAATGGGCACGCCTGCAGTGCACTGCACCTTCCCCATTATGTTTTTTTGAAAAAAAAAACATAAATGGGGGAGGTGCAGTGCAAGCTCCCCCATTATGTGGTACGGAGTAGTATTTAGGCTCTCAATTATCAGCATAGTGGTACCACAAAAGAGTAGTATGGTGTGAAAATAGTACAAGTACATGTACAACTTGCAGCTGCTTGGGGCTATCTAGCCAGTACCAGTAGAACTAATCTTGGCGCTTGTGCAAAACAAAACAGACGTAGTACAACTAAATACTGGCATATGAACTATATTTGGTTAGGTTGAGATTGCCAAAGACGGATAATAATGGGCTATAGCTTATTGTGACGTGCATGCAGCTTGCAAGAAAACGCAGATTGACATTCAATTCTCAGTTTCCCGTACGAAATGCGGATCAATGTCGAAATCAGAAGTAGAAGCCCAAGAAAACAGAGAGTTAAACCCTAAGGTGCAGCTAAGGTTAATGCAGATCTAGCAAGTAGGCGGCGCGCGCCATGAACCTTGCAGGTAAAAGAGCGTACACATTCTCTCTGATCAGTACGGTGGCGGCGGCGGCGGCGGTTGGTGCGGCGCGCGAGCAGCAAGCGGCCACATCACTTCTTGCGGCTGCGGGTGGCAGGCGTAGACGGGCACGCCACAAGGTTCCACCGGCTGTGCTGCCGACGGGGTCAAGTGCGGCGCCTGCCGCCGTTGGTGGCGCTGCTCTTGCGGCTCCGGCTGGTGCTGACGGGCGCGGTGTTCGTCCGCGTCTGCGCTGCCGGAGAGCGACACGGAGACGGGCATCGGCGCGTCGTCGTCCGCGGGGAGGCGGTGGAAGGTGGGGTTCGTGAAGGCGGCGGCGACGACGACGATTGTTGTCGCGGCGTAGAGCGGGCCTACGACTGCGCCGCCGACGATCTGGCCGTGCGGGCCGGCGAGCGAGATGGAGAGCCCGGCAGCGACGGCCGCGGCCTGGGGCGCCACGGCGGCCATGGCCGGGGGCAGGAAGGTGGCGGAGATGGAGAGGATCTCGAAGCGGCCCTGGAAGACGACGACGGCAGGGGCAGCACCGGGCGCCGTAGGGCAGGGGTGGCGGAGCGAGACGTTGCCGACGGCGCCGGTGCCGGCGAGCACGCAGATCCCGAGGTTGCGGCGGCTCGCGAAGCGCGCCAGCGCCTCGGCGACGTCGCGGCCCCCGGGGATCTCGATCACGTGCGGCCGCATCGCCGCCGCGGGCTCGGCCTCCCGCGTGATCACCACGGGCGGCTTCGGCTTGTTCTTGGAACCCGGCGGCCGCCCCCTCCGCTTCTTGGCCACCTCGATGCTCGACCCGTCGCCAACGCCGCCGCCTGAAACGAGCTGGGAGCCGGCCGCACTGCCCCCAGGCTCCTTCATCTCGGCGGTACCCCGGCTGTCCACCTCATCAGAGAAGCACTCCAGCTGCTGCTGCTGCTGCTGGTGGTCAGCGTGGCCGGCATGGCGGTGGTGCATCGGCGGCGGCGTCGCGAACCGTGTGGCCGGCGCGTCCTTGCGCTCCTGGTACATGCCCTCCTTGCTCATGTCCGCCTTGCCGAAGGACATGGAGAAAGGAAGCTCACTTGGTCGCGAATGATGAGCGTAGTAGTAGAAGCTTGCAAGATGCGGCTGCTGGAGGGAGCAAAGGGGTCACGAGCAAGTTGGGCCGACGCTAGTCGTGGGTGTTCTCTGGTCTGGAGTTGGGAACGGGATGGAGCTAGCGGTCGTCGATAAGAAAGTGATATGGGGGTGGTGGGGGGCGCGGAGAAGAGATCAAAGGTAGCAGGCGGGCTGGCTAGCTAGCTGCAGTAGGAACAGGACAGGATGAGCCTGCCCTGAGCAGCGGAGGCGGTGCCACACTGCCACCGTTGGCGAGATGGACTGGGCTCTGGGAGGGTGTTCCCTTTTATCCTTTTGTCTTTTCCACACCGGTGTCTATTTTTTTTCTAAATGATAAGTATAACGCGTGTCGCACAAAGCATTCCGGGCATACATTTTTTACAACTAAAGTTATCATTCAAAAAGAAAAAAAAATCCCAAAAAACTGAAACTTGTCATCCGGAAAAAAATTGTCATGCTTTACAACCAAAGTTGTCATCCTCATTCGGAGTTGCCATATATTCGTGTCATGTGTGATGCTTATTATGGCCTTTTTTTTACGTGCCAATCCACTGCCTAGCCTGAGAAGAGCAAGGCCAGATCTTAGACTATCACAAGTTGAATTCGCGGTGAAAAAAATGGTGGCTAATTTGTTGATATACTTCCTCCTTCGTCTGAAAATGAATCAGACATGGAAATCAGGTGCTAGCTATTTTAGTCTTCCCTGTTTATACGAGTATATTTTCTCCAGTGGTATATACATTATTTGATTCAGAAGCCAGGGTTATTCTCCTTGAAAAACTATATTTCTTATTTTCTCTGTATCTAAATATAAGACGGTTTTGCAGCTAAAATGCGTTATATTTTGATACAGATGGAGTATAAACTAAATCTGACACATATTAGAGCAAGAGAGGCAAGGCAAGTCGGGCAATACATGCAAACTCTCTTGCGCTCATGCTGGAAAGTAAAATGGGGTGCAAACCAATATAGGTGTCGGTATATATCAACCAATCTGTTGATGGATGGTTGATTCATGCATGCACACATACATATATATCTTGTCTTGGATCATCTGACCATGAGTACTTCCACATGCCATCCATACCCATATTAACCGTCAATGGTTGTTGCGGCGCCATTGCCTTGGACGTTGTTGCTCAGCCGTTCAACGTCCTCTCCCGACACCATGGACGACGGCTCGCTCCCAGGCTCAACCCCAACCATGAAGCCCTGGACTGCACCCATTTGCATCTGCATCTACATCATCTGTTGTTGTTGGTAGGACAACATTGGGTTGCCGTCCATCATCTCGTGGTGGTGGTTGTTCACCATGGGGAGCACCAAGCTGCCCGTCATCGACAAGCCAACTCTAGCGGCATGCAATTGGTATGAACAATCTTCAGATAGAAACAACGGAGGCGCCAGCGATAACGATACGCCGTAGTCCATGGGAGGCGGGAATGTACATGAGTTGAGGGAGCCCTGTTGCTGCTCTCCTCCCATGGACATGGGCATGTGCATGGCGTACGACGGGGTCACCACCTTCTTGACTCCAATATTCTTATGGAAGATTTTGCAAACCACACGCTCCTGCTACCAACATACATAAATTAAATCAGTGAAAATCAAATATGGCCAGTAGCTAGGTACGTGCAGGCGTGTTTATGATTCATATGTACTACTACTTTAGGTTTAAATACCTTGGAAAATGCATTAATGGAGGTAGCTTTGGCGATGGCGGTAGATGGGCCGTATGCAGGCTGCTTACTGATCTCAAGCCTGTACTCGTGCATGACCCAGTTGGTCTTCTCACCCCTAGGCGCCCTGCCCTTATAGAACACGAGTGTCTTCTTCATGCCGATGAGAGTGGGGAATGGATGGAAGATCTCCTTGTCCTTGCCTGTGGCCTTCCAGTAGCCGGCTTTCGTGGCCCGGTTGGTCCGTATCCCCGTGGGATACTTGCGGTCCTTCTGAGAGTAGAAGTACCACTCCTTCTCCCCCATCTTCGCCTTCTTGGGGAGCTCATACGGGTCGTTCTTATTCAGATCCACCTCCGCGATCGCTATGGCGATGAAGGTTGGGTTGAGCACCTTGGGGACCAGGTACGAGGTGATGATCTCCTCGTCGGTAGGGTGGAACCTGAACCCCGAAGGGAGCTCTGGTTGGTGTTGGTGTTGTTGTTGAACTTGAAGGTGGTCTGCCATGGCGAAGGCTCTCTAGGCAATGGATTCTGGGGTGGCACAATTATGGGAGGCGGTCACAGAGATGTAAACAACTATTTAAGGAATGCAATGAGCTTGGGATACAGGAGGGGGCGCTTAAATATAAGAGAATGCGTGTATCGGCAAGGTACTTGCCAAAGAAGCCTTAACACTTTATGACCTTTGTTTAATTTGGTTCCTACCGGCAGTGGATGGATAAAGATAGCTTCATTGTCTTTACAACTTGGCTCTCCTTATCCTACTATGGGGGCCATGCCCTGGTGGTGACAGGTGATCAGTTTCCTGAACTTCTCCAAGCCATCGCCATGCCAGGTCGCACACTCAGTTTTGTTCTTATTCTTCTTAACATGTGCATATGTTGTCCTCATACTACCTACCTGCTCGTCCCATCTGCATGCTTATGTTGTTGTTGCCTTGTTTTGTGATGCAAAAGCAAACACACACACACACACACACACACACACACATTTGTCTCACCAACTATGTGCACAATATATAGCTAGCAACATTGTTGTTTTCTATGACATTTGATCAATCGAGTTACATCTACCTATATGTACTACACATTCATTTTTTGTGGGGATGTAGTATACATTCCACCCCCATGCATTTACCATATACTATAGCCGACCCCGTATGGGTTTACACAAAAAACCGTGTGTGCATTTCCAAGTCTCCGGACGTTAGATGAACTAGATGACCCATAGCTTTGGCGATATATGATTATGTTCATACTACGTGTATATTCACCTTGACGATGATCATTATCCATAGCTTTTCTCGGCAACACATAAGATGTTTGGTTGAGTAGGCTAATGGACTATGAGATTTTTTTTGATGTTCCGGCCTTTCCTCATCTCGTAATTGCGACGGAAAAAAACAACCAAGATATTAAGTGAAACATTTGAAGGATGTTTCTAGCGAATCTCCTGCAAGTGATTATATTCGTATTGCATTGTAATTCCCTTGTATACTTACCAATGACAGAAAGCAAATGATTGATGCGCTCATGTGCTTTATTGACCGACAAAGGCAACCCAACGACCGGATATATAGAAAGCCCGACCACAACCCACATGGAAATGACCCAAACCATCGGAACTGTGCACCCCCACCCGAAACCACACAAGCAAAAGGAAGCCAAGTAATTCAACCTAGAAGATTCGGAGACCATGGGAGTGATGGTGAACGTTGCATGAAAATCAAAAAAATTCATACGAAACACCCAATGTCTAATCTAGGAGGTGCATAGAAATGAGAGAGGGGAGTGTGTCTACGTACCCTTGTAGACTGAAAGCGTTAATGATCAAAGATCGTGGTTGAGGTAGTCATACTCACGTCACGATCCAATCCGATCCAAGCACCGCACGTGCGACACCTTCGAGTTTAGCACATGTTCGGCTCGGCGACCTCCTCTCCTTATTGATGTAGAAAGCTAGGGAGAGGAGGTAGATGAGATCGTGACCAGCATGACGACGTGGTGGTGGTGATTGCAGTGGAACTCTGAGCAGGGCTTCGCTAAGCACTACGCGGACGAGAGTAGGTTTAACGGGAGGGAGACAGGGCAAGCATGAAAGGGTGTGATGTCCCCTGTGCCCCTCCCCTCTTTATATAGGGGTGAGGGAGGGCAGGCCAGCCCTGGGCCCCTCCTCCAAGGAGAGGGGGCGGTAGCTAGGGGTTTGTCTTGCCCTCCAAGGGAGGGTGGTGCCCCCAAACCCTTAGGGTTTCCCAGCCCTGGCCGCATATGGGCCAAGTAGGGGCTGGTGCGTCTGGCCAAATAAGGCTAGGACGCCCCCTACAGCCCATGCTGGCCTAAGGGACGTGATGAACCCTCTATGGACTTTCAGACCCCTTTGGAACCTTCTGGAAGTTTCCCGGTGCAATATCCAAAAAGTGAACTTTTTCCGAAACCCTGGTATCAATTTCCCATATATGAATATTTACCTCTGGACCATTCTGGAGCTCCTCGTGACGTCCCGGATCCCATACGGGACTTCGGACATCCTTCAGACTTCACCATATTAATATCTCATTAGTACCCTAGCGCTACCGAACTTTAAGCGTGCGGCCCTGCGGGTTCGGGAACATGCATACATGACCGGGAATCCTCTCCGATAAATAACCAATAGCGGGACCTGGATGCCCATATTTGTTTCCACATATTCTACGAAGTTATTTATCAGTTGAACCACGATGTCGAGGATTTAGTTAATGTCGTATACAATTCCCTTTGTCCAGCGATATGTTACTTGCCCGAGATTCAATTGTCGGTATCTCCATACGTAGTTCAATCTTGTTACCAACAGGTCTATTTACTCATTTTGTAATAATAGATCCCATGATTAAATCCATTATTCACATGCTTGCAAGATTCTTGTGATGTTTTATTATCGAGAGGGCCCAGAGTTATCTCTCTGTCATACGAGTGACAAATCCCAGTGTCGATCCATGCAACCCAACAAACACTTTCGGAAATGCCTATAGATCACCTTTAAGATCACTGATACGTCTTCGTCGTATCTACTTTTCCTAATGCTTTTCCTCTAGTTTTGGACTCTCATTTGCATGATTTGAATGAAACTACCCAGATTGACGCTGTTTTCAGCAGAACTACCATGGTGTTGTTTTTGTGCAGAAATAAAAGTTCTCGGATTGGACCGAAACTTTTTGGAGAATTATTTCAGAATAAAAGAGAAAATACCGAAGCCAAAAACCATCGGAGGGGGGCCCGTGGGTGAGCACAACCCGCCAGGGTGCCCCCCTCAGGCGCCCCTAGGTGGGTTGTGCCCACCTGGTGGCCCCGTAGACCCTGGTTCCAACTCCATTAATACCTATGTTTCCAGAAAAAAATCAAGGAGGAAGAATTATCTCGTTTCGCGATATGGAGCCGCCGCCACCTCCAGTTCTTCACCGGGAGGCCAGATCTAGAGTCCGTTTTGGGCTCCGGAGAGGGGGATCTTCGATTTATCCATCACCAACCCTCCTTCATCGCCAATTCCATGATGCTCCCCATCGGGAGTGAGTAATTCCTTCGTAGGCTCCCTGGTCGGTGAGGACTTGGATGAGATTCATCATGTAATCGAGTTAGTTTTGTTAGGGCTTGGTCCCTAGTATCCACTATGTTCTTAGATTGATGTTGATATGACTTTTCCATGTGTAATGCTTGTCACTTTGGGCCCGGTTGCCATGATTTCAGATCTGAACCGTCTATGTTATCACCATTATATCTATGTTCTAGATCCGATCTTACAAGTTATATTCACCTATTACATGTTAGGCTCCGTTAACCCCAGAGTGACAATAGTCGGGATACTTTTCGGTGATGACCGTAGTTTGAGGAGTTCATGTATTCACTATGTGTTAATGCTTTGTTCTGGTTCTGTATTAAAAGGAGGCCTTAATATCCCTTAGTTTCCATATATATGGACCCCATTGCCACGGGAGGGTAGGACAAAAGATGTCATGCAAGTTCTTTCCATAAGCATGTATGACTATTTACGGAATACATGCCTACATTATATTTATGAACTGGAGCTAGTTTTGTATTGCCCTAGGTTATGACTGTTATATGATGAATATCATCCAACGAATTCACCGATCCAATACCTACAAATTTTCCACATGTTGTTTCTGCTAAGTTACTATTGCTATTGCCGCTGTTACAACTGCTACAAAATCATTGCTATCATTGTTACCGTTACCGCTACTGTTACTACTACTATCAAAACTATCATATCACTTTGATGCAGATAATTAATCTCCGGGTGTGGTTGAATTGACATCTTAGCTGCTAATACTTGCAAATATTCTTTGGCTCCCCTTGTGTCGCATCTATAAATTTGGGTTGCATAGTCTACCCTCGAAAATTGTTGCGATCCCCTATACTTGTGGGTTATCAAGACCTTTTTCTGGCACCTTTGCTAGGGAGCATAGCTATATTTGTTGAGTCACTTGGGATTATCATCTATTTATCACTATGAAGAATCTAAAGGATACCAAAAATAAGATATTTCCCTCTAAGACGAGGGGAGGTAAGGAACTATCGTTTAGCTCTGCACTTGATTCACCTTATATTTTGAGTAGACTTGCATTACCACCAGATACTATTAATCCTGATATGTCGCAAGTTATTGATGATTCTACTTCTATGAATGCTACTCATGATGATGCTAGTACCTTGCTTGACGATAATATGCCACTAGGTGAATTTCTTGATGAACAACTTGCTAGAGCTAAAGATATTAAGGATGCTGAAACAGATGAAATTATTGAAACTGATGAAGTGCCTGAAACTGAAAATTTTGAAACACCTATTAGATCTAGCTCTCCTAGATATGAATTGCCTAATATACCCGAGGGTTATATTATGGATGAGGAGACAACTAGAGACTTTCATGCTTGCACTGATAGGGACGATCTTAAGAAATTACTATGCAAACTGAAAGAGAAATCTTTGAATGCTAGAATGAAATGTGATCCTAAGTTTGCTACTTCACCTATCTTTATTGATGATAAGGATTATGAATTCTTTGTCGACCCAGAGTTAATTACTTTGGTTGAATCTGATCCTTTCCATGATTATGAAACTGAAACTGTTGTGGCACATCTTACAAAGTTGAATGATATAGCCACCCTTTTTGCTCATGATGAGAAAATTTGCTACTATTATATTCTCAAATTATTTCCGTTCTCATTAAAGGGTGATGCTAAGACTTGGTATAATACTCTTGCTCTTGGTTTTGTGCGTAGTCCCCAGGATATGATTTACTACTTTGAAAAATATTTTCTTGCTCATAAGAAACAAGCTGCCTTACAGGAAATATTTAACTTTGTGCAAGTTGAAAAAGAGAGTCTCCCACAAGCTTGGGGGAGGCTTCTCCAATTGCTGAATGATTTTCCTGATCATCCTCTTAAGAAAAATAAAATACTTGATATCTTCTATAATGGACTAACCGATGCTTCTAGAGACTTCCTAGATAGTTGTGCTGGTGGTGTTTTCAGGAATGAACTGTTGAACAAGCTGAGGAATTATTGAATAACATATTGAAAAATTATGATGATTGGACTCTTCCTAAACCACTACCTAAACCCACTCCGAAGAAGAGGGGTATCTTATATCTCAGTCAATAATTTACCTCCTATTGAAGAAATATATGGGCTTGATACACCACTGACACATTTCCAACGTATCTATAATTTTTTATTGTTCCATGCTATTATATTATCTGTTGTGGATGTTTTATATGCATTAATATGCTATTTTATATGATTTTTGGGACTAACCTTTTGACCTAGAGCCCAGTGCGAGTTTCTATTGTTTTTCTTGTTTTAGAGTTTCGCAGAAAAGGAATACCAAACGGAATAAAACTTTCGCAATTATTTTTCTTGGACCAGAAGACACCCAGGATACTTGGAGTGCAAGTCAGAGGAGCCTCGAGGCAGCCACAAGGGTGGAAGGCGTGCCCAGGGGGGTGGGGCGTGCCCCCTGACCTAGTGGGCCCCTCATAGGTCTCCTAACCTAATTCTTCCTCCTATATATACTCTATACCCCAAAAACATCCAAGGGAGCCACAAAACCACTTTTCCACCGCCGCAACCTTCTATACCAGTGAGATCCCATCTTGGGGTCTTTTCCGGCATCCTGCCAGAGGGGGAATCGATCACCGAGGGCTTCTACATCAGCAACATTGCCTCTCCGATGAAGCGTGAGTAGTTTACTTCAGACCTACGGGTCCATACCTAGTAGCTAGATGGCTTCTTCTCTCTCCTTGATTCTCAATACAAAGTTCTCCTCGATGTTCTTGGAGATCTATTCGATGTAATACTCTTTTGTGGTGTGTTTGCCGAGATCCGACGAATTGTGGATTTATGATTAGCTTATCTATGAATATTATTTGAATCTCCTCTGAATTCTTATATGCATGATTTGATATCTTTACAAGTCTCTTTGAACTATCGATTTGGTTTGGCCAACTATATTGGTTTTTCTTGCAATGGGGGAAGTGCTTAGCTTTGGGTTCAATCTTGCAGTGTCCTTTCCCAGTGACAGTAGAGGCAGCAAGGCACGTATTGTATTATTGCCATCGAGGATAAAAAGACGGGGTTTTAATCATATTTCTTGAGTTAATCCCGCTACATCATGTCATCTTGCTTAATGCGTTAGTTTGTCTTTATGAACTTAATACTCTAGATGCAGGTAGGAGTCAGTCGATGTGTGGAGTAATAGTAGTAGATGCAGAATCGTTTTGGTCTACTTGACACGGATGCGATGCCTATATTCATGATCATTGCCTTAGATATCGTCATAACTTTGCGCTTTTCTATCAATTGCTCGGCAGTAATTTGTTCACCCACCGTAATAATTTTTATCTTGGGAGAAGCCTCTCGTGAAACCTATGGCCCCCGGGTATATTTTCCATCATATAAGTTTCCGATCTACAATTCTAGTTTCCTATTTACTTTCTTTTGCAATATTTACTTTCCGTTCCATAAGCAAAAAGTACCAAAAATATTACTTTACCGTTTATCCATCTCTATCAGATCTCACTTTGCGAATAACCGTGAAGGGATTGACAACCCCTTTGTCGCGTTGGTGTTTGTTTGTGCAGGTATTCGGTGGCTTGTTGCGTAGTCTCCTACTGGATTGATACCTTGGTTCTCAAAACTGAGGGAAATACTTACGCTCCATTGCTGCATCACCCTTTCCTCTTCAAGGGAAAACCAACACAAGCTCAAGAGGTAGCAAGAAGGATTTCTGGCGCCATTGCCGGGGAGATTTACGCCAAGTCAAGTCAAGATTTGATCTCCCGTCAACTTGCCAATTTCTGGCGCCGTTGCCGGGGAGATCTACACCAAGCCATGACATACCAAGTACCCATCATAAACTCTCATCTCTCGCATTACATTATTCGCCATTCGCTTCTCGTTTTCCTCTCCCCCACTTCTAAAACGATTTTGGAGAAGATTTGCCTTTTTCTTCGCCGCTCTTCCGTTCATCTTTTCATTTGCCTTGATGTCTTATTTGGCTTGTTTGCTCGTTTGGTTGGAATAATTGTGTATTTATTGCAAATCAGAAAACCTAAGATCTATGGATCCTCATCCGCTTGCCAATTTTTGTAAGAGATCCAATTATGATGAACCAATTGCTAGTGAGTTTTGTGCACTAGATTATCTTTATGAAGTTTTGCTTGAAATTCGTGAATCTAAAAATTGTGATGAAGTACTTTATGAAGTGATTCACGATAGATCTTTGAATAAAAAGCATGATTGCAATGATGTTATTATAAATTCTATTAATGTCAATTGTGCTAATAATATGCAAAACCCTAAGCTTGGGGATGCTAGTTTTGCTACGTCCACTATTTGTTGCAATGATCATGATTGGGTTGATTCTTCTTAAGATCTTGAAAATTTATTTAAGCCCCATGATGAATATGAGATTGATAATAGTGTTTACAATAATATTAAAAGTGGGTTTGGAAGAGTGTCGACTTTAGATCCCACATATTTGGAGAATGTTCAATCTTACGAATTTTTTGATAAAAGTGGGTCTGGGAAGGTCATGACTTTAGTTAATGTTAATCCCACTATCTTGGAAGAGTGTCAACTTCGTCTGCATGTGGATCATGTTAAGAATATGTTATGTGATAGCTATATTGTTGAATTTGCTTATGATCCTACATGTAATTGTTATGAGAGAGGAAAGTATGGTCGTAGAAATTTTCATGTTACTAAATTACCTCTCTTCATGTTGAGATTGCTATCGTCTCTTCCTTCTTCCTTGCATATTCTAGTTTTTGCTTGCCCTGATAATTTGTTTGCTTATAAAATACCTATGAATAGGAAGTATGTTAGATTTAAGAGTGTTTGTCACATGTTTTATGATGCTCTATTTGTGTTTCAATTCTTATCTTTCATGTGAGCATCGTTGAAATCTCAATGCCTAGCTAAGGGCGTTAAACAAAAGCGTTTGTTGGGAGGCAACCTATAATATCCCAAATTTTCAATTTGGAATGTTATACATAGGTCATTCATGCATATCATATTTTATCGCATTTCGTTTCGCGAATCCTCGAAATCCTAAACAACTCAAGGACCCACGGAGAGAGTTGGGAATTTCGTTATTTTCATATTTAAGATTTTCTCAAATATTGAAACTAGGATCATTTGGTTTTAGTTATTTTTCCTCTTTGAAAATATTTCATATTAAAATATACGAGAGGGGAGAATATGACTTCTCCAAAATAAAAGAAATATTGGAGGAAAATATTAAAATCAAATAAATAATTTTTATTTGGATTTCATTACTATTTAGTTGAATTGGGAAAAATATGCGTTTCTCAAAATTGCATTAGAGGCTCAAATAAATGTTCACTTTGTCCGCAATATTATTAGAGGACCGTGAAAATTTATTTCAGGATTTTTGGACTCCGTCTAGTATTTCTTTTATCAGTTTTTCCATGTTAGGATTTATTTTAAAAAAATGCGCGCCGCCTTACCGGGCCGTGCCCGAGCTGGAGTCCTCCGGTCGGGGCTTTATAAGCCGTCAGCCCGCGACCCCGAGGCCCAAGTCGCCGCCGCCAGCCCGCGCGCCCCCGAAACCCTAGCCTCTCGCGCCGCCGCCGCTGCTGCCGCCGCCGCTGTCCGCCGCCGTGCCGCCTTCCGCCGCTGCCACCACCACCGTCTGTCGTTGCGCCACCGCCTGCCGTCGCCGGATCCGCCGTCGCCACGTCGGATCTCGTCGAGCTGCCGCCGTTGACCGTTGACCGGTCGGTTTTCTTCGGTTAACCCCGGATTTCTTTTTTCAGAAAAACCATAGATCGATTTTTTATTTTAGATCGGTTTTGTTCGGTTTAGCTAAATAGCGGACGTTCGTCCGTACGTTCGTTTTAACGAATGCTGTTCGTCAGTTAGTCGCAGACAGAGAATGTTCGTTCGTTAGCCTATTCGTCTTGTTTTATTTTCCAGGGTTTTTCTGCGATTATTTTCGATCGCGATTTCTGCCCTTATCTTCGTTTTGGTTTATATTTTCGCTTGTTTATCCAAATCAGGTGAAACAAGTGCCTAGATCTTCGTCTCAAAGCCCTCTTTTTGTTTAACCAACTTGAACAAGATTTTGGTACTGTAAAATTTGACTTTAGTCCAGATTAGTAAACGGATCTTGTTTCTTTCGTAGTTTGAGTTTTGTTGCTCCGTTTGATTTGATTCTTTTTGCAAACCGAAGTTCTTCAGTTGAACTTTCTGGTTAGATCTTTTTATTTGAGTTTTATCCGTGCCTCTTTGGTTGAGTGCTTATGTATGCTATTGTTTGTTTGCGATAGAATTCCCGGAGTACGAAGCGTGCTACTACGAGTCACTAGGTTTTGCGGATGTCAGCAAGGCAAGTAACACATTGATCATACTCTCTTCATACCCAGTTTTTATGCATTAGTTACAATCCTCAAACACTGCATGATTAGGATGTGTTTAACTTGTGGGTATTGGGAAGTAGATGATGAGGTAGAACCTATTACTTGTTTTATTATCAAACCCTTGGGTGTTACTTCTACGTTATGCTTATATTGCTATGCTATGCTCGTAGACGTGGATTGGGTATGAGTGCATCCATGACAGATGTGAGTTTGTAAATTAATGGTTCAATTTAAGGTGGCAACATTAATACACATCTGGGTGGATTGTTGGTTTTGGGCACCTGGGGTTATACCAGTGTTGTCCTAGGAGATTCCGGGGTTATACCGTGTGATCCTCCTATGGTCCGCCACCCAGGCTCAAAGGGATCATAAGATTATTCATGCTAGAAACTTCGGTGTGCGGCCACAAGCTATTATGGGCTCTAGCATAGTTGAGTATGTTGCATGAGCACTTCCAGTGGTAGGCTAGCAGATGTAGGGGATGTAGGTTGGTACTGTCTACCCGAGGTTAGATTTAATGCTTCTGAAAGACTGTATCTCGGTCATCCATTTCTCGAACACCATGTAGTGCGAGAAATCCAACAGAGGAGATCGAGTCTTGTGGGGAAAAGTGTGCAAACCTCTGTAGTGTACAATCTAATCATGGTTAGCCGTGTCCCCGCTTATGGACAACTTGAGTATCTGGTAATTGAATTATTGGATTGATCTCATCACTCTAAATTAATTTGTTGGGTTGATAATTACTTTTAATTGGGATTGAGATGGGGGTACCATTCTCAATGTTTCAACTACCATGATAGTTAAATAAAACATATTCCTTTTGGTGTAGGAAAAAATTGGCTTTTCGCAAAAACAATATAACCATAGAGCCTCCACCAGCCATATATGCATGTAGTGATACCATTTATCTGTTCATTGCTCTACTATGTTATATTGCCAGCATATTCCATGTGCTGACCCGTTTTCGGGCTGCAACGTATCATGTTGCAGGCTTTTCAGACGAGGATTAAGGTGCGCTAGGTCGTTGGTCGTGCACTCAGCATGCCGTTGGAGTTGATGGACTCACTTTATATTGCAAGCCTTCCGCTGTTATTTTATTTAGATGACCTTAAGCCATATTTATTGTAATAAGTTATCTTTTGAGACAATCAATGTAATAAGTATGTGATTGCTACTCTGTTATAAATCCATTCGAGTACTGTGTGTGTCAGCATTACCGATCCAGGGATGACACTGAACACAGAGATTTGATCATCTGAGGTCGGATCGCTACAAGATGGTATCAGAGCACACGCTGAATATAGGACACGACTACTAAGATGAGCCATAGGTCACTCTTCTCTACTCATTTCTGACTCCTCTCCATTTTCTACTCTTTAGGATGACGGACTCAAGGAACAAGTTTGCACAACTGGATGAAGACACACCTTTTGGATGACACTTGAAGGAAGTCACTAGGTACATGAACATCAGAATACCAAGCTTCACCGGGACCTACACCACCACTTTACCAGAAGAGGAGCACTGGATGATTCGAGTTCAAGTTCCAGGAAGGACATTCACGCCAGTCACTGAGCCCATAGAGTTTTTCTTTGATGCACCCACCTGGAGTCTAGGCAAGAGCATGGCAGCCCACATTGCTATGGGATGAATTGGAGAAGTCTATAAACAGGAGCTGAAGGACACTATCTATCAGATATGTGGGCGCCGAGATGAGCAATGGGAGATAGTCAGCACCAGGAGGGACAGGTCCATTGCAGCGTTCATCCAGGAGCTAAACCAGAACATTCGTCGGCAGGAAAATCAGATGTGCGCAGGCATGATAGACCTAAAGAAGGCAATGACCAGGATTTCAGAGCTAGAAGAGGAACTCAAGTCTACAAGTGATGGATATGAGGAGGAAATGACGATACTCATGGAGAAGAATGACGACTTGACAAGGAAGCTAGGAGTTTTTATGGGAGACCTCGCGCCAGAAGGAGATGACGACGAACCTAAGGAAATATGTTCTAAGGACTACATCATCATCGACGACACCGACTCCAACCCCGACGATAGTGATGATGATTATGAAGACGAAGCTGGAGCGGATATCATGGAGTCCTCCATCGATCAAAATTTCTAGAATGACCACCATATGATTAGTAGTATTCCCCCATGTATATAGTAGTAGTCCGAACACTTTTGTAACGATAGTTCTAGACCGATTGTATGCCCTTGCTTGAATTGATTTGGTGTGATATGATTGTGTTTGTCTCATGTGCATATGGGTAGTGCTATCTCACTAGACCTCATTTCTATTCCAATCTCTCCCCTCCAAACCCATCAGATGCCTCCGAGACGTGACACCGGATTTGTCTTCGCACCTGTGATCACCCAGTTGATCCAGCAGCAGAATGCCTTGATGCAGATATTAGTCCAGAACCAAGGCAACAACAACAACAACAACAACAACCCACCACCACCACCTCTAGTTGACAACTTAGCCCGTTTTCCGAGGTTGCAGCCGCCGGTGTTTTCCAGTAGCACCGAGCCAATAGTTGCGGATGACTGGCTACGCAGGATTGGAAGGGAGTTGACCACCGCAGGTTGCACAGATGCAGAGAAGGTGTGTTTTTTCGCACATCAGTTGGATGGACCAGCAGGCTCATGGTGGGAGAATTACACAGCCACCTTCCCTATAGCCAACATCACTTGGGATCAGTTCCAGCAAGCATTTCGCACTGCACATGTCTCAACTGGAGCTATGAACATGAAGAAGCGTGAGTTTCGCAAATTACGCCAGGGAAACCGTACTGTGGCTCAGTACGTAGATGAGTTTAGTAAATTAGCTCGCTATGCCACTGATGATGTGGCCACAGATGCCGCGAAGCAGGAGAAGTTTATGGAAGGGTTGGATGATGAGATGAGCATATAGTTGATGGTAGCGACATTCGCTAACTATCAGGAGTTGGTAGACAGGGCTCTTATGATTGAAGGGAAGCACCAGTAGATTGAGAGCCACAAAAGGAAGTATGGACAAGGGAAGTATAATTCAGGAGCTCAGCAGAAGCCTTGATTTACCCCGAACTCGGGAGGATATACCCATAACCATGGAGGCCACACTCACAATGGAGGAAGTACGCATAACCATAGTGGCCCCAAGAATGGAAACGGGAGTGGAGCAGGCAGCAATCAGAACCGCTCTAACCCAGCCACACCCGCCAAGAAGGATCAAAGTCACATTACCTGTTTCAAGTGCGGGAAGACTGGGCACTATGCCAATGATTGTCCGGAATTGAAGAACGGAAATGGCAATGGAAGCGCTAGGAAGAAGCCCAACCCTTTCAATAGGGGACAAGTGAACCACGTTAACGTGGAGGAGGTTGAAGAGCAGCCTGGTGCAGTTATCGGTAAGTTTTTGGTTAAGTCATTTACCGCTCTTGTTCTATTTGATACCGGTTCATCGCATTCATACATTTCAAGGGGATTTGTGTACAAGTTTAAGTTACCCACCATAGACCTTAGGACACCCTTGTTAGTAAGCTCACCAGGTGCAAAGTATATGGCCAGCCGATGGTGCGACCGGATACCCCTAACCATTGGTAGCCATGTTTTCCCCTCAAACCTAATAATTTTGGAGTCACAAGGATTGGATGTGATACTGGGAATGGATTGGTTATCGAAGTATGGAGGAAATATTGACTGTGCTAGTAGGTCTATTCTACTCACCACCCCGGAGGAAAAAAGGGTCAAGTATGTATCCAGGCATGCGCCGAGGAGAACCCAAGTACATTCGCTCTCAGGAGTGATTCAGGAGGAAGTGCCTGTAGTGAAGGATTACCCACATGTATTTCCGGAGGAGTTACTAGGCATGCCGCCAAATCGAGACATTAAGTTTTTGATAGAGTTATTGCCAGGCACCGAACCAATATCGAAGAGACTGTACCGAATGCCCGCAAATGATCTGGAGGAGATTAAGAAGCAGATTAAGGAGTTATTGGAGAAAGGTTACATTTGACGAAGCTCGTCACCATGGGGAGCCCCAGTGCTCTTGGTTGAGAAGAAGGATGGATCATTAAGAATGGTTGTTGATTAATTATCGTGCGTTGAATGAAGTGACAATCAAGAACAAGTACCCACTGCCGATGATCAATGATCTGTTTGACCAGCTGCAAGGAGCTAAAGCGTTTTCGAAGATTGATCTGCGATCAGGATACCACCAGCTAAAGATTCGAGAACATGATTTACCTAAGATAGCTTTTACCACAAGGTACGGGCTATATGAGTATACAGTGATGTCATTTGGATTGACTAATGCCCCTGCCTATTTCATGAGTATGATGAATAAGGTGTTCATGGAGTTCTTGGATAAGTTTGTTGTGGTGTTCATTGACGATATTTTGGTATACTCGAAGAATGAAGAGGAACACAAGGAGCATTTGAGTTTAGTTCTCGAGAAGCTCAGGGAACATCAGTTACATGCCAAGTTCAGGACGTGTGAGTTTTGGTTGAAGGAAGTTGGATTCCTTGGACATGTTATATCAGGAGAGGGTATAGAAGTGGATCCCACCAAGGTTCAGTCTGTCACTGAGTGGTTGGCACCCACCTCAGTTGGAGAGATTCGCAGTTTTCTAGGACTCGCGGGATACTACCGGAGATTCATTGAGAATTTTTCCAAGATTGCAAAGCCTATGATGGCATTGTTGAAGAAACATACCAAGTTCCATTGGACTGAAGAATGAGAAGCAAGTTTCCAGGAGTTGAAGAAACGTATGGTTACAACCCCAGTGCTGATTTTGCCGGATATACGCAAGGATTTCCAAGTGTATTGCGACGCATCTCGCTTAGGACTTGGAGGAGTACTTATGCAGGATGGAAGGGTTGTTTCATATGCCTCACGACAGCTTCGACCGCATGAGTTGAATTATGCCACGCATGATTTGGAGTTAGAAGCCGTAGTGCATGCGCTCAATACCTGGAGACATTTCCTTATTGGAAACCGCTGTGATGTGTACACGGATCACAAGAGTTTGAAGTACATTTTCACGCAGAAGGAGCTGAACCTCAGGCAAAGGAGATGGTTGGAGCTCATAAAGGATTATGATATGAAGTTGCACTATCACCCAGGCAAGGCCAACGTCGTATCAAATGCTTTGAGTCGAAAGAGTTATGCCAATACACTCGTGAGCAGAGGATTACCAAAGGAGTTAGCCGAGGATCTCAGGGAGCTTCGTTTGGAGATAGTTCCTAGAGGTTTTGTTGCAGCAATGGAGGTTCACTGAATGTTATAGGGACAGATTTGAGAAGCTCAGAAGGATGACAAAGAAATTGCAGAGATAAAGGAGAGAATGAGCAAAGGAAAATCCAAGGGTTTTCGTGAGGATGAGCACGACACCTTGTGGTTCAAGGACCGTGTATATGTTCCCAATAATACTGAGATCAGGAAGTTGATACTTCAGGAAGCTCATGACTCACCATACTCGATACACCCCAGAAACACCAAGATGTATTTGGATTTGAAGGAACGTTTCTAGTGGAATGGAATGAAGAAGGATATTGCCGAGTATGTAGCCGTATGTGATGTATGTCAGAGAGTGAAGGCAGAACATCAGAAACCAGCAGGATTATTGCAGCCTATGCCGATACCCGAATGGAAGTGGGACAAGCTTGGCATGGATCTCTATTGGAAATATGCCCTAGAGGCAATAATAAAATGGTTATTATTATATTTCCTTATTCATGATAATTGTCTATTGTTCATGCTATAATTGTGTTATTCGGAAATCGTAATACATTTGTGAATACATAGACCACAACATGTCCCTAGTGAGCCTCTAGTTGACTAGCTCGTTGTTCAATAGATGGTTACGGTTTCCTGACCATGGACATTGGATGTCGTTGATAACGGGATCACATCATTAGGAGAATGATGTGATGGACAAGACCCAATCCTAAGCATAGCACAAGATCGTGTAGTTCGTCTGCTAAAGCTTTTCTAATGCCAAGTATCATTTCCTTAGACCATGAGATTTTGCAACTCCTGGATACTGTAGGAATGCTTTGGGTGTGCCAAACATCACAACGTAAATGGGTGGCTATAAAGTCACACTACGGGTATCTCCGAAAGTGTCTGTTGAGTTGACGTGAATCGAGACTGGGATTTGTCACTCCGTGTGACGGAGAGGTATCTCTGGGCCCACTCGGTAAGACATCATCATAATGAGCTCAATGTGACCAAGGAGTTGATCAAGGGATGCTGTGTTGTGGAACGAGTAAAGAGACTTGCCAGTAATGAGATTGAACAAGGTATAGGGATACCGACGATCGAATCTCAGGCAAGTATCATACCAATAGACAAAGGGAATTGTGTACGAGATTGATTGAATCCTCGACATCGTGGTTCATCCGATGAGATCATCGTTGAACATGTGGGAGCCAACATGGGTATCCAGATCCTGCTATTGGTTATTGGCCGCAGAGATGTCTCGGTCATGTCTGCATGATTCCCGAACCCGTAGGGTCTACACACTTAAGGTTCAGTGACACTAGAGTTGTTATGGGAAATAGTATGCAGTTATCGAATGTTGTTCGGAGTCCCAGATGAGATCCTGGACGTCATGAGGAGTTCGGGAATGGTCTGAAGGTAAAGATTTATATATGGGAAGTCATCATACGGTCACCGGAAGTGTTCGGGGGTTTATCGGTATTGTACCGGGACCACCGAAGGGGTTCCGGCGGCCCATCGGGAGGGTCCACCTGCCCCGGAGGGCCCTATGGGCTGTATGTGGAAGGGAACCTGCCCCTAGATGGGCTGGGCACCATCCCCCCTAGGGCCCATGCGCCTAGGGTTGGGGGGAACCCTCAAGGGGGCGCCCCCTTGGCTTGGGGGGCAAGCCCCCTCCCCCTTGGCCGCCGCCACCCTCTAGATCCATCTGGAGGGGGCCGGCCCCTTCCTCCTTCGCCATGTAAATTGAGGGCTGGAGGGAGGGCAGCAGTACCACATCCAAGGCGCAGCCCTCCCCCTCTCCAACACCCCCTCCTCCTCCGTTGAGCTTGGCGAAGCCCTGCCGGAGAACTGCGAGCCCCACCACCACGTGGTCGTGCTGCCGGAGCTCTTCCCCAACTTCTCCTTCCCCCTTGCTGGATCAAGAAGGAGGAGATGTCCCCGGGCTGTACATGTGTTGAACGCGGAGGCGCCGTTGTTCGGCGCTTAGACCGGAATCAACCGCGATCTGAATCGCTGCGAGTACGACTCCTTCATCCGCGTTCTTGTAATGCTTCCGTGTCGCGATCTTCAAGGGTACGAAGATGCACTCCCCTCTCTCTCGTTGCTAGTCTCTCCATAGATTGATCTTGGTGATGCGTAGAATTT
The DNA here is from genome assembly GCA_032464435.1 of Aegilops umbellulata. Classification (NCBI taxonomy): domain Eukaryota; kingdom Viridiplantae; phylum Streptophyta; class Magnoliopsida; order Poales; family Poaceae; genus Aegilops; species Aegilops umbellulata. The sequence continues at coordinate 408,776,644 of CP136058.1, forward strand.
TTTTAATTTCTGCAACGATCCCCAACAGTGGTATCAGAGCCAGGTTTATGCGTAGTTTCTATGCACGAGTAGAACACAAGTTGTTGTGGGTGTCGATTTTGTCAATTTACTTGCCGTTACTAGTCTTATCTTGATTCGGCGGCATCATGGGATGAAGCGGCCCGGACCAACCTTACACATACACTTACGTGAAACAGGTTCCACCGACTGACATGCACTAGTTGCATAAGGTGGCTAGCGGTGTCTGTCTCTCCCACTTTAGTCGGATCAGATTTGATGAAAAGGGTACTTATGAAGGGTAAATAGAAATTGGCATATCACGTTGTGGTTTTGGCGTAGGTAAGAAACGTTCTTGCTAGAAACCTATAGCAGCCACGTAAAAAACTTGCAACAACGATTAGAGGACGTCTAACTTGTTCTTGCAGCATATGCCGTGTGATGTGATATGGCCAAAAGGATGTGATGAATGATATATGTGATGTATGAGATTGATCATGTTCTTGTAATAGGAATCACGACTTGGATGTCGATGAGTATGACAACCGGCAGGAGCCATAGGAGTTGTCTTAATTTATTGTATGACCTGCGTGTCACTGTAAACGCCATGTAATTACTTTACTTTATTGCTAACCGTTAGCCATAGTAGTAGAATTAATAGTTAGCGAGACAACTTCATGAAGACACGATGATGGAGATCACGATGATGGAGATCATGGTGTCATGCCGGTGATGATGATGATCATGGCGCCCCGAAGATGGAGATCAAAAGGAGCAAAATGATATTGGCCATATCATGTCACTATTTGATTGCATGTGATGTTTATCATGTTTTACATCTTATTTGCTTAGAACGACGGTAGCTTAAATAAGATGATCCCTCGCAATAATTTCAAGAAAGTGTCCCCCCTAACTGTGCACCATTGCTAAGGTCCGTTGTTCCGAAGCACCACGTGATGATCGGGTGTGATAGGTTCTAACGTTCGCATACAACGGGTGTAAGCCAGATTTACACACGCAATACACTTAGGTTGACTTGACAAGCCTAGCATGTACAGGCATGGCCTCGAAACATGGAAGACCGAAAAGTCGAACATGAGTCGTATAGAAGATACGATCAACATGAAGATGTTCACCGATGATGACTAGTCCGTCTCACGTGATGATCGGACACAGCCTAGTTGACTCGGATCATGTATCACTTAGATGACTAGAGGGATGTCTATCTGAGCGGGAGTTCATTAAATAATTTGATTAGATGAACTTAATTATCATGAACATAGTCTAAAAATCTTTGCAATATGTCTTGTAGATCAATTGGCCCACGCTAATGTTGCCCTCAACTTCATCGCGTTCCTAGAGAATACCAAGCTGAAAGATGATGGTAGCAACTACACGGACTGGGTCCGTAACCTGTGGATTATCCTCATAGCTGCCAAGAAAGCATATGCCTTGAAGCACCATTAGGTGATGCACCTGTTTTCCCAGCAACTCAAGACGTTATGAATGCCTGGCAGACGCGTAGTGATGATTACTCTCTGGTTCAGTGCGGCATGCTTTACAACTTAGAACCGTGGCTGCAAAAGCGTTTTGAGCAGCACAGAGCATATGAGATGTTCCAATAGCTGAAAATGGTTTTCCAAGCTCATGCCCGGGTCGAGAGATATGAAGTCTCCGACAAGTTCTACAGTTGTAAGATGGAGGAGAATAGTTCTGTCAGCGAGCACATACTCAAAATGTCTGGGTTACACAACCGCTTATCTCAGCTGGGAGTTAATCTCCCGGATGAAGGGGTCGTTGACAGAATCCTTCAGTCGCTCCCACCTAGCTACAAGAGCTTTGTGATGAATTTCAATATGCAAGGGATGGAGAAAACCATTCCTGAGGTATATTCAATGCTGAAATCAGCGGAGGTGGAGATATAAAAGGAACATCAAGTGTTGATGGTCAATAAAACCACTAGTTTCAAGAAAGGCAAGGGTAAGAAGAACTTCAAGAAGGACGGCAAGGGAGTTGCCGCGCCCGGTAAGCCAGCTGCGGGGAAGAAGCCAAAGCATGGACCCAAACCTGAGACTGAGTTCTTTTATTCCAAGGGAAACGGTCACTGGAAGCGGAACTGCCCCAAGTACTTAGCGGATAAGAAGGCCGACAATACCAAAGGTATATATGATATACATGTTATTGATGTGTACCTTACTAGCACTCGTAGTAGCTCCTGGGTATTTGATACCGGTGCGGTTGCTCATATTTGTAACTCAAAACAGGGGCTGCGGAATAAGCGGAGACTGGCGAAGGACGAGGTGACGATGCGCGTCGGGAATGGTTCCAAGGTCGATGTGATCGCCGTCGGCACGCTACCTCTACATTTACCTATGAGATTAGTTTTAAACCTCAATAATTGTTATTTAGTGCCAGCTTTGAGCATGAACATTGTATCTGGATCTCGCTTAATGTGAGATGGCTACTCATTTAAATCTGAGAATAATGGTTGTTCTATTTATATGAGAGACATGTTTTATGGTCATGCCCCGCTGGTCAATGGTTTATTCTTGTTTAATCTCGAATGTGATGTTACACATATTCATAGTGTGAATGCCAAAAGATGTAAGGTTGATAATGATAGTCACACATACTTGTGGCACTGCTGCCTTGGTCACATTGGTGTCAAACGCATGAAGAAACTCCATGCAGATGGACTTTTGGAGTCTCTTGATTATGAATCATTTGACACGTGCAAACCATGCCTCATGGGCAAAATGACCAAGACTCCGTTCTCCGGAACAATGAAGCGAGCAACCAACTTATTGGAAATCATACATACTGATGTGTGTAGTCCAATGAGTGTTGAGGCTCGCGGTGGTTATTGTTATGTTCTCACCCTCACTGATGACTTGAGTAGATATGGGTATGTCTACTTAATGAAACACAAGTCTGAGACCTTTGAAAAGTTCAAGGAATTTCAGAATGAGGTTGAGAATCAACGTGACAGGAAAATAAAGTTCTTACGATCAGATCGTGGAGGGGAATATTTGAGTCATGAATTTGGCACGCACTTAAGGAAATGTGGAATTATTTCACAACTCATGCCTCCTGGAACACCTCAGCGGAATGGTGTGTCCGAACATCGTAATCGCACTCTATTAGATATGGTGCGATCTATGATGTCTCTTACCGATCTACCGCTATCATTTTGGGGTTATACTTTAGAGACTGCCGCATTCACTTTAAATAGGGATCCGTCGAAATCCGTTGAGACGACACCGTATGAATTATGGTTTGGAAAGAAACCTAAGATGTCGTTTCTGAAAGTTTGGGGATGCGATGCTTATGTCAAGAAACTTCAACCTGAAAAGCTCGAACCCAAGTTGGAAAAATGTGTCTTCATAGGATACCCTAAGGAAACTATTGGGTATACCTTCTACCTCAGATCCGAAGGCAAGATCTTTGTTGCCAATAATGGATCCTTTCTAGAGAAAGAGTTTCCCTTAAGATAAGTAAGTGGGAGGAAAGTAGAATTTGATGAAGTACTGCCTCTTGAACTGGAAAGTAGCGCAGGTCAAGAAAATGTTTCTGTGGTGCCTGCACCGACTAGAGAGGAAGTTAATGATGATGATCAAGGAACTTCGGATCAAGTTACTACTAAACTTCGTAGGTCCACAAGGACACTTTCCACACTAGAATGGTATGGCAACCCTGTCCTAGAAATAATGTTGTTGGACAACAGTGAACCTTCGAATTATGAGGAAGCGATGGCGGGCCCAGATTCCAACAAATGGCTTGAAGCCATGAAATCCGAGATAGGATCCATGTATGAAAACAAAGTATGGACTTTGACAGACTTGCCCGATGATCGGCGAGCCATAGAAAATAAATGGATCTTTAAGAAGAAGACGGACGCGGATGGCAATGTGACCATCTATAAAGCCCGGCTTGTCGCTAAGGGTTATCGACAAGTTCAAGGGGTTGACTACGATGAGACCTTCTCACCCGTAGCGAAGCTGAAGTCCGTCCGAATCATGTTAGCAATTGCTGCATTCTATGATTATGAGATATGGCAAATGGACGTCAAAACGACATTCCTTAATGGTTTCCTTAAGGAAGAATTGTATATGATGCAGCCGGAAGGTTTTGTGGATCCTAAGAATGCTGACAAGGTATGCAAGCTCCAACGCTCAATCTATGGGCTGGTGCAAGCATCTCGAAGTTGGAACATTCGCTTTGATGAGATGATCAAAGCGTTTGGGTTTACGCAGTTTTGTGGAGAAGCCTGTGTTTACAAGAAAGTGAGTGGGAACTCTGTAGCATTTATGATATTATATGTGGATGACATACTATTGATGGGAAATGATATAGAACTCTTGGAAAGCATAAAGGCCTACTTGAATAAGTGATTTTCAATGAAGGACCTTGGAGAAGCTGCTTATATATTAGGCATCAAGATCTATAGAGATAGATCGAGACGCCTCATTGGTCTTTAGCAAAGCATGTACCTTGTCAAGATATTGAAGAAGTTCAATATGGATCAGTCCAAGAAGGGGTTCTTGTCTGTATTGCAAGGTGTGAGATTGAGCACGGCTCAATGCCCAACCACGGCTGAAGATAGAGAAAAGATGAGTGTCATCCCCTATGCCTCGGCCATAGGGTCTATTATGTATGCCATGCTGTGTACCAGACCTGATGTAAACCTTGCCGTAAGTTTGGTAGGAAGGTACCAAAGTAATCCCAGCATGGAACACTGGACAACGGTCAAGAATATCCTGAAGTACCTGAAAAGGACTAAGGTTATGTTTCTCATTTATGGAGGTGATGAAGAGATCGTCGTAAAGGGTAACATCGATGCTATCTTCGACACAGATCTGGATGACTCCAAGTCACAAACCGGATACGTGTATATTTTGAATGGTGGGGCAGTCAGCTGGTGCTGTTGCAAGCAAAGCGTCATGGCGGGATCTACATGTGAAGCGGAGTACATGGCAGCCTCGGAGGCAGCACATGAAGAAATCTAGATGAAGGAGTTCATTACCGACCTAGGAGTTATTCCCAATGCGTCGGGCCCGATGGCTCTCTTCTGTGACAACACTGGAGCTATTGCTCTGGCCAAGGAGCCCAGGTTTCACAAGAAGACCAGGCATATCAAGCGACGCTTCAACTCCATTCATGAAAATGTTCAAGATGGAGACATGGATATTTGTAAAGTGCATACAGACCTGAATGTCGCAGATCCATTGACTAAACCTCTTCCATGAGCAAAACATGATCAACACCAGAACTCTATGGGTGTTCGATTCATCACAATGTAACTAGATTATTGACTCTAGTGCAAGTGGGAGACTGTTGGAGATATGCCCTAGAGGCAATAATAAAATGGTTATTATTATATTTCCTTGTTCATGATAATTGTCTATTGTTCATGCTATAATTGTGTTATTCGGAAATCGTAATACATGTGTGAATACATAGACCACAACATGTCCCTAGTGAGCCTCTAGTTGACTAGCTCGTTGTTCAATAGATGGTTACAGTTTCCTGACCATGGACATTGGATGTCGTTGATAACAACATCACATCATTAGGAAAATGATGTGATGGACAAGACCCAATCCTAAGCATAGCACAAGATCGTGTAGTTCGTCTGCTAAAGCTTTTCTAATGCCAAGTATCATTTCCTTAGACCATGAGATTGTGGAACTCCCGGATGCCGCAGGAATGCTTTGGGTGTGCCAAACGTCACAACGTAAATGGGTGGCTATAAAGGCACACTACGGGTATCTTTGAAAGTGTCTGTTGAGTTGACGCGAATCGAGACTGGGATTTGTCACTCCGTGTGACGAAGAGGTATCTCTGGGCGCACTCGGTAAGACATCATCATAATGAGCTCAATGTGACCAAGGAGTTGATCACGAGATGATGTGTTACGGAACGAGTAAAGAGACTTGCCGGTAACGAGATTGAACAAGGTATAGGGATACCGACAATCGAATCTCGGGCAAGTATCATACCGATAGACAAAGGGAATTGTGTATGGGATTGATTGAATCCTTGACATCGTGGTTCATCCGATGAGATCATCGTGGAACATGTGGGAGCCAACATGGGTATCCAGACCCGCTGTTGGTTATTGGACGAAGAGATGTCTCGGTCATCTCTGCATGATTCTCGAACCCGTAGGGTCTACACACTTAAGGTTCGGTGATGCTAGAGTTGTTATGGGAAATAGTATGCAGTTACCGAATGTTGTTCGGAGTCCTGGATGAGATCCCGGACGTCACGAGGAGTTCGGGAATGGTCCGGAGGTGAATATTTATATATGGGAAGTCATCATACGGTCACCGGAAGTGTTCGGGGGTTTATCGGTATTGTACCGAGACCACCGAAGGGGTTCTGGGGGTCCACCTGCCCCGGAGGGCCCTATGGGCTGTATGTGGAAGGGAACCAGCCCCTAGGTGGGCTGGGCGCCATCCTCCCTAGGGCCCATGCGCCTAGGGTCGGGGGGGGGGGGGGACCCTAAAGGGGGCGCCTCCTTGGCTTGGGGGTTAAACCCCCTCCCCCTTGGCCGCTGCCCCCCCTCTAGATCCATCTGGAGGGGGCAGGTCCCCTTCCCCCTTCGCCCTGTAAATAGAGGGGTGGAGGGAGGGCAGCAGCACCACATCCAAGGCGCAGCCCTCCCCCTCTCCAACACCCCCTCCTCCTCCGTTGAGCTTGGCGAAGCCCTGCTGGAGAACTGCGAGCCCCACCACCACACCGTCGTGCTGCCGGAGCTCTTCCCCAACTTCTCCTTCCCCCTTGCTGGATCAAGAAGGAGGAGACGTCCTCGGGCTGTACGTGTGTTGAACGCAGAGGCGCCGTTGTTCGGCACTTAGATCGGAATCAACCGCGATCTGAATCGCTGCGAGTACGACTCCTTCATCCGCGTTCTTGTAACGCTTCCGTGTCGCGATCTTCAAGGGTACAAAGATGCACTCCCCTCTCTCTCGTTGCTAGTCTCTCCATAGATTGATCTTGGTGATGCGTAGAAATTTTTTAATTTCTGCAACGATCCCAAACAATCTCATCACCGGATTGCCCAGGACCCGATCGGGATATGATTCTATTTGGGTAGTAGTGGATCGCTTGACCAAAGTAGCTCACTTTATCCCAGTAAAAACCACTTACACCAGTGCGAAGTTAGCCAAGATATATATGACTAGGATCGTATGTCTGCACGGAGTTTCGAGGACAATCGCATCAGATAGAGGAACACATGTTACTTCAAAGTTTTGGCACCAGCTGCATCAGACTTTGGGTACCAGGCTAGAGTTCAGTACAACTTTTCATCCGCAGACAGATGGACAGACCAAGAGAGTCAATCAGATTCTGGAGGACATGTTGAGAGCTTGTGCGCTAGATTACGGATCTAGTTGGGATGACAATTTTCCATACGCAGAGTTCTCATACAACAGTTGCTATCAGGCCAGTTTGAAGATGACACCTTTCGAAGCTTTGTATGGAAGGAGGTGCAGAACACCATTGATGTGGGATGAAGTAGGAGACCGTCAGTTGTTTGGTCCGGATTTGATTAAAGAGTCAGAAGAGAAGGTTAAGCTGATTCGAGATAGACTGAAGGTTGCTCAGTCTAGGCAGAAGAGTTATGCAGACTCAAAACGCAAGGAGCTAGTCTATGAAATCGGACAAAGAGCATATCCCCGTGTGTCACCTCTGCGAGGAGTTAAACGTTTTGGAGTAAAGGGAAAGTTATCCTCGAGATTTGTAGGACCATACCGAGTTTTGGAACGTATGGGAGAGGTAGCCTACAAGTTGGAGTTACCCGAAGGACTGTCAGGAGTTCATGGTGTGTACACGTTTCCCAGTTGAAGAAGTGCCGTGCTGAAATGGCCGATATTCCTCTAAGAGATACAGTGCCCCTAGAAGCAATTCAGTTAGATAGTGATCTGACCTATGAGGAGAAACCCGTCAAGATTCTCGAGTTTGCCAGCCGAGTTACATGCAGCAAGGTTATCAAGTTTTGCAAAGTTCAGTGGAGCCACCATACCGAGGATGAACCCACCTGGGAGCGAGAGGATGATCTACGCAAAGACCACCCACACCTATTTTCTAGCCAACCCGAATCTCGCGGGCGAGATTCATCTTAAGGGGGGTAGGTTTGTAACATCCCAATTTTCAATTTGGAATGTTATACATAGGCCATTCATGCATATCATATTTTATCGCATTTCGTTTTGCGAATACTCGAAATTCTAAACAACTCAAGGACCCACGGAGAGAGTTGGGAATTTCGTTATTTTCATATTTGAGATTTTCTCAAATATCGAAACTAGGATCATTTGGTTTTAGTTATTTTTCCTCTTCGAAAATATTTCATATTAAAATATATGAGAGGAGATAATATGGCTTCTCCAAAATAAAAGAAATATTGGAGGGAAAATGTTAAAATCAAATAAATAATTTTTATTTGGATTCTATTGCTATTTATTTGAATTAGGAAAAATATGCGTCTTTCAAAATTGCATCAGTGGCTCAAATAAATGTTCACTTTATTCGAAATATTATTAGAGGACCGTGAAAATTTATTTCGGGATTTTTGGACTCCGTGTAGTATTTCGTTTATCAGTTTTTCCGCGTCGGGATTTATTAAAAAAACGCGCACCGCCTTACCGGGCCGTGCCCAAGCTGGAGTCCTCCGGCTGGGGCTTTATAAGCCGCCAGCCCGCGCGCCCCCGAAACCCTAGCCGCTCGTGCCACCGCCTTGCGCCGCCACCGCCTTGCCGCCTTGCGCCGCCTTCCACCGCCGTGCCGCCGCCCGCCGTCGCCGGAGCCGCCGTCGCCGCGTCGGATCTCGCCGAGCCGCCGCAATTGAACGTTGACCGGTCGGTTGTCTTCGGTTAACCCCGGTTTTCTTTTCTCAGAAAAACCCTAGATCAGTTTTTTTTATTTTAGATCGGTTTCGTTTAGGTTTTCTTCAGTTTAGCTAAATAGTGGACGTTCGTCCGTACGTTCGTGTTAACGAACGATGTTCGTCCGTTAGTCGCAGACAGCGAACGTTCGTTCGTTAGCGTGTTCGTCTCGTTTTATTTTCCAGGGTTTTCCGCAATTATTTTCGATCGTGATTTCTGCCCCGATCTTCGTTTTAGTTTATCTTTTCGCTCGTTTATCCAAATCAGGTGAAACAAACACCTAAATCTTTGTATCGAAGCCCTCTTTCTGTTTAACCAACTTGAACAAGATTTTGGTACTGTAAAATTTGACTTTAGTCCAGATTAGTAAACAGATCTTGTTTCTTTTGTAGTTTGAGTTTCGTTGCTCCGTTTGATTTGATTCTTTTTGCAAACCAGAGTTCTTCAGTTGAACTTTCTGGTTAGATCTTCTTATTTGAGTTTTACCCATGCCTCTTTGCTTGAGTGCTTATGTATGCTATTGTTTGTTTGCGATAGAATTCCCGTAGTGCGAAGCGTGCTACTACGAGTCACTAGGTTTTGCGGATCGTCAGCAAGGCAAGTAACACATTGATCATAACCTCTTCATACCCAGTTTTTATGCATTGGTTACAATCCTAAAACATTGCATGATTAGAATGTGTTCAACTTGTGGATATTGGGAAGTAGATAATGAGGTAGAACCTATTACCAGTTTTATTATCAAACCCTTGGGTGTTACTTCTACGTTATGCTTATATTGCTATGTTATGCTCGTAGACGTGGATTGGGGTTGAGTGTATCCATGACAGATGTGAGTTTGTAAATTAATGGTTCAATTTAAGGTGGCAACATTAATACACATCTGGGTGGATTGTTGGTTTTGGGCACCTGGGGTTATACCAGTGTTGTCCAAGGAGATCCCGGGGTTATACCGTGTGATCCTCTTATGGTCCGCCACCCAGGCTCAAAGGGATCATAAGATTATTCATGCTAGAAACTTCGGTGTGCGGCCACAAGCTATTATGGGCTCTAGCATAGTTGAGTATGTTGCATGACCTCTTCTAGTGGTAGGCAAGCAGATGTAGGGGATGTAGGTTGGTGCTGTCTACCCGAGGTTAGTGTTAATGCTTCTGAAAGACTGTATCTCGGTCATCTGTTTCTCAAACACCATGTAGTGCGAGAAATCCAACGGAGGAGATCGAGTCTTGTGGGAAAAAGTGCGCAAACCTCTGCAGAGTGTACAATCTAATCATGGTTAGCCGTGTCCCCGGTTATGGACAACTTGAGTATCTGAACTTGAATTATTGGATTGATCTCATCACTCTAAATTAAATTGTTGGGTTGATAATTATATTTAATTGGGATTGAGATGGGGGTACCATTCTCAGTGTTTCAACTACCATGATAGTTAAATAAAACATATTCCTTTGTTGTAGGGAAAATTTGGCTTTTCGAAAAAACAATATAACCATAGAGCCTCCACCAGCCATATATGCATGTAGTGATAGCATTTATCTGTTCATTGCTCTACTGTTTTATATTGCCAGCATATTCCATCTGCTGACCCGTTTTCGGGCTGCAATGTATCATGTTGCAGACTTTTCAGACGAGGAGTAAGGTGCGCTAGGTCGTTTGTTGTGCACTCAGCTATGCCGTTGGAGTTGATGGACTCACTTTATATTGCAAGCCTCCTGCTGTTATTTTATTTAGATGGCCTTAAGCCATATTTATTGTAATAAGTTCTCTTTTGAGACAATCGATGTAATAAGTGTGTGATTGCTACTCTGTTATAAATCCATTCGAGTATTGTGTGTGTCAGCATTACCGATCCAGGGATGACACTGAACACAGAGATTTGACCGTCTGAGGTCGGATCGCTACACAACCCAATTTTATGTTTTGCTTTGAATAAATCATCTAGCCTCTGGTTAGATGTGGTTTTGTGTTTTAATTAGTGTTTGTGCCAAGTAAGACCTACTCCCTCCGTTCGGTAATAGATGACCCGGTGGCACTTTTTGCGAAATGGTCCTTCTCATTTCTCCGACCAATCCTGCGGTCCTCGCTCGTCACTCACCGTCTTCTCGCCCCCCACACAGCTCCGTCGCCCACCGTCTTGGCTCTCCGGCGCCGCCCCACGCAGCCTTCCTCCCTCCCCCACCCCATGCCGCCTTCCTCCCCCAAACCACCCTGCCATGCCGCCACCTCGTACACCTCCTCGTTCCCCACCATCTCAAGGTTCGATTTTTGCTTGGCGCCGGTGGTTGAGCTGCGGGCAGATCTGCGGGCGGTGGCCTGGAGCGGCAGTACGCGAGGACAGGAGCGTCCGGCGTCTCCCTCGATGTCGCAAAGCAAGGACGCGCCGCCGGCCTGGTGGTGCTCCTCCACGGATTCCACCAGATTGCCCGCAGACGCGTCACCAGATTCCACCAGACGTGCCGCCGCCGCCTCTCAGCCGCCGGAGACGGCGCTCCCCGCAGAGGACGGCCCCGGAGACGAGGAGGGGGAGGAGGATAAATGCCGCATCTGCTGCCTCTCGGCCAAGGTTGACCGCACCCTGCGCCTGCCGCGACAACATTAGGTTCGTCGCCAGCTCCGGTGGCTCACCACCCGCCAGCGACCCCGCTGCAAGGTATGGCCTCCAGTCATCTCCCCTCGCCTGCTTTAAATGGTTGCCAAGTTCATGCTGTTGCTGTGGTTGCGCGTGCTTTATTCCGTTCAGGTTCAGTCCCGTGTGCCACTAGAGTTTCAGTCCCGTTTTGACATGATTCCTCACCAAAAATGTCCCCTTTTGCAATGTGATATATGATCCCCTTCATCATGTTGTTGTGTGCCCATGACCCACCCTTTGCACAACTAATTTCAACCCCAACTACTGAGAGATGTCTTCTGATTCCTTGTGCTGACCCTTGTCAGTTGTCATTGCCATTGCCATGATTCCTCACTGAAACTATCTATGGATGGCTATTACTGTAGCTTCAGCTTTTGGAATAAACTGACATGTTAACCGTATCATGCATAGAGGATCGATGTACAGGCCATCTAGACGGTGTGTTTGCAAAAAGGGTTTCTGTAAAATTAAACTGCCAAAGTTGCATGATAAATAAATTAAAAACATCCATCTCCACTCAAGTCATTTATTTCATTCATTCTCTGACTGATGACAATACAAGTCATCCATTCTCTGCCAAAGTTTCATTCACGCGACTCTAAAAAAATACTCCCTCCTTCCCAAAATATAAGGCACGATTGACTTTTTACGGTCTTTGATGCATGACTTTGACCACTAATATATATCAGAGTATATGGATTGAACATGTATAAATGGCATCGTCGTATTTGTCTTGCAAAACAACTTTATTACATATGTATGTACACTAATTTTATAGACATACAATATATGAAAATCATAGTCAAAGTTGTGCAACGAAGACCAGAAAAGTCAAACTGTGCCCTATATTTTGGGAAGGAGGGAGTACGTTTCTGCAGTCTTGGCCATACATGCAACTCTGCACCTATTCCAGTAATCTAAAGACTCTGTACATTAGAGGCCATTCCCATCATCCTACCAGCTCAAGCAACATGTTCAACAGCAAATACTGCAGGCATGACTTTTGGTTTGAATTCTGAAAAGAAGACTAACAAACAGAGCAAGCATACAACAGAGATGGATTGATATATCTTTCCCTATTTTGTTCATGACACAAATGGTTGTATCTTTGGCTGAAAATTTGCAGGTTCTCACTCTCTAACATCCTTTACACCAATGATTGTTCACATTTTTTAGAAACCCCAAAATACATAACCACCATCTAAAACCAGTTAGGACAAATGACTCTAGAAAGTTCAGGGTCTATTGTTTTATAGTCAGTGTTAGTATTCTAGTCAGACCAAACACCATAGTTCAGGGCTCAGGATAGTTTTTTGCTTGAATGACTAAACCAATTTATAAAACAATCTAAATGTTGTTTAGCTTGAATTGTCACTTTCATAATGTCATGCATCTTACCACTGATGTGTTTCTAGAAGAAACAATTATTACTCCTAATTCATGCTCACACAACCACTTCATGCTCAGACAATCATACAAGTTGAACCACATAGTTATTGACACAGAGATTGCCATGTTGCTAATAAAAAAATTGCATCATCCTTTCCTTTCATATACAGTAATAAGATCTGTTGGAGTTTACACACAATCTGTGCTCTTATCTTGTGCTCGTATCCTATGCTCTTCCCGGTCATCAACAATGGAAATGATTGTGTGAAATTTAACACATTACTGGCCTGCCAACTGCTTCCATTATCCTGCTGAACACAACCTTTGCAAGGACGCACGAAATTGCTCCTTTCCCTTTCCCTGCTTCTTTTCCTTTCTTTGCTTGGAGGGTGCTGCTGCTCTTCTTTCTCTTTCTCTGCTTCGAAGGTGGTGCCGCTTGGAGGGTACTGCTGCTTGGAGGATGTTGCTGGTCTTCTATCCCTTTCTCTGCTTCTTTCCCTTTCTTTTCTTGGAGGGTGCTGCTGCTCTTCTTTCTCTTTCTCTGCTTCGAAGATGGTGGTGGTGCTGCTACTGCTTGTAGGGTACTGCTGCTTGGAGGATGTTGCTGGTCTTCTTTCCCTGTCTCTGCTTGGACGTTGCTGCCGCTCCTCTTTCTCTTTCTTTGCTTCAAAGGTGCTGCTGCTGCTGCCTCGAGGTCTGCTGCTGCTATAAGTGCTAAGGTTTGCTCAACTAGCTCAACGTCTAAAGAGTGAGCGATAGGGAGCCTTCCTTCTTGCTGCCGGCGCTCTTTTCGCATGTGAGGAATCTTGTAGCCTATCCCTCCTTTTTCTCTCATAATCTCTCTCATGCATGATTGCAGTGTTACGAAGCTTCGAGCTAACGTGTTGACATCATAGTTTTGATATTCTTCCTCCACGCCTTCTATCAATCCCCTTCTGCTTTGAGGTGCTTTGCAATCGGTATGTGACTGGAGAGACCTGAAGAAGCAGAGATCAAGAATATTCAGGTCGGGGCTATTTGGAGGTTGCTGGATCAACTTGATATCCAGACCGGTCTGTTCTACGGCCCGTCAAAAAACCTCGTCACTAGGCTTAAGATGCGGTGTAGCATTATCTTGCTGGATAAAGATGGTCTGTTCTTCATCTTCATCAGGCCACAGGTCATGGATAGCTGGAATCAGTTTCTCACACATATAGAGCCTCATTACATCTCTTGTAACTTTCAATGATTTGAGTTCTAGTGTCCCTGTTTCTCTATTTTCACTCCTTCTTTGAGCCGGAGACTCTGTGACAAAGGCCCAAATGCCTATCTTTCCATCAAACGCGACGACACCAACATTGCCATATGTTGGTTTAGCCACGGCCGCAAGAAACATCACCTTCGCGATGCTATCCTTATGATGCAAGGTGCGTAAGGGATCAGGTTCTTCGGGAAGCAGCAATTAGCCGTTCTCCTCCTGTGTCAGATTGAACCATTTCTCATCCATATAGACTATGTCATCTAATTCCCGGAAATGAGGCCAGGGAGTTCGCAGCCAATTCTCAGCAGCCATAGAAATGCAAAATCTCAATCTCTCTATCTCGTTGGCTGGCTTTATCGTGGGCCTCAGTTTATTAGTGTTGCACCTCAACTCACCCAACACGAACCTTGCGTGTAAGGTCGTGCAGCTTACACCCAGAGACCTTGCTAGACTTCGAAATGTCCTTTGCCTATTTAGTGGGATTGTCGCCATCCTCGACAGGTCCAGATCTTTCGGCTTACGGCCGACTCTACTTTTCTTTTGGTTCGAGACATCAACTCCCTCCCCTCATGCAATTTGGCGATTTTCTCTTCTGCATATTCTGCTAACAGTGCTTAGGCTTGTTTTCAGTAGGTTGGCAACGAGCTTCTTGTCTGTTTTCACTACTTGTCCATCTTTGTTCTTGATTACTTTGAGAGCAAAATAAACACCAAATCTCTCCTTATTTGTTAGTTCTCTACTTTTTGGATGCTGAACACATTCAAGTTGTACTTCTTCTTGAGGAAACAAATTCAGATCTGGTACTTGTTCTTCTTGAGGATTCCAATTCAAATCTGGTACTTGTTCATGAGGAATGAAATGTAAATCTGGTTCTTCTTGTTCTTCTTGAGGAGTCCAATTCATATATTGTTCTTCTTGAGGAAACAAATTCAGATCTAGTACTTGTTCTTGAGGAATGAAATGTAAATCTAGTTCTTCTTGTTCTTCTTGAGGAGTCCAATTCATATCTTGTTCTTCTTGAGGAAGCCAATTCAGATCCGGTACTTGTTCTTCTTGTTCTTCTTGAGGATTCCAATTCAGATCTGGTACTTGTTCTTGAGGAATGAAGGTAAATCTGGTTCTTCTTGTTCTTCTTGAGGATTCCAATTCATATATTGTTCTTCTTGTTCTTCTTGAGGAAGCCAATTTAAATCTGGTTCTTCTTGTTCTTCTGGTTCTTCAAGTTCCCAATCATCATCTTGCCAAGGACTCGTGTTGAGATCAACACCAAACATCATCGTAGTGGTGCCGATGACACAACTTGAGCTCACTGTGACATGTAAGTTGAAAAGCAGAGTCATAAACTGTGATAAACTTTAGGCGTTCATCCAATTTATATTTACTTTAGTTTGTGCAAATAAAGAATGAAAATAATAATAGAGGATTATTACAAAGACAGAAATGTGTTGAAAATGGATGACATCATGAGTGTCACTGCTCTTCTTATATACTGAATTTTTTCTTAACTTTGCAGGGTGCCATCACCAAAAGGATGTCAGCAATTGAGGAAATGGCAAGAATAGATGTTCATCCTGGTTATAGTTACAGCAGCAGGGGACAAGCACTTGCTCTGGAGTACGCAATTAAAATTCTTGCATTGCAGGGGATTATTGCTTTGCTTCATGACTTCTCAGCCAGTGCGTCAAGTACCTCGGTCTGGTAAGTAGTGTTTACAGTTACTGATAGCAATGCATATAGGGTGGCTATCAGCCTAACAGGGTGTGTTTAAACTGTGCAGAAGGAAAGCGAGGACTATGAGGTCATAATCGAGGACACCAAGTTCTTGTACAAGAAGAACCGGCAAATAACTGACACGTCCGTCGGTCCGAGGGATGCAAAGTGGATCTTTGTTCTTAGCACAACTAAGACCTTCTATGTTGGTCATGTAAATATACACATCGTATAGGCAGACCTAATATAATCATCTGTAGAAATGCCAGTTCAGTGTGTGATATGAATCTTGCCATTGTAAATTGCAGAAGAAGAAAGGTAAATTTCAGTTTTACATCCAGTTTTATCAGGCAACATGCTGACACCACCTGAACTTCGTTGTTGGCAGGCTATTTGGCCTCACAGTGGTCACTACCGCCCCACAGAGGAGAATTTCCAGGAGTTCAAAAGCTTCCTCAATGACAACTTGGCGGCAAGAAGCAGCAGCAGCAGCGGTAGATGTAGAGACGAGATGCAGGGACGCCTGTAATGACCCCTGTGGCCACGAACCTCGCTGTGGAGATGCAGGGACGCCTGCCCACGCTACAGCAAGGGAGGGGAAGATGGAGCCGTGGCGCCTGAGCCTGGCAGCGGCGGAAGATGGAGGCCCAGCGCCTGAGCCTGGCAGCGGCAGAAGATGGAGCCGCGACGCCTGACCCTGGCAGCGGTGGAAGATGGAGGCCCGGCGCCTGAGCCTGGCAGCGGTGGAAGATGGAGGCCCGCCGCCTGAGCCTGGCAGCAGCGGAGACGGAGCTCGATGTGCTAGAGTCGTCGGCGCTGTCTTGCTCCCGGCGATGGAGCTGGAGGTACTCGAAGGTGGGGAGCTCGAGGTGCTGGGTGCGGGAGCTCAAGGAGATGACTCCGGCGACGGGGTCCTAGTGCTGGGGATGGAGCTCGAGGTTCTGGCCGGCGGGAGATCGAGGTTCTGGCCGGCGGACAGAGGTTCCCCGCGGTGGATCGCGACGAGCGGACGAAGAACTGGGTACTAGATTGTAATGATTTCAAATTTCCAAAGGGTCTTATTGTAAAATTGATTTGTTCACGATTCCTCCCCCCCCTTGAGTCATCTATTACCGAACGGAGGGAGTATGGGATAGCCTACGGTGATAGTTAATTTGATCTGGCTGAAAAACAGAAACTTTTGCACTCACAAAAACAGTTCTTATTATTAGCAGGAGCGTGATAAAATACCGATTCTTTTTTGAGAAGATTAATAAACAAAGATTCTAGGATTTCCTTTTTTCTCAGGATTTTTGGAGTTACAGAAGTATTCGACATATTCAGATTGCTACAGACTGATCTGTTTTTGACAGATTCTGTTTTTTGTGTGTTGTTTGCTTATATTGATGCATGTATGGCTAGTATCGGGAGGTATGAACCGTGGAAAAGTTGGAATACAGTAGATATTACACCAATATAAATAAAGAATGAGTTCACAATAGTACCAAAAGTGCTGATTTTTTCTTATACTAACGGAGCCACGAGATTTTCTGTTGGACTTTTGTGTTGTGAAGTTTTCAAGTTTTAGGTAAGGATTTGATGGACTATGGAATAACCGAATAAGGAGTGGCAAGAGCCTAAGCTTGGGGATGCCCAAGGCACCCCAAGGTAATATTTAAGGATGTCAAAAAGCCTAAGCTTGGGGATGTCCCGGGAAGGCATCCCCTCTTTCGTCTTCGTCTATCGGTAACTTTACTTGAGGCTATATTTTTATTCACCACATGATATGTGTTTTGCTTGGAGCGTCTTGTATGATTTGAGTGTTTGCTTTTTAGTTTGCCACAATCATTCTTGTTGTACACACCTTTTGAGAGATACACGCATGAATCCCGATTTATTAGAATGCTCTATGTGCTTCACTTATCTCTTTTGAGCTAGGCAAAATTTGCTCTAGTGCTTCACTTATAGCTTTTTAGAGCACGGTGGTGGTTTTATTTTGTAGAAATTGATGAACTCTCGTACATAACTTATATTATTTTGGGAGTCTCTAAACAGCATGGTAATTTGCATTGGTTATAAAATTAGTCCTAATATGATAGGCATCCAAGAGGGATATAATAAAAACTTTCATATAAAGTGCATTGAATACTACGAGAAGTTTGATTCCTTATGATTGTTTTGAGATATGAAGATGGTGATATTAGAGTCATGCTAGTAAGTACTACCTCCGTCCGGGTTTAAAAGGCCCTTAAGCCAGCACACCTCGTCCTAATTTGTAAGGCCCCATGTGTATTAGCGCTGAGCATGCAAGCATGGGAAAGAAAAAGGCTGCTGCTAATTGGGCGCATGCAAGCAGGTCAGAGAACGCATGCAGGCAGGTGAGAGAAATTTGCTGCGGCAGCTCAGCATGCAAGCTATTCATTGGATGCATGTAAAGAGGAGAGAGGAGCAATGCTGGCTTGTGAGGAGTTCCAAGAATCAGACTATTAAAATAGACAAGCGTCTTGGTTCCGGAGCTATGGCTTAAGGGCCCTTTAAACCCGGACGGAGGTAGTAGTTGTGAATTTGAGAAATACTTGTGTTAAAGTTTGTGAGTCCCGTAGCATGCACATTTGGTGAACCGTTATGTGATGAAGTCAGAGCATGATTTGTTTATTGATTGTCTTCCTTATGAGTGGCAGTCGGGGACAAGCGATGGTGTTTTCCTACCAATCTATCCCCCTAGGAGCATGTGTGTAGTACTTTGTTTTGATGACTAATAGATTTTTGCAATAAGTATGTGAGTTCTTTATGTCTAATGTTGAGTCCACGGATTATACGCACTCTCACCTTTCCGCCATTGCTAGCCTCTTAAGTACCGCACAACTTTCGCCGGTACCATAAACCCACCACATATCCGTCCTTAAAATAGCCACCATACCTACCTATTATGGCATTTCCATAGCCATTCCCAGATATATTGCCATGCAACTTTCCACCATTCGGTTTACTATGACACGCTCCATCATTGTCATATTGCTTTGCATGATCATGTAGTTGACATCGTATTTGTGGCAAAGCCACTATTCATCATTTTTTATACATGTAGCTCTTGATTCATTGCACATCCTGGTACACCGCCGGAGGCATTCAAATAGAGTCATATTTTGTTCTAAGTATCGAGTTGTAATTCTTGATTTGTAAGTAAATAAAAGTGTGATGATCTTCATTATTAGAGGATTCTCCCATGTGAGGAAAGGATGATGGAGACTATGATTCCCCCACAAGTCGGGATGAGACTCCGAACGAAAAAAAGAGGCCAAAAAATGAGAGAAGGCCCAAATAAAAAAATTAGAGAAAAGAGAGAAGGGACAATGTTACTATCCTTTTTGCGACACTTGTGCTTCAAAGTAGCACTATGATCTTCATGATAGTGAGTCTCCTATGATATCACTTTCATATACTAGTGGGAATTTTTCATTATAGAACCTGGCTTGTATATTCCAATGATGGGCTTCCTCAAATTGCCCTAGGTCTTCGTGAGCAAGCGAGTTGGATGCACACCCACTTAGTTTCTTTTTTAGCTTTCATAAACTTATAGCTCTAGTGCATCCGTTGCATGGCAATCCCTACTCACTCACATTGATATCTATTAATGGCATCTCCATAGCCCGTTGATACGCCTAGTGTCAGTGTCAAACCCGGCGGATCTCGGGTAGGGGGTCCCGAACTGTGCGTCCAGGGTCGATGGTAACCGGAGAAGGGGGACACGATGTTTACCCAGGTTCGAGCCCTCTTGATGGAGGTAGTACCCTACTTCTTGCTTGATTGATCTTGATGAATATGAGGATTACAAGAGTTGATCTACCACGAGGTCATAATGGCTAAACCCTAGATGTCTAGCCTGTATGATTGTAATTGCCTCTACGGACTAACCCCTCCGGTTTATATAGACACCGGAGGGGCCTAGGATTGTACATAGTCGGTTTACAAAGGAAGGAATCTACATATCCGAATGCCAAGCTTGCCATCCACGCAAAGGAGAGTCCCATCCGGACACGGGAAGAAGTCTTTTGTCTTGCATCTTCATAGCCCATTAGTCCGGCCCATGTTACATAGTGCGGACGCCCGAGGACCCCTTAATCCAGGACTCCCTCAGTATCCCCCGAACCAGGCTTCAATGGCGATGTATCTTGTGCGCTGATAGTCTTCGACATTGCAAGGCAGGTTCCTTCTCCGATCACTTCAAAGTACTTGACCCGAAAAGCTGTACCCGGTTTGTGTTTTAATGTCACACCCTTTGGCTTCTGTGCCTCCATTGGTTCTACTTCCATGTGTCGAGCGAATACGAGAGGTCAGGGTATTTTTGCACATAACACCCCGGCCATGTAAGAAAGGCATCTATTTAAAGAGATTGGATCTCAGATCCCATTCCACACCAAGCGGAAAATCCTTAGAGCTCGCTAGGAGAAACCATTCCAACATGGCTAGCGTTCCCAGTTCTTCCTCCCGCCACCACGGCTCCGAAAAAGGTGATTGGGAGAGATGCTCTGTATGCCACGATCAACTGATTAGGCTTCAGACGCAGGGATTTCTTCCCCCCACGGATCTGGTCCCTGTTCGGGTAGGATTGACCTCCTTTGCTGGCAAAGCCCAGGCGGAAAATTTCCCCAATCCAACCAAGGGGGAACGAGTGTGCTTCGTTTCCTACTTGTTAAGAGGCGTCGGGTTTCCAATCCACCCTTTCCTCCGAGGACTCCTGGAGTATTACGGTCTCGAGTTGCACAACTTCACTCCTGCCTCCATCTTGCATATCGCGGGTTTTGTCGCTCTTTGCGAGCTATTCCTGGGTTGTGAGGCCCATTTGAGTTATGGAGAAAACTATTCTGCCTCGTCCCTCGCACCCCAAAGGGATCCATATTCAAGGTGGGCGGTGCCGAGGTATGGCGCATAGCCGGAACCAGATACCTGTCCGGCACGCCGAAAAAAGCGTCCGAGGAGTGGCCCTCAGAATGGTTCTATATTGAGGACGTCGCTCTCCCTGACCCAGTCAAAATGGGTCTTCCCGAATTTTCCAGCGCTCCATTGAAGAAACGCCACAACTGGCACCCTCGGAGCCTAAAGGAGGAGGACAGTGCGGAAGTACGACAATTAATGGGTAAGATAAGAACACACGCCCAGTCTGGATTATAAATAATCAAGGTGATGGCCACTTCCATAGCGCGAGGCGTTCAGCCACTCCAATTCAGGGGGCTCCCCATGTGGCACTATAATGGGGAAGACGACGCCTCCCGCTGAGGACGGAAGGGTCCGGATTCCCTCACCGACCTGTATAAAGGGGAAAAAGAGGAGTTCACTCGTCTTACGTGTCGGGAGGGATTTTCCATGTACAATCCTCCTAGCTGGGTGAGTTTTACTCCCACCACGTTACTCAATCCTTTCCTTGAGCTACTTTTAATTGTCATTAACCCGTCCATTTGTAACAGGAATGGCAGAAGGTTACTGCGAGGATCTATAGCCCCGCCCCACAGCCGGAGGACCATAACCGGGACTTGACCTCGGATTCGAAGAGGATCCAGACATACTTATAGAGCTTGAGGAGGGAATATTCTACCAGGCAAGCTATGATGGCACAGAAATGGCCATCATGGCCGACTATCCCGACCTCCTTCCTCCCTCACATGTAAGTAATCAAGGGATATCTCCTCCAAAAGAGCTTCCTCATTATGCCTCACCCACCGCACTGTCTCGTGCTCCAAAGGGGAGGCGCTCGGCGTGCCATGCTGCACCAGAGGCGTCTCATAAGAGAACGACGTCCGTGCCGAGCAAGTCTTTGCTACCTCTTGAGCATGCATTGGTTTTCCCTTGAAGAGGAAAAGGGGATGCAGCAAAGTAGCGTAAGTATTTCCCTCAGATTTTGAGAACCAAGGTATCAATCCAGTAGGAGACTACACGCAACTCCCTCGTACCTGCACAAACAATCAAGAACCTTGCAACCAACGTGATAAAGGGGTTGTCAATCCCTTCACGGCAACTTGCAAAAGTGAGATCTGATAAAGATAATAAGATAAATATTTTTGGTATTTTTGTTGTATAGATTGGAAAGTAAAGATTGCAAAATAAACGACGACAAATATAGCAAATTGATGGGAGATTAATATGATGGAAGATAGACCCGGGGGCCATAGGTTTCACTAGTGGCTTCTCTCAAGATATCATATTCTGCGGTGGGTGAACAAATTACTGTCGAGCAATTGATAGAAAAGCGCACAGTTATGAGAATATCTAGGCATGATCATGTATATGGGCATCACATCTGTGACAAGTAGACCGAAAATGATTCTACATCGACCGCTATCCAGCATGCATCTAGAGCATTAAGTTCATAAGAACAGAGTAACACATTAAGCAAGATGACATGATGTAGAGGGATAAACTCAAGCAATATGATATAAACCCCATCATTTTATCCTCGAAGGCAACAATACAATACGTGCCTTGCTGCCCCTGCTGTCACTGGGAAAGGACACCGCAAGATTGAACCCAAAGCTAAGCACTTCTCCCATTGCAAGAAAGATCAATCTAGTAGGCCAAACCAAACTGATAATCCGAAGAGACTTGCAAAGATATTTAAATCATGGATAAAAGAATTCAGAGAAGAATCAAATATTGTTCATAGATAACCTTGATCATAAACCCACAATTCATCGGATCTCGACAAACACACCTCAAAAAGAATTACATCAAATAGATCTCCGAGAAGATCGAGGAGAACTTTGTATTGAGATCCAAAGAGAGAGAAGAAGCCATCTAGCTAATAACTATGGACCCGAAGGTCTGTGTTAAACTACTCACACATCATCGGAGAGGCTATGGTGTTGATGTAGAAACCCTCCGTGATCGATTCCCCCTCCGGTGGAGCGTCGGAAAAAGCCCCAAGATGGGATCTCACGGTACAGAAGGTTGCGGTGGTGGAAATAGGGTTTCGTGGTGCTCCTGGATGTTTTTGGGGTATACGAGTATATATTGGCAAAAGAAGTAGGTCGGTGGAGCCACAAGGGGACCACGAGGGTGGGGGCGCGCCTACCCCCTGGGCGCGCCCTCCTGCCTCGTGGCTTCCTCGTTGCTTCCTTGATGTCCACTCCAAGTCTCCTGGATTGTGTTTGTTCAAAAAACGATCCTCGCGAAGGTTTCATTCCATTTGGATTCCGTTTGATATTCCTTTTCTGCGAAACACTGAAATAGGCAAAAAAAACAACAATTTGCACCGGGCCTTCAGTTAATAGGTTAGTCCCAAAAATAATATAAAAGTGCATAATAAAGCCCATTAAACATCCAAAACAGATAATATAATAGCATGGAACAATAAAAAATTATAGATACGCTGGAGACGTATCAAGCATCCCCAAGCTTAATTCGTGCTCGTCCCCGAGTAGGTAAATGATAAAAACAGAATTTTTTATGTGGGATGCTACTTAACATAATTTTCGAAGTAATTCTCTTTATTGTGGCATGAATGTTCAGATCCGAAAGATTCAAGATAAAATTTTAATATTGACATAAAAATAATAATACTTCAAGCATACTAACTAAGCAATTATGTCTTCCCAAAATAACATGGCCAAAGAAGGCTTATCCCTACAAAATCATATAGTTTGGCTATGCTTCATTTTTGTCACACAAAAATTCTCTGATCGTGCACAACCCCGATGACAAGCCAAGCAATTGTTTCATACTTTAGTAATCTCAAACTTTTTTCAACTTTCACGCAATACATGAGCGTGAGCCATGGACATAGCACTATGGGTGGAATAGAATATAATGATGGGGGTTGTGTGGAGAAGACAAAAAAGGAGAAAGTCTCACATTGACGCGGCTAATCAACGGGCTAGGGAGATGCCCATCAATTGATGTCAATGCAAGGAGTAGGGATTGCCATGCAACAGATGCACTAGAGCTATAAACGTATGAAAGCTCAACAAAAGAAACTAAGTGGGTGTGCATCCAACTTGCTTGCTCACGAAGACCTAGGGCATTTGAGGAAGCCTATTGTTGGAATATACAAGCCAAGTTCTATAATGAAAAAATCCCACTAGTATATGAAATTGACAAAAGAAGAGACTCTCTATCATAAAGATCATGGTGCTACTTTGAAGCACAAGTGTGGAAAAAAAGGATAGTAGCATTGTCCCTTTTATTTCTTTTCTGTTTTTGGGCCTTTCCTTTTTTTGGCCTTTCTCTTTTTTTATTTTTTTATTTGGGACAATGCTCTATTAATGATGATCATCACACTTCTATTTATTTACAACTCAATGATTACAACTCGATACTAGAACAAAATGTGACTCTATTTGAGTGCCTCCGGCGGTGTACCGGGATGGGCAATGAATCAAGAGTGACATGTATATAAATTATGCATGGTGGCTTTGCCACAAATACGATGTCAACTACATGATCATGCAAGGCAATATGACAATGATGAAGCGTGTCATAATTAATGAAACGGTGGAAAGTTGCACGGCAATATATCTCGGAATGGCTATGGAAATGCCATAATAGGTAGGTATGGTGGCTGTTTTGAGGAAGATATAAGCAGGTTTATGTGTGATAGAGCATATCATATCACGGGGGTTGGATGCACCGACGAAGTTTGCACCAACTCTCAAGGTGAGAAAGGGCAATGCACGGTACCGTAGGGGCTAGCAATGATGGAAAGGTGAGAGTGTGTATAATCCATGGACTCAACATTAGTCATAAAGAACTCACATACTTATTGCAAAAATCTACAAGTCATAAAAAACCAAGCACTACGTGCATGCTCCTAGGGGGGTAGATTGGTAGGAAAAGACCATCGCTCGTCCCCGACCGCCACTCATAAGGATGACAACCAAAGAACACCTCATGTTTCAAATTTGTCACACAACGTTTACCATACGTGCATGCTACGGGACTTGCAAATTTCAACACAAGTATTTCTCAAATTCACAACTACTCAACTAGCACGACTCTAATATTACCATCTTCATATCTCAAAACAATCATCAAGTATCAAACTTCTCATAGTATTCAATGCACTTTTTATGAATGTTTTTATTATACCCATCTTGGATGCCTATCATATTAGGAATAATTTTATAGCCAAAGAAAATTACCATGCTGTTCTAAAGGACTCTAAAAATAATATAAGTGAAGCATGAGAGATCAATAATTTCTATAAAGTAAAACCACCACCGTGCTCTAAAAGATATAAGTGAAGCACTAGAGGAAAATTATCTAGCTCAAAAGATATAGGTGAACACATAGAGTATTCTAATAAATTCCGATTCATGTGTGTCTCTCCAAAAGGTGTGTACAGCAAGGATGATTTTGGTAAACTAACAAGCAAAGACTCAAATCATACAAGAACCTCCAAGCAAAACACATATCATGTGGTGAATAAAAATATAGCCTCAAGTAAAGTTACAGATGGACGAAGACGAAAGAGGGGATGCCTTCCGGGGCATCCCCAAGCTTAGGCTTTTGGTTGTCCTTGAATTTTAGCTTGGGGTGCCTTGGTCATCCCCAAGCTTAGGCTCCTGTCACTCCTTATTCCAAAATCCATCAAATCTTTACCCAAAACTTGAAAACTTCACAACACAAAACTCAACAGAAAATATCATGAGCTCCGTTAGTATAAGAAAACAAATCACCACTTTAAGGTACTGCAATGAACTCATTCTTTATTTATATTGGTGTTAAACCTACTGTATTCCAACTTCCCTATGGTTCGTACCCCCCGATACTAGCCATAGATTCGTCAAAATAAGCAAACAACACACGAAAAACATAATCTGTCAAAAACAGAATAGTCTGTAGTAATCTGTATCAAACGTATACTTATGTAACTCCAAAAATTCTGAAATAAATTGGTGGACGTGAGGAATTTGTCTATTAATCATATGCAAAACGAATCAACCTAAAATCACTCTCCAGTAAAAAAATGGCATCTAATCTTGTGAGCGCTAAAGTTTCTGTTTTTCATAGCAAGATCATAAAGACTTCACCCAAGTCTTCCCAAAGGTTCTACTTGGCACAAACACTAATTAAAACATAAAATCACATCTAAACAGAAGCTAGATGAATTATTTATTACTAAACAGAATAAAAAAGTAAAGAACAAAAATAAAATTGGGTTGCCTCCCAACAAGCGCTATCGTTTAACGCCCCTAGCTAGGCATTGAGATTTCGATTATGCTCACATAAAAGATAGGAATTGAAATACGAAGAGAGCATCATGTAGCATATGAAAATCACATCTAAGTCTAACATACTTCCTATGCATAGGCATTCTATAGGAAAACAAATTAGCAAGACAAACAAGATCTAGCATATGCAAGGAAGAAGAAAGAAACATTAACAATCTCAACATAATGAGAGGTAATTTAGTAACATGAAAATTTCTACAGCCATATTTTCCTCTCTCATAATAATTACATGTGAGATCATAATCAAATTCAACAATATACCTATCACATAAAATTTTCTCTTCATGATCCACATGCATGCAAAGTTGACTCTTTTCCAAAATAGTGGGATTATCATAAAATAAAGTCATGACCTCTCCAAACCCACTTTTCTCAAAAATTTCATAAGATTGAACATTCTCCAAATATGTGGGATAAAAAGTTGACACTCTTCCAAACCCACTTTCAATAATATTGCAAACACTATTATCAATCTCATATTCATCATGGGGCTTAAATAAATTTTCAAGATCATAAGAAGCACTATCACCCCAATCATGATCATTGCAACAGGTAGAGGACATAGCAAAACTAGCATCCCCAAGCTTAGGGTTTTGAATTTTATTAGCACAATTTACATCAATAGAATGTATAATAAAATCATTGTGATCATGCTTTTTATTCAAAGATCTATCGTGAATCACTTCATAAAGTACTTCATCACAATTTCCAGATTCACGGATTTCAAGCAAAACCTCATAAAGATAATCTAGTGCACACAACTCACTAGCAATAGGTTCATTATAATTGGATCTCTTAAGAAGATTAGCAAGGGGATGAGGATCCATAAACTTTTAGCAAGCGAAGATGCAAGCAAAAAGAAGGCACATGGTAACACAAGATCGAACGGAAGGAGGGCGAAGAAAAGGCAAAGGTGAAGTGGGGGAGAGGAAAACGAGAGGCAAATGGCAAATAATGTAATGTGAGGGATAAGAGTTTGTGATGGGTACTTGGTATGTCTTGACTTGGCGTAGATCTCCCCGGCAACGGCGCCAGAAATGGCTAGTTTAAGGGAGATCAAATCTTGACTTGACTTGGTGCAAATCTCCCTGGCAACGGTGCCAGAAATCCTTCTTGCTACCTCTTGAGCATGTGTTGGTTTTCCCTTGAACAGGAAAGGGTGATGCAGCAAAGTAGCGTAAGTATTTCCCTCTGTTTTTTAGAACCAAGGTATCAATCCAGTAGGAAACTACACGCAAGTCCCTCGTACCTGCACAAACAAATCAAGAACCTTGCAACCAACGTGATAAAGGGGTTGTCAATCCCTTCACGGCAACTTGCAAAAGTGAGATCTGATAAAGATAATAAGATAAATATTTTTGGTATTTTTGTTGTATAGATTGGACAGTAAAGATTGCAAAATAAAGTAAATTGATGGGAGATTAATATGATGGAAGATAGACCCAAGGGCCATAGGTTTCACTAGTGGCTTCTCTCAAGATAGCATATTCTACGGTGGGTGAACAAATTATTGTCGAGCAATTGATAGAAAAGTGCATAGTTATGAGAATATCTCTGCATGATCATGTATATAGGCATCACGTCCGTGACAAGTAGACCGAAACGATTCTGCATCTACTACTATTACTCCATACATCGACCGCTATCCAGCATGCATCTAGAGTATTAAGTTCATAAGAATAGAGTAACACATTAAGCAATATGAAATGATGTAGAGGGATAAACTCAAGCAATATGATATAAACCCCATCTTTTTATCCTCGATGGCAACAATACAATACGTGCCTTGCTGCCCCTGCTGTCACTGGGAAAGGACACCGCAAGATTGAACCCAAAGCTAAGCACTTCTCCCATTGCAAGAAAGATCAATCTAGTAGGCCAAACCAAACTGATAATTGGAAGAGACTTGCAAAGATATTTAAATCATGCATAAAAGAATTCATAGAAGAATCAAATATTGTTCATAGATAATCTTCATCATAAACCCACAATTCATCGGATCTCGATAAACACACCGCAAAAAGAATTACATCAAATAGATCTCCAAGAAGATCGAGGAGAACTTTGTACTGAGATCCAAAGAGAGAGAAGAAGCCATCTAGCTAATAACTATGGACCCGAAGGTCCGTGGTAAACTACTCACACATCATCGGAGAGGCTATGGTGTTGATGTAGAAGCCCTCCATGATCGATTCCCCCTCCAGCGGAGCACCGGAAAAGGCCCCAAGATGGTATCTCAGGACTACAGAAGGTTGCGGCAGTGGAAATAGGGTTTCGTGGTGCTCCTGGATGTTTTTGGGGTATATGAGTATATATAGGCGAAAGAAGTAGGTTGGCGGAGCCATGAGGGGCCCACGAGAGTTGGGGGCGCGCCTACCCCCGCGGGGGCGCCCTCCTGCCTCATGGCTTCCTCGTGGCTTCCTTGACGTCCACTCCAAGTCTCCAGGATTGCGTTTGTTCCAAAACCGATCCTCGCGAAGGTTTCATTCCGTTTGGATTCTGTTTGATATTCCTTTTCTGTGAAACACTAAAATAGGCAAAAAAACAGCAATTTGCACTGGGCCTTCGGTTAATAGGCTAGTCCCAAAAATAATATAAAAGTGCATAATAAAGCCCATTAAACATCCGAAACAGATAATATAATAGCATGGAACAATAAAAAATTATAGATATGTTGGAGACTATCAAGCATCGCCAAGCTTAATTCCTGCTCGTCCTCGAGTAGGTAAATGATAAAAACAGAATTTTTGATGTGGAATGCTACCTAACATAATTTGCTTTATTATGCACTTTTATATCACTTTGAATCATCGGGGCCGGAAGGCCGCTCTTCACGACCCCGGCTTTTCAAAAGAGGCATTCAATGCCTTCAGCTCGACCGATGCATACATCCGAGCTGCTCGGGATGTTCTTGCCAGAGCCATGGACCAACATTTAAAAGATATGCGGGTAAGTACAAATTTGGTAATCATATACTAGTAGCCCCCGAGACTTGAAGCAGTTGATACAACTGATTTAAGGATCATTGTATAATCAGGCACTAACGGAGAAGAATAGCATGTTGTCTCAAGAGCTGGAAAAGTGTTAGACCCGGCTGGCTGCGATTACCGCCGAACTGGAGAAATCCAAGAAGGCAATGCCTGGTAATATTCCCTTCCATCCAGAAAAATGTAATAATATACCAGTAATGTTAATACTGTTGCGTTTCCGATGACAGGATCAGCAGATCAACTGGAAGGGGAACTGAAAGTCGCACAGGTGGGTGAACAAGAGGCCAAAAGGCAACTGGCCGCACGCGAACGTGTGCTGACACGGGTCAGGGATGAAAAGAACAAGCTGCAGGATTCCAATACCCTGTTGGGCGAAGAACTAAAAGATGTGCGAGCCCAGCTAGCTGACGCCGTCAAGGAGAATAGGAGGCTACGAGGCGACATATTCAGTATGCTTTTGACCTTACCTTTATGTAATTCAGCGAA
The DNA here is from genome assembly GCA_032464435.1 of Aegilops umbellulata. Lineage (NCBI taxonomy): Eukaryota > Viridiplantae > Streptophyta > Magnoliopsida > Poales > Poaceae > Aegilops > Aegilops umbellulata. Next base: position 408,806,178 of record CP136058.1, read on the forward strand.
GAAATGATCTAACAGATTTATGTCTACAGGTATGCCGACTGGCTGTCCCGAAGAGGAAATGTACGGCTCTCAAGGCGACCTGCTGCAAGAGCTCTCCCAACTGCACGAGCGAGCTTGGCAAGCAATGCGGAGCATTGCCAAAGCTTTGTGGCCATCTGCCTCTCCTCCAGGAAGTATGAAGGAGCTTGTGAAGCTATTCCAGGGAGCTCAGCAGCGCTTCTGCTTATGGAAGATATCGGCCTACCGAGAAGGTGTGCGAGAGGCTTGGGCCATGGTAAAAACACGGTACACCAAGCTTGATCCGAATCATATGGCCCGGGTCGGACCTCGAGGGTCAGATGGAAAAGAAATCCCAGTTAGTATTTTATATGACCAAGTAAAGATAGCTGCCAAGTATTCCCAACAGGATTGTAAGCTAGATAACCTATTAGATGGCATTGAGGAAGAAGTTTTTAAGTCCAAGTGACTATGTACTTCGATTGACAAATTTTTCCCTAGCCGGATTGTAAAACGATTGTCATGGCAGACCTTTTCGCTTCGACCTCTGGACTCGAAGGCTCGGAGTGTTTCCGAATACCGTAACGGTAATATAGACCGGGGTATGCGTGGAAACCAGGCGTAGGGGTCATAGTTGCTTGAACAGACAAGTTGTATCCGGCTAGCTATGTTATATTACATGTTGATTGTAAGAAAAATGTTCCAGGGAGAATAGTTCCGTTAAGGGTTCCTTTCCCTCGGTGAGCATGCGTTAGTATGCATGTCCGAACTATGACCGAAAAATCGCAGTATACGTAACATCTGGGGGTTCATGATGTAAACAGGGTATAACGTCTTTAGTCCGCCGACCGAATATTCCCTTAAGAACGCTAGCTTCCGGCTTCACCCAGTCTGAGGTACAAGTCCAGATGGCCCGGTTGTAACAATCACAGAGGTGCTCCCTTTATGCCCTAGCCGAATAAACGGGAACATAGGGCATAAGCACAGGTGCCAGGCAACCCAGCTTGGCCAAAACTTAAGTCATAATGGTGCATATAATGGCGAGTAAAAGGTACATATGAGAGAAAAAAGACACATATGTGAGAAGCTTGATGCTCGTAAAATAATAATAATAATAAGCTTCTGTAAGAGAAGCCCCCAGGTATTTTGAGCGTGTACATGTAAGGATGTGTACGTCATAGGTGTGCGGTTTAGCCGCACAAGAGCTTTAAAGCTAGAAAAAAAGTTAAAGAGAGGAAAAAATGGAGACAGAGGGAGAGGAAAACGAACAAAGAGTCCTGCTCTAGGCGTAGAATCTTCGGAGTCTGGCCGCATTCCACGGGTTCGGCTCTAGGCGATTGTCGGATGCATCACGCAGGCGGTACGCTCCTCCAGTGAGAACTTCATCGATGATGAAGGGACCCTCCCACTTGGGCTTGAGTTTGTCCTTTTTCTTTTCTGGCAAGCGGAGAACGAGCTCCCCAACATTGTAAGTTTTGGCCCGCACTTCTCTGCTTTGGTATCTGCGAGCCTGCTGTTCATAGAATACAGAACGGGCTTTTGCAACGTCGCGCTCCTCCTCCAGGGCATCTAGACTGTCCTGCCGATCAAGCTCGGCCTCTCTCTCTTCATACATGCGCACTCGAAGTGAGTCATGAATAATGTCGCAGGGCAAAATGGCCTCTGCACCGTACACCATGAAGAATGGTGTGTATTCGGTAGTGCCATTGGGCGTGGTACACAGCCCCCAGAGTACGGAGTCGAGCTGCTAAACCCAGTACTTGTCTGATTCTTTCAAAGACCGCACTAGTCTGGGCTAAATGCCGCTCATAATAAGGCCATTAGCTCATTCGACTTGACCGTTTGTTTGTGGATGATAGACCGAGGCGTAATCGAGCCTGATGCCCAATTTAGCACACCAAGATTTCACTTCATCGGGTGTGAAATTGTAGCCGTTATCGGTGATGATGCTGTGTGGGACACCATAACGGTGCACGACACCAGATATAAAGTCTATCACCGGTCCAGCTTCGGCCGTTTTCACTAGTTTGGCCTCTATCCACTTTGTGAATTTATCTACCATGACTAGCAGATATTTTTCTTATGGCTTCCTCCTTTAAGTGGTCCTACCATATCAAGCCCCCAGACCGACAAAGGCCAAGTAATGGGGATTGTTTGTAGAGCAGTAGGTGGCATATGGCTTTGATTGGCGAAGAGGTGGCATCCGACACAACATTGGACCAGGTCCTGTGCAACTGCTCGGGCCGTCGGCCAAAAGATTCATGTACGGAAGGCCTTACTTACAAGGGCCCGAGCCGCGGCGTGATGACCGCCGAGACTAGCATGGATTTCAGCTAGAAGTTGTTGTCCCTCTTCTTCAGAGATACATCTTTGAAGGACTCCAGTAGCACTTTTCTTGTAGAGCTCTCCGTCATGGACCTTGTAGTCTTTCGGGTGCCGAACAATGCAGCGACCCTCATTCTGGTCCTCAGGGAGCTCTCGCCTATTAAGGTAGGCCAAGAAGGGTTCGGTCCATGGGGAAATTGCTGTCATTATTATATGGGCCAATGGTGTTATTTCGGTGGCTGAGCCCCCGATGATATCGGTATTGTGTTCGGAATCTGGGGTTATAATCGGATTCGGACTAGTGTTTCCGCTCTCATCCTGCCACACCACGGATGGCTTGAAGAGCCTTTCCAAAAAGATGTTAGGCGGGACGGGGTCACAGTTGGCGCCCATGCGAGCAAGGACATCCACCTCTTGATTGCTTTCTTGAGCCACATGATGGAACTCGAGTCCATCGAACCGAGCTGATATTTTGAGTATGGCGTAATGATAGGCCGCCATCTTCGAGTCTTTGGTGTTGAAGTCACCATTTATTTGGGATATTGCGAGATTTGAATCCCCGCGCACCTCCAGGCGTTGTATGCCCATGGAGGTAGCCAGCCGAAGACCGTGCAATAAGGCCTCGTATTCGGCTGCATTGTTGGAGTCTGTGTATAATATTTGAGTACGTATTGGATGGTGTCTCCAGTGGGGGACGTTAAAACGACACCTTCTCCTAAACTGGCCAGCATTTTAGAGCCATCGAAGTACATGACCCAGTTGGAATATGTGATGTACTCTTTAGGGAGTTCAACCTCTGTCCATTAGGCGACGAAGTCGGCCAATACTTGGGATTTAATGGCTCGGCATGGTTTGTATGTTATGTCGAATGGCAGGAGCTCAATGGCCCACTTAGCAATATGTCCCGTAGCATCGCGGTTGTTTATTATGTCATTGAGTGGTACTTCGGAAGCCACCGTGATCGAGCACTCTTGGAAGTAGTGTCGTAGCTTCCGGGATGCCATGAAGATCGCATATGATATCTTTTAGTAATGAGGGTACCGGGATTTGCATGCTGTGAGGATGTTGGATACGTAGTATACCAGTTTCTGAAGTGGGAATTTGTGTCCGTCCTCCTCTCGCTCACCAACAAGCACTGCGCTCACCACCTGGTGAGTTGTAGATTTGTATAATAACATTGCTTCGCGGGCGTTTGGAGCGGCTAGGATTGGGTTGCTCTCTAAAAGAGCCTTTATTTATTTTAGTCTGGCCGTTGCCGCATCCATCCACTCAAAGTGGTCGGTGCGTCGGAGAAGGCGATAGTGGCAATGCTTTTTCTCCTAATCTGGAGATAAATCGGCTTAAAGCTGCCACGCATCCGGCTATTTTTTGGACATGTTTAAGGTCTGTTGGTATAGCCAATTGTGACAAAGCCTGGATTTTGTCTGGATTTGGCTCAATTCCTCTATTGGAAGCGATGAAGCCCAACAATTTTCCGGCAGGAACACCGAAAACACACTTTCCGGATTGAGCTTGATGTCATATGTGCAGAGGTTGTCGAATGTGAGACGCGGGTCGTCTATCAATGACTCGACGTGCCTAGTCTTGATGATGGCGTCGTCCACGTATGCTTTAATTGTCTTGCCGATTTGCTTCGCCAGGCATGCTTGAATCATACGTTGGTAGGTAGCGCCCGCATTTTTGAGCCCAAAGGGCATAGTGTTGAAGCAGAAAGGCCCGTATGCGGTGATGAATGTCGTTGCGGCTTGATCGGATTCCTTCATTTCGATTTGATGGTATCCGGAGTATGCGTCGAGGAAACACAGTGAGTCGTGTCCTGTAGTAGCATCAATAATCTGATCGATGCGGGGGAGGGGGAATGGATCCTTAGGGCAGGCCTTTGTTGAGGTCTTTGAAATCGACGCACAGGCGCCAGGATTTATACTTCTTTGGTACCATCACCAGGTATGCTAGCAAGTCTGGGTGTTTTATTTCTCTGATGAATCCGACCTCGATTAACTTGTCTAGCTCCTCCCCCATAGCTTGTCGTTTGGGTTCGGAAAAGCGTCGCAGTGTTTGCTTCACTGGCTTATAACCCTTCAATATATTGAGGCTATGTTTGGCAAACCTTCATGGGATTCCTCGCATATCAGAAGGGTGCCAGGAAAATATGTCCCAGTTCTCGCAGAGGAACGCTCGTAGTGCGGCGTCGACCGATCGGTCTAGCTGTTCCCCGTTGGAAGCTGTCTTCTTGGGGTCCGTGGGTGGACTTGAAATTACACGATTTCGTCTTCTGGTTTGAAGGAGGTGGATTTGGACTGCTTATCAAGGATTACGTCGTCTCTATCCACCGTGCAGCATAGTGCGGTTAACTCTTCGGCCGCGAGGGCCTCGGATAGTGCCTCGAAGGCCAGGGATGTGGTTTTGTTTTCGGTGCGGAGGTCTATGTCCGGATCACTGGCGAGAATGATAATACCGTTAGGCCCAGGCATCTTGAGGTTCATATACCCATAGTGAGGTATGGCTTGAAAGCGTGTGAACGCATCTCGCCCCAACAAGGCATGATATCCACTGCTGAAAGGGGCCACTTGGAAGGTTATCTCTTCGGACCGATAATTCTCCGGCGTGCCAAATACCACATCAAGTGTAATTTTCCCGGCACACCACGCCTCCCGGCTAGGAATAATTCCTCGGAAGGTCGTATTACTTTGCTCGATGCGGCTGCTGTCTATTTCCATTTTATCAAGTGTATCCTCGTAAATGAGGTTTAACCCTACTGCCGCCGTCCATGAGCACTTTAGTGAGCCGAAAGCCATCCACAATTGAATTGAGGACCAAGGCGGCTGGTTCCCGGACTGACCGGAGTCTTGGTTCATCACTGGCATTGAAAGTTATGGCCGTGTCGTTCTTGGCAGACTTCGGCAAGGTCGCGGAGTAGTCTCTTGCGCCAATTGTTTGAAGCGAAAGTCTCGAAGACCGTCAATACTCTGAGGTCGTCGTCGTCCGACGACGTTGCTCTGAGGTATTTTTGGTGAGGATATCCTCGCCGCTCTTGGCCACTTTCCAGAGTATCCAACATGCTCTAAGGCTGTGGGTTGGTTCGGGGTCCGGCGTCGTGTGTATTTTGCGTGGCCTATCGAGCCATCCCTCCAGAATGGTTCCGTGTCCCGTAGTGGGCTTAGTTTTCTTCACTATGTGGTCGGGTGCCCCGCGAGGGTGCATCCTTTTTGCTCGCCAGGGGGGTTGAGTGGAGACCGGTGGTTCCCAGCGAGTTGTCTGAGTTTTCCATGCGCTTTCCATTGCGTAGTACTTTTGTACTATGGTTGCCAAGTCGGCAAAGTGTAATATGCGACGGCGGTTTATGGCGTTGAGGATTCCCTCATCCATGCAATTATTGCAGAATATCAAAATCGCGTCCTCGTCGCGGCAATCTTTAATCTTGTCTTTGACAAGGAGGAATCTGGCCCAAAAGTGATTGACTGTTTCGTGAGACTATTGTCGTACGTACATGAGGTCGCATATATCCGGAGAGCTGGAACTGCTTGGCGAATATTGATTGTGGTGGGTGGGTGGCTTTAAATCTGAACCCTGACCCAGTTTGGGATCCAGAGTTTGAAAAACTTCCGAGATTAATAGTTCGGGCTCCGGGATGTCAGCTGATCTTTTTGGCCAAACGTCTGACTCTAGGTTCAGAGGACTGGGACTGTCGTTCTGCACACAGGTATCCGACTCTTTGAGCTCGGAAATCCAAACATAGTTCGTCTTCAACATAGAGGAAGAGTTGTTGTTTTGCTCCTCTACGACCGCTATGATGGGTGATCGGCGGATATTTGATTTCTCTCTGATCGGGTTTAAGCCCAATTTGATCATAATCTGTAGCGACCCCCATGGCGGCGATGCGATCCAGGAGTTCGTTTAAAGAGAACAACTCCGGCGGATCCATCCGTTTGGAGTATTCGGAGTCAACGCGGAGGCGATTTTCGATGACCTGAGAAGTCATCGTCGGCTTGACGGCCGAAAGGGCGATCATGGTAAAGTTGCCTAACCGGAGGGTTTGGCCTGAGCCCAGGGCTCCTCCGGAGGCGATACTGTCCTTGATGGCAAGGAGGGTCATCGATCTTGTCGTTGACGTCACAATGGAACTCTCAATGAAAGGACCAATGTCGGTGTCAAAACCGGCGGATCTCGGGTAGGGGGTCCCAAACTGTGCGTCTAGGGTCGATGGTAACAGGAGACGGGGGACACGATGTTTACCCAGGTTCGGGCCCTCTTTATGGAGGTAATACCCTACTTCCTGCTTGATTGATCTTGATGAATATGAGGATTACAAGAGTTGATCTACCACGAGATCGTAATGGCTAAACCCTAGATGTCTAGCGTGTATGATTGTAATTGCCTCTATGGACTAACCCCTCCGGTTTATATAGACACCGGAGGGGCCTAGGATTATACATAGTTGGTTTACAAAGGAAGGAATCTACATATCCGAATGCCAAGCTTGCAATCCACGCAAAGGAGAGTCCCATCTGGACACGGGAAGAAGTCTTATGTCATTAGTCCGGCCCATGTTACATAGTCCGGACGCCCGAGGACCCCTTAATCCAGGACTCCCTCACCTAGTTGGTGTGAGACTATCTCTTTCTTTTTGTCTTCTCCACGACCACCGTCTATTCCACCTATAGTGCTATGTCCACGGCTCACGCTCATGTATTGCGTGAAAGTTCAAAAAGTTTGAGAACAACAAAAGTATGAAACACTTGCTTGGCTTGTCATCGGTGTTGTGCATGATGAACAATACAAGGAAGAACAGGCTCGCGAGGGTCTGCTCTTAGCTAGGACGATGAACTGCTAGGGGGAGTTCAGCCGCCCTTCTCTCTCTCTCTCTCTCTCACTTGTTCTCTGCTTTCTCAGATTCTAGATACCCAATCCTCTATGCCTCTACCCTGGGGGTGGCTAGTCCTATTTATAGGCAAAGGCCCTGGGCCTCTTCCCAAATATTGAGCGGGAAGGGCGCCAACAATTGGCCAATTTGAAGGGGAACATCTGGTACACTTATCCTGACTATAGTTGGTCCTTGCCTGCCAAAGGCCCTGTGGTGACGCCGTTCTGGGCTCCACGATGACCTCCTTCCCACCGTTGGACTGGTCTTGGTCTCATTGCACCGAAATAGATGCCTTTGCTTGATCCTCTCGCCTGAGCTTGCCCCCTTTGCACCAAAGAGGAAAGGGAGACACTGCGCGGGCTGGCGCCCGCCTGGCACCCTTGGTCGTCATGGCTTGCGTCATGGGCACCTCGTGAGGTACCCCGCCTTGATCTCTCCGCCTCCTCGCGAGCCAGCCTGACGAGGCCGTGCCTGAGGAAGCGTCGTGTCGTCTGCCCCGCGAGGCTTGGCCCCTCGCGAGGGTCTTGGGTCTCGTGTTGATGAAGATGGGTCGTGCTGGGCCCCCTTTCGAGCCACACCGTAGGCCGCACGTAGGCAAGTCTGGGGACCCCCGTTCCCAGAACGTCGACAGTAGCCCCCGGGCCCAAGGCGCGCCCGGACTTGGCCGTGCTGAGAGGCGAAAGGGCAAGGGCAAAGCACCGCGGGCCCTAACAGCCTGCGGCCTTGGGCGCCGCGTGGCGGTTGATTGGACATGGGCGCCTCCGCTTCCCACGACGCCTCGATGATCGTGCGGATTGGACAAGTCCCTGCATGCAAATCGTGTCATGATTACCTGCGATCGTGGAGGCTGAAAGTTGGCCTTCGCCGGGGTTCCCGCTTCTCTTGTATGCCCACGTCGAAGGGGGCGATGCTGATCCCCGCGTCCAGCGCCGTCGCCGGCGCCGACGGGTCACGAAGGTATGGGTCGTTCCTCCTGGGGTCCACGCCGAGGGCTCCTCCCGCGAGCTCGTGCTCCACGCCGCCATGCCCCCTCGAACTTGGATTCGCTTTCCTCCCTTCTTCGCCTCCGTCTTCCCGCAGGGAAGACTCCTGGAGCTATGGCTGCAGCACGCCGACTGCAGCACTCCCGCGACCGAGGCAGAGGTCGCGGTCATTGCCTCGGGCGAGGTCTTCATGACTCGCAGCTGGGGCGAGATCGCTCGGGGTTGCAGGGCAAGGGGCGCCCTCATGATCCACCTGGAGTATGATGGCGCTTCGGTGATGTTCTTTAAGGTCTTCGACGTGAACGGGCGCCGGCTGGAGTGCTGCCCCGGGAGAGGCGGCCAGGACCTTGCCATGGTAAGGGCTAGGCCCGCCGACCGCTCCCTGGACGGCTCCACAAGCGACGGAAGCGCCGGAGGATACAGCGACCCTAGCGAGATCTTCGCGACTCCGGAGACGAGCGACGACAGCCATGAGCCCACGAGCCAGCGCCGCTCCCGGAGCAGAGCGGGCTCACTTGGCCGTCGCTGACTTTGATCTGGATGGGGTTGGTGCCGGTGCTTGACGGCCCACTGTTGATGATGGCGTCTTTTGCAGGGGCGCGCGTAGTTAGCATCCCTTAGGATCCGTTTCCTGCGAGGAATCACACTACGCCCAATGGGGGCTTGTAAGGTGCCTGTGATCCTTTTTGTTAATATGTAACTCTTGCTATGGAACTGTGCGAGTCACCATTTCCGTCGTAGTTTAGTTCTCCCTTTCGAACCTCGTGAGGGCTTGGTGCTCTGCGTCGACAGGTCCCAGTCCCAATGCGGCGTCAGCCGTCGCTGGTATGCCAGGTTGCGATGCCGTGGTCAAGGCTAGGAGGTGAGCGACCCGGGGTCCGGTAAGAGCCCCTGAGTCGCGATGCTCAGGAGGTCCCCTTTGGCGCCCAAGCAGCCATCGCTCGGTGAGAAAGGGGAGAGATGTTGTTAGTACGGAATTGCGTTAGGTGCGGGGGTAGTGCCACAGTAGCCGGTGCTTTCGGGTGGTGACTTATCTTGTTAATCGGGGGTTGTTCCTGGTGTATCGTCGGGCCCGCGCGGCAGCAGGAGCGGAGTTGCTTGGCGAGGTCCTCGCGTGCCCCGTCTCCCTCGCCTTTGCTCCCCTTTCTGCTCTACGTCCTCGGGTCCCGGCCCTCGAGCTGGTCTCAGCCGTCGCTGGTATGCCAGGTCGCGATGCCGTGGACAAGGCCAGAGGGTGAGGGCTGGAGTGCCGGTAGGAGCCCTGAGTCATGATGCTCAGGCGCCCCCCGTTTAACGTGCAAGCGGTTCGCGCGGACGAGGATGAAGGGAACTCCGTGAGGGCCTCGGCTAGCGTAATTCCTTCAGGGGATCCTGCAAACTCATCATAGGAAGAAGAAGGGGTTGCCATGGTAATTAACAGTCGATCGTTAGTTGCTCAGAAGCTTGCTGGTTGGCGCAGGTGAGGTGTACTTGGGCGCCCGTGAGCCGGCGCAGGACTCACAGGGCCCTACCTCTAGGCGGGTTGCGCCTGGCACTGGGCCGTATCTTGTGATGTGTTCCTGCAAATTTGGTTAGATGCCGGCACTCTACGTCCTCGGGTCCCGGCCCTCAAGCTTGTCTCAGCCGTCGCTGGTATGCTAGGTCGCGATGCCGTGGACAAGGCCAGAGGGTGAGGGCTGGAGAGCCAGTAAGAGCCCTGAGTCGCGATGCTCAGGTACCCCCCCCTTTAACGTGCAAGTGGTCGACATGGAGAAGAAGAGGTGCCGTGGACAGGCATCAAGTAATCAAGCATGATAGGCGAATGCAAAGCTGGAAATAAACGCAAGGTAGATACACGCCACTGGGCCTGGCCCGAGCGACCTAGGGATGATGCAGACCGAGGGGCGCCCCCAACAAAGCAAGCTAATGACCGAAAAATAAAAAGGGATACGTGCCGCAGGGACGGACCCACGCGGCCTGGGAATGATGCAGCCCTGGGAGGGTGTTCCCAGCCGGAAATGAAGCTTGAAAGATGTCACCTGAAGATGTCGAGGAAGAAGTGGTGTTGGTGCAGCCGACTCGGTAGGCTGCGGAAGCCGATCCTCACGAGCCCCCAGGCCCAGGGGCCTCAGGAGGCTCCGGAGGCGCTGGTGGCTCCTCGTGAATCATCTCCATCTCCGCCAGGGCTGCGGAACGCCTATCTTCCTGAGTCTCCATGATGCCCCTCATGAGGCGCTGGTACGCAGCAGCCACGCTCGGCAAGCCGTAAGGCATGCGAACGTAGCTGTGGGGCGGACCTCCACAACGCCCCACTAGCGAGGGCCAGAGGCGTTCCGTCGTGGCGACCTGATTGAGCCCTGGTTGTTTGATGCAGACACGCAACCCACCATCCTCGCCTGGATGGGGAGCCACAGCCGGTGGACGGCGGCAACTTCCCGTGATTCTTGACTCCTGTAGTTCTTGAACGGCCTTGCTAACGAACTCCTGCTGGTCTGACCTTCCTTGCCTCGCTCCTTCTTGAGGGAAACGTTCTTCGAAGCACGCCTCCACGTGGTGCCCAAGTGCCTCCCTCGTGACCTTGGCCAGGTCGGTGGCCCTCGAGGTGAGAGCCCCCGAGCCCTGCCTGAGGAGGGCGCCAGGCGCGCTTTCCTATGCGATGGAAGGAGGATCCCCTTGGGCAGACGTTGGCCCTGGGGGGCCCGCCTCCTGAGGGGTCGGTCCGGACGACGCCTTCTTCTTCTTGGGGGTGGTCTCGGGAAGCCTCCTGCTTCCACGATCTGGGTCTTCTAGTGACGCGGCCTGAAAGGCTCGCTCCAGGGAACACACTGCATCCTTCTCTTCACATGGCACTGTGATGACTCCGCCACTTCCTAGCATCTTGAGGACGTTGTAGCCATGATTAGTTACGGCGATGAACTTGGCCAGCGCTGGGTACCCGAGGATGGCGTTGTACGGTAGGCGGATGTGGGCGACGTCGAAGTCGATGAGCTCGGCGCGGTAGTTACTGCGGGCCCCGAAGGTGACAGGGAGGCGGACCTGCCCGATCGGGATCGTGGAACCGTCGGTGACTCCGGAGAAAGGCTTGGTTGGCTGAAGCTGGTCATACGACACTTGGAGATTGTTGAATGTTTCCACGGACAGGACGTTGAGCCCTGCTCCACCATCGATGAGGGTCCTGGTGACCAGTACGTTGCTGATGACTGGGGAGCAAAGCATTAGGAGGACTCCGGCTGTGGCCGCGCACTTGAGTTGATCCGCTGAGCTGGACGTGATGGCGCACGCCGACCACCTAAGAGGGCGTGTTGCTTCGAACCTGGGGAGGGCTGCATTCACTTCGCGGGCAAACTTCTTGAAGATGCGTTGGGAGGCTGGGGCTTGAGCTCCGCCCAGGATGCAGGCGATTGCGCGCGGCTCCTGGAAGCCCCCAGCCCCCTCGTCTTGATGGCGGTCCTCGTTCCTCCTTGGCTGAGGCGGCAGTGGAGGGAGGCCTGTGTTGTCCTGCGGGCGATCCTCACGGGGCTGATCCCTCCAGTCCCCCTCGCGAGGCAGGTCTCGCCAGCGGTCCTCGCGAGGTTGATCACGCCACCCTTGGCGCGGGCCGCGGTCTTCCCAGCGTCCTGCGTTTCTTCCTCCTCCTCGGCCGTAGCCCCGGTCAGCGCGGTCAGGACGACGGCCGATCCTTCCTTCTCGCACGGTGCGGAGCTCTTGGCATTCGTTGGTGTTGTGGGTGTGGAGGTCGTGGTACACACAGTACCGGCTGCCCCTGGAGGATTCGGGCAGATCCTTGCCCCGCTTGGTGTCCGGTTCCGCCGCGAGCACGGCTGCCCCCTTGCGCTTCACGTCCTTGGCCTTGGGCTTCTTATCTTCTGGGTCTGCGGCGGGCAGCTCGAGGAGGGAGAGACGCCCTTCCTCAGCCCTGGCGCACTTGGTTGCCAGGTTGAACAGCTCCAGGGAGGTGCACAGGTCTTCATGCATCGCCAGCTCCTCCTTCATCTTGACGTCGCGCACACCATCGGAGAAGGCTGAGATGATGGCTTCCTCGGACACCTTGGGGATCTTGAGGCGCGCACTGTTGAAGCGCTGGATGTACTTTTGCAGGGTCTCTCCGGGTTGTTGCTTGATGCGACGCATGTCGCTCACGGCAGGTGGCCGGTCGCGAGTACCTTGGAAGTTGACGATGAAGCGGGTGCGCATCTGGTCCCAGGAAGAGATCGTGCCTGGGGCCAGGTTCAGGAGCCAGGTCCGAGCTCCTTCCTTGAGCGCCATGGGGAACCAGTTTGCCTTGACCTTTTCATCCCCGCTGGCAGCTTCAATGCCCAGCTCATAGAGCTGGAGGAACTCTGCAGGGTCGGTCGTGCCGTCGTAGCGAGGAGGCAGGTCTGGCTTGAACTTGCCAGGCCATGCGACGCTGCGCAGCTCGGTGGTGCAGGCGCGGCAGCCAGCAGTGGCCATGGGAGGCTTTGGTTGAGGGAGAGCTTGGCCTTGCGGGTCCCCATGCGCTACAGCTGGGAGCAGCGCGGGGTCTTGACGTGCCGGAGCTGGAGCAGGGTCACGACGAGCCGGAGCAGGGAGCGCTCGGGCAGCCTCTTGCGGTCGAGGGACTTCTTGGCAGCTCCGTTCTAGCTCGGCTGGCACCTGACGGAGCGGGTTCTGCCCAGGGGCCACGCGCCTTGGAGCCATGGCGTCTTCTTGGAGAGGAGGTGGCTGGTACGCCCTCGGAGCTTCATTGCCCGCGCGGGGCGGGGTGCGGCGCGACGGAGCGGACGGTGCAAGAGAGCCCCCTGCGGCGCGGATGAGCTCGGCGACGCGGTTGAGCCACTCTTCGTAGACGTCGTCGACGGGACGGTAGCGCAGGAGCTCGTTTGCCGCGATGAGCGCAGCTCGAGCCACCAAGGGTGCACGGAGCGCGTGGGACGAAGAGCCAGCTGGTGTGAGCGATGGAGTAGCGGTGCGGCCATCTTGCCGCACGGACGGATGCTGAGACGACGCTTGCTGCTCGTTCCCCGCCGGGCCGGTGGCGGCGTTGATGGCGGGCGACGGGGAACGACGAGGACGCCCACCGACGGGAGCCGTCTGGGCGACGCGGGAAGCGATGGCGGCCCGGCGCTCGGCGCGGACCCGACGAGCGTCAGACATGGACGCGACGGCCGGAGGAGAATGGAGCGGCGGAAGACAAATTCCGGCGCACCCCTACCTGGCACGCCAAATATCGGATTTCGGGTTCCGGCAGACCCTTAAGGTTTGAACTCTGGGGTGCGCGCGGAGATTATGCCCTCTACCTCTCCGTCTCGCAAAGATCTAACTACTGAAAGAACAACACAAGAGACACAGGGTTTATACTAGTTCGGGCCACCATTGTGGTGTAATACCCTACTCTAGTTTGTGGTGGGTGGATTGCCTCTTGGGCTGATGATGATGAACAATACAAGGAAGAACAGCCTCGCGAGGGTCTGCTCTTAGCTAGGATGATGAACTGCTAGGGGGAGTTCAGCCGCCCTTCTCTCTCTCTCTCTCACTTGTTCTCTGCTTGCTCAGATTCTAGATACCCAATCCTCTATGCCTCTACCCTGGGGGTGGCTAGTCCTATTTATAGGCAAAGGGCCTGGGCCTCTTCCCAAATATTGAGCGGCAAGGGCGCCAACAATTGGCCAATTTGAAGGGGAACATCTGGTACACTTATCCTGAATATAGTTGGTCCTTGCCTGCCAAAGGCCCTGTGGTGACGCCGTTCTGGGCTCCACGATGACCTCCTTCCCACCGTTGGACTGGTCTTGGTCTCGTTGCACCGAAATGGATGCCTTTGCTTGATCCTCTCGCCTGCGCTTGCCCCCTTTGCACCAAAGAGGAAAGGGAGACACTACGCGGGCTGGCGCCCGCCTGGCACCCTTGGTCGTCATGGCTTGCGTCATGGGCACCTCGTGAGGTACCCCGCCATGATCTCTCCGCCTCCTCGCGAGCCAGCCTGACGAGGCCGTGCCTGAGGAAGCGACGTGTCTTCCACCCCGCGAGGCTTGGCCCCTCGCGAGGGTCTTGGGTCTCGTGTTGATGAAGATGGGCCGTGCTGGGCCCCCTTTCGAGCCACGCCGCAGGCCACAGGCAAGCAAGTCTGGGGACCCCCGTTCCTAGAACACCGACAAAATTATTTACTATGAGGTGGCAGAACTCGAAGGGCTATCAAATGATTCAAATCCAATGCATTCGAAGAAAAAGATTAACCATCTAACAAGAAAAATGAAGGAATGACTTCTTTTAGCCGACGAGTGCTTGCATCTCTACGTTCCAGAAAACATTGCAAAGAACGGACATAGTCAAATCAATTTAATAGGAAACCATCAATAAATTGCAATTAGCACAACTTTGGGACTCTTTGACATATCCTAAGTACTTATTAGAATTTATGCATTCCCCTAAGCATTGCATCAAGGTATCTCAATTGGACGTGCCCTTAGAATTCGAGAATTAATGCAAAGCTATAAAAAAATTGGCAGGTAGCAAAGCTATCAAGATGCTAAATCAACTCGATAAAATCATACTAATCATCACACTGAACTCACAAATGAGAAAACCTAATCATATCGTCTATCCCTACCAACGGCCAATCAATCGATTATCAATCGCTATGCATGGGAACAACGATCGCGCAAAATAGCTAGGGCATACATACCTTCTCTAGAATCTGTTTCTTGTCTTGGTGATAGTCTCGCGGCCGAGGTGCCTATGGACGAGGAGGTGATGGTGATTATCGATCAGGCGAAAGGGTGTGGCGTGACCCGCGAGACGAACAGGCAAAAAAGCATCCGCGACAGCCGCCACCGCCGACGCCATGCCGTGCCTCATGCATGCGTGAAGCCGCAACCCGCAACCCCGTAACTGATGCATCTATCGTGAGGTTGACTCAATCCACGATCGCTAATATTCTGGTGCTTTATTAGCCGGACTCTTTCTTCATACGCAGTAAATTGGGCCAGAATGGCAGCATCGTTTTTTTCAGTCCACGCAGCAGCTGGCCCTAAGCACACATCCCTCGGTGGGGACCCTCCGTTACGGGGGCCCGGGGCAACCGCCCCCCCGCCCCCCATCAGGGCTGAGCCTGTTGTGTTGAATACTCTACCCTCGAAAACTATTGCGATCCCCTATACTTGTGGGTTATCAGACACCCAGGATACTTGGAGTGCAAGTTAGAGGAGCCTCAAGGCGGCCACAAGGGTGGAGGGCATGCTCAGGGGGTGGGGCACCCCCCCCCGACCTTGTGGGCCCCTCGTAGGTCTCTTGACCTAATTATTCCTCCCATATATACTCTTATACCCCAAAAACATCCAGGGGATCCACAAAACCACTTTTCCACGGCCACAACCTTCTGTACCCGTGAGATCCCATCTTGGGGCCTTTTCCGGCATCCTGCCGTAGGGCGAATCGATCACGAAGGGCTTCTACATCAACACCATTGCCTCTCCAATGTAGCGTGAGTAGTTTACTTCAGACCTACGGGTCCATAGCTAGTAGCTAGATGGCTTGTTCTCTCTCTTTGATTCTCAATACAAAGTTCTCCTTGATGTTCATGGAGATCTATCCGATGTAATACTCTATTGTGGTGAGTTTGCCAAGATCTGACGAATTGTGGATTTATGATCAGCTTATCTATGAATATTATTTGAATCTCCTCTGAATTATTATATGCATGATTTTATATCTTTGCAAGTCTCTTCGAACTATCGATTTGGTTTGGCCAACTAGATTGGTTTTTCTTGCAATGGGATAAGTGCTTAGCTTTGGGTTCAATCTTGCGATGTCCTTTCCCAGTGACAGTAGGGGCAGCAAGGCATGTATTGCATTGTTGCCATCGAGGATAAAAAGATGGGGCTTTCATCATATTGCTTGAGTTAATCCCGCTACATCATGTCATCTTGCTTAATGCGTTACTCCGTTCTTATGAACTTAATACTCTAGATGCACGCAGGAGTCGGTCGATGTGTGGAGTAATAGTAGTAGATGCAGAATCGTTTCGGTCTACTTGACACGGACGTGATGCCTATATTCATGATCATTGCCTTAGATATCGTCATAACTTTGCGCTTTTCTATCAATTGCTCGGCAGTAATTTGTTCACCCACCGTAATAATTTCTATCTTGAGAGAAGTCTGTAGTGAAACCTATGGCCCCCAGGTCTATTTTCCATCATATAAGTTTCTGATCTACAATTCTAGTTTCCTATTTACTTTCTATTGCAATCTGTACTTTCCGTTCCATAAACCAAAAATACCAAAAGTATTACTTTACCGATTATCCAACTTATCAGATCTCACTTTGCGAGTAACCGCGAAGGGATTGGCAACCCCTTTGTCGCGTTGGTTACAAGTTGGTGTTTGTTTGTGCAGGTATTCGGTGGCTTGTTGCGTAGTCTCCTACTGGATTGATACCTTGGTTCTCAAATCTGGGGGAAATACTTACGCTCCTTTGCTGCATCACCCTTTCCTCTTCAAGGGAAAAACCAACGCAAGCTCAAGAGGTAGCAACCACCACCAAAGATGGTAGAGGTAAATTCCTTAATGAAATTTGATGAAAAGGACAATCATTATAATATGCATCCTAGTCAGTGCCTTTATGAGTTTTATAACTATACTAGAAAACAAGATCACTTCAATGCAAATGATATGAAATAATTGAAGTATAACTCTGATATGATTGCTCGCTTGAGTGACTTGTCATTTAGAATCTCTAATGATGTAAGAGGTGTAGGAAAACATGCCTCTATGGTTCAAACTCAACTAGAACAAGTTGCTAAATCTCAGAGAGAATTGTCTGATGAAATGAATAATAATATAAATGATCATGCTGTTAGACTATTGACTAGAGGAGGTAGAATGACCTAGGAAACACTTTATCCAGAGGGACACCCTAGAAGAATTGAACAAGACTCTCAAAGAATTAACACCGATGCACCTAGTCCTTCTAAAAAGAAGAAGAGAAAGAAAAATGATAGGACTTTGCATACCTCTAGTGAACCTGAGATAGAAAAACCTCCTGGAGCTAATAATGACGTTTCTATTTTAGATGCTAAAACTGAATCTGGTAATGAACATTCATTTAGTGATAATGAAAAAGATAATGATGATGTTCATGAAGACACTCAACTAGAAAAAGATAAACAAAAAATAATGATGTTGAAATAGAACCAGTTGTTGATCTTGATAACCCACAACCCGAAAATAAAATATATGATAAAAGAGACTTTGTCGCAAGAAAACAAGGAAGGGAAAGAGAACCTTGGGTTCAAAAACCCATGCCCTTTCCACCTAAATCAACTAAGAAGAAAGATGAAGAATTTGAACGCTTCGCTGAAATGATTAGGCCAGTATTTTTGCGTACTCGCTTGACTGATATTTTAAAGATGGCCCCTTATGCAAAATATATGAAAGACATCATCACTAATAAAAGGAAAATACCTGAAGCTGAAATCTCCACCATGCTTGTTAATTACTCTTTTAAGGATGGATTTGATGACCCACAAGTATATGGGATCAATTGTAGTCCTTTTGAAGTAAGATTGTTGAACCCAATGAGGAGAAGAAGGAAATGACAAGTGGTTTTCAACAAGGTATTCTCTGCAAGCATTGAAATTATAAGTAACGAGTAGTTTGATACCAAGATAATTTGTAACGAGAAAGTAATGGTAATGGTAACAAAAGTGCAGCAAGGTAGCCCAATCCTTTTGAGGCAAAGGACAGGACAAAACAGTCTCTTATGATAAGATACTTACGGGAATCCTTGAAGAGAGTAGGCCAGTAAAAACCAGATTGCAATACCTTATGAACAGTTCTATCTCCCGCATGATGCCCTCCATAAGCCTCAGAGTGACATTTCCATAGGATTTGCTCCTGTTTATGCTCAGGTGCACAATGTCTAATAATACCATCTACTCCTTCTTCATAAAGGTGGGGGTCATCCCAAAAGTAATGTCTCAAATCATAGAAGATTTTTTCTTTTGTTGGTATGTGAAACTAGGTGGTATATATTTAGCAACAATATAATTAGCATAGTCAGCATATCAAGGAGTGTTATGAGAAACATTTCTTGCAACAAGTTGCTCATCAGGAAATCTATCATTAATAGGTTGTGGGTCATCAAGAATAATTTCTAACCTAGAAAAGTTGTGAGCTACTAGGTTCTCAACTCATTTTCTATCAGTGATATGTAAATCAAATTCTTGTAACAAGACAACACACCTAATGAGTCTAGGTTTAGCATCTTTGTTTTCCATAAGATATTTAATAGCAGCATGATCAGTGTGAACAGTTACTTCTGAATCAACAATATAATATCTAAATTTATCACAAGCAAACACAACTGCTAAAAATTCTTTTTCAATGGTAGCATAATTTCTTTGGCACTGTCTAGAGTTTAAGTAGCATAATGGATAACATTTAATTTTTATCAACTCTGTTGGAGTAATGGGCCACGGGTAGCCTAACCCAAGCCCCAGAACCTTTCAAGACATCGGGGCCGGCTGTGCCCCTCAAGACGTCAAGATAGAGCTCCGCCTTCTGTCGGCCGGCTGGCCGAACGGCCGACTGCCAGAAGGCGGCCATGCTTAGGAAGGCGGCTCCAAGACGGGCCGACTCCTAGCAGGCGGCCTCCAGAGAGGCCGCCTCCTAGCAGTCGGCCCATGGCGCCCTCAGAGTCTGCACCCCCATTAAGCTGACAAGACAGGGTGTGGCTGCAGTATAGCCCATCCCCCCGTATCCAGGGCCAGGCGTGGCCACAGTGCTCCGTACAGGCGGAAATCTCCGCCCGGCATAGCACTGTTGCCCCTCTGCCCCTGACGTCACTCCTGTCAGGCGAAGCCCTGTTCCCACGACCGCTTGTCGGTATGGCCCGAAGACGGCGGGCCTTGCCGGTCAGCAAGAGCCCGGAAGACGGCGGGGGCCTCACCAGTCAGACCCGAGGGAGGCCGGCTCCCAGCAGTCAGCCCGTTCCTTCCTCGGGGCCCCTCGCACCATTAACCAGATAATACGCGGAGTGGCTACAGTGATCTCCCGCCAGGCGGCGAGACTGTAGCCACACTCCCCTAACCAAGCAAGCATCATTAGCATCACGACTACAGTAATCAGCAGCCGACAAGACCCGTGAGCGGCGGGGGCGGCTTGTCGGCTCCGTACCATACCAGCCGGCGGGGCCCTCCAGGCGGGTGGCCCTAGCAGTCGGCGGAGAAGCCGGCGACCAGAGAGACTGACAGTCGGGTCCTACACCCGGCCAGATTACCATTGTACCCCTGGGGGTAGGCCCATATAAACCCCCCGGGGCACCCATGCAAAGGGTTCGAACCTGTTAGACTCACACCTAGGGGAAGAGGAGAGCAAGACTTGCCTTCTTCTAACTCTAGCATATAGCTCGAGGAGCAGCATTGTACTCGCTAGTGCCTTAGTGATCATGCGGAGACCCCGCAGAGCAGGACTAGGGGTGTTATCTCCTAGGAGAGCCCCGAACCTGGGTAAAGTGCATCGGCGTTCGTGTCTACACCTTATCCCGCTTCCAGGCACCGGCGATGTTCTACTCGCTCCCACCATGATAAGCCATCCATTGGCATATGTCGCACCCAACCCCCGACATTTGGCACCCACCGTGGGGCGAGGTGCACCGTCTCCCAGAGACCTGTTCTGGACGGGAACCCTGTTCCTTCCTGGCGAGCGCAGCCAGCCCGGCACGCCAGACGACATCTGTCGTGGAATTGTCACGGCGGATGTCCTAGTGAAAGGACTTAGTCGTGGAGCCATCGCAACTAGGAAGCAAGAAGGGGTTAATGGGGACAAAGGACACGAGGGTTATACTGGTTCGGCCCCTTGGGGTGAAGGTAAAAGCCTACGATCCAGTTGAGTGGGATTATGTATGTCTCGATAACCAGGGAGCGAATCCGCTTGACCTAGCTCTCGATTTGATGTTACTTGCCCTAAGCCATCGGCGGGTTGTCCCCTTATATACATGGGTCGACGCCCCGCGGCCTACAGAGTCCCGGCCGGCTCATAAACAGTGTCTGGCTCAGTGACTATTTAACCTTGCCTTACAATGCAAGTCATGTTATTATGGCGGTTTGTCACTACGGGCCTTAAGTCACCTTTGGGCTTGGGGCCCTTAACTGAACCGCCATCTTCAAGCTTCATATTGGGCTTCATACGTTGAATCAATATAGCGTAACCCGGCCCCTCCTGGGCGGGTTACACTAGTATTTATATTCCCAACATTAGGCCCCAGATTGATTTGAACCGGTTCATGTCAATCTTTAAAATTTAAGAAAAATTCTTCTGCCTTCTACCTGTGCAAAAATTTATAACCCGCCATGACGTCATCTTCTGTATTCATGATAACCTGCCGTGACGTCATCTGCCACTTAATTTATATTTTATTCAATCATATCTCGACGGATCCTTATCTTTAATGACCATCCCAAAAATCGAGGCGTCTGAGTAGCTGGATAACCATGTTTCAGCCTCCTCGTTTCTCGCGCCCATTCTGTCAGTCTTCTCTTTATAAATAGGCACGACTTTTGGTCTTTCTTCATTCTCCCCTTTTCTTTCGTCTTCTTCCTCTCGCGACTCCGCTGCTGCTCGAGCTCATCTGCCGCCGCCGCCGCACAGCACTTCGTCTTCATCGACCTCGGCCGCTGCATCAACCTACATCAGTCCAGAGAACGGCGGCAACCCTCCGCAGTAGATCTGCAGCTGTAAGCCTTCGTCTTCTCGCACCTCAGATCCACATTAGGGTTTGCAAGTTCCTCTGTGTTCTTCGCTGTTCATCATAGATTCTCCATGGTTTCTTCATTACGTCCTCTTTTGATCCAAAAGAAGTACCAAACACATGCAGTAGTTGTTTCGCATCCATTTCAGACACTAGTAGATCCCTTTTTCTAGTTCAGAGGCCTCATCGGAACTCACGAGTTCATCTGCACTAGATTTTTAGGTCTAGAATATTTTGTTTTTTGAACAACCATTTGATCCGAATTAATAACGGCGACATGTGAAACCCGTTTTTGTACACTTAGGCAATATCTGTATTTGTTAGATCCACCTGATCATGGTGACTCTTGTCACTGGTTCAAAAAAGGCAATACTCAATTGATAATCCGGACCACTCATGGCGGTTTAAATAACTTCACTGCTTATGATTCTCATGGCGGCTTAAATAACCTGACATAATTAGCGATACGCCATTAGGCCCCTCTTACAAGCCGCCATCTTGAGTATGATTTGAAGTATTTTCTCCGGCTTCAATTTGAACCGGAATTTTTTTTTGTCATAGGCTTCCACTTTTAAAATGCCGCTGAAAGCGCCCAAATCACCCGTTACATGCAATTGGGTCAAATCCATCGTCACAGAATGCACCCTTGCTGATTTTGTGAAGACCGGCTACCTGCCCAAGACGGAAGTCATGTCCTATCGTGCTCCTGATCCAATAGAGGAAAAACCTCAACCCAAAGAGGGGGAAGTCATCATCTTTACTGATCACATGACACGGGCCTTTTCTCCACCCGGCTCAAAGTTTTTCAGAGATGTCCTGCACTTTTTCGATCTCCGACCTCAAGATATCAGTCCCAACTCTGTATCCAACATTTGCAATTTCCAAGTGTTCTATGAGGTGTACCTTGGAGAAGAACCCAACTTGCTGTTCTTCAGGGAATTATTTGACTTGAACTGGCAGAATGAACATGCCAACGGGTCTAGCTTGGAACTTAGTGGAATTTCAATCCAGCGACGGAGAGACTGTTTTTTCCCGTATGCCGAACCACCGAGTCACCCCAAAGATTGGAACCAGACGTGGTTCTATTGTCAAGATACTTCTCTGGCTGATGAGAACCCTCTGCCTGACTTTCGTGCCCTGCGCCTCGAGTCCACTCACCCTTTGCCAGATAAACTATCTCCTGTTGAACGCCAAAAACTCGCCCCCACCATGAGTGAAGTCAAGGCTCTTCTGGGGAATGGCTTGGATGGTATTGACTTGGTCCGGGTTTGGCTTGCCTGGCGGGTTATTCCGTTGAGCCGCCGCCCTGGTTTGATGTGTGACTACACAGGCCAGAAGAATGATCCTCTTCGGCACAGCCTTGACGACTTACCTGACGACGTCATTGATGATAGGACAAAGTCACTTCTGAATGAGAGCCTGGCAGACTGTGGCAAAGTAGGTTTGAGCCCTTTCTGCAAAGCTAACCTAGCTCCAGCAGTAAGCTAATAATTTAAGCATTTTTATTTTATACTCTCACCTTTCGAGGTTTTACCTTTACTCAAAAACTCTTCTTGAAATTCAGAGGCCACTGATGATTTTTGGAAAGCCAACTATGATCATGAGGCTGCCAAAAAGGCCAGAAAAATTAAGAAAGCCGCCAGGAGAGCCGCCGCCAAGAAGAAAGGACATAAACCCAGCGCCTCAGACATGTTTCAGCTAGAGGACACCTCTGAATAAGAGGTAGCTCTTGATTCTCTAGGCTCCTTTTTTAACTATCTTATCGACACTGATTATCCTTAGGAGGATACAGGAGCGAGTCACGCAGCGGTTGAAGAGGTAACTATTATTTCCTCTGACTCTGAGCCTTTGCCAAGACAAAAAGTCCGAAGAGTGACCCAGAAAGTAAGATTTTCACATCCTTTAGCTTACCAAGATCCTCAATTTCTTTTGAAGCGTCAAATGCATGAGAGCCGGAGGAAGACGCGGACCAGCAAAGATGCGGAACTCTCCTCCGGCTTGCCCAATACACCAAGGAAACATCAGAACGAGGTCACCTCCGATTTAAATTGCTTTTGTCCCCTGGCGGGTCTCACTCTTCAACCACTCAATTTTTCCGACTCAAACCTCCAGGGAACTTCTTCTTCCTCCGGCGAAACAATGAAATCCAATTTGCCGGCTTTCAAAACTGCTCCAGGGTAATGATAATCTGCTTATCCTATGTTAATTTCAATTTGCTACTCTTGTACTGACTTTTTGATTTGATGAAGTGGACACGCAAAACCCAGCAAAAGGGCGAAGAAGAACAAGCCGGCCGAAGAGCCGATCTTAAATGAACCGGAGCTCAGAACGGCTGCTCCTGACACCTCCACTCATGAGCCGCCGCCTGAACCAGCCCATGATATTCCAACGCCTACTGCTGATCCGCCTGTCGAGCAAGCCATCGATCATTCTGAAAACCCGGAGATCCCTAGCCCGGCCAAGACAGGTGACCCCGATGTCGAAATCATCAAGACCGGCTTTGTTGGACCGAGAAGACCAACTGTGCTGGCCAAGTGCTCCGCCAAGGAAGAACTTCTGGAACGCCGCAGGGCTAAACCGGATGTCACTGATTATACTCACATGAGTATTGGAGAAATCTTCTCTGGCTATATGAGCCAAGTGCACAACAGCCGTGGCATGGAAATTGACATGGTGAAGCAGATGCATCAAAAATATGAGGTATAACTCTTCTTACTGTACTTTATTTATCCTTACTATACCAGCCCCCAAGTCTATTGATTATGATGAAATATGTTGTAGACTTAAGACAAGCTTAGCAATATATGCAAGAAGTCCGGCTTATCCTGTAGCCCCCAAGGGCCGGCTTAAACAGTATGTTTATACCAGTCCTTATTATGTTTAAATCGAGAAATTCTTGTAACAGCAATATGCATTAGCCCTCAAGTGCCAAGTATCTTTGCTTGCAAAGTGCTTGGGACTTAGTTTTATGAACCACTACTGTAAGCAGATTTCTTCAACACACATTATCCCCCAAGTGCCAAGTGTCATTGCTTTGCAAAGAGGCTTGGGACTTTTTTGATGCGGCATTATGATAATCCTGACTTTAACCCGGCATTTGCGCAGGCCATCGTTAGTCAATTTGAATCGTAAATATATCTGACTTGAAGAATCACCTGGAAGCACAGGAGATTGAATCGCAAAAAGCCAACTCCAAGTTTGAATTCAGTGTATCTGAACAAGAGAAACTGAAAAAAGGCTTTGAATCCGAGAAGAAGGCCTGGCCTGATGAAAAGATCGCCTTGATCAATCGGGCTGAGAAGGCAGAGGCGGCTCTTACAGAAACAACCGCCGAACTATCCGGTTTAAAACGCCATGTATCTCAGATGGTCTCAGCAATCTTTGGTAAGTTACTCTACAAGTGTTGAATCTTGTCTAATAATTATATCAATTGCTATCAACTTACCTGACATTGTAATGCAGGCCCCAGGAGTTCAAATCTTAACCAAAGCATGTTGGTAAAGTTGAAGGCGGTTTACACGCTGGTGGAGCAACTCTACACCGGGTCTCAGCGTGCCTTGGCTGCAGTGGCCCTGTCAAATGAAGTTCCCACCCTCCTGTCAGATGTATTGAAGCGTCTTTCTGTGTTACCTCAGTGCTTTAATGAATTAAGGCGATCTTCTGCGAGACCCGGAGCCGTAACTGCATTAAGCCGGGCCAAGGCGTGGCTACCAGAGCTAGACTCGGCCGACATCGCCATTGGTTATCCAAGCCTAAAAGAGGACGGCACACCGTTTGGACAGGAGGACTTCACCACTTGTGTTAAGGAAATCCGCCCTGTGGCCACCCTGATTGCTAATGACACGGATCTTACCAAGTATCATCCGGGTTATGATGCTGAAAACTAGAGGATTCTGATGCCACATTATGAAGTGACCAGCCTGATCCCTCCAATTCGTAAACATACCTTCGCCCCTGAAGTTGACCCGGCCGGATTAATTGATGATGAAGCTGAATTTGAAGCTTTGAGTGGCATTGACTGGTCATCATCAACCTTCCAGGACAGGGAACAAGATGGAGGAGCGGAAAGGGATGATCCGGAAGCTTCAGGCCAACAACACAATTGATTCATCTGGCGGCTCATATTTATGCTTTGCTAAAAAACAATGTTTCACCATTTGGACTCGGGGAGTCATGTAATAGGGTTGAAAAAACACTTGGTTTTATCGTGCCATCGTGCACGTGCTTGGCGCTCAACACCGTTTAAGCCGCCATCTTATATTCCTCAATATTGTGTTGATCATCTGTTTTCCTTATGTTTAAGTAAGCTTTTTAACTGTCCTGCGTACAGAAATGAATCACAAGTCCCTTGGCAACTTACCGCAAGGCGGGTCATAGATAGACAAACTTATTTATCAATTATAACCCTGAAATACAACTGATGATATCATACCTGCAATCCTTTGAATGATTCCACCGGTTTATGTGATCCGGAAGTGAAGGATGATAACCCAATCTTGTAGAAGCTGGTACTTCCCCGCATATGATTTATATACTGGCGACTCATTTGACTAAGGCCAAGCCGGGTTAAATAGAAGCCACTCATTAGACGCTCCAACAGGAACAAAAAGAAGTCTCAAGACAAAAGACTTCAAAAAGAAATTGTGCGCAAAAACATCAAAATAAACAAAATTTTGAGGATTCTGATTCGAATACGATCAGTAAACCGTTCCAACGGGGTTAAGCTAAGATTCGAATACGATCATATAGCCCCCAGTGGGTTTGGCGTTGCCGATCAAGAGGGTACCGACAGCTACGTTCTTTTTGGTTCGAATATGACCTATGTTTGAATAGGAAGCCCCCAAATGACCTTGATAGTTGTTTAATGACGCTGATTCGAATACGATCGACGTCAGACCCAAAGGGGTTGAGCTATGATTCGGATACGATCAAGAAGCCCCCTAGTAGGTTTGGCAGCATGCCAATCAAAAGGGTATCGACAGCTATGTTCTCTTTGGTTCGAATACGACCTATGTTTGAACAGGAAGCCCCCTAGTGATCATGATATTTAACGGCTAGATTTCAATACAATCATGAGCTGGACCAAAAGGAGAGCCAGATTCAAATATGATCAGTTCCCTGTCGGTTGTTATAAAAATATAATAATGAGGACATATAAACTTTTGAGGATGAAAAGGACAGAGGTCCTGCTTTATTACTTTTCGTAATATATACATCGTCAAAACATGTACATCATGAGAGCCAGCAACTCAAGTGTAGTAATGCCGAAGATGAGCGATATTCCATGGTCGGCGGGTCTCTTCCTCCGACTTACGTGAATCTTTGTGCTCTCGAACATCGATGAGGTAACATGACCCGTTCTGTAGATTCTTACTGACCACAAAGGGCCCTTCCCAAGGCGGAGTTAACTTGTGCGCATCAGACTGATCCTGGATGAGCCGGAGCACTAGGTCACCTTCTTGAAAGGTTCTGGACTTAATCCGGTGGCTGTGATAATGACGCAGGTCCTATTGGTAAATCGCCAAGCGGGCTGCTGCTAAGTCACGCTTCTCATCCAACAAGTCAAGTGCATCCTGACGGGCCTGTTCGTATTAGCCTCAACGTAAGCCGCCACACGGGGCGAGTCATGACGGATGTCGCTTGGTAGAACTGCCTCTGCTCCATAAACCATGAAGAAAGGCATATAACCCGTAGACCTGTTAGGTGTAGTATTAATGCTCCATATCACAGAAGGCAATTCCTCCACCCAACAACCCGGCATCCGATGTAAAGGGACCATGAGCCGGGGCTTAATGCCTTTCAAGATCTCCTGATTGGCTCTTTCAGCTTGACCACTGGATTGAGGATGAGCTACTGATGAAACATCAGGCCGGATATGCTCACGTTGACAGAACTCTTCCATGGCACCTTTGGACAAATTAGTACCATTATCAGTTATGAGACTGGGTGGAAAGCCAAAACGAAAGATCACCTTTTTCATGAATTGAACTGCCGTGGCTGCATCACACTTAGTGACCGGCTCTGCCTCAACCCACTTTGTGAATTTATCAACTGCCACCAGCAGGTGTGTCTTTTTATCCTTGGACCTTTTGAAAGGCCCAACCATGTCAAGTCCCCAGACTGCAAACATCCAAGTAATTGGAATCATCCTCAATTCTTGAGCCGCCACATGAGCTCTTCGTGAGAATTTCTGGCAACCATCACATTTACTGACCAGATCCTCCGCATCAGCATGAGCCGTTAACCAATAAAAACCATGATGGAAAGCCTTGGCCACAAGAGATTTGGAACCGGCATGATGACCACAATCGCCTTCATGGATCTCAGGAAGGATTTCTTGACCCTCCTCGGGCGAAACACAATGTTGAAATGCCCCAGTAACACTACGATGATGCAACTCGCCGTTAACAATTGTCATCGACTTAGACCGCCGGATGATTTGTCTAGCCAAGGTCTCGACCTCAGGCAACTCGCCCTGGGTCATGTAAGCCAAATATGGCACTGTCCAATCTGGGATGACATGAAGAGCCACCACCAATTGCGCTTCTGGGTCTGGGACAGCTAAATCTTCCTCTGTGGGTATACCTGGCCATACCTCGGGCCGGGCCGGGCTTTGGGCCGGGCCTAGCCAAGCCCGATGAAAAAAAACCAGGCCCGAGCCCGGCCCGGCCCGACCATCGGGCCTGTTTTTTGGGCCCGAGCCCGGCCCGAACACGTAAAAGCCCGTCGGGCTTCGGGCCGGCCCAGCCCGACCTTCAGAGAAATGCAAAAACGACGGGCCCGGGCCCGGCCCGGCCCGGCCTTCGGGCTCAAAATCTAGGCCCGAGCCCGGCCCGGGGGTAGCATCGGGCCGGGCTGGGTCGGGCTTTTTCGGGCCGGGTCGGGTCGGGTCGGGCCGGCCGGGCCGGGCTTCCCATGGCCAGGTATATCTGTGGGTAACTTAACAGAAGGGTTATGCAAAATATCTAAGAAAGTGTTCGGTGGCACCGGCTTGCGCTGAGATCCCAGCCGACTTAAAGCATCAGCCGCCTCATTCTTTCTTCGATCAGTATGCTCCACTTGATAACCTTTGAAGTGTCTAGCGATAGCATCAACTTCACGGCGATAAGCCACCATGAGAGCCACCAAATCTGAGTCGCCGAAGCACCTTATACTACTTAAGTTCATCTCCTTAGGCATCCTAAGACCATGGAGCAAGGCCTCATACTCAGCTGTATTGTTATTACAGGGAAACATCAACCGTAGCACATAACAAAATTTGTGACCTCAAGGGGAAGCTAAAACAACTCCATCCCCCGAGCCCTCCAATTGCCTGGACCCATCAAAGTGAATAGTCCAATATGTCTTGTCCGGCTTATCCACAGGCTCTGCAGCTCTGTCCAATCGTTGATGAAGTCCACCAGTGCTTGAGACTTAATAGCAGTGCATGGCGCATATTTTAAGCCATGAGGCCCAAGCTCAATGGCCCACTTGGCGACTTGTCCTGTGGCCTCTCTATTCTGAATGATGTCTCCCTAAGGAGCAGAACTTACCACAGTGATGGGGTGACCCTGGAAGTATTGCTTAAGCTTCCGGCTCGCCATGAACACCCCGTAAACGAGCTTCTGCCAATGTGCATATCTTTGCTTAGACTCAATAAGCACCTCACTGTTGTAGTAAACCGGCCGTTGAACCGGATGCTCCTTGCCAGCCTCTTTGCGCTCCACCACAATTGAAACACTGACAACACGTGAGTTAGTAGCCACATACAACAATAAGGGCTCCTTATCAATGGGAGCCGCAAGGACCGGCGGCTCAGATAGCTGTCTCTTTAAATCCTCAAAGGCAGCGTTAGCGGCATCACTCCAGACAAAGTTGTTTGTTTTCTTCATCATCTGATACAGCGGTATGGCCTTCTCACCTAACCGGCTTATAAACCGGCTTAAAGCAGCGATACGACCCGCCAGTCGCTGAACATCATTGACGCACGCCGACTTAGCTAAAGAGGTGATTACCTTGATCTTATCCGGGTTAGCCTCAATGCCTCTGTTAGAAACCAGAAAACCCAAAAGCTTGCCTGCTGGCACGCCAAACACACATTTGGCCGGGTTAAGCATCATTTTGTAGACGCGGAGATTATCAAAGGTTTCCTTCAGATCATCTATCAAGGTCTCCTTCTCTCTGGACTTCACCACAATATCATCCACATAAGTATGAACATTACGCCCAATCTAATCATGCAGACAGTTCTGCGCACATCGTTGATAAGTCGCCTGGGCACTTTTAAGCCCAAAAGGCATAGAAACATAACAGAAGGCTCCAAACGGAGTAATGAAAGCCGTCTTCTCCTGGTCCTTAACTACCATCTTGATCTGATGATAACCAGAATAAGCATCCGAGAAACTCAAACGCTCACAACCCGCCGTAGCATCAATGATCTGATCTATACGGGGGAGAGTGAAAGGATCAGCCGGACAAGCCTTGTTTAAGTCCGTGTAATCCACACACATATGCCAGGTGCCGTTCTTTTTAAGTACAAGCACCGGGTTAGCCAACCACTCCGGGCGAAAAACTTCAACAATAAACCCGGCCATCAAGAGCCGGGCCACCTCCTCACCGATAGCTTTGCGCCTCTCCTCATTAAACCGCCGAAGAAACTGCCTGACCGGCTTAAACTTTGGATCAATATTTAGAGTGTGCTCAGCGAGTTCTCTCGGTACACCCGGCATGTCAGAAGGTTCCCATGCAAAGATGTCCCGGTTCTCACGGATGAACTCGATGAGCGCGCTTTCCTATTTGGGATCCACATTGGCACTGATACTGAATTGCTTAGATGAGTCGCCTAGAACAAAATCAACAAGCTTGGTATCGTCGGCCGACTTAAATTTCATCACCGACTCGTGTTCTGTGGTTGGCTTCTTCTGAGACGTCATGTCTGCCGGGTCAACGTCATCCTTATAAAACATCAACTCCTCTGCCGCACAGACAGATTCAGCATAAGCGGCGTCTCCTTCCTCACATTCCAGGGCTATCTTCCGACTCCCATGTATCGTGATGGTGCCCTTGTGACCCGACATCTTGAGCTGCAAGTAAACATAACACAGCCGCGCCATGAACTTGGCATAAGTCGGCCGTCCAAATAGAGCGTGATATGGGCTTTTGATCTTGACCACCTCAAAGGTTAATTTCTAAGCCGTCGAGTCATGCTCGTCTCCGAAGGCTACCTCTAGTTCAATCTTACCCACTGGGTATGCCGACTTACCAGGCACCACTCCATGAAAAACAGTGTTGGTTGTCTTAAGATTTTTATCAGTCAGCCCCATACGACGGAAGGTTTCATAATAGAGGATGTTGATGCTGCTGCCTCCATCCACGAGTACTTTAGTGAATTTATAACCACCCACTTGAGGTGCCACCACCAAAACCAACTGACCCGGATTGTCAACCCGGGGAGGGTGATCTTCCCTGCTCCATACAATGGGCTCCTCTGACCACCTCAAATAACGAGGGACTGTCGGCTCAACAGCGTTCACAGCCCTTTTGTGAAGCTTGTGGTCTCGTTTGCACAGACTAGTGGTGAACACGTGATACTATCCACTATTCAGCTGCTTTGGATTACTGTGATAACCCGATTGCTGCTGTTGCTGACCTCCCTGGCCAGACTGTTGATTATAACTACCTTGATTTCCTTGAAAGCCAGAATTTGAGCTGCCGCCCGGGCCATGAAAACCGCCTCAACCTGAGCCACCGCCAGGCCCATGGTTGTCGTCGAACATGTTAGAATTTTTGAAAGCCTTCATGATCGCGCAATCTTTCCATAGGTGAGTGGCTGGCCTTTCCCGAGTGCCGTGTCTTGGACAGGGCTCATTGAGCAATTGCTCAAGAGTAGGACCTGACCCGCCAGACCGAGGGGCGGCCTCCCTTTGTGTCGTTGATTGTTACCCTGTGAGCTGGTGTTAGCCACAAACTCGGGGTTACCGTCGTCCTTACGTTTATTGCCTCCCTGACTCACCGGGTTATGCTGATACCGAACAAAGTAGCATAAACCAAGTAGTAGCAAAAACTCGACAAAATCAAACTAGCAAAAGCAAGACACACACACTCTCTCTCTCTCTCTAATAGATATAGAGCTATGCGTCTCCCTAGGCAGCATCCTCGATAGCTCCTGAAGGTGAAGATCTCTGGCTGGCAACTCCGATGTGCATAGATGGTGTTGAGAGAAGTGCATCTGCAAAAGCTTCGGCTGGCTTCTGTTGGGATGGTGGAGTAGAGACTGGTGGTGGCACTGATGAAGAAGCAGCTGGGGCAGAAACTGTAGTCCTTGTGACAGTAACAGGTACAACAGCAGACCTCGATGACCTAGGCACTGTTTGGAATCTGTTAGTAGTAGGTCTATCATCTCGACCATCCTCTGCAGCAACTCTAGCTGCATCAACGTCATCCCTCAGCTTCTCCACTATGATTTGTACCTCTGTGGTCTTTACATCAAGATCATAAATCTTTGTCTAGACTACCTGCTCTAAGAGCATCTTCACTCTCCCCCCTCCCCAACATGCCTCCCAGGGCTCTTTTTTAGCGCCGGTGCCGAAAAATCGGCCCAGTCGAGCCCCGAGGACCTTGTTTATCGCCAATTTGGGCCGAAATAATAGCCGTCGAACCCAAGCCGAATCCAAGCCCCCAGGGGGCATTGGATGAAGCAAAAAGGTGCGTGGGTCCGCTCTGTCGGTGAGAGACGACCCTTTTTCCCACCGATCCCCCGCTTTTCCCCACCATTTCCCTCCACCCCCCTTCTGCCCCTCTTCTCCCGCCATTCTCCTCCCTCTCCCCGCCATCTAGCCGCCATCCCGCCATGCCTCTGAAGAAATATTCGCGCCGCTGCCGTTACTGATGGCACCCAGCCGAAGCAGAGGAAGCCGAGGACGCAGACGACAAAACCACCGGGCATGTCGAACACCGACTGGAAGGCGGAGGTTCATTGCCGGGAGGCTGTCTCCACCGACCGGCAGAACAGGCTCAATGACAAGAGGGCCCCGGACAGGGCGGTGGCGCCGGAGCAGGCAGAGGCGTCTCATACGGGGATGATGAATCCACCCCGTTGGCACGGCACGCAAGCTGCCTGGAGCCAGCAAAGTGTCGCGTCACTGGCCAGCTTCTCGCCGTCGGCACAGCCCTAGGGGTGCACACCCTCGCCTGGCTATGCCGACGGCAATGCGCACGGCGGATACAACCCCAACATCACCTTTTCGCATGGTCAGCGCGCTTCACCCTCCGGTCTGAACCCTGACCAGCACACGCCCTCGTCCATGTTCGCCGGCATCCAGTACCCCCCGTACACCTACTCGTCGCTGGAAGCGACAAAAGCCGACATGGACGAGATCATCACGAGCGGCTCGGCCACCGCCATCGCGTCCCCCGGGTTCCAGGCGCAAGACGATACAATGGACCTCGCCGGCGACATGGACGACTAGCTCGAATACGTAGAGGAGAAGGAGTAAGAGGAGGAGGAGGAGGAGGAGCCGGCGCCTGCGCCAGTGAGGAAAGGGAAAAACAAGAAGCGAGGGGGGCAGAACGAGCGAGCCGCGCGTCAAGTGGACGTCCAAAGAAGATGAGTGCCTCGCCGAAGCATGGAAGACCGTCTGCCTCGACCCGATCACTGACACAAACCAGAACACCGACACGTACTGGGAGTGCATCAAGTCGGAGTTCGATGAGCAAAGTTGGTCGACCCCTACTTCGCCACCATCCACATGCAGCGTGGCTGGAAGGCCATGTCGAACTATTGGGTGAACATCCAAACGGCCTACAACAAATTGCATGGGATCGTCGAGGAGATCACGGCTCGCCTAGAAAGCGGCGCCAACGTCGAGGTTCAGGTATGCACAGACGCCAGCTCTCTCTTCTATTCGTCGTGTGCATCACCGACACTTGTTCTTCGGCGCAGATGGTTCGGATATTCTCCATGTACCGCGAGAACAATAACATCGACCAAGAGTTCAAGTACCTCCACGTGTTCTCCCGGATCGAGAAGTGCAAGAAGTGGGTGGATGTCTGGCACACTCTCACCAAGGCCAAGGAGACGTACAAGCCGAAAGCGCCCATGCTAGCGGCGGTGGATGGGCGCCCTGACGGCAACAAACGAGCCAAGACGGCGAAGAACGCCACACCTGCTACCGAGCGGCTGCATGCGTCCATCGAGTCGTGCATCCCCGATGCCAAGAACCACGCTGCCCAGAGGGAAGAGATATTCGAGGCACGGTGGTCGGCGTTGATGATGAACGGCACCTTCAAGCTCGACCTACTCCGGACCAACGTCGCCCGAAGAAGAGGAACACTGACCTGGCATTCCTGATGGGGGCGGACATGTCGATAATGGACAAGCAGGTCAAGGCATGGTACCTAGCTGAGCGCGGTCTCATCTTGAACCAAATGCCAACAACGACCGCGCCAACTCCCATGCCGACCCCAACGCCGCCGCCAAGACCGAGTGATGATGCCTCCATGTCACCTAGCACAGAAGCCACACCGATGCCGACCACCACGAGCACGCCGACTCCCGCCAGTCCGACGCCGGAGGAGCACGCTACCTTCTGATGCATTGCCTATGCAACCTTACTTTTGAATGTCGAACTTTCGACTATGATTGATCGCCGAACTGTGGCATGGTGATCGTCAAACTTTGTGGCAGCCATTGTTCACTGAACTTGTGGCGCTTTTTTGGGTAGCGGGAAATGTCAAGTTTGAATTTATACGCGTCTTGGTGCCGAAACCTGCGGGCGTGGCTGGGAACTAGATTGACCCCAGGGTTAAAAAAGCGCCGACCGAAGGGCCAAATCACAATCGCCCGGTGCGTTAGGGGGCCGAACGAGTGGAGATGCTCTAAGCTCTCCTGGTTCTTGGTGAGGTTGGCCAGACTTCATTCAATCCTCAGCGTTGCTTCTAGCAGATAATTCATTTGATCATTCTTTGACTTGAGGTTAGCAATTGGAGCATTAGGAACATATGTTTCCTTGGATGCTTTAGCTGCAGGAGCTGCCTGTATCTTCTCTTGTGCCTCAGCAGAAGTAGGGTGAGATGGGTCCATCACCACTAGTTATCCTTGAATTCTGGCAACAATGGGAGATGCTCGCGATCAATAAGATATGTGCTCGTTCCAACCTTGGAATTGATGAGCAACTGAATGTGCGTACCAAAACCACATGATCTCTTCTGGTCTGCAGCTGTCCTCTTGATAGTTTCAACAATTAAGCTCATCACCTTGAATATCCAAGGTGTGTCAAAGAGATGCAGAAGGTTGATGGAGTGGCCACCGTTCATCTTGTCTTATCCAGATTTGGGCAACAGTGTGTGCTTTGAAATAGTGTTTGTGGTGGCCAAACCAGACCGTAAATACTTCACAGAACCTACCTTATGGGTGTAAAGATCTTTCTGAGAAATGGGATTGTACATATTTTTCATAGAATTGTGATCCGTCTTGGACTTGGTATGCACATCAACATCTCTGTCTTCTTCTTCAGGAGCACCAAGAAGAGCATCCCGCTTAGAGATGGTTGACTGGTATCGCACTCCCTCAGTCATCCACATAATCCTTCCATCTGGATAGCAATGAGCACTAGAATAGAATTGCACAATCATCTCATCATTCCATGAGGTAAGCTTGTTCCCAACGAAAGCATCAACACCAGCAAGTTTGAAGCTCTCATGAACATGGGGGAAGTTGTCTTCATTCTCATCAATGTATTTACAATCCAAACATTTCATGACACTGACTATAGGCTTCTTATCTAACAGCATTGTTTCATAGAAATCTTGTTGCTCTCTGGTGTGGAAATGATAATCACAAGCAGTTCTCCTCCTGATAGAATAGGGATCAGATAATCTCCAATAACGCAACCCTTTGTCCTTTCTCAAGATCATGTTCTCAGCAACAGGATGAGCATTGTCATGATCTGGAATCATGGGTCTCAACTTTCTGAGCACTAGTGGCTCATCATCAACAGCAGGTTCATGCACTGGGCACTTATTCTTCTCACTTGCAGAAACATTTCTTGTAGATATCTTGGGTTTGGTCTTGGAAGTAGCAACAGTTTTCGTTGCCTCTGCCATAAGTTTTTGAGACTTGACAGGAGGAGGACTAGTTGTTTACTCTTCCTCTTCTTCTTCTGAAGTAGTGCGCTTTCAAATTCAGCCAGAGGATTAACAAGTTTGCACCATCTACCTCTCTTCCTTTCTTTCTTCTGCTTGCCTGCAGCTTCTGCCTTTGAGCCATGATACGTCTCCAACGTATCTATAATTTTTGCTTGTTCCATGCTGTTATATTATCATTCTTGGGTGGTTTACAATCATTTTATAGAAACTTTATATCATTTTTTGGGACTAACCTATTGACATAGTGCCCAGTGCCAGTTGCTTTTTTTCTTGTTTTTTACTTCGCAAAATATCAGTACCAAACGGAGTCCAAATGCAGCGAATTTTTTTTGGAGATTTTTTCTGGACGAGAAGACACTGTATGGGTCAAGAAAGCACCAGAGGGGAGGCCCGTGAGGAGCACAACCCACCAGGGTGCGACCAGGGGGGTTGTGCCCCCCCCCCCCCCCACGTAGCCCCCCTGCACCGCCTCTTCGCCCTATAAATTCTCAAATATTGCAGAAACCCTAGGGAAGTCGACGAAACATAATTCCAGCCGCCGCAAGTTCCAGAACCACGAGATCCAATCAAACACCATCACGGAGGGGTTCATCATACTCATTGGTGCCTCTCCAATGATGCGTGAGTAGTCCACCATAGACCTAAGGGTCCCTAGGCAGTAGCTAGATGGCTCTCTCTCTCTCTCTCTCCATTGATTCTCAATAGAATGGTCTCTTGGAGATCTATTTAATGTAACTCTTTTTTGTGGTGTGTTTGTTGGGATCCGACGAACTTTGAGTTTATGATCAGATCTATATCCATGAATATTATTTGAGTCTTCTTTGATCTCTTATATGCATGATTATTTATAGCCTCATATTTCTTCTTTGAATCTTTGGTTTAGTTAGGCCAACTAGATCGATTTTTCTTGCCATGGGAAGAGGTGATTTGTGATTGGTTCCATCTTGCGGTGTTCTTTCCCACTGACAGAAGGGGCAGCAAGACACGCATGTATCGTTGCTATTAAGGATAACAAGATGGGGGCTATTCCTACATGAATAGATCTCGTCTACATCATGTCATCGTTCTCATTGCATTACTTTGTTTCTCCATGAACTTAATACACTAGATGCATGATGGATAGCGGTCGATGTGTGGAGTAATAGTAGTAGATGCAGGCAGGAGTTGGTCTACTAATCTTGGACGTGATGCCTATATATTGATCATTGCCTTGGATATCGTCGTAATTATTCGATCTTCTATCAATTGCTCAATAGTAATTTGTTTACCCACTGTGTGCTATTTCTCGAGAGAAGCCACTAGTGAAATGTACAGCCCCCGGGTCTATTCTTTATCATATTTGCTTTCCGATCTATTATTTGCCACTTTTATTTTCAGATATATTGTTCCAAAAACCCAACAATATATTTACGAACTTTTTATTACTTATTTTATATCGTGTTTTATCGAGATCTATTTATCCAATCTACCACAAATCATCTATCTTTTTACCATGGAGGGATTGACAACCCCTCTTAAGCGTCGAGTTGCAAGTATTTGTTCTTTGTCTGCAGGTACTGTTTACATAGTGTTGCTTGGTTCTCCTAATGGATTGATACCTTGGTTTCACAACTGAGGGAAATACCTACCGTAGTTGTACTACATCATCCCTTCCTCTTTGGGGAAATACCAACGCAGTTTCAAGCAACATCAAGCCACTTGACTCCTCTTTTGTAAGTCCAAGTTTTCTCTTGGTTGTAGTAGATTCTGAGACTTTTCTGGTTCCTTTCCTGTCATTTTCGCTTTCATACTCTTTTGCAAGAACGACCTTCTTCTTCTTTGAGGTCACTTCCTCAGGCTGGTAGTCCTCGTCTTCTATGTCTGAGCCCTTGTTTTTCCTCATTCTTATGGCAGCCTTAGGCAGGTTGCTAGGAGTGCTCATGCTACCTTCATCAAAACTCTTTCAGCTGGACTTGACCCTGAACTTAGGTCGATATTTGCTTCAGAGGCATTCTGACTATCACTGCCATCCGACATCTTGCAAGCTGACCCTGTGAATAGTTGGGTATGGGCAGAGTAGATTGTTTTGAAGAAAATTGAGTTCAAATCTTATTTTCAAGTTTTCACAGAAGGCATTTCGGACCAGCTAAGTTGATCATCTCGGTGATACTAAAGCACTTAACAAAAACATGGTGCACAGTTTCGGTCAGACCGATATGTGGCTCGGTGTCTCCGATATGCTAGGGTTTCACTGAAACTTTACTATCAGTCTCACTGATTAGTAAAACTCAGTGGCACCAAGACGTACTAGTGCAATGGCCAGGGCCAAATCGGTGACTCCGAAAACTTTGAATCAGACGGTCCGAGATGCATTCTGCGAAAACTTAAACCTATTTTTTTGCTCGAATCTAATCTATGAAATTTATATGAGGAATGAGTAGTGCAATCTATGGCAAGAATTATGGCACGAACCCTAGTGCATTTAATCAAAAAATGACGGAGGGGATCGGATTTTACCCTAACTTGGTGCAAATCCTCTACAGCGGCAACGGTGAGGAAGATTCCCGTTGACGGTGACAGAATCCAACGGCAAGGGTGCACTAGACGCAAAGACGACTGTCCAGGGACTTGGCAAGGGCGGCTATGGGGCAGGAGGTCGAAGCGGGTTGAGAAATTTCAACCATTCAGTATCGCTAGATATATATACCCACCAGTTGTCGCTGGCTCCGAGTGAAACAACTCGGTGGCACCGATATGTGTAACTGCTAGTAGTATAGCACATCGGTGACTCCAAAATGGTTCAACTCGGTGACACCGAGAAGGAAAAATCAGAGCAGTCTAAATGATTTCGGCTTGAACGAGTGTGAGTGAATTGGTCCAACCGAAAACATGTAGAAGGTTTTGGAGCTTAGTCCTTCTTAGATCGGTGACTCCGAGGGCGCCTCACCCAGTGGGTCCGAAAATGACTTGTTCAATTTTTGTTATGTGGCAAGAATAGAATTTGAGACAACAAAGAATAGATAGCTAGAGGAGGTGCTTAGGCATTCTTGTACATCGACTTGGCCAGAAAAACCAAGACAAACAAAACAACAAATGGATGTTCTCGAGTGAAGAAAATATGCATACTAACATGCTCACACAATAAGATAGCAAATGAAATGTGTGTCAAACATGCACAACCAACTCTAGCATTTATTAAGCAATTGGTGATGACTAGGTCATCTATATATGAGTATATTGACTTAGGAGTCAACTGAGAACATTTGATCATAGGTCATACTCATCATTTAAACACAAGTGGGGTTACCACTTTTACATAAAGCATTAATGTGTTCACACCATTTGAGTTGCTTTCGCTCAATTTTTAGAGCAAAGCTCCCCTTAAATGTGATATCCCCCCAAAGAGGGATGAACTAACCTTGCATTTTGTCGATGATGACTTCATGTGGATAGTGAAGATATGGATGCTCAATGTTGATGTAGTCCATCAAGAGTTGGGAGCAATCCTTTGGATTTTTTTCACTTTTAATACCTACATGGGTTAGTCCCACAAGGAACATACAAGGATATCCATAGACATAGAGTGAATTACACATAAGATGATGTCTATGAATGCATTGAGTTACCTTGTCCCTTGTCTTACCAACAAGAGGGTTTGTGACTCCATGAACTAGTGCAAGATGTTGAAGTTGATTGCACAATGTTCTTGCCTAAATGAATATGAGTGAAATATGTTGGCAGAGTCACCTTCAAGAACTCTCTAGTTCTTCTTATTTGGGACCCACATCAACTTGATGGGCATCCTTGGAGTTGTAGTTGAACTTGATGAAGTCTTGGGAATCCACTTGACCAAGGCTTGAGGTGCTTCTCCAAATGAGTCAATCTCTTCTTGAAGCTTGTCCTAGCCTTTTGGCTTGTGGTCTTGTTGTCGAAGATCATCTTGAGATTGTGTTCCATCAAAACAAGTGGGGTCATACTTCTATTGTTGAGGAACAAAGTTTGTCTTGGGGTATTGATCTTCTTCCCATTCAACTCCATTGGCATTGAACTTAAGTTCAAAACCAACACCTTGATTCTTCCAGTATCTTCCTTGCTTGCGTACAATTTCCTCGAATTGCTTACCCCCAGCAAGACACTTGTAAACTCCTTTCTCTATAATTCTGTTCAATAAGCTATTTTCTTGCCCAGGTGTAACTTGGCTAAGAGAATCATTAGCGGAATCAAGAAAATTACTAGAAGCAACAATATTGGATTTAGCATTCTTATTGTTACTACTAGAAGGAGAACATTTCTTACTCTTCTTACACTACTAGGAGAAAGCTTATAGGTAGAACCTTAGCAGTAGCACGGGGTAGAGACTCGGTGCTACTGGTATGTAGCTGAAGCGGGGTCAGAAACCGACTCTACAGGTAAACTGATAGCAGTACGCGGGATTCCTTTCAGGCATTGCTGCTAGACTGGCCCCACCATGTCCCCTAGGCCAGCATATAGTAGCAGCGCCGACCCACAAATACGCGCTACTCCTAAGGAAGTAGCAGTAGCGTTGTCCTCCGTATGGGCGCTACTACTGTTTGTTCATGGGCCTGGTTCCACGCACCGCCTAGCAGTAGCTCTGGTCCCAGGACAACGCTATAGGTAGTGTGCATAGTAGCAGCATAGTTCCCTTACCCGCGCTACGACTATGGGCACCGTATCCACCCCATCGTTTCCTCTCTCCCTCACACTTTCGCTCTCTCTGCCGCCGCCGCCCGCCATCGCCTGCCGCAACTGTCACCACCGAGGTATTTGCATCCCTCCGTCCTCCTCCAACCCCCTTCCTCCCTCCTCCCACTGCCCTCCTCACTCCTCCCACTACCCTTCTCCCTTCTCCACCGGTCGCCCTCTCCTCCCTCCTCCCACTGCCCTCCTCACTCCTCCTCCTGTCGCCCTCTTCCCTTCTCCCACTGCCCTTCTCCTCCCTCCTCTCTCCTCCCTCTTCCCACTACCCCTCCTCACTCCTCCCTCCTCCTCCTCACTCCTCACTCCACCCTCCTCCCACCTCTCTCTGTATAGAAATTTTTAGTAAAAAAATAGGTATATAAATTTTTAGTAATAAAAATTAGGTAGAAAAGGATTGTAGAATGTAGGTTTTTTGAATAAAATACAACATATAGCTTATATGAATATAATGTAGGTATTTTGAATAGAATAAAATACAAAATATAGGTAGAATGAGGTTTTTTAATAGAATAGATAGGTAGAATTTTGTTGTAGAATGTAGATAGCAATTTTAGTAATATAAATTTTTAGGTATGGATCATTTTCAATTATAGAAATGTATTGGAATGCTATATGACAAATTTTTAGGTATCAAGTTTAGTAATAGGATTTTTTAGCAAGAAAATTTAGGTATATAAATATTTAGTAATTTTCTTTTTCAATGTAGAAACGTATTGGACAATTTAATTATTTTTATGTCATTATCACTTTGTATTCAAAGAATGCTATATGAGATTTGATGGTGGAATATGTAGGCTTTGTAGTCTTGTGTCTCCCTAGAGTGATCATCGTCGGAGCTACCTCTACTTCCTCTACACCCGAGTAGTTGAGATAAATGTCCACCTCCTCCTTCTCTTCTCCACGGTGTTGAATAGTGTAGAACTAGGGTATTTAGTTATGCTTCTTGTCCAAATGAAATGTTCTGGTTATAAGATATATTGAAATGTCTTTGTCAATATTGAACCATTGTATGTGTATGGGCCTATGTTTTGTGGGAGTGTTGATTCATTTCCGTTCCGGCAAATTTTAGGCGCTCGATATGTCCTATTTTAGCAAAGGTCATGCCAGATTTTTCCGTGAATTTTAGCATGACTTGTGCTAGAATATGTAGGAAATATTGAGTGCCCTGGATTTGTGGGAAAGAGAATTAAATGACATTTCAGGTTGAATTTAAGTCTGTCGTGGCTCCATACATGATAGTCAAAAAATCAGTGAGGGAGAGTGTCCACCATATATGAGAGAAGAAGAATGCCGACTGTTGATGTGGCGGTCACTTATCTTCCTTCTTCTCGTCTTATACCTTGGTAATGCACGAGAGAAGGAGGGGAAACGAAAATCACCAACGGTCGAAATATCTGCGAGGGAGTGTTCACCATATACTGTCAAAATATGAGAGAGGAAGAATCCCGACTGTTGTCATGGGGGGCGCTTCTTCTTCCTTTGAAGGTGCTAGACATTTTGGTGTAATGCACTTTGGAATGAACGGAGGAGCGACCATCATCGATGGATGCAAATGTTAGAGAGGAAGAATCCCGACTATTGTCATGGGAGTCGCTTCTCCTTCGTTCTCGTGTGCTATACATTTTGGTGTAATGCACTCGGGAACAAAGGGAGGAGCGACCATCATCGACGGTCGAATATATCAAAGATGGAATGCCCACCATATACACCACATGAGATGAGAGTTTTCAAGGAAAGACTCGACGGATCGACAATCAACCCATGATGAATAATAATGATCTGTGTGTCGAGTACCTATTAGTTGTTGTCGAGATTATAATCTTTGAATTTTGAACACAGAAAATGTCTGACGATGATAGGATCCCGGAGTGTGACTGTTGTTGCGGTGACTGGGGTTCGTGTGACAGGAAGCCTCACATGCAAAATGGTAGGTTCTTCACCGTGAAGCCAGAAGAGACCTTCGATGTTTGTACGTACACAAGGACAAGTATTTCATCGTAATTAATCATGACTTGTGCTTCTTTACTTCAACGTGTAATTTCTGGGGGGGGGGGGGTTCAGTTCGACTAGTACATACCGTGCCATGCCAGACCGAATGTCTTGCAGAAGCTCGGTTTCCAAGACTTTGAGAATATGGAGACGAGGAGAGCTCACCTCAGGACTAAACATGGTTATGCTTTTCGGGTTAAGCTCTACAATGGGCTTAATCACTCACATTTTGGCTGCTCTAACTGGGAAGTTTTCTGCAAGGCCTATGGATTTGAGGAGAACATGCAAATAACATTCTATATTTGTCCCGAAGATGATGATATTGAAAATAATATCGACATCTGGGTGGATGTGGATATGCCTCCAGTTTTGCCTAAATGTGAGTTTGTCAAACAAATTTGTTAAGTAAATTATATTGTTTATTTGAAAATATTTGGTGTTCATCGCTACTAAACTTGTTTATTTATAATTGGTAGCTTATTTCTTATCTTTAAGAAATACTCGGAAGGTTGTAGACATGACGTACTATAGCTATGGCTTCGAGCTTAATTTTGAGGAGAAAGGATATCTTGTCTCATTTATAGATGATGTTGAGACCTTTAAGACCAAACACTTTATTAGCCCAAATTTTAGTGGGTACATGCCACTAGTCCATCAGTTGCAGGAGGTAACTTCATTGCCAAAAACAGGGTATGATTTTGTTAATGACGGTAACTTTATTGCATACATTATTATTAAGTAAACTACATTGCTAACTATATATGTTATATTATGTTGTTCAATAGAAGCTCCCGAAGGAGGTTGTGCCTGACATGAAGCTTACCAAAGGTCATATGTATATGGTTATTTTACAATCGTTTCCGCCGATGGCTTACCATAGTGCATATACTCTGTTTCTTTGAAAGATGCAAGCCTCAATATCAAAGAATGGAGGAAAATAACGAATGCGCGCACGCATCCGATTGGAGATAACATGCATGTGCGCAAGCCACAAGTTGGCAACAGGTGGATCTTAATTCTCCATTTTGAAGATGGACTGGTTTACCTCTTTTATGCTATTTTACCTAGGAGAGAGGAGCAGGTCCTAGGTATTAAGAACAATTAGTTACCTATGATTATGACTATGATGATGATGATGAGAAGTTGTTATTATGTGCTACAATGTGTTAGAATGATGAATTGTTATATGACTCATGGATGGTGATGATGATCAGGAGGAGAAGTTGTTATAATGATGAGGAGTTGTTATATGAATATGATGATGATGATGATGATGATGATGATGAGTTATTATTATTATTATTATTATTATTATTATTATTATTATTATTATTATTATTATTATTATTATTATTATTATTATTATTATTATTATTATTATGAGTTATTATTATGATGATGATGATGAGTTGGATTAGCCTACTAATCCAACTTGGTCACTTTGGATCCATCCACTTGAATCTAATATGTGGTTCTTTCACCCAATGATATAATAACTCATAATGACCATAATGATATAATAATCTCTAAATTGCTATTGTATGAAAACTTGTATAACAACATATAAATACGATATAAAATAAAATAGAAATGGAATACGTAATAATAGTAGTAGTGCAGGGACAAGTCGTGCTGTTATTGACTAGCAGTAGCGGGGACAGTGGAATGCGCTACTAATAACAGACTTAGCAGTAGCGCGGCAAAACGAGTGCTACTGCTACATATTAGCTATAGTGCCATAGAAGTAATGGTGGCACCCGCGCTACTGCTAGGCCGGCGCTACTACTAGGGTTTTCCCTAGTAGTGTTACTAGATTTAACTTGTGGCATGTAAGTAGACAAGAGGAGACGTTTGGAAATGTAAGAAGAACTCTCCTTTCGAAGATCATTATTGATTGCTTTTAGAAACTCATGCTCTTGCTCTAAATTTAGCTTCTCAAAGCATAGCTTCTCATGTGTTCTTAGGAGCCATCTACGATCTTCTTGAGTTGTTTCATGAGCTAACTTAAAGAGTGTTTAGTTATTTAGTTAGACGCTCAATCTCCTTCTTAGCATTGTCATTCATTTCATCTTGACTATCATGATTACTAGCAAGTTCATTACAGCTCACATCACTAGTTTTATCAACAAGAAAATCATCATGACCTAGTAAATCAACTTCATCACTATTGAAATCAAGATACTTGGGGTGCAATACCTTGGGGAATTTAGCCATGAAGCATCTTCCAATTCCTTCATTTGGTGAATCAAATATGTCGTGGGAGTTGGATGACACTAGAGAAAGACCGGCAACACCTTCATCTTGAGTATAGTCGGAGTCGGAGTGACAACTTCTCTCGGAGTGGGTGTCGGAGTTGGAGCCAGAAACCCATTCACCAACATGAGCTTGATGTCTTTGTCTTGTGTAACTCTTTGATGACTTGTCTTTCCTTTCCGAATCCTTGCTTCTTCAAGAGGGTGTTCGTTCATAACGACCATCTCTAATCCTTCTCTCTCTATGAGGTGATTCATATCTTCTACTTCTTCTTTTAGGTGAGTCTTCTCTTTTCTTGTGAGGTGTCGTACACTCATTCGAGTAGTGTCCAGGTCTTCCCCAATTGTACCAATTCCGGTCACGACTAGAAGATCTTTTCTCATTGTAGGATCTTGACTTGGAGCTTCTATCTTTGCTTCGACTCTTGTAGAATTTGTTGAAGTTCTTGACCATTAGACTTATTTCCTCATTGGAGACTAGCTTATCACATGATGTTATAGGAGCATCACTTGAGGCTTTGTTGGAGCTCCTCCTTATCCTTGAGTGACATTTCATGAGCAATGATTCTTCCAATGACTTTCGTAGGCTTGAGATCTTTGTAATTGGGCATCATTTGGATCAATGTGCACATGGTA
Source organism: Aegilops umbellulata (assembly GCA_032464435.1). Classification (NCBI taxonomy): domain Eukaryota; kingdom Viridiplantae; phylum Streptophyta; class Magnoliopsida; order Poales; family Poaceae; genus Aegilops; species Aegilops umbellulata. Next base: position 408,850,751 of record CP136058.1, read on the forward strand.
TCATATTTTCCATCCAAAGATCTAAGGATCTTCTTGATGATGAACTTGTCGGTCATTTCTTCACTTCCTAAGCCGGCAATCACGTTTGTGATGAGAGCAAGCCTAGAGTACATTTCAGCACTCCTTCACCATCCTTCATCTTGAACTTGTCAACTTGACTTTGAAGAACATCCAACTTGGATTCCTTGACAGACTCGGTACCTTCGTGCATATCAACCAAAGTATCCCAAATTTCCTTTGCATTCTCAAGGCGGTTGGTCGGTACCTTCGTGCATATCAACCAAAGTATCCCAAATTTCTTTTGCATTCTCAAACGGTTGATCGATACCTTCGTGCATAACCAAAGTATCCCAAATTTCCTTTGCATTCTCAAGGCGGCATATTTTGTTGAACTCCTCAGGGCACAAACCATTGAAGAGAATATCACAAGCTTGAGCATTGTATTGCAACATCTTCAATTATTCTGCAGTTGCTTCACGATCCGGTTCTCTACCGTCCTCAAATAATTCACCTTGCAAGAAAATACGAAGAACAAACCAACCGATGGGGTTATGACCAAGAATATGCATTTTCATCTTATGCTTCCAACTAGCAAAATTTGTACCGTCAAAGTATGGACCTCTACAGTGATAATTACCCTCACTAGACACCATACTATCCTAGGTTGTCAAACCAAGTCCACAGATACCAACGCAATGGAAACCAAGGCTATGGAGACCAAAGCTCTGATACCACTTGTAGGATCGAAAGTATGTCTAGAGGGGGAGTGACTAGACTACTTGACCAAATAAAACCTAACCTTTTACCAATTTCAGTTGTAGGAAGATTTTAGCAATTATAGCAAGTCAAGCAACACCCTACATATGCAATTCTAAGAGTATAGCAGCGAAAAGTAAGACATTGCACAAGTAAAGGAGGGATTTGGAGAAGGCAAACACAATGGGGACACGGTGATTTTTGGCGTGGTTCCGATAGGTGGTTGACGATGTCCTGGATAAGGGGGTACTAGACTAGTCGGCACATGCCCCTCGGGTTGGGCCCGTGGGCCCTCGCTCGTACTCAAGATGGACTTCGGAGGTCGTACACATGAGGCGTGATGAGGACTACTTCCACCGAAGACTTGACATATACTCCAAGATTTCTCCTGCCGCCTTGCTCCTGGATACCAACCTTGTAACCCTAGATACCCTCCCTGACGTGTATATAAGCCATAGGGTTTAGCCCGTAGAGGGCACATCAACGCAACATCATTCACCTAGCCCTAGAGTTAGACCACGTATACAATCTCGAGGTAGATACGTCTCCAACGTATCTATAATTTTTTATTGTTCCAAGCTATTATATTATCCATCTTGGATGTTTTATAAGCATTTATATGCTATTTTATACTATTTTTGGGACTAACCTATTAACCTAGAGCCAAGTGTTAGTTCCTGTTTTTTCCTTGTTTTTGAGTTTTACATAAAGGAATACCATACGGAGTCCAAACGATCTGAAACTTTACGATGATCTTTTATGGACCAAAAGAATCCCATGGAGTATTAGAGATTGACTAGAGGAACCATGAGGCATCCACAAGGGTGGAGGGCGCGCTCCCCTACCATGTCGCTGCCTCGTGGACCCCCTGACTTGAAACCGGCGCCAAAAATTCCTATAAATCCAGAAACCCCCAGAAAGAAACCTAGATCAGGAGTTCCGCCGCTGCAAGCCTCTATAGCCATGAAAAACCAATCGGGAGCCCGTTCCCGCACCCTGCCAGAAGGGGGAAACCATTACCGGAGGCCATCTTCATCATCCCGGTGGTCTCCATGACGAGGAGGGAGTAGTTCGCCCTCGGGGCTGAGGGTATGTACCAGTAGCTATGTGTTTGATCTCTCTCTCTCTCTCTCTCTCTCTCTCTCTCTCTCTCTCTCTCTCTCTCTCTCTCGTGTTCCTTATATGTCATGATCCTGATGTACCACAAGCTTTATTATTGTAGTTGAATCATATGGTGTTTCTCCCCCTCTATCTTCTTGTGATGAATTGAGTTTTACCTTTGAGGTTTCACTATTATCAGATTGAATACTATTATGGATTTGAGAACACCTGATGTATGTCTTGCATGGGATACCCGTGGTGACAATGGGGTGTTCTATTGATTCACTTGATGTATGTTTTGGCACTCAACTCGCGGATTCCCGAGGTGACATTGGGGTAATCTATGCATAGGGATTGATGCACGTTTTCGTCCTTGTTTCTCCGATAGGAATCTTGGGGCACTCTTTGAGGTTCTTTGTGTTGGATTGAATATTATGAATCTGAAGTTGTTTGATGCATATCATATAATTGACCCACGGATACAGGTGGTGACATTGGATTATCTAAGTGACATTAGGATTGATTGGTGTCAGTTTACTATGAACTCTAGGGCTGTTTCTGACACTTATAGGAATAGCCCAATGGATTGATCGGAAAGAATAACTTTGAGGTGGTTTCGTACCCTACAAGCAATTTCATCTTATGTTCTCCGTGATAGGAACTTTGGAGTGACTTTTGTCACACGTTGAGGGATTGCCATATGATTTAATTATGTTATCATTGTTGAGAGAACTTGCACTAGTGAAAGTATGAACCCTAGGCCTTGTTTTCAAGCATTCCAATACCGTTTTTGCTCACTTTTGTTACTAGTTACCTTGCTGTTTTTATATTTTCAAATTACAAAAACCTATATCTACCATCCATATTACACTTGTATCACCATCTCTTCGTCGAACTAGTGCACCTATACAATTTACCATTGTACTTGGTGTGCTGGGGACACAAGAGACTCTTTGTTATTTGGTTGCAAGGTTATTTGAGAGAGACCATCTTCATCCTACGCCTCCCACGGATTGATAAACCTTAGGTCATCCACTTGAGGGAAATTTGCTACTGTCCTACAAAACTCTGCGCTTGAAGGCCCAACACGAGTTTACAAGAAGAAGGTTGCATAGTAGACATCAATCAACTATGTACTTGATACAACTCCATTGATATAAACAAGAGCAGGAAGTAGGGTCTTACCTACATCAAGAGGGCCCGAACCTGGGTAAACATCGTCTCCCTGTTTCATGTTACCATCTGTCTGAGATCCACAGCTCGGGACCCCCTACCCCGAGGTCTGCCGGTTTTGACACAGACACTAGTGCTTTCATTGAGAGTTCCATTGTGCGATCAACAGAAGGATCGATGGCTCATTTGCAGATCAACTACGCCAACGGCCAGGGGAGCGTTTACGCCCCGGGTCAGCTTTTTGTGTTCGGCGGCATGGTTTTCTGCACCAACTCGACGGGCCAGGTGGCCTCCGTAGAAAACTATGCCCTAGGTCGGATTGTAACCTTCAGTGGCCTTGAGTACACCGCGTATTCCTGCGGCGAACTCGTCCTAACGGGATGGGCTCCTGGCCGAATTGAGAACTCGCCCAGCTCCGGAGGCTCGACTCCAGAACCAATCTCCGTCGCAGCGCCACCAGAGACTCCTGACATAACCACTCCGGGTGATCCCCTTCCGATCTCCAGTCCGGACATAGATCTGGCTCCCACCTCTGAGTTTATGTCAGTGTTAGAGCTGACCACGTGGCAGAAACCAGAATCGCTCCTAGATCCCCTTCACGCTGAAGATGCAACAAGTTGTACACCGGGCATACTTCGAGTCAGTCCTGCCTACAACGAAGCATGAATTCCGAAGAACTTTCTCACCTCAATGAGATGCTCGACCGTATCCAGAGCATGTCTATCTCGGACAGAAAGGCTTCGGTCCATGATCATATCGGATCTAAAGCCGATGATCGGGAAATTTACATCCCACCCACCTCCCACCTATTCACCACCATCGATGATTTAACTGACGTATTAGACTATGGCGAGGCCACAGACATGGATGAAGATGTCAATGGCCCCACAGAAGACACCTCGCCCCTGGTAAACAGAGACAGGCGGACTGCTACATCTACTTATGATGCCTACATGGTGGACACTGTTGGGGAACGTAGTAATTTCAAAAAAATTCCTACGCACACGCAAGATCATGGTGATGCATAGCAACGAGAGGGGAGAGTGTTGTCTACGTACCCTCGTAGACCGAAGCGGAAGCGTTGACGCAACATAGAGGAAGTAGTCGTACGTCTTCCCGATCCGACCGATCCAAGCACCGAAACTACGGCACCTCCGAGTTTTAGCACACGTTCAGCTCGATGACGATCCGCGGGCTTCGATCCAGCAAAGCGTCGGGGAGGAGTTCCGTCAGCACGATGGCGTGGTGACGATCTTGATGTTCTACCGTCGCAGGGCTTCGCCTAAGCACCGCTACGATATGATCGAGGTGTAATATCGTGGAGGGGGGCACCGCACACGGCTAAGGAACGATCATGAAGATCAACTTGTGTCCTAGGGTGCCCCCCTGCCCCCGTATATAAAGGAAGGAGGGGGAGGTGCGGCCGGCCCCCTTGGGGTGCGCCTGGAGGAGTCCTACTCCCACCGGGAGTAGGACTCCCCCCCTCTTGCCTTGTTGGAGAAGGAAAGGGGGAAGGGGAAGAGGAAAGGGGGGCGCCGCCCCCCCCCCCCTTCCTTGTCCTATTCGGACTAGGGGGGAGGGGGCGCGCAGCCTTCCCTAGTCGGCCCTCCTCTTCTCCCTTAAGGCCCATGTAGGCCCAGTAACCCCCGGTACTCCGGTAAAATCACGATTTCACCCAGAACGATTCCGATATCCAAATATAGGCTTCCAATATATCGATCTTTAAGTCTCGACCATTTCAAGACTCCTCGTCATGTCCATGATCACATCCGGGACTCCGAACAACCTTCAGTACATCAAAACATAAACTCATAATAAAATTGTCATCGTAACGTTAAGCGTGCGGACCCTACGGGTTCGAGAACTATGTAGACATGACCTAGAACTATTCTCGGTCAATAACCAATAGCGGAACCTGGATGCTCATATTGGCTCCCACATATTCTACGAAGATCTTTATCGGTCAGACCGCATAACAACATACGTTGTTCCCTTTGTCATCGGTATGTTACTTGCCCGAGATTCGATCGTCGGTATCCAATACCTAGTTCAATCTCGTTACCGGCAAGTCTCTTTACTCATTCCGTAATACATCATACCGCAACTAACTCATTAGTTGCAATGCTTGCAAGGCTTAAGTGATGTGCATTACCGAGAGGGCCCAGAGATACCTCTCCGACATTCGGAGTGACAAATCCTAATCTCGAAATACGCCAACCCAACAAGTACCTTCGGAGACACCTGTAGAGCACCTTTATAATCACCCAGTTACGTTGTGACGTTTGGTAGCACACAAAGTGTTCCTTCGATAAACGGGAGTTGCATAATCTCATAGTCATAGGAACATGTATAAGTCATGAAGAAAGCAATAGCAACATACTAAACGATCGGGTGCTAAGCTAACGGAATGGGTCATGTCAATCACATCATTCTCCTAATGATGTGATCCCGTTAATCAAATGACAACTCATGTCTATGGCTAGGAAACTTAACCATCTTTGATCAACGAGCTAGTCAAGTAGAGGCATACTAGTGACACTCTGTTTGTCTATGTATTCACACATGTATTATGTTTCCGGTTAATACAATTCTAGCATGAATAATAAAAATTTATCATGATATAAGGAAATAAATAATAACTTTATTATTGCCTCTAGGGCATATTTCCTTCAGTCTCCCACTTGCACTAGAGTCAATAATCTAGTTCACATCGCCATGTGATTTAACAGCAATAGTTCACATCACCATGTGATTAACACCCATAGTTCACATCGATATGTGATCAACACCCAAAGGGTTTACTAGAGTCACTAATCTAGTTCACATCGCTATGCGATTAACACCCAAAGAGTACTAAGGTGTGATCATGTTTTGCTTGTGAGATAATTTTAGTCAACGGGTCTGTCACATTCAGATCCGTAAGTATTTTGCAAATTTCTATGTCAACAATGCTCTGCAAGGAGCTACTTTAGCTAATTTCTCCCACTTTTCAATATGTATCTGGATCGAGACTTAGAGTCATCCAGATCGGTGTCAAAAACTTGCATCGACGTAACCCTTTACGACGAACCTTTTTGTCACGTCCATAATCGAGAAACATATCCTTATTCCATTAAGGATAATTTTGACCGCTGTCCAGTGATCTACTCCTAGATCACTATTGTACTCCCTTGCCAAAATCAGTGTAGGGTATACAATAGATCTGTAACACAGCATGGCATACTTTATAGAACCTATGGCCAAGGCATAGGGAATGACTTTCATTTTCTTTCTATCTTCTGTCGTGGTCGGGTTTTGAGTCTTACTCAACTTCATACCTTGTAACACAGGCAAGAACTCTTACTTTGACTGTTCCATTTTGAACTACTTCAAAATCTTGTCAAGGTATGTACTTATTGAAAAAGCTTATCAAGCGTTTTGATCTATCTCTATAGATCTTGATGCTCAATATGTAAGTAGCTTCACCGAGGTCTTCCTTTGAAAAACTCCTTTCAAACACTCCTTTATGCTTTGCAGAATAATTCTACATTATTTCCGATCAACAATATGTCACTTGCATATACTTATCAGAAATGTTGTAGTGCTCCCACTCACTTTCTTGTAAATACAGGCTTCACCGCAAGTCTGTATAAAACTATATGCTTTGATCAACTTATCAAAGCGTATATTCCAACTCCGAGATGCTTGCACCAGTCCATAGATGGATCGCTGGAGCTTGCATATTTTGTTAGCACCTTTAGGATTGACAAAATCTTCTGGTTGCATCATATACAACTCTTCTTTAATACTCCCTCCGTTCCTTGATATAAGGTGTATAGATTTTTGAGAAAAAATCCAAAATATAAGGTGCCTTGCGTTGCACCACTCATTTGGATAATTTTTTTAGAGATTTGATTACATTTACTTATATTAGGCAAGCTCCTCTATTTTCTCATGTCAATTAATCAGGTGTAATCTCGCCCAAAACTTGTGAAATTTTCACTCCACGAGCGTTCTTTAATTTTCGTGCCAAAAACTATACACCCTATATTTAGGAACAGAGGGAGTAAATCCATTAAGGATTGCAGTTTTGTTATCCATTTGCCAGATTTCATAAAATGCGGCAATTGCTAACATGATTCGGACAGACTTTAAGCATAGATACGAGTGAGAAAATCTCATCGTAGTCAACATCGTGAACTTGTCGAAAACCTTTTTGCGACAATTCTAGCTTTGTAGATAGTAACAACTATCAGCGTCTGTCTTCCTCTTGAAGATCCATTTATTTTCTATGGCTTGCCGATCATCGGGCAAATCCATCAAAAGTCCATACTTTGTTCTCATACATGGATCATATCTCATATTTTATGGCCTCAAACCATTTCGCGGAATCTGGGCTCATCATCGCTTCCTCATAGTTCGCAAGTTTGTCATGGTCTAGTAACATGACTTCCAGAACAGGATTACTGTACCACTCTGGTGCGGATCTCACTCTGGTTTACCTACGAGATTCGGTAGTAACTTGATCTGAAGTTTCATGATCAATATCATTAGCTTCCTCACTAATTGGTGTAGGTGTCATAGAAACAGATTTCTGTGATGAACTACTTTCCAATAAGGGAGCAGGTACAGTTACCTCATCAAGTTCTACTTTCCTCCCACTCACTTCTTTCGAGAAAAACTCCTTCTCTAGAAAGTATCCATTCTCAGCAACGAATGTCTTGCCTTTGGATCTGTGATAGAAGGTGTACCCAACTATCTCCTTTGGGTATCCTATGAAGACACATTTCTCCGATTTGGGTTTGAGCTTATCATGATGAAACTTTTTCTTATAAGCATCGCAACCCCAAACTTTAAGAAACGACAACTTTGGTTTCTTGCCAAACCATAGTTCATATTGTGTCGTCTCAACGAACTTAGATGGTGCCCCTTTTTAACGTGAATGCAGCTGTCTCTAATGCATGATCCCAAAATGATATTGGTAAATCGGTAAGAAACATCATAGATTCTACTATATCCAATAAAGTACGGTTATGACATTCGGACACACCATTATGTTGTGGTGTTCCAGGTGGCATGAATTCGTGAAACTATTCCACATTGTTTTAATTGAAGACCAAACTCGTAACTCAAATATTTGTCTCCGCGATCAGATCGTAGAAACCTTATTTTCTTGTCACGATGATTTTCCACTTCACTCTGAAATTCTTTGAACTTTTCAAATGTTTCAGACTTATGTTTCATCAAGTAGATATACCCATATCTGCTTAAATCATCTGTGAAGGTCAGAAAATAACGATACCCGCCGCGAGCCTTAACACTCATCGGATCGCATACATCAGTATGTATTATTTTCAATAAGTCAGTTGCTCGCTCCATTGTTCCGGAGAACGGAGTCTTAGTCATCTTGCCCATGAGGCATGGTTCGCAAGCATCAAGTGATTCATAATCAAGTGATTCCAAAAGCCCATCAGCATGGAGTTTCTTCATGCGCTTTACACCAATATGACCTAAACGGCAGTGCCACAAATAAGTTGCACTATCATTATTAACTTTGCATCTTTTGGTTTCAATATTATGAATATGTGTATCACTATGATCGAGATCCAACGAACCATTTTCATTGGGTGTGTAACCATATAAGGTTTTATTCATGTAAACAGAACAACAATTTATTCTCTTACTTAAATGAATAACCGTATTGCAATAAACATGATCAAATCATATTCATGCTCAACACCAAATAACATTTATTTAGGTTCCACACTAATCCCGAAAGTATAGGGAGTGTGCGATGATGATCATATCAATCTTGGAACCACTTCCAACTCTCATCGTCACTTCACCCTTAACTAGTCTCTGTTCATTCTGCAACTCCCGTTTCGAGTTACTAATCTTAGCAACTGAACTAGTACCAAATACTGAGGGGTTGCTATGAACAATAGTAAAGTACACATCAATAACATGTATATCAAATATAACTTTGTTTACTTTGCCATCCTTTCTTATCCACCAAATACTTGGGGTAGTTCCGCTTCCAGTGACCAATCCCTTTGCAGTAGAAGCACTTAGTCTCAGGCTTAGGACCAGACTTGGGTTTCTTCACTTGAGCAGCAACTTGCTTGCCATTCTTCTTGAAGTTCCCCTTCTTCCTTTTGCCCTTTTCTTGAAACTAGTGGTCTTGTCTACCATCAACACTTGATGTTTTTCTTGATTTCTACCTTCGTCGATTTTAGCATCACGAAGAGCTTGGGAATCGTTTACGTTATCCTTTGCATATTATAGTTCATCACGAAGTTCAACTAACTTGGTGATGGTGACTAGAGAATTCTGTCAATCACTATTTTATCTGGAAGATTAACTCCCACTTGATTCAAGCGATTGTAGTACCCAGACAATCTGAGCACATGCTCACTAGTTGAGCGATTCTCCTCCATCTTTTAGCTATAGAACTTGTTGGAGACTTCATACCTCTCAATTCGGGTATTTGCTTGAAATATTAACTTCAACTCCTGGAACATCTCATATGGTCCATGACGTTCAAAACGTCTTTGAAGTCCCGATTCTAAGCTGTTAAGCATGGTGCACTTAAACTATCAAGTAGTCATCATATTGAGCTAGCCAAACGTTCATAACATCTGCATCTGCTCCTGCAATAGGTCTGTCACCTAGCGGTGCATCAAGGACATAATTCTTCTGTGCAGCAATGAGGATAAACCTCAGATCACGGATCCAATCCGCATCATTGCTACTAACATCTTTCAACACATTTTTCTCTAGGAACATATCAAAATAAACATATGAAAGCAACAACGCAAGCTATTGATCTACAACATAGATATGCTAATACTACCAGGACTAAGTTCATGATAAATTAAAGTTCAATTAATCATATTACTTAAGAACTCCCACTTAGATAGACATCCCTCTAATCATCTAAGTGATCACGTGATCCAAATCAACCAAACCATAACCGATCATCACGTGAAATGGAGTAGTTTTCAATGGTGAACATCACTATGTTGATCATATCTACTATATGATTCACGCTCGACCTTTCGGTCTCCAGTGTTCCGAGGCCATATCTGCATATGCTAGGCTCGTCAAGTTTAACCTGAGTATTCTGCGTGTGCAAAACTGGCTTGCACCCGTTGTAGATGGACGTAGAGCTTATCACACCCGATCATCACGTGGTGTCTGGGCACGACAAACTTTGGCAACGGTGCATACTCAGGGAGAACACTTTTATCTTGAAATTTAGTGAGGAATCATCTTATAATGCTACCGTCAATCAAAGCAAGATAAGATGCATAAAAGATAAACATCACATGCAATCAAAATATGTGACATGATATGGCCATGATCATCTTGCGCCTTTGATCTCCATCTCCAAAGTACCGTCATGATTTCTATCGTCACCGGCATGACACCATGATCTCCATCATCTTGATCTATATCAATGTGTCGTCACATGGTCGTCTCGCCAACTATTGCTCTTGCAACTATTGCTATCGCATAGCTATAAAGTAAAGCAATTATTTGGCGCTTGCATCTTATGTAATAAAGAGACAACCATAAGGCTTCTGCCAGTTGCCGATAACTTTAACAAAACATGATCATCTTATACAACAACTTATATCTCATCATGTCTTGACCATATCACATCACAACATGCCCTGCAAAAACAAGTTAGACGTCATCTACTTTGTTGTTGCAAGTTTTACGTGGCTGCTACTGGGCTTCGCAAGAACCGTTCTTACCTACGCATCAAAACCACAACGATAGTTTGTCAACTTGGTGCTGTTTTAACCTTCGCAAGGACCGGGCGTAGCCACACTCGATTCAACTAAAGTTGGAGAAACTGACACCCGCTAGTCACCTGTGTGCATAGCACGGCGGTAAAACCAGTCTCGCGTAAGCGTACGCGTAATGTCGGTCCAGGCCGCTTCATCCAACAATACCGCCGAACCAAAGTATGACATGCTGGTAAGCAGTATGACTTATATCGCCCACAACTCACTTGTGTTCTACTCGTGCATATGACATCAACGCATAAAACCTAGGCTCGGATGCCACTGTTGGGGTACGTAGTAATTTCAAAAAAAATCCTACGCACACGCAAGATCATGGTGATGCATAGCAACGAGAGGGGAGAGTGTTGTCTACGTACCCTCGTAGACCGAAGCGGAAGCGTGGACGCAACATAGAGGAAGTAGTCGTACGTCTTCCCGATTCGACCGATCCAAGCACCGAAACTACGGCACCTCCGAGTTTTAGCACACGTTCAGCTCGATGACGATCCCCGGGCTTCGATCCAGCAAAGCGTCGGGGAGGAGTTCCGTCAGCACGACGGCGTGGTGATGATCTTGATGTTCTACCGTCGCAGGGCTTCGCCTAAGCACCGCTACGATATGATCGAGGTGTGATATCGTGGAGGGGGGCACCGCACACGGCTAAGGAACGATCACGAAGATCAACTTGTGTCCTAGGGTGCCCCCCTGCCCCCGTATATAAAGGAGGGAGGGGGAGGTGCGGCCGGCCCCCTTGGGGTGCGCCTGGAGGAGTCCTACTCCCACCGGGAGTAGGACTCCCCCTCTTGCCTTGTTGGAGAAGGAAAGGGGGAAGGGGAAGAGGAAAGGGGGGCGCCGCCCCCCCCCCCCTTCCTTGTCCTATTCAGACTAGGGGGGAGGGGGCGCGCGGCCTGCCCTGGCCGGCCCTCCTCTTCTCCCTTAAGGCCCATGTAGGCCCGGTAACCCCCGGGGGGGTTCCGGTAACCCCCGGTACTCCGGTAAAATCACGATTTCACCCGGAACGATTCCGATATCCAAATATAGGCTGCCAATATATCGATCTTCATGTCTCGACCATTTCGAGACTCCTCGTCATGTCCATGATCACATCCGGGACTACGAACAACCTTCGGTACATCAAAACACAAACTCATAATAAAATTGTCATCGTAACGTTAAGCGTGCGGACCCTACGGGTTCGAGAACTATGTAGACATGACCTAGAACTATTCTCGGTCAATAACCAATAGCGGAACCTGGATGCTCATATTGGCTCCCACATATTCTATGAAGATCTTTATCGGTCAGACCGCATAACAACATACGTTGTTCCCTTTGTCATCGGTATGTTACTTGCCCGAGATTCGATCGTCGGTATCCAATACCTAGTTCAATCTCGTTACCGGCAAGTCTCTTTACTCGTTTCGTAATACATCATACCGCAACTAACTCATTAGTTGCAATGCTTGCAAGGCTTAAGTGATGTGCATTACCGAGAGGGCCCAGAGATACCTCTTCGACATTCGGAGTGAAAAATCCTAATCTCGAAATACGCCAACCCAACAAGTACCTTCGGAGACACCTGTAGAGCACCTTTATAATCACCCAGTTACGTTGTGACGTTTGGTAGCACACAAAGTGTTCCTCCGATAAACGGGAGTTGCATAATCTCATAGTCATAGGAACATGTATAAGTCATGAAGAAAGCAATAGCAACATACTAAACGATCGGGTGCTAAGCTAACGGAATGGGTAATGTCAATCACATCATTCTCCTAATGATGTGATCCCGTTAATCAAATGACAACTCATGTCTATGGCTAGGAAACTTAACCATCTTTGATCAACGAGCTAGTCAAGTAGAGGCATACTAGTGACACTCTGTTTGTCTATGTATTCACACATGTATTATGTTTCCGGTTAATACAATTCTAGCATGAATAATAAACATTTATCATGATATAAGGAAATAAATAATAACTTTATTATTGCCTCTAGGGCATATTTCCTTCAGACACCCCCAAGACCCCTCCAAGACGTCGGCGTGGACGCAGAAGAGGCAACAATGGGGAACCTAGAGGCAATGATGCAACCGTTGACAACATCGACGCAACAGTTGGTGATGCCGACAACCCCGAGGGGGGCCCTCAAGCTTCCCAGTGCGGAACGGCACACCTGAAGGACATCTCGAGGACTTAGATCCCGACGACCTCTTTGATGGGGCCGATGACTACTACATGCCGGAATCCGAGGAAGACGAGAGCCTCGGTACCGAGGACTACCTCGTCCCCAAAGATCCTTTCGAACAAGAGTGCTTCTGGCGGCACCTCATTGGAATGGCTCGGAGCATGAAGCGCAAGCAGCAGCAGCAGCTACATGCCAACACCGACGCACTGAATAAAAAGTGGGTCGAAGTGCTCTCTGCCGAGCAAGACATGAAAGACCGGCACCGTAGCGCGCCAACATGATACCCACGCATGCGTCTCCTGTCGGAGTTTGACGAGGAGCTTGGCGATGACCATGAGCGACCACCTAGAGGTCGGGACAGGCCAATGCGGGAAAACCTCAACGACCAGCCACCACGCCGTTATGGCAAAGACCCCGTGGATTACCTTGATCCTCACGATGCTCGATGTCGCATTGAGGCAAACAGGGCACCTCCTCGGTCCATCTACGGATCCAGAGGACGCGCGCCCGCAGGGCCGGACGGCTATGACGCCCGGATGGATAGGAGTGGCCGCGCCCGAGATCAAGCCTACACACGGCTCTCACCCGACCTCCAACGGGACACCACCCGATTCCGAGGTCTAGCCCACCCGAACTGTTTTATAGATAGGGTAATGGAACATCAATTCCCTGAAGGGTTCAAGCCCATCAATATATAATCATACGATGACACCATCGGTCCACCAATATGGATCGAAGATTTACTTCTCCATATACTCATGGCCAGCGGAGACGATCTCCATGCCATTAAATATTTGCCGCTCAAGCTAAAGGGTTCGGCTAGGCATTGGCTTAATAGCTTGCCTCCTCATTCTATTGGCAGCTGGAAGGCCCTCGAGGATGCCTTTCGGACAAACTTTCAGGGCACATACATCCGACCTCCGGACGCTGATGACCTCAGCCGTGTCACCTAACAGTCAGGCGAATCAGTCCGGAAGTTTTGAAACAGGTTCCTCACCACGAAGAACCAGATCATAGACTGCTCCGAAACCAAGGCCATTGCCGCATTCAAAAACAATATCCGAGATGAATAGGTTGCCCGCCAGCTCGGCCAGGCTAAGCCGAGGACTATGTCAGCCCTCACCTCATTAATGACTCGCTTTTGCGCGGTAGAAGACAGTCAGCTCGTGGTGAATCTGGAGGGTGCGGAATCCTCTCCCGATCTACGGCCTTTTGGTTGTGACATCGGGTGCGGTGCGTTGCATTGACAAATGCCGATGCTTTGCGTCTCCGCGTACGTAGTTGCTTGACTGCTCGGGCACAGAAAGGCACCGCGGGCGATCGCTACCCTCGCTTTGCCAGTTTGCCACCACGCATGCGATGCGTCCTCCGGTGCATGCGTGCGTGGCTCGTCCAGTCCAGGTGCCCCGGAAAGTGACCGGCGTGGCATCCTCGAGTGCTATCTGTGTGCTGCGGTCACCTGCTTCCTTGGGTCGTCTTCGCGCGCGGGATCAACTTTTTCCCCCCTCTTGATTGAGAACGCAACTTGACATATAAGCCCATTTATAGCACTACAGTACAGTCCTTATCTTGCTCTAGCGTAATTAATCACCAGAAGTGTACTTGCGGACGGCCCAGTCCTGCACTTCGACTGTTTGGCTGTGCGTACTAGTACAGTATACACGATGTCCATTGATCACAGGACCACGGGTAGATAGATACTGCTAGTATGTGTGTAGGCGTGGCCGAATTTCGTGTTTTGACCCTTTTTGTTAACAATTGCAGGATCTGACCCCTGTTTGAAATTTTTTCGCGATTTGACCCTTTTTCCTACCGCCAGGGCCTCTGGCGGTAGGGTTAGATAGCCTACCGCCACGGCCCATGGCGGTAGGAAACTTATCCACGTCAGCGCGCGGAGACGGCGCCGTCCCCCTCCGTCGCACCCTACCGTCAGGGGCCCTGGCGGTAGTATGTGTAAACCTATCGCCGGAGACCCTGGCGGTAGGGTGCGGGGCAGTTATTTCGCCCGAGACCGCGCCCCTTCCCTTCTCCCCACCCCTCCCCTCCCCCAAGTCGGCAGTTCTGCCATTCCCCCCCCCCCCCCCCAAGTCGCGCCCCTCTCTCCCTCTCTCTCATCTCCTCCACTCCCCCCCTTGGATCTTCATCGATTCTTCACCGTTTTGGCGGATCGAGATGGCCCCGAGGAGAGAAACGTAAGCTCCTCCGATCCCTCCAATTAGTTTTTGCAAACTTGGTTCCGATTCGACGCATTATTTGCTTGAAATCCCTCATGTTTATGAACTTAGATTGGATTTTTTTCACCTAAGATTGATTGTAGTTGTAGTTTTTAGTTCTTTAGTAAGTAGTGGTATTGGATATGAAGTCTAATCAATAGTTCATATGTTAGTGTGAAGATGAACCCTAGTTCATAATTTTTTTTGTTAAAAAAATTATGATGTAATGTTGATATGAGAATGAACCCTAGTTTGATGATGCATGTGATATGATGATATGATCTAGTGTGAAGATGAACCCTAGTTTGATGATGCATATTGATATGATGATATGAAGACATGATGTTGTTTGGAAAGTTTTATTTAAAAATATGAAGATATGATGTATGTTGGAGGGTATTTTTGATATGATGCATGTTGATATGATTTGATCCATCATGTGTAGTAGATGTTGTTGGAGGAATATGCTTAAAATTTTATTTTGATATGATTTGAGTTCATTGTTTGTTTATGTATGCTTATGCTTATGGTGCTTTTGTTTATGAAACTCTATTAAGGCGGCCACCTCTTGCGGACAACATCGGCCAACGGTACTCCATGCTGGACTGGGCATTCGACAAGGGTCATCGTGCACGTTTCATAGAGAACGGAGAGGTAAGTGATATGAAAGAAATTTTGATCGAAGTTCTCGGATTGATGAAAATGATTTCCTAACTTTTTGGCGTTCACTTTTTGACAGACGCTCCAGCCACTGCGCATGAGGGGTCACGGGGTTCATGGGCATATGGACTACGACGAGCGCTACGCGCCGTTCTTCAAGAAAGCCCGTCTGTTGGGTTTCGTGTTGCAGTTCAAGCGTCAGCCGCCGACGCTTGTCCATGCGGCTCTCACAGCTCTGATTGACCGTTGGAGACCGGAGACCCATTCTTTCCATCTGCCATGCGGGGAGATGACGGTGACCCTAGAGGACTGGGGGATGATTACTGCAATGCCGGTCGAGGGTCATGCACTCACCGGTCGAGTGGAGAGGGCCAACTGGCAGGAGAGGGTCACCACCCTCATCGGCGACTGCCCCGGTGCCAAGAGTAACCGTACATCCGGTGTGCCGTTGATCTGGCTCTCGGAGCACCGGAAGACATGCCCCCAAGGCGCAGATGAGGCGACTGTGGAGTTGTACGCGAGGGCCTATCTGTGGTATATTCTCTCGGAGGTCTTATTTCCAGACAGCTCCGGGAACTCTGCCAACTGGGCGTATCTGTTCTTCCTAGCGGACTGGGATGCAGGGTACAGTTGGGGGACGGCATCTCTCGCCTACCTATACCGTTCAGTAAGAGAGTGTCTAATTGTGTACCTACCTATGAAAGTGTGTCCATGACATTTTCTTATATCTGATCCTCATTTGATGTTTTGCAGCTTGACGACGCAACGCAGAGGACGAGAGACTAAGTCCAATATGGGTGGCTTTGTCTGGGCCTTCTCCATTTGGATGTGGGAGCGGCTGCCGGTGGGGCGTCCGGAGAAGTTGCGAAGACGCCCATGGGAAGACTATGGCGAAGAAGGCGACGAGACTCGAAACCCCACCGTAGCTTACGAGTGGGACGTTGTCAAACTCTACACGGGCCTAAACAAGACTTCGTACAAGACATACACCAACGAGTTGGACGCTTTGACGCATACGCAGGTATATGAACTCGCCCAACACCTTTCTCTTTGATTCCACTATTGACCGAGAGTGCGAACTTACCAAGGTATATGTAATAGGTAATCTGGTGCCCGTATCGACAAGACCGAGAGTGGGACTTTGATCTGAACGTGATGTGCGATGCGGACCGTGGTCTCTGGCGGTGCATCGTGCCCATGATCTGTGTGTACGTCGTCGAGTGGCATTTGCCACAACGCGTGGCCACGCAGTTTGGGATTTATCAGCATACCCCACCGGGCAAGCCCACCGATACCGGCGGCAACGCGCTCCACCTGTGAGCTCTTTGTTCTCCGTGAGATTATCATGTTTCTTGTTGCTTATGATGATCTCTTTGCGCTTATGATGATTCTTGTTCCTTATGCCTTGCAGGATGAGCCGGCAGAAGAATCAGTCGATCACAGACTGGGGAGAGGAGCATAAGACTCATGTGGAGGCGTGGGACCGACGGAGGTACCGTAAAGACGTGGAGAGGAGAGTGACTAACTGGGATGATTACCTGGGCCGACATATGAGGTGGTACGATGATGGCCAGAAGCACCGTCTTCGTCTTAGGCCTCGATGGACGGCGGAAGACATCGCGGAGCTGGAGTGGGCTGACCCCGATGAACAGGCATACCAGACCGGCATCAGAGACATGCACAGTGGATTTAGGGAGTTTGCACCCCTCATCAACAGAGTGGTAAGTTCGAACCGACGGTTGATTTTAAAATATTTTATTTGTCATCGTGACTGACTTATGCTGTTGCAGTCCGGTGAGCTGAACAGATGCATCTTCGATGCCTCAGATGCACTAGGTGATCTTCCCTGGAGCATAGAATCGGAGACCAGAGTCATGGGGACGATGAAGGTACAATTTCAGCCTCCTCGGAACAGATGCATCTTGTTCACTTGCAGTCAGTCGATCTGATACTTATTATGACCTTGCTTCATTGTGAGTGCAGAAGTTCGTGCAGCGTTGTCGCAAGCTGGTAGGGCTGCTTGGGTGTGCTGGAGCTGGGTCAGTTGAAGCTTATCAGCCTGTAGCCACACATGGTCTCATCGGCTCATCGAGCCATGCTCCCTCGTCGTCTAGGTTGGTTGGGGAGGAGGAGGAGGAGGAGGAGGAGGAGGAGGAAGAGGAGGAGGAGGAGGAGGCCACATATGAAGAAGGGGAGGAGGAGGATGAGAGCAACGGGGAGGAGGAGTACGATGAAGATTACGAACCTCCACCAACTCAAACATCTCAAGCATCTCAGCTGCCGAAGAAGAGGAATCCGAAGAAGAAGGATTTGCTGAGTCCGGACCCTTTCCAGAGACCGGTTGCTCGACGGCCCAAGAAGAAGACCGAAGAGACTCGTTCAAAGAGTAACGAGGACCGTACCTCCAAGAGGGGAAGGAGCAACTGATTATGTTTCGATAGTTGGCTCTTTTAGTCTGGTTGAACTTCGTTTGGTTGAACTTGTCTAGTGGTTATGAAACTATGTGGAACTATGTGTTTGCTATTTGTGGATCTATGTTTTTGCTATTTGTGAAACTATGTGGAACTCCGTTTACTAATTAGTTGAAGTTCGTTTGAAATGTTATATGCACTTCAAATTTATTAATGTGTATGTGATGCCCAAGTTTAATTGTTTGAGATCTGTGATATTGTTGTCATATTTGTGAAACTTGCTATAATATTACTGTCATATTGAATTTGAAAAGAAGCAAGCAAATGAACTTAAATTCATAAAACACAGGACCCTACCGCCAAGGACCCTGGCGGTAGGGTCAGACAACCTACCGCCAGGGCCTTCCATTCTTCGTTACAGTAACATTGCACTGAAAACACAGGACCCTATCGCCATGGGCTTTGGCGGTAGGGTCGCACAGCCTACCGCCAGGGCCCTTCAATTCTTCGTCACAGAAACATTACACTGAAAACACAGGACCCTATCGCCATGGGCTCTGGCGGTAGGGTCGCACAGCCTACCGCCATGGATACTGGCGGTAGGTACTTATCCACGTCAGCGCAGTCAAACGGCCGCCGTCACCCTCCGTCGCACCCCCACCGCCATGGGCCGTGGCGGTAGGCTGTCTGACCCTACGGCCAGAGGCCCTGGCGGTAGTAAAAGGGTCAAATCTTGAAATGTTTAGCAACAGAGAGGTTAGATCCTGAAATTCTTTCCAAAAAAATCAAAACACGAAATTCGGCGCTTGACCTGTGCACCACCGGCTGCAGCTAGCACCTGTAAATAACTCCGTTTTCTTGTTCATTGCTTGTGCCGGCACAGTGATCTAGTTCTGCTGCTGGTGTCTGTCAGCAGGGTTCGATTCGGGACTAGAGGAGTCGATCGGCGTACGATCGCCCCTCTGTTAACGCCGCCTACAGTTTAGTTACTGTTAGTGTTGGGTACTCCTGTCCAGTATAGTGTCGATGCAACATTCTTTCATAATAGCCTCACTTGCTGATCAATCAAACTTGTTGATCACCTTCCATGCTTCAGATCGAACCCACGCGAACTGATACTATATCAGAACCTGGATCGAGTGGGCACGATCTGAACCCACGGGCATCTGCATCCACTTTCCAAAAAATGCATTTTAAACATGTTTTAAAGTCCCAAAAAAATCAAAAGAAAATTTCATACATACATGTTCACAAATGTGTGTGCGCGACGCAAGTTTTGTGAAAAATGTCTTTTTATTGTGTCTCCGCAAAAAAGACAAATTTCAGTGCTTTTCAAAGTGGGCGCCACATTTTTCAGTTTTTTTTTACCATTTAGAATTGTGTTTTTCAAAGTGGGTCCATACGTATCCGGGTTCATCCATACACTTCCCAACCTGGATCGACTTACCTGTCCTATCGAGTTCGAGTAGTACTATCAAAGCAACTCGAACGCAGGGGCCCAAACGGACACAAATTTTATCCGTTGTTTGTCCATTTGGGTCGCTCATCTGCCTAACAGACATGCGGCAGACACGCGAGGACGATGGATACACACAGCGCAAAGACATGTGGCGGACCCATTTGTTGCCTCTGCGGCTGGTTCCGCCAGCGAAGCAAGCGCCCGTGTAGCTCGAGCAGGAAGCAGCGGGGCTAGAGTGGCCGAGCGTGGCCAGAAGCTCTAGAGCGGGCGCGGCCGGGCGTCGAGAGCGGGCGCGGCCAGGAGCGCCCAAGAGCGTGGTCGGGCGTGCGGCAGGGCGAGCATGGAGGAGGCGAGGCGCGGGAGACAGGCCGAGCGCGGCGAGCTCCAACGCGGAGACGCGCTGGCGGGGACGGCAGGTCAGGCGCGGTGAGCTCCAATGCGGAGACGCCTCGTCGGGGACGGCAGGCCGGGCGCACGCGCATGGCGGGGACGGCGCGGCGTGCTCCGCGAGTTGGACTGCAGGCCGACGCTGGCGGGGTGGGCGGGTGGGTGGGAGAAGAGAGAGGAAAAGGAGGAGAGAGATGGGATGGGACGGGTGGGTGGATGGCAAGTGGGCCAAGCAGCACATGCAGTCGGACAGAGGCGGATGAAGAGGGCACGGAGAACGTCCGCTTTGTGTCCGTCTCTGACACAAATATGCCTCAAATTTGGGTTGAATAAGGGTTCGAACAGACACAAAACGGACAGCAGGCGGATGCTGTGGGAAAATATCAGGTGCTCCAGGTCTTTGGATGCCACGGTGATACAAGCATTTGGAAGCCGTTGGATCTCAGATCTAACGGCTCCCAGGAGCTCACGCCTTTTTTTTGCAAAAAAACCCTTGAGAGTCTAAAAATTGCGCAGAAGTCTAGAGTTCCAGCGGCTTCTCAGATGCCGTCCGATCTGAGATCCAACGGTTCAGATGTTCATACCACGGTAGCACCCGAGCTGCTGGAGCACCTGATATTTTCCCCGGATGCTGTGTCCGTTTGGGTGGCTCCGTTGAGTCAAGTTTTGTGTTCGAATGTCTCAAATGGACAAAATGAGTCACCCGGTTGGAGTTGCTCTCAACTATACTGCTGTGCTGGCAAACTGATTCGGGGAGACTTCCTTCTCCTATCTCCATGCTTCAGTCGAGCTTAAGCTCAGTTTTCACAGTCCTTCTCTTCTCAACACATGCATTATCGGCACACCTCATAATCATGCTGACTGCTGACCCCCCCACATGCAGGATCATGCACGCGACGCAAACATGCATGATACTAGTACTACCCAAGTGGCCGCCGGGGAGCAACGAGCAAGGCGAGAAATCATGGCGACCCAGCCGGCCGGCCATGGCCCCGTGGCCTTGAGCGATCACCAGACGAGCCATCATCACCGGCCAAATGAAGCAACAGCAACCATCCTCCCCGGTTCTTCCAGATAAAAAAGAAGAAGAAAAAACGATCCCCGGCCAGCCTCTGACCATACCAGGCGCCGGCGCCGGACCTGAATCATGGATGCCGGGCCCCCACCGCCCAGCCCCAGCGCTCACCGGCGACCGACGAGTACGATCAGATTCTTCGGTATCCCCACCACAAACACACAGACACAACCACAGCTACGAGATCGAGATGGACTAAAATAAGATATCACCAGGCACCGCGGGTCCGTGCCCCCACCAGCTGCCTGCCTATCTCGTCTGCGCCCATGCAGGCCATTCCATGCAGGCCTACCCGAGCCGGCCAGCCGTAGCTAGCACTAGGCCTCACAGCACCGGCGACCTGGCCACATTTATGCATGCAAAGCCTACAACTTTAAGTGCGCTACTGCTGCTGCATGCGCAGCGGCAGCGGCCTCTCTGGTCTTGACCTCAACAGGCCGGTCTTGCATGGCGCATTGTTGTCAAGTTCTTGTTAACATTATACCAGGTGCAGCTAGGTGCCAAGTTTACACCCCCAGACTATTGTTAGGTTTCTCTCACAACAACAACAACAAAAACTTGTATATATATAGGTTACTCCACCTAGCGAAAAACTTGGGTGGAGGAGTACCAATCAGAAATGGGGATGTCCTGTTAACTCCTGTTTGAAGCTCTTGATGGTTCGTCGGTTACCTTCCCACCCCAAGACGTTAGATCTGCACTCCTGTCTTCTGGGCTAAATGGGATGGGCACTGTATCCTGGGTCCTGACATCCATATAGGCCACCTGCACACAAATAATAACAGGGCTAATCATTCAACTGAGTAGAGGGGTGCAGCAACATGAGATCTTAGAGTGGGGTTCCTGAGCAAGACATATTACATATTTTGCAATGGTGCAAACTTCTCTAACTGGTAAAAAAAATGTGGTATCCATAAACGAAAGCAACTTGACAGCCAACAGGTAATATCGATGTGTCTCAACATATATTGAGATCTACTGCTCCAGTACTTGTCCAAACTATCTACATGAACTTATATAAATTTATCCTGGGAAAGATTATTCTGTAAACACAGTGTATTATATATATACTGCCTCAGCGACATATAGCACAAACCATCCACGCTATTCCCTTTTCTTTGGAAAGAAGAACCTTTTTACTCTTTGCATTATTATTTTTTGAGAAACAGAACTACTCTTTGCAGAAATCTGCCAGTCCTATACTTCTCAAAACTACATTAACTTACAAATTTATCCAAGGAAGACTTCTCTATGAACACTATAATGAAAAACAAAGCTACTGTTTGCAATATATTAGCTTGGAGCATACTCTACACTTAATTTCTGATTTCTAGAATGTATAATAGACCGAAGCATACTTCACACAAAGAATTAAACAATTTTACTTATGACAACTAAACCAACAGAAGCATACTTCATACTTCATCCATACAATTAAACAGTTTACTTATGACAACTAAACCAACAGAAGCATACTTCATACTTCATCCATACAATTAAACAGTTTTACTTATGATAATTAAACCAACAGAAGCATACTTCATACTTCATCCATACAATTAAACAGTTATACTTATGACAATTAAACCAACGGAAGCATACTTTGTACATACAATAGCACAGTTTTACTAATGGGAATTAAACCAACATAAGACAATACCACTTAATTAGCGGGCAGTGCTAATGGATGGATATATGTCGCAAAAGTATAATATGGAGAGGGATCTGATATAT
This sequence comes from Aegilops umbellulata, assembly GCA_032464435.1. Classification (NCBI taxonomy): domain Eukaryota; kingdom Viridiplantae; phylum Streptophyta; class Magnoliopsida; order Poales; family Poaceae; genus Aegilops; species Aegilops umbellulata. Next base: position 408,873,676 of record CP136058.1, read on the forward strand.
GTATTCTAGTATATCTAAATTAAGTCACGCCGCTATAAGCGCACATAATAATAAAAATGGGGCAAGAAAAATCACGGACCCTAAAAGTGAAACCCGTATATGCAATGAACTTTGAAAAACTGTAGTTATTTTAAAGAAGTCTAAAAAATCAAAAGAAAATTTCAAAACAAATCATGGATGTGCAATATGTATGATGTGCATGCACCTGTGAAGTTTATACAAAGAGGTGAAATCATTTATGAAACCTGAAAGTTACACATAGTTGCAACTGGCAATATCATTTTTTACGCAATTCACAGATGATAAGGTTTCCTTATAGATATTTACAAGCACACACACTATAGCATATGTTGTACATCCATGCATGTAATTTTTATATTTTTAAATCTGGAGATTTTCATTGATTGCAAGTTTTTTGTCAGTAGCTTAATTACCAAGCTGACCACTTGGTTGAATCTGGAGATTTTAGTTGGATCCTTATGCTTTAGTATTCTTTCTTTTTTGTTTAAACTCAATATTCAATTCCAAATTTCCACTAGCTAACTTCCTTTAACCTTTATATCCTAAACAGTCAAAATGATCCTTGTTCCACTGAAAATCAATGTTAATGACAATGACATTGTCTACTAATTAAAAAAATTTGATTCTTAGTTTTATTGTAAGTATACATATTTACATAAGTTATAAGTAAGCATCCCACTAAATTATATCGAAAAGAAAAAACCTTTGGTAAAATCTAGAGGGGGTAAAGACCACTTAGTGCATACGTATCTCTGATCATTTGCACGCACTAATTAATTTCCTTCAACTTAAACTACACTCTAACTCCGAGTGGCTCAAAGAGGCCAACAACCTATATAGGGTTCACACCCACATTTGTGGCAACTCACATACATTATTTTCCTTTATTCGGGTAAAAAGGTTAACCTAAAACTGTTGTAATGGGTGAGGACAATGTTACTATGTGCAAGTGTGACTCAATCGTACACTTTGAATTATTATGATACTAACTAAAGACAAGTGCACTACGTCATCAACAACATAGAGATGCAGGCCCACTTCTAAAGGTGAGCCACGCGTTTCACATCTAACTAAATGAAAAAATTTGCAGTGTGTGCAACTCCGACAGCCTCTAAGGTGGACCCCGCTAAAAAAAATAAAAAGGAAGGTGTACCACATTTATCCCTCAACCGCTCTTATCCCGGACTTTCTTCTATCATCCTCTTGCTTTCATGGTCGAACAATTTCATTTCTTTTGTTTTTGGAGGCATCCTCTAAGAGCATCCGCGTTGTGTAGTTGTTGTTGATTCTAAACACTCCTCCTCCTCCTCTTAGTGCAGCCTCCATAAATGGCACGCTCTAACCTCCAATCCAAGAACATTAGCATCGCCTCTTAGCTTGGAGGCAGCCTCTGAGGAAGCGACCCCAGTCGTCAAGTCTAGACTAAGTTATCAGAGAAGGTTGGCAGAGTTGGAGATGTACATTGGTTTACCATTTGGTAGGGTTCATCCAAGATACAACCTCGACCTTTATACATTGTGTGTGTTTTCACAAATCTTAGAGACAATAAGTGAGGTTGGCATAGAGCCAATTCTCCCCTAGTGGGTATTACACCGAACCCTTGGACCTCTATGGTGTGACTCCACCCAAGGAGGGGTTGTCGCTCGAGAGAGGCAACAAAAGAATTATCAAGAGTGGGGTGCCAATTGATTGTCTGATCTTACTAGGAGGTAGGCATTATAAAACTTGTACAAAAGATTTGAGGCATAAGGATAGGATCCAAACAAACTTGGAAAGGACTAAGAAAAATGGAAACAATCCCTCTAAATAAGATTCTACCAAACTAAAAATACATATTGATTCCCTAATATGATCTATTGCTGGTTGCACCGGCTAAGCCCCCACGTGACATTTCTCCCCTCCTTGACCCTTCTCGTCCTCGGGTCGAGAAGATTAACAGGGCTTCTAGATCATCACCCATTGGCAGCTGCATCATTGTCATCAAGGAAGGGATCGACCTCCATGGTATAGAACTTTTGCAATGGTGACCAGAAGAAAACCGGTCTTCACAGTTGAAATACAAGCCCTGGGCTCGACATGTTACCATCTCCACCTGAGACAACGTACGGTGTTGGCGCCTAGCTCAAGCGGCAGACACTCCTCCAGGTGGTAGGAGAGTTGGAGTAGGGAGGATGTCATGACCCTGAAGTAAAGCATTAGTTGCTTTCATGGCTGGGTCTGAAGCTGGTAGTGCCCAATTTGCCCGATGTTCACGAATGCATGCCCAACTCATCACCTTCATGAGAGAAGTCGAACACCACACCTACACATTGAGTGTCAGAGTCTCTTGGATATTAGTGGTGTAAATCATCACCTGTTGGTCGGCTCGTAGGCGTGGGGCACAACCAAGTAGGGCACTGAACTACCTTTTAAAGTCTGCCAGCATGCTCGTGCACTTGAGGGAGATGACCACACTGAGAGTGTTGTTGCTGGATGGTGGACCAAATTAGGTGTTAACCAACTCGGTGAACGAATGCCATGACGGAGGGCCATAGTAATCATTGTACTTGCCACACCACATTTGGGCGTCGCTCACCAGATGGAAGGAGGCAACGCCCACCTTCTTAGCTTCCGATGTATGTTGCACGATGAAGAAGAGAGAGTGGCATGTTAGCCAGGTCAGTCCGTCGACCTCGCCATCATAGGTGAGAAAATCCATCTTGAAGTGACATAGTGGTATGCCTTTTGCATGTTGTTGGAGAGTAGTGGTCAGGCGGTGGATGGCTGATGTCATCTTTGCCTATGGTACAACCACCCGGATGATGCTCCCATCTCCAGTCTGAGGGTCGCCAAGTAGTGTCTTCATGTCTGTTGATCGATGTTGTGCACGATCCCAAAGTGGTTGTCCACTTTGGCATCTATCTGGTCGTCTATTCGACGACAACTTTCTGGTGGTCGTTTTGGAATCTTGGACTGGACCTCTGCGGTGCGACTTCAGACACATAGGGGTTGTCGCAAGAATGGGGCAAGGGAAGAAGTGTCGAGGGGGAGAGTAATTGATTCTTTATTTCTTGCCTAATCTGACTAGGAGGTGGGCACTATAAAGCACGTATACATGACTTTTTTTTAGGGGAAGACTTAAGCTTTATTAAAAGGTTCGCAGCTCCATCTGCTGTAATCTCCGAGCTTATACACTCTGGAGGTACATGAAGCCAAGTCTTACAAAGAAAATTCTTACAACCTTCCCTTGCTAAAATATGTGTGACTTTATTCGTAGACCGACGCACCCAAGCAATTCTAAAACCACTAAACGTAGAGAGAAGCGTCTTCAACTCTTCTACTATTTGACCATTGCCAGATAGATCCTTCTGCTCACTCGAGATTTTTCGGACGGCTACCTGTGAGTCTGTCTCAAGGATCAACCTCTGGATGTTTACTTCTTGTGCCAGGATAACAGCTCGTCGGCACGCCAGTAACTCCACCGTCTCCGCGTCAGCAGCAAGAGGGAAAAAATGGCACGCTCCCGCAATGAACTCGCCATGGTTGTTCCTGAGAACAGCTCCTCCTCCTCCTGATCCTTGGTGTTTGGCCAGCGCCCCATCAGAGTTCACTTTAGCCCAGCCATCATCAGGTTTGCTCCACGTGTCCGGTTCCCTTGCCACAGCCTGTTTGATCACCGTATCCTTGCTCGCCCTCCACTCGTCCGTGAGGTACAAAACTCGTTGAACAATCAGCTTTGGATCTTCCATCTGGTGAGTGTCCCTTGCTTTATTACGTGCTAACCATAGCTCGTACCAGCTCCTCAAGATCAGCTCCCTTTCTTCATTCCCCGTCTTTCTCAACCAGTCCAAAACCCACGCTCTCATTCCGCTGTAGCCCTCAATCCCTTCAGGCAGTCCTGCTAAGGGGGCGGCCACTGCGTCAGCAAGCAGCTTCCAATAATGGCGTGAGTGGGGGCATCGCCAGAATCTGTGGATGATAGTTTCCTCCCTGCCACACGCTGCACAGAAAATTCCAGGCTTGATTCTCCGTCGGTGGAGCTCCATACCAACCGCCAGACCATTAGATAGCATGCGCCATGCATGTATTTTAATCTTATTCTGCAAATCTGCACTCCACAACTCATTCCAGCTTTTATGATCAGCCACGGAAGAGGATCCCGAAGCCTGCTCCATTTTGGTTGCCTTGAGCGACATACCAAGATGATATGTTGAGCGAACTGCAAAATGCCCACTCTTTGTGAAGTTCCAAGACCTGTAGTCCTCTTTCCCCTGCCCGCCTATGACAATATTTTTGATATCTGCGATGTCACCATCGGAGAACACCCGGTTCAGTTTGTCGACGTCCCACTCGGAAGACTGGACCTTTATAAAGTCTGACACCTTGGTTAAATTTGGGACGAACACAGCACCCAGTGGTGTCATGCTCCCTGCCCTTGGGATCCAATTACTATGATGTACGTTGATTGTAGCGCCGTCTCCCACTCTCCACACCAACCCTTGCGCTAACAGATCCCTCCCATGCATTAGACTTCTCCAGGTGAAAGAACAACCTTGTGGGCATGGGCCTGACATTATATCCATGTCCTGAAAGTATCTAGCTTTTAACACCCGTGCACATAATGAATTTAGCACCATAATGATCCGCCAAACTTGCTTTGCTAGAAGAGCTTGGTTGGAAATCTCAAAATTTCTGAACCCCATTCCACCTTCCCTTTTCCTCGTACACATTTTATCCCATGCCACCCAATGGACTTTGCGTTCCCCATCGGCTGCTCCCCACCAGAATTTCGAAGAGATAGATTTCAGGTTCCGGCACATCTTCTTGGAGAGCTGGAAGCAGCTCATTGGGTATGTCGGTGTTGCTTGCAGCCCCGACTTCACCAATACTTCCCTCGCAGCCTTTGATAACCTTGTCCTTTCCACCCACTAACCTTTCCTTTTGATGATTCTTTCACATGTTTAAAAGAACCATCCTTAGATCTTCCCACCATCGTGGGTAGACCCAAATATCTTTCACTTAGGGCCTCTAATTCCACCCCCAATGCGTTTTTCAGCTCAGCTTTGCTTTCCTCCCTACACCCTTTGCCAAAAAAGATAGACGATTTTTGCATGTTTACCTTCTGACCGGACGCCTCTTCATATGCCTGAAGGATGGATCTAAGCCTCGTCATATTCGAGTGTGAGGCTTCTAGAAACACAATGCTATCATCGGCAATGAGAAGATGTGTAATACTCGGTCCCGACCTGCCAAAAGAGACCCCCCTGAATCTCCTTCTCCTGTTGCGCTTGCTTGAGTAACGCTGAGAAGCCTTCTACACAGAAGAGAAAGAGATACGGGGATAACGGGTCCCCCTGTCTAAGCCCCCTCGTAGGGAGAAAGCCTTCTGATAAGTCACCATTTAGCTTCACAGAGAATCTCGCGGAGGTGACACATCTCATGACCATGGCCGTCCATGTATGAGAAAAACCTAGCTGCTCCATAACTTTTTCCAGAAAAACCCACTCCACCCGGTCATAGGCCTCCATAACTTGAGTCCTGAGGCTATGGTCCTAACAAACTTGGAAATGACCAACAAACTAGGGGACATTCTCCGGTGATAAGCTCCTACCAAACTTGGAAGATACACACTGATTTGTTGGTCGCTGCACCAGTTTAGCCCTCACGTAACAACAATGATGCCTCTAAACATTATGGGTGCCCTAAGGCTAGTGGCGACACAAAGCTTAGAGTTGGCGATGGTGAAATTTAAATGTGTGGAGGCAACCTATAAGGACTTAGGGGTAGCCTTAGAGGCTGAAAATGGGTACAATATGGATGCTCTTAGCATCACTTGTTTTGAGGCAGCACTGCGCGTAAGTATGGCCCATCTTGTTACATCTAAGCTTAGCGCAAAAAGCCTATAGTGTGAACTCCGACGCAATATAAAATAATATCTTTTATCAGCGAACCTCACTGCTAGTTTCTATGTGTAGGCACACACATAGGGCCAGCAAATTACTTTTGTCAAAGAAAATGTTAGAGGCCCCCTCTTAGACTAGAGAAGACGCCAAGCGATTTTGGTTAGAGACAAACATCAGAAGTGTATAGTGTCCGCCCCCATAAGTTTAGAGGCAACTTTAGAGACAACACACAAAAATGTGTGTGCTTACAAGGCGACAAGCACATGCGATTGTGCAAGACTTAACGCTTTGGTACCATCTTCAACTGTTAGTGACCTAAAAAAGCTAATTGGCAAGTCCATAATGACGAAGACACACATTCATATCACCTCACTTAACTTACGTTATGATTTGTTAACCCGAAATTGCCACACAAGAATTATATGCAAGTGTAAAACGAGGTAAACAGGCAACCACTCCATCCTGTAGGGTTTTTACGCCCATACACACATAGCCATGCGTGCTGATGCAAGTTTAACCCATAGTAGACTAGCTGATAGCAGTAGTGTACAACTGACTCATAAATGTCACAATCTTTATGTTTGATTTTTTACAAGATTTATTCCAGTTAAAAAGGTTTAAAGTACAGGACATATCACGCAATAGAAGGAGGTAGACCCATAGAGATATAACAAAAAAATGAAAAAGATAATGCATGTAGAGTATAGCTAGGAACACATACATGTCATTTTTGTTGAAATGATGAACCATTTGTGGTCTGCACTTACCATAACTTGAATACTTTTTCTACAGTTTGTTTCTACAGTTTACTGTAGCTTGGTCGGTATACTGTAACTTTATTTATTTATTTTTACTCAGATCAAATATTTCATATTTGCCTACCAAATTTCACTTATGTGTGTATCTATTCACATCCATGTTTTTTTCATAATTTTCCGAAACATGTAGTTATGATTTTTCACCAAGTCACTATATCATGACCATATGACCCTATATGATCAGAAAAAATATGTTTGTATATCACACAGAAAACGCAGGAATATGACATAATGCTTTGTTGAAAATCCAACGCTAAGACCAAGCAAATTCCTAACCTACTACTAGAGACTTTCTTAGGGCAACCTACTAGTGAATAGACGTGTCATAAACATAATGAAGGAACGAGCCTCCTTCACAAGGCTCTGGCCTGCTTCAGCACGGGCTGAACAGGCCGGCAAAGCTTGGACCGAACTACTAGATTCGGTCTGGGTTGGGCTGGGCTGGGCTGACATTCCTACTCTGGAGACTGAGGCCGAGCTACTAGATTCGTGATGCAAGAGGAGAAACTGTCCTCGTTGGGGGAATATTAATCGAGCATTAGCTTCTACTTTCACGGTGTGAGGTCACGCTAATTGGCGTTAAATACTTTTCAGGAAGAACTTTTGAGGGAAAACAGTACTGCTCAATATGTTGGGTATTTCACCCAACTTTTTAGACCTAACTCTGTACAGGGTGAGAGAGAAAAGACTAGTGCAACACATTTTCTCGATTTGTCTTCTTTCTCCCAATACAGAGTCAGATCATTAATTTCGGTGAAATCCCGAGCAAGTTAAATAACACTGTTTTCCCGCTCTTAGTTACTCCTTCTGTCCCATAATATAAAAGTGTTTTTGACACTTTTACACTTAATATAGTGTCAAAAACACTTTTATATTATAGGACGGAGGGAGTTCAAACAAAATTAGAGGTGATTCGCGCGATCTTACACGAAAGGATCGTCTACAATTGCAAGATGTTCTACAGCAGCGGGGTCGGATAGGCCGGCAGCATGAAGCGCGAAGACGACAGAGAGGAGGTAGAACGTTGCGGAGCGGCAGGACACGTCGGCAGAGCTACCGGCGGCGCGGCGCGGCCCGGCTGCTTGTATGAACTGCCCTTCTATTAATTGCAATGGCATGTTCATACAGGATAAATGCTCGATCTTTATCTACAGCCCAAGCCCTCTGTACCAACAAAAATGCTTGGCCCATTCGGCCTGCTACTTGAAATGCCCCTGGCCCTCTCCAGGGCCATGATCAACCTCCCCTACCATCCGACGGTTAGGCTGTCCTGTTAAATTACAGCTACTGCTACTGCTAATACTACGCCTACTTCTGCTGCTACTGTCACTAGTACTACTACTACCCGGGTATTTACCTTGGTCAACATAGAAGAAGGATGGGGTCTCACAACCCTCATCCCAAACCCCTTTGCTTGCCTGATGCTTGAGCTGGTGCAGCCTGTCAACCTCAGCTTGATCAGCATACTGGGTTGAAGAGCTAGGGTTCAAGCTGGACATCTGCCGCGAATGCTCCTCGGGCATCACCACTGTGCTTACTGGGTGCATTTGGTCCGAGCTTCCTGGGTTCTTTGTGCTGTCAGTGTTATCGCTGCTTAAATTGCCGCTTGACCCTACATCAGAACTGCTGAACAGCGAAGAATCCTCGCTTGTACTTGTGGGCTCTAATACTGGATTTGATGATCCATCAGATGTAACCAGCGAAGAATTCATTACATGATCCCTGCATGACTGCGATTGCGTACCTTGGTGCCTGCTAGAATAACTCCGGCCTTCCAAACAAGTTGATTCTGGACCTGCTGTCTGCCTAGCTTTTCTTGTGTGTGATAGGCCTTGAGCAATAATCAATTTTCTTAAAGACCTTGGAGCCCGTGGGGAACACCTGATTTGTTTAATGTGACATAATTTAGGATAGAAAAATACATATCAGAAAGCAATACAAGGTATAACAGTGGTCTACTTACCTTGCATAAAGCAGCATATACGCACACTCCGACCGGACATTTTTCAGAGAAACAGGTTTCACCTGCAGACAACGCTCAAGACTGTTTAGCAGCGAAGATTGATTGACATGGGTACATGGATAATAATTCTTAGGGTATGAATATATGTCCGTGGGCAAGACACTTTTTTGTTTAAACGAAAACAAATCATCATCTACTCACTGTTTCCAACAAGAAAACTACTCCCTCCGTCCATAATATAAGAGTGTTTTTGACACTACACTAGTGTCAAAAACACTCTTATATTATTGGACGAGTGTAGTGTCAAAAACACTTATATTATGGGACGGAGGGAGTACTGTTTTATGCTATTCAAAATAAAATCCAGATATAAGCAACACATGAATTAGCTGACCTTTCAATATGCAAAAGGGTGCACTAAGCAGATGAGGTTACACTACCTGGCTATCATCCATTTCGTACCATTTCCCCTGTGAGTCCTTGACATAACATACGTAATGACCAGAAACGGATGAGTCCATAACATCACGATGAACAACCACCGCATAGAGCCTGTACACAGGGGAACAATCATCTGTTGTACTCATGTAGCTAGACAAATTCAAGTATTCCGGGAACCTGATGGCCTTGTTAATCTTGCCAAACATACCAGACTGTCAAAAGAAAAAAGGGTTCTAATTAACATAAACAGAACAAAGAAAATTTGGTAAACAAGATCCAAAGCCAACACAGAAAATATAGCAACCTAGCATAATTTGATGTGACAATTCGTTGAGTCCATGAAGATTTTGTGGTGAAAACAACCTAAGATTCTTAATGATACCTGATATCTTTTCAGTGCAATAGTCAGGATATTTGGTGCTTCTGATATTGTCAACTTCTTTTTGCCACGTTCATATGACTTGCATCTGATGACATAAAATAAGTTAAGAGGCAATAGTGTTTGAAGAAAAAACATGGTCAGCCCGTCAGGTACCATTTATTGTCAACCTCAACTCTACAATTAATGAATTAGCTAAAAGCCCAAAAGTGCTATATTGCTACTATAAACCGATCAAGCGATCACAGCTTTGTGTTATGAACATTTGCTAACTTGCGACTATATAACTGTCAGTTTATCTAAAGTTTCATTGGGGATGCAAAGTGATAAATGCGAACAATGTAATAAATATAGAAAGTCACATCATGAAGTGATCTGTACCAACCTGATACAATGGTATCTATTATCGCCATCTAGGACTTCTGTAGATGTAAATCGATGAAGTGCTTCTTCAAGAGTACTGATATCCCCATCTATTTCCACAGTAAGATCCAGCATACGTTCGCAATGTTCTGAACTGACCCCACACTTTGTGCATTTTATCTAGGAAAGAATATTAAACTCTTTAAAAAATGCAAGATGTTGTTACACTAGATATGCAACACTGGCACTCAGAAAATATAGAATTGGAAAGGTTGAGTACTATTTGTGAAGAAAAGTAGAAAACCTTAGATCGTAGATAGCCCCCGAACATTAGCTGAATCAGTGTCGTTTCTTCAGCTAACTTATGGGCACCATTTGCATTGGCTTCCTTCATGCTAGCAGATTGCATAGTATCAATTGCGTACCTGTTAAACTTATCATTAGGTGCAGTTCAATTGAAAAGTCTTATGGTGAGAATATATGGCTTTCAATAGGTTAAATGCTAATGCTAATACTGAATAACCACCTCTACAAACATCAACTAGCATAGCACTAATAATACCAACATCAGCATTAGTCCAAATATCAGAAAATGGTTTACCCTGTTATTACGACGGAATTTACAGTACTGTTTTTCAATTATTCAAATATAACAATACATCTAGTTATGTAGAAAATGGTTTACCCACAGACACACACACGCGCGCGCGCGCGCATCCGATTTAGCATGAGTGCACGACAATTTTTTTTGAGAGAAATAGTAGGCGCACTGTTATCAACATTATCCAAACAGAAAATAAGCCCATGATTGATCATAACTTGATCCAGCCATCACTATATACATGAACTTTTTGGATTCTGCCATCTATCATTTTAGCTTCAAAGTTTACCATTTTATGTATACACAATATTTTTGGCCAGGGAGAGGTATAGAATTTTAACCGAAGAGCATGAGGAATAAAAAATCTCACCTGAGAAACTCATGAGCGTCTTCCTCTTTGCCCGGGCCAAAGCTACTTCCGATGTCAGACAAATGTGAGAGTATGCCGGTAGGTGATAATTGAGAATGTCCTCGCTTACCCTCCACAATGAGTTTTTGAAACTCGCACAAAAAGCACCATTCCTTTTGGGAACCTAGAAAATACAGTAGTAATATACTGTAACTCAAGGGAATGCACCGAATAACATAAGAAAGAGTTTAGATTTAACTTACAGTTTTTTGAATGAAGCCCCTCGAGAAAGTATGCTGTAAGTGGTCGGGTAAAGGCCAAACACTGAAGCACGACATTTGCATAGCAACTGTAAACAGAAACAAAAGAAGGTTAGGCAAAAACAACAACATTGAAGCGCTAAACACAGATTCAATAAATTGTTTGCGCTATAAACCAAAGTGCCCTAATATGTTTAATTTTCAATAAGTTTTAGGCATGAGTTTGATTTGTGAATCCCCGGATACTGCTACTGGAGTCTTGTCTCGTTAAAGGAAACAATTTTGAAAGTAACAGATTATAACAATCTCAAAATGATAACTTATAGGATACACATAAATGTTCAGCACACTTAGTTCCAAAATAGCTGTTATACAGTTTAGTTAACTGTTTACCTGTTCCCAAGGTTACAAAGACCAAAAGGACGCAATTCCACCTTGTCAAAGTTGTAGAGCTTGACGAAACGCTCATACGGAAAAAGTGCCTGACACATTTAGATAACCATTAGGTTCAGCATACAAAAGTATATGTTAGTGATTAAATGCGTCATCCAGTTTTACTTACCGATTCCGATGGGTGATGCCTCACAACTGTTGGAGCAGTTTGTTGTCTGACCAAACTTTTCGTCGTTGGCAGATCATCTGGCACCACAACTCTGATCTCAGCCTTTTCAGATGGATCACACGCTGCCGGAATCTGAGTGTGAGAGCCATTTTCACTAACGGAAGCGCCCTCAACTTTGCACGGTTTACCAAAAGTTGGAGAACTCGAGCAGTCAGCAGATTCAGCATGTCCTGTAACCTGAGGAAATGCGAACTCTTTGCTATCTTGTTCAGAAGCCTCTGACGTATTGGACGCCTTCTCAAGGGGCATCTCCTTGGTTTCAACTGCTTGCTCGACTCCAGTCACCACACTTTCTTCGTCTGAGCTAGTGCGTTCAATTTTCTTCGTGGAAGAAGCTTTTATTGTGGTGTCTTCTCTAGCATCAGCACTTACTGGATGGCATTCATCTTTGTGGCCTTGTCTCCAGTGAGCTATCTGACATTTGACGGCGCTGCAACCAATAAAAGGGAAGTTATGGAAGTAACACTTTATGCAGTATGACAACTCTGAAGATGCATTTAAGGATAAATGTAGTCAAATACTTGGTGATGGTCGTCAAAACATTATTATGAAACATGGTTAAAAGCAAAATTTAAGGATGCATAACTAATAGACCGGACAATACCCACCTACAGAAATACTACTTGTTACCAATGCTACATTTTATATGCATATGCCCTGCTGGACAAAATGTGCATAAAACACTTTCTGTATAAAATGTTGAACTCATAATTGCATCAATTCCATAATTTAAAAACATTGATCAGTGCCAGCATTGACATAAAAGGCAGTATTAAGTTGCACGCACAGCATCTGGCTTTCAATAAAACAGAGTAACTAGTCATCACTGTACAAAAATGGTGAACTGTCTAACTGAACTGTACATAAATGGGGTCAATGATTTGAACAATTGAACCCAATGTGAGCGCGCCACATGCTGGCTTCTATGCCATATTCTGAAAGCAGCACCCACTCTCAGAATAAACTGGGACTAACTAAGTTGATCATGTGAAAATTCTAGCTAGATGATGCAGGCAATGCAGGCGTTTTCCCTGAGCAAATAACAGGGAAAACACACTGTCTCCACATAACGCGCTGTGTGTGTAAGCCACTAGCCTATCATGCTCTAGGCAGCAAGCAAATACTAACTGGGAACGCTGGCTTTTCACCAAGGGCACCAGTGATGACAGGGTGCCCCGAAAGACCATTCTTTTTTATGCCAGTCAACATACGCATTGTCGCAGCATAATCGGCATGAATTGCATATACTAATATAAAATAATAAATAAATAAATAAAAGTGGGACTGGAGTGCCGTTACCAATACTTGACGCCCTTGCAGCGCTTGCACCTGAACGTGGTCGGCGTCCGGCACACCGCACACGGTCCCTTCTTCCCCGCCGCTGCCGCTAACGTAGGCTCCGTCGTCGCCTCCTGTTCGAGCCGCGGCGCGGCCACATGTTCGTCCCGCGGCCAGGCCACCTCAGGCGCCGCCACCTGATCGATCGGCGGCCAAGCCACTTGCGTCGCCGCCACCTGCTCGACCGGCGGCCAGGCCACGTGCGGCGCCGCCACCTTCACGGCCGGAGGCCAGGCCACCGGCAGCGCCGCCACCTTGTCGACCGCCGGCCAGGCCACCGGCAGCGCCGCCATCTGTTCGACCGGCGGCCAGGCCACCGGCGTTGCCGCCACCTGCTCGACCGGCGGCCAGGCCACCGGCGGTGCCGCCATCTGATCGACCGGCGGCCAGGCCACCGGCGGTGCCGCCACCTGCTCGACCGGTGGCCAGGCCACCGGCGGCGCCGTCCACTCGGTCGCGTCCGGCGCCGTCCACCCAGTCGCGTCCGGCGCCGTCCACTCGGTCGCGTCCTGCCCCGTCCACCCAGTCGCGTCCGGCGCCGTCCAGCGAGGCGCGGCGTGGTGATCGTAGTAGTAGAACGCGTCGCGCTCGGCGAACTGGGCCTGGTCCGCCGCGATCCAGGCCGCCCGCCGCACGTCCTCCTTCCTCGCGGCCGCGCGCCGCATCACCGCCACCAGCGCCACGACCACGATTGCCACCAGCGCGGCGAAGAACGACGCCATCGCTTCCTCCGCCGACCCCGCCCGCGCGCACGGATCTCACGGCCGCCGCCCGAAGCACCCTCGCGCGCACTCGCTCTCTCGCTCGCACTGGACCCGAACGCAGGCAATGAAACAAGGCACCCGCACGCCGAATTGCCGCGCCTCGCCCGCGGGATATAGGGCCGGGGCACGCGCTCGCCCGCTTTTGTCCCCGTCCGCGACCGGTAACGGCAGCCGCGGAAGGCTCCAGAATGCGGGCGCGGCGGGGCGTCCGATTGCGCCGAAACGAGGCGAGCGCGCGGGGTGGGCTGCGCCTGCGCGGTGCGCGAATGGAAAACGTGAGGGCGGGGGCGCGGGGCGGGGCGGGGGTATGGAGGCGCGGCCAGGCGCGCTCGCTAGTAACGGCTGTTTTTTCACTCCTTTCCTTTTCTGTCCTCCCGGCGGCGGGTAAGCGCGAGGGGGGCTCGCGCGGCGGCGGCGGCGCGCGCCGGTCGCTTCTGGGCCGTCCGATCCGGGCGGGAGGCTTTCCCCCGCGCGTGCGGACAGGGATCGCGGGAAACTCCGGACGCGGTTGGTTGCGCCTTTTGCAGTTTGCACCCCCGGTTAACGAGGAAATGCCGGGTTTTAACCGCGTTCAAAAGCTGTGAACACATCGCATACATTTATTTATAACATTTTTATTTTGGCAAGGATTTATACATTGTAAGATCTGATAAATCGTTCTCTCGGGTTTCGACAGGCCGGAATAGACACGTTATTTGCATCAAACAAAAAAGAACTGTTGGGTTTGAATCTGCCTGCCACGCGACTGTTCAGCGGTTTGCATCATCTTTTCTGATGTACTACGACCGTAGACCCAAAGCGCTTTCCGTTTCTATATTGGCATAATGACCCAGTTCACGTCAATGTTGCGATGCATGAGGTCAACACAACACAGCGGTGTCATCCCTGTTTTCGGCGTATAAAAAAAGGGCCTATACAACCTTATTAGGACGTCAAGGGGCGAAGTGTCATTTTCACCCCGGGGCCCCACTTGGACGACCTTTCCCTCTTGTGGAGATCGGAGAGCAACATGAGATGGCGACGACGACTCTAGCCTGACTGGCGTGGCTGGAAGACAGACGCGCGGACAAGTGTCCACACGGTGCGTCAGGGAATTTTCGACACAGCCGGCCGCGACCATCTCTAGAAACACACGCGACCATGACATGTGGCACCCACACTATTGGTGGCTCGCGTGTCACTGCGGCTTTTCGGTTGGTGGCGCTATTTGACGAAGCCACAGCCTGGTTCTCGCGTGGGTGTGACGGATGGAGGCGTAGTCAGCCGAGCGTTTGGATGTCTTTGGTCATTGACGCTTTTTGCATGAGGCGCGCCCAATAGTCGTATTTCCATGCTGGCGTGTGATGGGCGCGGGTATATCTCGGCATTAATGTTTCTCCTGAAATAATCTCGGGATATATTCATTGCCAATAGTGCAATGCAGAGGCAAAAACAAATCTATGCCATTAAATACTGCCAATCCAATTATTTAGATTACTCCAATGTAGAGCACCTGATATGTTTAGGGCGCAATTAATGTCATAGCACCCGATATGTATAGCGCGCATTTAATATCATAGCTTGCATCGTAATTTATGGGTGATTAACGTCCTACCTCTTTTTTGAAAAAAGTTAATGCCCTACCTGATATCAGCGTGCAATGCAGTTACTGGTTATCAATGTGCAATGCAGTTACTAGTTGAAGGTGGCCCCTCGAGAGGAAATTGAGGAGAAAGAGCCACATTCATCTGCTTGAGCATAACACGGTTCGGTTGAGTCACCGACCATGTTCAAAAGGTAAATTCTAGAATGAAGGGCTTCAATTAGGATGGACTCGGTTTTGGAAACTAGGACTTGCGTGGCCTTGATGGTCTCTTCACCAAGAAGGATGTAAGAAATGACATCAACCAAATTACGACTGCAACGCACCCGGCCTGGATGGTTTCACCAGACCCGAAATGTTAGGGCACCATTAAAGATGATATCATGAGAGTGACCTACCTTTTTGGCCACCTTAATGTTGCAAACCTATAATGGGTAAGGTGCTTGCTAGCCGGCTTGGGCCCCATATGAACATTCGCATCTCCAATGCTCATAGTGCTTTCGTTAACAAGAGGAGAGTCTGTGATAACTTCATGTATGTGAGAAATCATACCAGACGCCTCCACAAAAGCAAAAACTCGTCCCTCCTATTCAAGCTTGACATTTGCAAAGCTTATGATTCGATGAGATGGGAGTACATCCTCAACCCCCTTCAAAGGAGATGATCCACGAGCAAATTTAGGGATTGGATAACCTCCCCGCGCCACACATACTTCTCTGCAATCCCCTCATTGGGTGGTTGACCCTCCATCATGCATGAGTGGGATCTTTGTCAAGGGGACCCGCTTTTGCTGCTCCTTTTTATCATCGTGATTGACCCTCTCCAACAAATTCTTGACTCAGCTAGGCGGCATGGCCTTCTTCACAAGATAAAAGGTCGGAGCACCATGTTTAGGACCACCATTTATGCAGATGACATGGCGGTGTTTATGGTACCGATAAAAGGGGACATTGACAATCTTTCAAGCATCTTGCATTATTTTTGGAGGTCATGGGACTAAAACCAAACTTCCAAAAAACTCAGTCATCCATATCCCGTGCCGACACCTAGACTAGGAGGAACGTGTACAGAGCTTCTAGGCCAATCGTACATCCTTACCAATCAAATACCTAGGTCTTCCTCTCTCGGTTTGGCAACCTAAGAGGATGGACTTCCAATACCTCAAGGACAAATGCGCGACAAGATTTGTAACTTGGGAGGAGAAAATATCACCACTCCGGGCCAAACCACGTCCTTGTCAAGTAGGAGCTCACATCGCAAGCGGTTTACCACATCACTCCTCATGGTTCACGTTGTCCTACTGAGCGTCATTCACAACATTAATAAATTCGAGGGGGGGGGCTTCCTTTGCTCGGGGACCAACAAAATGACCGATTTGTGTAAAATTAATTCGGGGGAGGGAGCATCTGTCATCCCACTGACCTCTATGGCAGTGGAATCCTTCACCTTAATAAATGTGCTCGACAACTATGGTTGTGATGGTCTTGGTTAGAATGGAAAGAACCATGAAAGATGTGGATAGGCATGGGAAAGCCATGTGATGAGGCAAACTTGGACTTGTTCCATGCTTCCAACACCATCTCCATTGATAATGGCGTGCGAGTCCCCTTCTGGGTCTCCCCTTAGGTGCAAGGTAAAAGGACCAAAATATCTCCCATCTAGTCTACCCGGCCTTAAATAGGAAGAATTGGAAAGTTTCAAAAGACAACAAGACTCTACGTCCATCTTCTCTACAAATATTCGTTCACTTTGAGACTATGTATGGAGAATGAGCAAGGAGGGGCTTTGAAAGCCTCGACATCTCCTATTGCATAGTTGAGCGTTCCATCAAGGAGTGATGTAAAATGAAAATAAGCCAAGCAGAAGGGCCATGGCTTCTCTAACCAAGTAACCATGCTCATTTGGTGGATAATTTGTAATGAGATAAATGCACGGGTCTTCCACCAGAAGTCTACACTGTCGACCATTCCCTTAACGTCATCAAGAAAGAGGCAACCCTTTGGACTATTAAAGGTGCGAAACATTTGAGACAAAACATGCATGGAGAGTTGAAAGATCGAGGATGTCGCCTAGAGGGGGGTGAAAATGCGCTTTAAAATAATTATGGTTTAGGCTTGAACAAATGCGGAATAAACCTAGCGGTTAATTTGTCAAGCACAAAACCTAAAACAACTAGGCTCACCTATGTGCACCAACAACTTATGCACTTTACTTTGTGATAGCCATATTGTTCTTTGTCGTATATCTTGCTATCTCATAGTTGCTTATGTTGCTTAGCATAAGTTGTTGGTGCACATAGGTGAGCCTAGTTGTTTTAGGTTTTGTGCTTGACAAATTAACCGCTAGGTTTATTCCGCATTTGTTCAAGCCTAAACCGTAATTATTTTAAAGCACCTATTCACCCCCCCCCCCTCTAGGCGACATCCTCGATCTTTCAATTGGTATCAGAGCCTCGTCTCTCTTTATTAGGCTTTACCGCCTAGAGAGTAAAGATGTTGACTAGGGGTTCAGGATTCTCTGACACTCTTAGTTTCGATGGCACAAATTTTGATGTTTGGGTAATTCGCATGCTTAATCTCTTTAGGGTCATGGACCCAAATTTAGAGCGAATTGTAGATATGGGTTTTTCTCCTCCAAAGGATCCCCAAAGATTATCTTTAGAGGATGAGAAAAACTCTTATCTCAATGCTCAAGCTTCTAATGTGCTTTTCGATGCTTTGAGCAATGTAGTTATATTTCAACTCATGCCGTTCTGAGATGCTCATGAGTTGTGGACAAAGCTTCAAGATAAATATGGTGTGTCCAAGATTTGTGGGGATGATTGTTCTCCCTCCACCTCCGGCCGTGTTGCCTTCTCAACTTCTTCTACTTCACCTACATGTGGATTTCCACAAGGTAATGTTATGGTGAGTAGTGTTGGTCATTGCAATGATGATAGTGTGCTTATCGTTGATGACTCTTCATCACTATCTTGTTGCAATGCTCCATCTTTGGACTTTAACACTTCGAGCACCTTACATGTTTCACATGCTCGTGTTGGTAGTCCTTACATATCATGTAGAAATTGCTTGCTCAAATCTCATGATGATATGCTTGCTATGTCTTGTCGCCATGATAAAAATGTATCTATTTCCTCGAGTTATTGTGCTAACAATGTAGAGGAAACCCAACACTCCATGGAACAAGATGTGGTCTTGAACGGTGCTTCAAGGGATCCTACATCATCATCGATTGCTTTTTGCCTTATGGCTAAGGCTTCAAAGGTATCTCCCACTTTGAATCCCAATATATCTTGTGATGATATATATGATGGCAAGAATGATGATGATGTTGATTATGATGAAGAGAATGATAATGTTGCCTCCTTAAAAATGAAGGGGGAAATGGTTTTTAAAGCTCTTCATAAAAATAAAATTGCTCGTTCCAACTTCATGGAAATTATGTCCATTGCCATTGAGAGCAAGAAATATATTGAGGAGTTGGAATCTCATCTCGAGGAGCATGAGGTCACCATTGAGAAAATGGAAGGTCATGAGCGTGATTACGCTAATGAGATTGCGGACCTC
This sequence comes from Aegilops umbellulata, assembly GCA_032464435.1. Lineage (NCBI taxonomy): Eukaryota > Viridiplantae > Streptophyta > Magnoliopsida > Poales > Poaceae > Aegilops > Aegilops umbellulata. The sequence goes on from CP136058.1 coordinate 408,892,625, forward strand.
TCTCAAGCTCTTGAACTTGAACAAACCACCAAGGAATCTCTTGAGGAGACTTTTGCTCTAGAATTATCTAGAGTGAGGGAATCTCGTGATAGAGCTCTTGAGGTGGCCAATGATTTTGAAACTAAAAATGAGGAGCTTGAAGTTGCGCATGCTAAACTCCTTGAGGAATTGAAGCACCTCGAAAATGGCTCAAGGGTCATTAAGAGTGAGCTCATCAAACTCACCGAGTCTCATGCTCAACTTAAGGCTTCATATTCAAAAGAGCTTGCCAAGTTGTCTTCTCCTCTTGTTGCTAATGATGATGCTTGTGCTACTAACTTTATCTCTTGTGAAGCATCCATATTGAAGGAGAATGTTGAGCTAAGGGCTCAACTTGAGTTGCTATCTAGCAATTATGGGATGTTGGAAGAAAATCATGTAAAGCTCACAAGCTCTCATGATGATCTTCTAGTATCCCATAATGTGCTAAAGTTAGCTCATGAGGCCATGCTTGCTAAGGTAACATCTAGTGAGCCTCATGTGGATACTAGCACTACTTTTATTCAAAATGCTATATTGCCTTGTGCTAGTCCTCGCAATTCATCCATGCATAACATTGGTACATCTTGTTATGAATTGCTTTCCTTGCCTTGTTGCTCTAAAGATGAAGCTTATACTTCCTCTACTGCTTGTGTTGAGACTAACCATGTAGAGGAAATCAAAGAGCTCAAGGCCCAAGTCACTTCTTTGAAGAAAGATTTGGAAAAGTGTCATGAAGGGAATGCCACACTCAACAATATCTTGAGTGTACAAAAATCCCCCAATGACAAAGGTGGACTTGGATTCAACTCCAATAAGAAGAAGAAGTCCAAGAGCAACAACAAGAAGGGCCAAAAACAAGTCAAGTTCGTCCAAGATTATTTGCTTCAAGTGCAAAATTGAAGGGCATCATGTTAGATCTTGCCCATTGAAGAAGAAGGCCATTAGTGACAAGCAACAAGGGAAGCGGTTAAAAGTGAATTCTCATGCTCAACCTCAAGTTGAATAAAGGCCTCTTTCCAAGAAGACTCAAGCTAATGCTTCTCAAGTTGAGAAATCAAGTGAGAAGAAAGGGAAGAGTAGACGTTGCTACCTATGTCGTGAGAAAGGCCACCTCGCTTCTTCATGCACTAGTGGTAACTTATCCAACCAAATTATTATTGATGATGTCTATTCTCTTGGGAAGGATAAGGTTGGCAATGTGGTTGCCAAGTTTGTTGGTACTCAAAGTGGTTTGAAGCAAAGAACCATTTGGGTAGCCAAGCCTATTGTGACTAACCTCTTAGGACCCGACTTGGTTGGGGACCAACTAGCTCAAACTTGATCAATAGGTGTTGTTGGAGGGCATTGGAGACTTGGCTACTTTATGAAGAATTAAGGGGACTTCATCATTCTAATTGTCTCAAGCCAAGTCATTCAGATTATCAAGTTTCTATCTTATATCCAATGTTCCTCCTTGCGGTAACTCGTGCTTAAAGTGTTTACATTGATAGTTATTTACCCCTTTGCATGTTTGGTTTTGTTCCTTGCATGTGTTTGTATATGTTGTGCTTCCAACTTGATTATCTTGAGCAATCAAGTATGTGTGTGTCGGTTTGCACATCATGTGCATGTGTGTCATGCATTGAGCCTTTTGCATCTTGTTCATTTCTTAGTTGGCTCTTGTGAGAGATTAATGGAATATCCCATTATGGGGGAGTGATGTGCTTTGTGCACCTCACAATCCTAAATATGTGTGTACATGAGTAATACCATCTAGTATTGATATTTCAAGATTATCTCGCTATGTGGTATGTCTTCTCATGAGAAATTCAAATTCTAAATTGTCCATTAATTATCTCTTATTGGATCGTTTTTTTTTGCCTCTTGTTTATCTTCAATTGGTATCACATTATGAGGGAGTAATATGTTATGTGTATATTACTAGCCTAGAAAATGTGTACGTTTGAGATATTGTCACCTAGAATTGATATTGTAAATTATCTTGTTCCTAGGTGGCATGTTAGCTCTACAAGTTGCAATTTGCTTTTTGTTTGGTGTGAAGATGATGTCCGATATCCTTGCTATCTACCACCGGGAATTATTTCCAAATACTTCTTGTCTTTTGACAATTGGTACTCACTTATGTGTGGTAGAAATTATTGATCATCTTTACATTGGCCTTTGCTTTTATTTTCTTTATCTCTTGCCTAGGATTGTGTCAACTCCCATTGTATTCCATACCACTTGTGGATCTTGTTAATTTCTTGACCTTGTCTAGTGTTTTCTAGATATAGTGAAAGTGGTGATCCCACCTTGTGCATTTTGTATTCAAATGCAAATTCTCTATAATGCACTAGTCTTGGGGGAGCTATCCTATTCTCTACAAAAAACACTCATCTTGTGATCCTTAACAAGTGTGTGTTTGTGGAAGGCAAGCCGTTTCTTTTTGGTACTTTGTGCCATCATAAAACTTTGTAGAGGGCTTGGTTTGTTTGGAACCATTCTCTCTTTTGGGAGTTTGACATATTTATTTTTGAGTGTATCAATGGATATATCATTCCTTGATGTATCTTTTATGGATATCCTCCAAGTGATGATTTATTTATTTGGTATCTTTTCTTCGCTTGGTATTTCTTTGTCTTTTGGTCTCGGTTCTTGAAAGTCTTGAGCATGCATATTTACTTCTTGTAGTTTCTTTGGCATGCTTTCTTTCTTTGACCCAATATATAGGGGGAACTCAACCAAGTCTCAAATTGGATGAGATGTGCATGAAATTCATTTTCATATCTATATGCACATATTTATGTGGAGTTTTTCCTATGTGTTGTTGGTTCTCTAACTCTTTGGTCCCAATGAGTTTGGGTACCATTTTGTTTGTGTTGTTGTTCTAGGAACAAGTGGAGATGCATTGGATGCTCGGCTCACTCACAAGGAAGGTGTTGTCACCATGTGCTTATTGGAGTCAAGCTAGGATGATCAATGAACTACTTTGTACCTTCAATTGGTATCTACTACATCCTTCCAATGTTATCTCGGTAACAAGTATCTTCATATACTTCATGCACACATTTCTTGCATCAACCTTGTGTAGGTTGTATCATGGCATGTTATCCATTCTTTCTTGTGATACTTGTTTCCTTTCTCAAAGCATCCCAACAATGATATCTTGTTGCTAGTTGTGATGTCTTTGATGTTCGTGTGATTGGAATTCATTTATATACAATAATACCATATCTAGCCATGTGCTATGCTCTCAAGCAAATATCTTATTGGTATATGTATGACTTCCTTTTGGATATCTTGTTCCTTCATGTTGTAACTATTTCGGGTGTACATCCTTCTTTGTAGATAGATATCATCATGATTTCGTCTACCTAGAACCTTATACACTTGAGAGAAATTACATCTCTAGATGATATCCTTTCTTTCACGTCCACCTTGTCTCTCTTTTGTTATTTCTTTGGTGGCTCCATGAAAGCTTTTGCCTTGAGTGCGTGTCGTATCTCGTTGCATCTTGATGCACTATTGTGTGGTGAAGATTATTTTCCTCATGCTTATCTTTACGAGGCTTTTGCCATCTTAATTGGTATCCCTTGTCTTGAGGAGGCTTTCTTCTTCTATCTTCACCACGGGTTGTCACAAGCATAGGTTCTCTATATGCTTATTAGTAAGCTTGTGAACCCATTTGCTAGTTGTGTGTGGGAATGATAGGCCTTGCACCGTGTGCTTCATCTTCCAAGACTATGTTGATGCTTAATGCTCATCCGTACATTAGTCTTCTCAAGTGCTTTGCCATGACTCTCACACATCATTTTGGTTGAGCCTACTCTTAAGTTGCCTCTTTTATATGTTGCTCAACCATTTGTTTGTTGCAAGTGCTAAGCTTTGTTTCCTACATGCTCACTTGCACTTGTTGTGAGTTTCTATTGATTTTCGGGGAGTGATGATCTATTTTGTGCACTTGGTATCCTAATGCAAATGTTGTAAGGAGTGCACAAATCATGGAGAGCTTCACTAGTGTCTTTAGAACACTCTGTTACTCTCTTGCATTTGTCGTGAGGTTCTATTGATCTTGGGGGAGTGACGATCCTATTTTGTGCTCCTTGTATCCAATTACAAATCTAAATTGTGCACAAATCATGGAGAGCTTCTCTAGTTTCTCTAGAACACTCCTTTGCTCATATCATAATTTATTTCATTCATATGGCACGTAGGATCATTGGTCTAGTTGGCTCAATTGATATCCGTTGATTGCTTGCTTCAATTGGTATATTTTGATTGCTTGATTGCTTGTTTCTCTCTTTTTTATGTCTTTGTGGCATATCATTATTTTGCTATCTTTGTGCCTCAATATAGTTTGTGTTCATCCAAGTATTTACCTTTGGATATGTGTGTTGCATTCCACTCACTTGTTGAGAAATACACAATTTATGGAGGAACACAATTTATATTGGCCTTCTAAGCTTTTCGCCCATTTTGGCAATCGATGCCAATGGGGGAGAAGTTTCAGAGAGTTTTGTGGAGAAGTTTAGAGAGTTGTCTCTTCTAGCTTTGGTTTGTTCCTAAGCATACGCATCTCCTACGCATGCATTATTGGTTGTTGCATAGCATGGTGATGCATAATTCCTTATATAAACTCTCTTGAAAGTGATTTTCATCAACTACCAAAATGGGGGAGATTGAAAGCACATGCGGTGCCCCCATGTATGGTTTTGGTAATTGATGACATTCTCTATGGACTAATGGTTGCATTGAGTTATATTTGAAGGATTTGTCCATAGGCATTTCTTGAAGTCCATGTGTTGGTTTCAAGGAGTTTATGTGTTGACCACGGTGTTATTAATGAATTATCCAAAGATTGGTCATGTGAGTGTTGAGCTTATTGCAAGCATGTCTTGAAGAAGAAGATTGTGTTATCATTCATGTTTACCTTCAATACATCATCCAAACGAAGAGAGTTGTAAATATTCAAGGTTTATCAAGACTATGTCAAGAGTGAATCAAGTTGATCAACTCACAAACCGTAAAAGATGTACCGAGAGGGATCAAGTGATCCCATGGTATGGTAAGCATTGTCCATTGCACTTTGTGTACTAACCCATGGTCTATGTGAGAGTTCTATGTGGGGTTAGGTACGTGTCCATGGGCTTGCGTCAAGAGGAAGATATCATACAACCCATGGAAAGGATGACATCAAGTGGTGATCGTCATCAAGATTGTCGTGTGCAAGTTCAGGTGGAGCACCATGAAGAGATCAAGTTCTTGAAGCTTACCATCCATTATGGTGTCAATGGACTTGTGAAGATGTGCCAAAGAGTGGCTCACCCATAGTGGAGTATGGGGGAGCAATCATCTAGTCTTCATCGAGCCAACGCAATCAAGAAAGGTGGTCCAACTTGAGGGAGTCAAGATCGTCATCATCTAGCTCAAGTGGGCCATGTGCAAGGCAAAGGTTTGCCCTTTATAGGTTTTCTATTTTACTGGTCTCATGGTGGTAGTTGGGAGACCGGGTTATAGGATCATTTGCCGTACTATCAAGGGGGGCTCTCAAGTTGGGAGCTTGATCGTATCGTTAGTAGAGAGCTCAAACCATTGCATCCTTGCATCATGTCTCTTGGTTCTTGTTTGGATCTCTTTGTGAGTCTTAGAGCTTATGGTCATCTTGATGACAAGCTTAAGTTCATCGAAAACGGAGTTCGCATGTGTCTTCTATGATGTTTTCGGTGTTGGACGTTTTATCGGTCTTATCCGAGGAAGGGTTCTCACCATTTTCTTATGGGCCTTTTTCTCTTTTGCTTCTTATTGATATTTCTTTCAAGTTTGTGTTAGCCCTTGTCGCTAGCTTTCCAACAAACTTGGTTTCGCCGAATTCGGAGTTCGTTTGCAAAAGTTGTGGTAGTTTTGGTGTTCTGAAAAGGCTGCAGCGGTACTACCGCGGACAGGAGCAGATGTAATTTTTTACTACCGCTCTTGGGAGCGGTACTACCGCTTGGAGCAGTACTACTGCGGCTACTTCCTTGGCTACTTCCGCTCGGGACCAAAAACTCGTCACAAGTCCAGCGGTGGTAGGCACGGATGTAATTTGTTAGTACCGCTCGCAAGCAGTAGTACCGCTACCCTTAGAAGTAGTACCGCTACCCCTAGCGGTAGTACCGTGAGGTCAAGCGGTACTACCGCTTCGACGGTTCTTCTGGCTTTTTCGCCTCCTCGTTGTTGTGTTTCAAAGGGCTACTACTGCCCTAGCGGTAGTACCACTCGGTGCGGGCTATGAGAATAACGGTTGGATTTTTCCCCACCTATAAAAGGGGTCTTCTTCCCCAATGAACCTTATCCTTTGAGCTCGTGTTCTTCCCCCATTGTTGACCTTCTTCGAGCTTGCTAACTCTCAATCCCTCCATGGATTATTGCTAGTTTTTGAGGGAAAAGAGAGAGGAGATCTAGATCCACATTTTCACCAATCACTTTCTCCTCTATGTGAGGGGAACCCCTTGGATCTAGATCTTGGAGTTCTTGGTGTTATCCTTCTTGTTCTTCCTCTCATTTTCCTCCCTAGAATTAGTTGCTTCGATGGGATTTGAGAGAGAAGGACTTGGGCACTCCGTGTGCCCTTGCCATTGCATTTGGTGCATCGGTTTGAGTTCTCCACGGTGATACGTGGAAGTTACAAGTTGAGAAGCTTATTACTCTTTGGTGCTTGGTACCCTTGAGCTTGTTCCTCTTGGGTGCTTGGGCGCCCTAGACGGTTGGTGGTGCTCGGAGTTCAATCATTGTGGTGTAAAGCTCCCGGCAAGCGTCAGGGTCTCCAATTAGGTTGTCGAGATCGCCCCAAGCAATTTGACGGGTACCGGTGACCACCCCCAAGGGTTGCCAAAGTGTACGGGTTCGGTGACCGCCCCCAAGGGTTGCCATTTGTACGGGTTCGGTGACCGCCCTCAAGGGTCCCTTAGTGGAATCACGGCATCTTGCATTGTGCGAGGGCGTGAGGAGATTACGGTGGCCCTAGTGGCTTCTTTCGATGAACTCAAGCTTGTCATCAAGATGACCATAAGCTCTAACACAAACTTGAAAGAAATATCAATAAGAAGCAAAAGAGAAAAGGCCCATAATAAAATGGTGAGAACCCTTCCTCGGATAAGACCGATAAAACCTCCAACACCGAAAACATCATAGAAGACACATGCGAACTCCGTTTTCGATGAACTCAAGCTTGTCATCAAGATGACCATAAGCTCTAAGACTCACAAAGAGAGCCAAACAAGAACCAAGAAACATGATGCAAGTATGCAATGGTTTGAGCTCTCTACTAACGATACGATCAAGCTCCCAACTTGAGAGCCCCCCTTGATAGTACGGCAAACGATCCTATAACCCGGCCTCCCAACTACCACCATGAGACCGGTAAAATAGAAAACATATAAAGGGCAAACCTTTGCCTTGCACATGGTCCACTTGAGCTAGATGATGACGATCTTGACTCCCTCAAGTTGGACCACCTTTCTTGATTGCGTTGGCTCGATGAAGACTAGATGATTGTTCCCCCATACTCCACTATGGGTGAGCCACTCTTCGGCACATCTTCACAAGTCCATTGACACCACAATGGATGGTAAGCTTCAAGAACCTGATCTCTTCGTGGTGCTCCACCTGAACTTGCACACGGAAATCTTGATGACGATCACCACTTGATGTCATCCTTTCCATGGGTTGTATGATATCTTCCTCTTGACGCAAGCCCATGGACACGTACCTAATCCCACATAGAACTCTCACATAGACCATGGGTTAGTACACAAAGTGCAATGGACAATGCTTACCATACCATGGGATCACTTGATCCCTCTCAGTACATCTTTTACGCTTTGTGAGTTGATCAACTTGATTCACTCTTGACATAATCTTGATCAACCTTGAATATTTCCAACTCTCTTCGTTTGGATGATGTCTTGAAGGTAAACATGAATGATAACACAATATTCTTATTCAAGAAATGCTTGCAATAAGCTCAACACTCACATGACCAATCTTTGGATAATTCCTTAATAACACCTTGGTCAACACATAAACTCCTTGAAACCAACACATGGACTTCAAGAAATGCATATGGACAAATCCTTCAGATATAACTCAATGCAATCATTAGTCCATAGAGAATGTCATCAATTACCAAAACCACACATGGGGGCACCGCATGTCCTTTCAAGAGTAATGTCTTTTTTTGTACTCTTTTCTTTTATGTAAACCCTTGTCCAACTCCTAAACTAATGTACGAGGCAAATCTATTGCCTCAGTTTGGAAAAAAGAGGAATTTCAGTAAAGTGGAAATTTTGAAAACATTGATCTTGTTAAAGGATTATCAACCCCTGTCCTCTGGATTGGTTGTTGCACACATTCACACACATTACAGATTATTCAACAATGCCAGCCAAAGCCCATCATCAATGCTGGATAAATGGGCTTTGGAAAGGGTAAAGCGAAAATGTCCAATGCACAATAATAGCCCCACAATCCTACCAATAACCCTACGACGAGTGATCAATTAGAGAACATGCAAGCTCATCCTATACAACACCTTCATGAAGGGATCACAGGACATGCACTAATGTTAATGAGTCCAAGCGGTCAAACATGGGATTTTAATCCCTAAATGTGAGCTTAAAACCAACACCTTCAACAAGGGCACGATGCACACACATCAACAGTGCCTAGTTAAGATGGAAGAGCCATATCATGGATTTTCACATGGAAATATGCACATACTAGTCACCAATGCATCACTACTGGCAACCATTCTACTGGGTGGCAAAGACCCGCTTATTGGATCTCGACATCTTGAGTGCCTGAATCCTGCCCACACCATTGGACAAAACACCGGAAGCATGTACGGGGCCTCATCGCAATGCTTCTCGAAACTATCGCACCATCTTCGATCCACGTCGATGAGGGACGGGGGGACACCGGATGTAGAGTAATAACCATATCTAGTTCTTGATGTAGGCATCAAAGATCCACCGACTACATCCCCATAGCCTCCTCCCTCGCATTCACCACCACAACCCCCACCGACCAGATTGCCCCCTAGTCAGGGGACGACTATAAGGGGGCGGAGGAGTAATTCGTTAATGCAGTCCCTCTAGTGATGGGAAGTAACCACCGCACATTTGTCACAATGTCACCGCGCCTCCAGGCTACAACCATCTTCATGAGCATGTGCCCGAGGTAGTTGAATGATGTGTGTTGTCATCGCGCCCATGTCACTCATCGCCATTGTGAGAATACCAAGGCCACCACAGCCATATCTACCCAGAGTCGCCACCCCAACCTTCAAAGTTGTCCACGTGAGGGGGAGCGACGAGGGCCTCGTTGCTACCTTCATCGATGCCAGGTGGCTCACTGGTGAGTGCCTCTGGCAATGACGAGGGGAGAATATAGGGGAATGGGAGGGTGGAGGCTAGGTTCTAGTGGTGGCGAGGGGAGCAAAACATCTATCTGTTGTATATATTAAAATACGTGACTTGGTAACAAAAAACTAGAAAAAAATAAAAAGGCAAAACATCTACTCGTTGGTTTAGTGCATCCAATAGATCTTACAAGTACTTTTTTGCAGCAAAATGTTAAAGGAATATGCCCACCCATGCCACCACCTAAAACCATAGCATCTATCTTTTTTGAGTCTAAACATACTTTGCTTTATTAAGTAATCAGGTTCCTGGGGATGCAATGTAAGTCTGGCGGGTTGATGAGCCACACATGGCGCCCAACATCCAGACCAAAAGCATGTTTAGCGAGGCTATGTGCCTCGAAATATGATTCTCTCCCTTCGAAGATGAAGGTACAAACATGAAAATTCCTAGAAGTTTCCATAATCTCCTTGATGATGCTAACATATGTGCCTCCAGTATTGTTCTTGATGTCATGAACTACTCCTTGGCAATCCGATTCCACTAACACATGCGATAATGCAAGATCTATGGCTAGCGCCAAGGCTTCACGACAAGCCAGCGCCTCCAAAGTTGTTGGGTCAGTAATTCCCCTACATCGTATAACCGATGCTCCAAGGTATGTACCAGATGAATCCCTGCAAACCGCACTAAACGTACCTTCACTTAGGTTTTTGGCGACTGCCCCATCCACTCTAATTTTTGCTATTCCAGGCTGTGGCGGTACCCACCTCAGCTGCACATGTGGCCTCGGTTCAGTTGCAGCCCTGGATTGCATCGGCTTGCAGTCCTTTAGCTTCCTCAGATATTTCATGATGAAATTATGCGTCACTAGTGGGCTCTGGAAAACATGTTCATGTAGGGCCTGGCTTTTCGCATACCAGATAGACCACATCGTCACCAGAACTTGGGTAAATTCATCACGAGACAACATTTCTATAAGAGAAAAAAATCCATCTCTTCACATCTGGTTTCGTGGTATTGTTCACATCTCGAGATCTATTTGATGTAACTCTTATTTTGCGGTGTGTTTGTCGAGATCCGATGAATTGTGGGTTTTGATCAAGCTTATCTATGAACAATATTTGAATTTCCTCTGAATTATTTTATGTATGATTGGTTATCTTTGCAAGTCTCTTCAAATTATCAGTTTGGTTTGGCCTACTAGATTGATCTTTCTTGCAATGGGAGAAGTGCTTAGCTTTGGGTTCAATCTTGCGGTGTCCTTTCCCAGTGACAGCAGGGGCAGCAAGGCACGTATTGTGTTGTTGCCATCGAGGATAAAAAGATGGGGTTTATATCATATTGCATGAGTTCATCCCTCTACATCATGTCATCTTGCTTAAAGCATTACTCTGTTCTTATGAACTTAATACTCTAGATGCATGCTGGATAGCGGTTGATGTGTGGAGTAATAGTAGTAGATGCAGAATCGTTTCGGTCTACTTGTCGCGGACGTGATGCCTATATACATGATCATACCTAAATATTCCCATAACTACGCTCAATTCTATCAATTGCTCGATAGCAATTCGTTTACACACTGTAATACTTATGCTCTTGAGAGAAGCCACTAGTGAAACATATGGCCCCTGGGTCTATTTTCCATCATATTAATCTTCCAACACTTAGCTATTTATATTGTCGTTTATTTTACTTTGCATATTTATTTCTATTTATCATAAAAATACCAAAATATTATCTTATCATATCTATCATATCTCACTCTCGTAAGTGACCGTGAAGGGATTGACAACCCCTTTATCGCGTTGGTTGCGAGGTTCTTATTTGTTTGTGTAGGTGCGTGGGACTCGAGCGTGGTCTCCTACTGGATTGATACCTTGGTTCTCTAAAACTAAGGGAAATACTTACGCTACTTTACTGCATCACCCTTTCCTCTTCAAGGGAAAACCAACGCAGTGCTCAAGAGGTAGCACCCATATCGTGCTAGATAATAATCACTACTCCAATAGTCTCTGTAAGCTCACCATTATAGGCACTTGAAAATTCTCCCAATTTTTAAAATTTATAATTGTTCGGTCTTTCAATACATGAAAACCATATGTGTATGTTGTTGAAACAAATTCCTTAGTAATATCTCTAAATACGTATATAGTTGTTCATATTCAAGTTTCTTAATATATAAGCCAATAGTATGTGGGTTATGTTATAGATGATTGAAATCATACTTCATTAGTATTCATAGAAACTATCGTATAAATTGCTTTATTAACTATTGGTTTGCCAATTCCCCAAAAAAGAATAGTTTGCCAATGTTTTGGTAACTATATCATGATGTGACTTAGTTCCCAAAACATGGTCACCCATTTTTCATTTTAGATTAAGTTTTTGCAAATATTTCGAGTTTATCGGCACAAATTGGTGCCACATAATTTTTGTTCGAAGAAACTTTTCAGTTGTTGTCATGTTGTAACTACTAACTACACACATACACACACACAAATTGCTTTGACATCTTTAGCTTGGATAATGAAACATACATCTTATTGTTCCAATGAGCACAGAGTAATATTATAGTATTCTCACATTCCGTCAATATATCGCAACACATATAATTTGTTAAAGTGGTGTTTCATAGGCAAAGTAAAGACTGGCAAAAATATCAAATGTGAATGAGCTAGAGGGTGTAGAAATTTTTAGAGTCGATGTGATGGAAGCTAGAGTGTTGTGTTTGATTTGGACTCTAGGTCAAGGACTTCAATTGGATGTTACACATTGTGGATCTAATCGTTAAACTATGTGAGTCATGTGCGCTAGTCGAATATGCCTCTTTAACATGTTTTGCTAAGTGTGCATAGTTTTATAGTTGCAGACTGTGATGCGCTAAAAATATTCTTGGGTTTTTAATCATATTTCACAACACTATAGATGGCCTTAGTGCCGGTGTCAAAACCGGCAGATCTCGGGTAGAGGGTCCCAAGCTATGCGTCTGAGGATCAATGGTAACAAGGGACAATAGGGACACGATGTTTACCCAGGTTCGGGCCCTCTTAAAGGAGGTAAAACCCTATGTCCTGCTTGATTATATTTGATGTGAATAAGGGTTACAAGAGTTGATCTACCTTGGGATCATAATGGCCAAACCCCAGCTATCTAGCCTATGATTCTTCTGATAGCCTTTACGGACTAAACCCTCCGGTTTATATACACACCAGAGGGTCCTAGGGTTGTACAGAGTCGGCTTGCAGAGGAAGGAAACATTACACCCGGACACCAAACTTTCTTCTCTACGCACATTGGAGTCCTACCCGGACACGGGGGATAGCCTTCTGCTTTATCTTCACGGCCCATCAGTCCGGCCCATATCGAATAGACGGACACCCGAGGACCCCCTAATCCAGGACTCCCTCACTTAGGGACTTAAATTTTATATCAATCAGATAAATGACCACATTTTCCATGTGGTGTTAGGGAGACATTTAACTTAGGTTATTCACATGACAAGCATTTTGGTAAATGGAGGTGAATCAAGTAACCATGTAAATATTTGAAATATGTGTGATATTCGTCCCAAGCCCTTTATCTTAATTGTTGCTTAATTAAGACATTCCATGAAGCATATGCCAAACAATTTAGTGACATATAAATGTGTACATCAAGACAACAACAACAAAGCCTTTAGTCCCAAACAAATTGGGACAGGCTAGAGATGAAACCCATAAGATCTCGAAACCAACTCATGGTTCTGGTAAGTCGATAGCTAACTGCCACACATCCCTGTTCATGGCTAGTTCTTTGGTGATATTTTAGTCCTTCATATCTCTCTTTAGGGACTTCGCCCAAGTCAACTTTGGTCTACCCCGACTCCTCTTGACATCATCAACATGCTTTAGTCGTTCGCTATGCACCGGAGCTTTTGAAGGCCTACAGCGAATATGCCCAAACCATCTGAGATGATGTTGGACAAGTTTCTCTTCAATCGGTGCTACCCCAACTCTATCGGGTACATCATCATTCTGGACCCGATCCTTTCTAACTATGTACAACAAGACCGCATGAAATGGTTCTATCTTAGCATTGCATCTAGAATGTTTTCTTTTAACTATAGAATGATCGTTGATGTAGAACGAAGAGAGAGAAAAGTCGTTTGCTTTTTTAGGAAATAGATGCTATTTAAAATGAAAGGTATGATCTGCCATCTTTTCATCTCACCTTATCTTAAATTCTTAATTAATTTTAATCATCGCATGTTTATATGCATGAGAGTATTGATTGCAGGAGATGAGAAACAAGGATACATTTTGTTGTATAATATTTTGTGTCTTCTTTAAGTGGTGTTCAATGCGTAAGAGAAGATCATCTGATGAGCCGTTGTATAGTTTGTCCACGGGTACATGAGGAGGCCAAGTCCACAAAGAGAGCAGACCGTCTAGTTCGTCCACCGTATCCTACAAGTTGTGTATAAACTCGTTGAGTTCATATATTGTAGCCATAATTATACCTCGTCTTGATATAAAATATGAGCAACGAAGGGGTAAGGCTATTACATGGGGGCTGGACCTCGGTAAATCATTGCTTGGTGGTGCTTGGTGACCCGGTCGTAGCTCCATGACCAAGCAAATCACATAGAAATACCATACTGCGAGGAGGCACCGACGAAATTACCATCAACAAATAGCTAGATCGTCGTTCTAAATTTGTAGGCACTAATTAATATTGTGTAAGAAAGGCCATTGTATTAGGTTGTGCCTTATGTCAATAAGATATTATTCAACTACTAGCTAATATACTTATATATTTAATAGTAGTCAAGCCCTAAGTTAGCCGTGTCACTTAAGAAACGGTGGTGATGATTGATGAGTAATTTTTGTAGTAGAAAATGTACATTATTAATGATAATGTTTTTGCTAACTCTCATATGCCTATTTTTTAAAATCCCGCTGAATCATAATTTCTCACTATTAGGCCTATAATTGCTTTCTTGGAAGGTGTGAACTTCATTAAATTTTTATTTCAATGATGTTGATCCAAATGCCTAAAAATATGGGATCTTACAAATATTAATGGTGTAATGTACTAGGAGTACCTCAAGCTACTGGAAGTGGGCCCACCTGGTCGGGAATCGGTCCAGGCCCACTACCCGGCAGGCAGCCTCCTAAGGGTGCATCGTCAACATGTACTACAAGATATGTACTTAGGAAGATCTACTTGAGGTACAAGCCATGTAAAACAACCCCGGTCCATGCATGTAACCCTACCCCTTGTCCACCTATATAAGGGTAGGTAGGGGCCTCCTGATTCCTCATCCTCTAGATCCCAACACACCTCAAACCCTCCAACGTACCTCAATACACATCTCTCATGAGACACGATCAATACAATTAGATAGGCAGGAGTAGGGTATTACTTCATCTCCAGGGCTTGAACCTAGGTAAATCATTGTCTCGTGTGCACCCAATCTGATCCTCTATATGTGTCGCTCGATGATTATTATGTACCAGAGTATGGAATGAAAAATATCTACAACCCCTTCCAACAATAACATACCAAAATCATGGTCCTATGGTTCCGTCTATTTCAAATTCCTACAACTTTTTCACCAAGATATTTATGTAATGGTACTTTAGTTTTGGGTAATTCATATATACTGAACATCATTTTTTGGGTCAATAGGTAGGATCTCGCCATCTTCATTAAGTGGAAAAAGAATATTAAATGATCCAAAACGGACATGGCATGATTGGTTCTCTTGGAAAATTAGACGGGAATTTCACATAACAATGGCAAACATGTTGAAACGCAAACAAACAACATGGATGCACTATAGTTGTATTGATTTAGAAAAGTGTATCTTATGCATTATAGCATCAAGTATCAACCAAAATTGATATTATCATTGATGTAATTCATTTTATGCAATTGTGCAGCTTATTCACCGGATAAATACATGTTTCTTAGTGCTTGAGCTTAGTTCTTATCCGGTGGCTTGATTTTACTTTTTGGCTTAACGGGTTGTATGCTCCATGCGTCCAATAACTATAGTAAAAGTGTTGTAATGGGTGGTATGTTTGATAAAATCATATGTGGCATATGTGTTCTTGAGTTATTATTGAACGATTCTTTATGCTATGTAGAATAGACATATTCTCTCTTTGGTGGGAGGATCAAAAGATACATGGAATTGTGGTTATGCTACATTATTTCTCCTAATTAAGTCAGAACAATGAATAGTGTACAAAGGGTTTGCAACACAATATAAAATGGTTTCACATATCATTTGTAGATAGTACTCTCTATTCTAGCCTATAGAGAGGAATTTTTATTTTACGATATCAATGTTAGTTTACTTTGTGTTTCTATAACAAGGTTTGGATTTCATCTTTGAATTTTTTTTCACCACGGATGCTAAAAAGTACCCATTGTGTGGAACTGTACATACGGAGTAAGAATAAACATACACTTATACTTTAAAAATTCCCAACAAAATATCCAAAGAAGTATGCATAGTTGTTTTTCATTTTTGTCTATTGTATATATTGAAAACAAACATGTCATTTGTAGAAATGAAAAATGCTAATGTTGTGTATCTAATTAAAATATTTAAAACCATACATACAAAATGAAACTTTGTTTATAGTACTTGAGCGTTTATTCCAATAGGTAGAAATCCTAGAGAATAAAAACAATTTGGTTCAGTATTTTTATAAATGGACTTTTACATTTGTGTCCCTAACTCGAACCCACTACTCAAATTTACACCTAATTTTGAAGTGTGCTCAAATTTTCCCCTATGCCGTTATGTGTCCTTATAAGAATGCCCTTCCGTGACATTATCGTCCGGTCAAAGGGCTTTGACCGTCTATGAGGCATTTGCTGGACATTTTGCCCCTGTTCACATGTGTCACTTGCAGGTGGGCTTAGTTATCCATAGATTTTTTAAGGAAACAACTCTCTCTCTCCTCTCACTTCTACTTATAGGTGGGCCCCTCATCCATAGGAAGAAAGAAAAAAAGAAAAAGAAAAAGCCATGATGTATGACGAGTGGGCCAACAGGGGATTAGGCCCACTTGTCATAGGCTATTTTATTTTAGATTAACTATATATATAAATCTAACTCAACTAAAAATTATACCTAATCTAATAGTTTAATTAAGTTTAGTCTAATTAGCCGACGACCTGGGCCACACGTCTATGACCCAGGCGGCGTTTGAAATGGTGGCGCGGTCCGGTGACCAAAGCCATGGCCGCGACAGCCGGAGTCAAACTCCGGCAACCATTTGGTTGGCGGAAAGTACAAATTGGACGAGCGCGATGAGGCACGTAAAATGGTACCAACGGAGTGTGCAAGGGTGGGCGGAATCAACCGCAGCGATGAGCTGGGCGGTGGCCGATGGCGGTGCTCGACGGATTCGAGCAGGCGAGCATGGATTCAGTGGTTTAGGGGGTTGGGCGACATCTTAGGGTCATTATGAGCATGGCGGAGACACTGCTTTGTGGTTTGGCAGCTCAGGGGTGACGAATGCATGATGATGTTACAGTGACCGCAAACGAGGAAGACGGTCGATCGGGCGAGTTGGGGAGGTCGTGCTCGAGCTGCTCCTGGGAGGAGACATATTTGAGGCGTGCGCGTCTTGAGGACAGATTTTCAGCCGTCTGTGAGGACGATGGACGCGGCGACGATGAAGTCCATGGCGATGACTGTTCTATGATGCGGCTGAATGGAGGAGAGTGGGGGAAGGGAGGGAAAGCTAGGTAGGGTTTTCCAGGGGCTGCGGGCATCATAAAGTAGCCCTACTCGAGCTACTGTGGTGTCAACTCTGGAATAGCAGCCGACAGTGGTGCTCACCGGCGTCTGCGCAGTCGACGAGCTGAGGAGGATGATTACTGGGGAAGATGGGGTTGGGCCTGGCGTTGTGCACTTGGGCCAAAAGCTAAGCTCTCTCTCTCTCTCTCTCTCTCCTCTTTTAATTTCTATTTTATTTTTTCCAGGGGGCAAAATGTCCAGCAAAGGCCCCATAGATAGTCAAAGCCCTTTGATAGGACGGTAATGACACGGAAGGGCATTTCTATAAGGGCACCTAACGGCAGAGGGGCAAATTTAAGCACACTTCAAAATTAGGGATAAATCTGAGTAGTGGGTTCGTGTTACGGACACAAATGTAAAAGAACCCTTTTATAAAACTTAAGAACACTTCTTATTACTAATGAACCAACATACACATGTTTTACCATATGTCCCCTGATTATATTATTAACAAACCACAATAGATGTAATTTATAGATGTAGAACTCATATATACAAGTGATCAATAACTGCATGTACCACATTCAATTGTTTATTCATATTCTTGTATAATATTGATACGTCTCCAACGTATCTATAATTTTTGATTGTTCCATGCTATTAAATATTCTATTTTGGATGTTTAATGGGCTTTATTATACACTTTCGTATTATTTTTGGACTAACCTATTAACCCAATGCCCAGTGCAAATTGCTGTTTTTTATGCCTATTTCAGTGTTTCGCGGAAAAGGAATATTAAACGGAGTCCAAACGGAATGAAACCTTCGGGAGAGTTATTTTTGGAACAAACGTGATCCAGAGGACTTGGAGTGGACGTCAAGAAACATACGAGGAGGCCACGAGGCAGGGGGCACGCCTACCCCCCTAGGCGCGCCCTCCACCCTCGTGGGCCCCTCGTAGCTCCACCGACCTACTTCTTCCTCCTATATATACCTATGTACCCCGAAACCATCGAGGAGCACCACGAAAACTTAATTCCACCGCCGCAACCTTCTGTACCCGTGAGATCCCATCTTGGGGCCTTTTCCGGCGCTCTGCCGGAGGGGGCATCGATCACGGAGGGCTTCTACATCAACACCATAGCCTCTCCGGTGATGTGTGAGTAGTTTACCACAGACCTTCGGGTCCATAGTTATTAGCTAGATGGCTTCTTCTCTCTCTTTGGATCTCAATACAAAGTTTTCCTCGATCTTCTTGGAGATCTATTCGATGTAACTCTTTTTGCGGTGTGTTTGTCGAGATCCGATGAATTGTGGGTTTATGATCAAGATTATCTATGAACAATATTTGAATCTTCTCTGAATTCTTTTATATATGATTGGTTATCTTTGCAAGTCACTTTGAATTATCAGTTTGGTTTGGCCTACTAGATTGATCTTTCTTGCAATGGGAGAAGTGCTTAGCTTTGGGTTCAATCATGCGGTGCTCGATCCCAGTGACGGTAGGGGAAACGACATGTGTTGTATTATTGCCATCGAGGATAAAAAGATGGGGTTTATATCATATTGCATGAGTTCATCCATCTACATCATGTCATCTTACCTAATGCGTTAATCTATTCTTATGAACTTAATACTCTAGATGCATGCGGGATAGCGGTCGATGTGTGGAGTAATAGTAATAGATGCAGGCAGGAGTCGGTCTACTTGTCGCGGACGTGATGGCTATATACATGATCATGCCTAGATATTCTCGTAATTATGCACTTTTCTATCAATTGCTCAACAGTAATTTGTTCACCCACCGTAATACTTATGCTATCTTGAGAGAAGCCAGTAGTGAAACCTATGGCCCTCGGGTCTATTCTCCATCATATTAATCTCCCGTCAACGAGTTATTTCTGTTGTCGTTTATTTTTCTATCTTACTTTAAATCTTTATCATAAAAATACCAAAAATGTTATCTTATCATCTCTATCAGATCTCACTTTTTCAAGTGGTCGTGAAGGGATTGACAACCCCTTTATCGCGTTGGTTGCAAGGTTCTTATTTGTTTGTGTAGGTACGAGGGACTTGCGTGTGGCCTCCTACTGGATTGATACCTTGATTCTCAAAAACCAAGGAAAATACTTACGCTACTTTGTTGCATCACCCTTTCCTCTTCAAGGGAAAACCAACGCATGCTCAAGAGGTAGCAAATATCGAGTAGTTAAAATGTTGCGTAGTGACCTAATATCCAGACTAAACTTAACCTTATCACTTACAATTCAATGTATTGATAATGGACACAGCAAGATCGGTCGGCTTGATATGGTATGCTTGATACTCCCTTGCTTCTAGGCGTACGTGGTGATAAAATGAATGTATGTGGTGTTATTATCTACAGGAAAGAACATAATGCATATATGGTGTGCTTTTAGTTGTTTGCCCTAACGTCCTATATGACTTCTATTTAGTTGTTTCCCTCACAACTACACGGGCCACAATGTAAGTTGCATAAAATTTGAAACAATATATATCAAAGAAGTTTTGTATTAATTCCAACATGTTCCTAGATTTTACAAAAGGAAATATCTCACAGCTTGCATGGACATTCTTACTATCCAAGCTCATGCAAGATTCACATAAAGAATTTTTGTAGCAAACAATCCAACTTTGCTGATAAATTTAATAAAATACATTGAATCAAATAAAAAATGACAAACAGTTGTGATGAAACATAACATAATCAAAGCCCTTCAAAGTCGTTGGCCCTAGCTCAATCTTTTGTATCTTGATACGCATTTTACTTCTAGTGGAAAATTGACGAGACTAGGTTTGTACAAACTGAAGTATCACAAGGTTTCAGAGAGCCGAATGAGTCTCTCACCCCACTGGGTAAGAACCCATGGTCGATACATGCACCATGGACGTAAACACGCCCCTCACAAAGTAGGTTGCGAAACTACTACTTCATCATCATATGATGGGGAGCACGGGAGCAAAAAAATTGAAACAAGAGACCCACTAATAAAAGCATTCTTCACTCCATCATCATCATCCTCCTCATTGTCACCACCAAGACATCCCGAGAATCGAATGGCAATCTGTGAAAGTGGGAGTCATTGATCAGTACGACCAAAACACCATAGGCTCCCCAGTTTCGACCGTGTCAGCCACAATGGCCCCGGCAAGATGGGGTTAGAGTCGCCACATCATCTAGGTATTTTCTTCATCCACCACTAGTCCACTCCTATCATATTCAGATCTACCGGATTTTTGTAGCAAAAAAACTTGAAGCATCTAGAGAGTTGTATTTGCATATCCAAGCCATGGAATGTATTATTTTTAGAAGCCAACTCATGACGTATCAATTATACATTTTAACTAATCCAATATTTTTAGAGACCCACATTCCAAACAAACCTGCCAAATGATACTCAAGATATAAGTGTGCCCTCTCTAGTTCCTGACAAAGGCTTAATCTTTCTCATTGTTCCTACTTTTTTTAGACAAAGGAAAAGCTATGTGTATCATCACACTCTTCATTTGGAGCGTTTCAACATGTAACCAATCTACCATTTTCTTATAGTAATGATATATGTCGCGGGCATGTGTTCAGGGTGACAGGAGGAGAAACTAGAAAGTGAGATATTATTGGACACCCAACCAAAATATAGCTCCACTTTTTCCGCCCGTCTTCTTTGTTGATTCATTGTCGTTGCAAAGTCAATAAGAACTTATCATGACATGTGTGAGCCTTATTTGACTAGTAGTTCATAGCCCTAGGATGAGGAATAAGGTTCAAGCAGTGGCTCCGCCAAAGTGAGTAGTGGATGTTGGGAGGGGGTGTAGATAAGAGGAGCAACATTGGAGTATGAGGGGGGGGGGGGGTAGAAAGAGTCACCCAACTATCTGGATTACAATTACGCCATATTTTTTCCCTCCAGTCAGTTCCCCACCATTGAGTTGTCCAATATGTTAACGTTCGGTGGAAATCCAGTGTAATCTTTTGTAATCATCATCTTCCGTTCAGGCTTAATCTCTGCCCACTTCGTATCAAAAACATGACTATGTGAGATCGTCATGTCTATAGGTCAAAAATGGAGTATGACGATGATAATGTTTGATACGAATATGAGTGATGATAGCTATTGATCATGAATATGGATAGAATAAAGAGATAGTTGAATACGAACATCCTTGGTTATGGATATCTAGCTTGGTTATTGTGGGGAAGAAAGCGCAATATATAATATTCCCAAAATGCAACTATATTAGTTGTTCAACATGTAAAACCCATATATATGATTTTCACTGTATATGTAGACACTCATAGATGTAGATTTTCACTAGATAACATGTAAATCATATATTTACAAATCAGAATAAGATACAAAGTTCTTACTAAGTGAAAGTAATTGTTTAGGACGAATACAGAGAAGTGCAGTCGGTAGGGTGGACACGAAGAGACGAACACGAGAATTTGTTGAGATATATAGATTGAGTAAGCTAGCTTGTGTTGGATATATACCCTAGATTAAATTATATAGACAGCTCTATTAAAAGTCCTAAATAGTTCTATGCAGTTGGATATCGCCCATCTCTTATTCTATCTCCTATCCTATTTGTTGGAATCGGACATGGATGGTACCAGATATCCATTTGTCTGAACCATCAACCATGTCAACTCCAAAAGCTTCTGGTTGGTCGGAAAGTATCCACTTTCTTTTCACCCTTATCCCATGGCCAAACATCATAAAGTCACTAGCTACCCGTGGAATCTAAAAGTTTAAGATTAGGCAACAATTGGGCTTAATTAGGTTGAAAGGCAGGGGCACAATTTTCTGTTTAGGCACTCTATGTTGCATTTTATTGAATTCAAAGCTGACTTCACAGAAGAATAAAATGATTTAATCCTTGCCAAAAAAAGGAATAAAATTACAGGCATGTCTCTTTAAGCAAGTTTATTAGTGTTATAAGTAGGTGTAACGATACAATGGCTTCTGCCAAACCGATGGGACTTTACATGCGAACATTCTCTTCTCTGCCGTCCTTATGTTGGTGAGTTCACGGAACAAAATGATTGATGAGTTTAAGCAAGTTTAGATGTGTGTGATGGGGTGATAAGTAGGTGTAATGCTACCATGGCTTTTACAAAGCTGATGGGACTTTACCCGCGAAAGGTCGCTGGCCTTTTCCTCGTACATTTATCTGAGTATTATGTTCCTTTCCGTTGAGAGCGATCGGACGATCGATTTGCGTTGCTATGGCCGCAAAGGTTGGCATCCCTTTCCATCGCCATCTAGCAAACCCCTCGTGTTCTTTGCTTTTCTACAGCCAAATTTTCTATTCTGCGGCACCGATAGAATTCGATGTGGTTGGGCTTGACATTGTTGACTGGTTGTTATCATGTACTCCTCCGTCCCAAAATATAAAAACTTTTTAACACTAGTATAATATCAAAAACGTTCTTATATTCTGGGACAGAGGAAGTAATACTTAAATATTCCTTCCTATCAGTGTGGTTGACAACATCATTATTAGAATCTAAATTAGATGCATTATACGTTTGGCCGGTGCATTTGACGATGAAAAGTAGCACATATTTTTGTCTCATTTTTATATGAGTGGTGCTATTCCTATTGGACTGCAAAAAGACAGAGGTAGTACAAGTTTTACGAAAATCATACATGCTAGTTAAAATTAATGGCTGTTATTTCCACATTTTGATCTAGACAGTTACTCCTTCTCTCATAGTATGTAATTCTTTTTTTGTAGGAGCACCACCTAGGAATAGGATTTCTGTTTATATACTATTGTAATAGTAATAATAATATCTGCTCCATTTTTTTGTCGGAAGAACACTCAAGTTACTTCACAAATAATAACCCGGGAACACCAAGTTCAAATACAGAGATACGGACAAACACCATCACATGCACTCACACAAACAGATCTACAAACATATTCGTGCAATTTCTAAATCTTCAACAGTACCACGTACTGCCATTACACGAAGCAGAGCAAGCAGGCGCGACTTGGCGAGCCCTTCTAGCCCCCGAAATCGTTAGTGGTTCAAGCCGCTGGCACGTCAGCTCGCCGGTTATAGCAACCATCTGCGCTCACGCGGGTTGGCTAGACCAAGGACCACGCCGGGCAGCAAAGGTCTTTGAATACTCGGAGCAGGAGCACACCGGAGGAAGACAACAAGCGCAAGGTGACAAGCTACGGGGGACGACGGATTGCCGGCCGGGGGAGTACTGGGATTCACGCCGCCCGAGCGCGCGCGCATGTGCGGGCGGTTGGGGCTCGCGGTGGTGGTGGGGGCGTCACACTGCCATGGCGCCATGCAACAGTGGGCGAGCTCGGACGTTCGCCCGGATGCTGTCGTGAGGATCTAGTGTCAGCATCAGTAGGGTCAACACGAGCGTGTTTGTGTGTGTCATGTGAGCGTGATTCGCTGCTGGGGGCTAGGTTTCGCGCTGTATTCTAGTGGGTTTGAGGTTTGTTGTTTATGGTGGGGTGGGGAGGGGGGCTCACCCGTTGGAGCATCCCGTTGTTTGCTAGTGTGGTTTGTGCTGGGGTGAACATTCTCCAGGTGGTGTAGGGCAGGCTGCCGCGAGGAGACCAGTGGAGAGGTCACGTCGGTCTAGGGACCAGTTGGAGTAGAATCTTGGCTGCTCGATCGTTGTTTGGTGAGGAGAACTGTCCGGAAAGGGTGGCCTAGCTGATCATTCTCTCTAGGGTTTCCTTTTGTTGGCGGCTTGATCATTCTTTCTCTGGTTTGCGACATGTGGCTGCGCCTGGATGGAAAGGGTCCTTCTGCTGCAAGTAGCATTAGCACATTGTATTATTTAACATCGGTGGGAAAGCTTCATCTGCGTGTGGCGCGGTTAGTTCAAATTTGAATTGCTACTGTTGCTAATAATTGACCATGATGCATAGGAGTAGTAGTTAACATCACACTTTTATCTCATACATGAAATGTTAGTTCCGTATGGCCTTTCATTGAGCGATGAGTTTCCAACAGCCCATTTCACTAATACAAAAAGGAAGACGAGTTTGTAAGATAGACGCGTATGGGAATCACAGTTCAGGTGACAGAGAACAATTTATTTGATTTAAACAATCCATATGCTAAGTGTTTGTAACTTTCTAAGGTGCTGTTCTGGTCCAGCAATAGTTACCAAAAAGGCTCAGGCTGCGAGTGGGTAGAACCTTTGCAACGACTAAAAAAGAGTATGCTCATTCCCTCATGTTCCGTTGCTGAAAAGATGAGCTATTTCACGTCCACGTTATTTGAAAATTATGCTTGTGCAAGGTCACTAACTTGCAACTTTAAGAAGTTCCGAGTGCATAGAAAAAAGTTGAACAGGTCGACAATAATACTCAGATAGGTTGGTTCTTTCCCTTTTTGGACCTTTGCTTGGCTCCAAGAGACTATCATCTGCTTTGGGGAATTTAGTAGATTACCTACTAGAAGAAAAACCGTAAAGAACCCGAAACATGCAAAGTGAAAGCACCTGTCTTAAGAGTTAAAATAAAAGGTTGAGCTCATTGCACCCTGAACATTTTTCCAATTACATGAACATCTGTCACAAATGTGTCAAGCCACTCTTTTTATTACATGAACATCTTTTAATAATGTATTGAACACTTCTTCTAGTTACATGAACATTCTTAATATATGAAAAAAATTCCTAATTACATGAACATTTTTGTTAAAATGCATTGAACACTTTTGTAATTACATGAAGATTTTTTTAAAATGTGTCAAACATATTTATAATTACATGAATATTTTTAAAAGGTGGTCGTTTTTATAATGAATGATCGTTTTTATAGTGAATGATCATTTGTCCACTCTGTGCGACGGATCGGGAGGATACATTCCACGTCTTCTGTAGATGTCCACGAGCGACTGCGCTTTGGCATGCTATGGAGGAACACTGGAGGTTGCCGGACATCAGGAGGGTGATGAACACGGGGCCGGAATGGCTATTTACGTTACTGCAGGACCTTGATGAAGTTCAACGAATGCGGGTGCTAATGGTGATGTGGCATTGTTGGCATGTCCGGAACGAACTCGTCCACAACAAGCCAGCACCGCCGGTTGAAGCTTCACGGCGGTTCCTCCTCAGCTACGTGGAGTTCCTCATTGGCATCAAGCAATTCCCGACCGGCGACTTTGCGAAGGGCAAGATGGTGATCACTGACGACGGCCGGCCGGCGCCGTTCTCACATGATGCTTCAGCTACGACCCATCCGGTGCATTTGGTCCCCGCCTACCGCCGGCCGTGTGAAGCTCAATGTCGACGGTTCATTTGTCGAGGCTACGCCGCTACGGACGCTGCGGGGCCGGAATGATATTACGTGATGCATCCGGGGCCATTGCCTTCTCGGCTTGCCATGAAATTTGGCACTGTGCAGACGCCCTGCATGCAGAGCTTGCTGCGTTCAAGGAAGGGCTGGGGCTTGCACACCAATGGTCGTCCCTGCCGGTAGACATCGAGACTGATTGCAGTATTGCACCAAAGCCGTGAAGCTGCTCCAATGTGTTGGGCGGGATAGACCGCCGCGCATGATGTCAGTACAGGAAATTAAGAGACTATTAAGAGAGAGGGAGGCTACTATTAAGAAGAACGTCTCCCTTCCCTCCCCATCGCGTCGCCTCCCCTCGGGCGGCGCCAGGGGCCCCCCATCCCACGCCGCCAACCCCTCCCCGCTCCTCCATCCCCAGCCGCCGCTGCCGCCGGCAAGGACCGCGGTGGCGGCGGGCCCTGCACCACAGATCTAGGGCGGGTGGTCGCCGCTGCAGATCCTGTGAGGCGGAGGCGGCGTCTCACGAGGGGAGGCCGGGGGCGGCAGTCAGGGCGGCGTCCCTGCTGCACGGCGGCGATGGAAACCTACATGGCCGGCTGTGTGGCGGCCACAAGCGCATGGGTGGTTCCAATGGATGCGGATTTAGTGTCCTGTCTAGATCCATCTCGGTACGGCCTTGGCTGGCCGGTGGCGCGAGGAGGACCGGCGAGGGGCAGCTGGAGGCTCCCTGCTGGCGTGCCGACGGCGGCCCTCGTCTTCACGATGAGGCTCCGTTCGGTTCCAGCCAGCTGCGAGGTTGGGGGCGCGACTTTTGATGAAAATCGTGCCGACTTCGGTCATGGCGGGCGATGGCGGCGTCTACGACGTCGTTCCCTTCTCGAGGCATCGTTGTTGCAGGTCGTGGCACCCCACTCGTGATGCTCCGGGGGAAACCCTAGATCTGTATCTACCGGATCGGGCGATGATGGTACCTTTGATGTCGTTGTCCCTCCTGAGGGCATCGTTTTGGAGCAAGTGTTGGTTGGACGGGACAAGCGAAAGAGCGATGCCTCATCCACAGCAAGGCCGACGGCGGATCCCGGTGGCATGGTGTTGCGGAGGTTCGGCGAAGGACACGTGTGGACGGATACGTGCAGGATGGTGAAGTTGTCTGCCATCGTGGTGGCGTCGATGGCAGGCCAGGCAAGGTTGATTGGTCAGTTTCTGCTCTGGAGATGGACCGGTGGAAGATGGCGGCGGCCTTTGAGAGTGCGTTGATCCGGTATGGGACCCAGTCCTGGTGTGTGGCTGGGCTGGGGCATCCGACTCTAGATGTTAGGGTTTGGTGCGATGTCCGTTTGGTATTAGGCCCGGATATTCGGCACACTTTCATCAATGGGATAAGAGTAACAACAGGTGTTGCCTAGATGCTGGCTTTAGGCTGACCGGTGTATTACTTTGTATGGCCTCTCTGAATATTAATAAAATGACCGCATGCATCGTCCAGATGCATAGGCCGGGGTCTATCCTCCTTTTAAAAAAAAACTATTGCTCACACAAGTAGGTCTCATTATACAGTTATAAGGTTAGCCCTTATAACGGGTTTACAGTCGCCTTTGCCCTTTTACAAGGGACGAATTTGGCTGCGACGGAGCAGAAACCTTATATGAAATTGTAAAATTTTGAAAAAAAATGTTTTGCACGAGGAATGAACAAGAAACAGTAGAGATGATCATTCATACATACATATAATAGAGATGATCATTCATACATACATATAGTTCATCGATTACATATTGTGCGTCGGCCTACCCTAACCTAAACTGGCCAAAATGGGGCTCACCGGAGGCCTGCGGGTGTGGCAGCGACGCTGCGGCGGCAGAGGAGCTCACTCGTCGTCGGAAGAGACGAGGTCGATGTAGATGTCGTCCTGCGCCTTGGCTTCGCGGCGCCATTCCTCCAAGTTGGCGTCGAACTCTTGTGCCGCGAGCTGCTCGAGGTGGACTGTGTCAAGGTCGGCTTCCCGTCAACGGCGTTGCTCCACCTCCTCCTCCTCCCGCACACTGCGCGCGACGATGGCGGCCTCGAAGACGTCCGCCTCCGCCTGGGGGAGGAATCCTCTGGCCCGATGACTCCACCGCCCCGCCGCTCCAGCTCCGGCCCCGGCTCCCTCTTCACCGCGCGGAGCGGCGGGAGCTCCTCCGGCTTCCTTTTCACCGGCGTGAGCAGCGTACGAGAGCTCAACCCCCCGGCCAAGCTGCCCGCGAAGGAGGACGGTCGCGCCTGCCTGCGATCGTACTCCTCCGTCTTGCGGCGGAGGAGCGGCGGCTCTAGGCCGCGGTTCGTGTACTTTCGGGCGGCTCGCTACCTCGCATCGTTGGCTTGGACGCACCGCTGCAGCTCGGGGTCGTCGCGACCGCCGGCGCGGCGGCCCGAGCTCCACATCCAGCGCTACATGGTGGAGTGCGGCGGCGGATTGGAGTCACCGGCGGCAAAAAACCGAGTGGGGAGAGGAGGGATTGCGGCGGCGCGGGGATAGGGTTTGGCCCTGTATACTTAGTGCGAACCCATAATTATACTCCGCGCGGGGGGGGGTGTCCGGGCTAATGTATATAAGGGCTCTAGTCTGGCCCAAAAAATTAATCAAACCCGTATAGTCGCCGAATTTTTATAGATCGCACATTTTTAAGGAAATCCATATTTGCCGCAGGTTGCGGCAAATTGTCGTCGTATCGCACAGAGGGAAGGGCACCAGCGAAGCTACTGGGACGGCTCATTCGACCAGTTCGTTCGTTCCAGTTTGGAACCTTTTTTCCTCTTGATTTTAGTTTCTCTTTTTTACTGTTTCCTTTTTATTCTGTACCCTTTTCGTTTCCTTTTTTCCGTTTTCAAGTTTATTTTACTTTTTTCAAATATTCTTCAGAATTCAAAATTTTGTTCCTATTTTCAAACTATGTTCACATTTTTGCAAAATGTATGCTAATTTGAAAAAAGGTTATCGTTTTCAAAAAAATCACAAATTAAAAAAAATGTTCTTGTTCTTAAAAGAATTAAAAAATGTTCGCATTTAGAGTATTTGTTCCCTTTCTCACAAATTGTTCACATATCTAAAAAACTGTTCACCTTTTCCCTTTCTCAAAAATTGTTCTTTTTTACAAAAAATGTTCGCCTCTTACAAATTTTGTTCATTTTTACAATTATTTTTCCTTTTTCACATTTTGTTCATAAATTGTTACGAAGTAATTTTAAAATTTGTTCGCTTCGTTTCAGAAAATGTTTGGTAAATCAAAAAATGTTCGCTTCATTTCAGAAAATGCCTGATATATCAAGAAATGTTCACCTTTTTAAATTTTGTTACAAACCAAAAAATATTTGTTTTCAAAAAAGTTCCCATTTTCAAACATTTGTTCACATATTCAAAAAAAAATTACATATTTAAATTTTGTTCACAAATAAAAAATGTTTGGAATTTCATAAAAAAAACGTTCCTGTTTCCAAATTTTGTTCACAAATTCAAAAAATTCTGGAATTTCAAAAATTATTCCCATTTTGCAAATTTGTTCGCAAATTCAAAAACATATTTTCGTGTTCAAAATTTGTTCACATATTCAAAAAATGTTCATTTTCCAAAATTTGTTGATAAATTCAAAATGTGTTCACATGTTTAATTTTTGTTCGCAAATTCTAAAATATTTGGAATTTCAAAAAATGTTCTTGTTTTCCAAATTTGTTCCCATATTCCAAAAAAGCTACAGTTTTTAAAATTTGTTCACAAATTTAAAAAATGTCATGTTTTAGAAATTAGTTCACAAATTCAAAATATGCTCGAGTTTTTTTAAATAGTTTAGTTTTGAGAAAAGTTATCACCTTTTCAATTTTTCTATTTCTTTTGGAAAAGATGTTTTGCGTTTACGAAAAGTAGTTCATAATTTAGAAAATATTCTCGTATTCAATTTTTTGTTACTACTTGGTTTTAGTTTCTATTCAGTTCCCAAATAATGTTTGCATTTCAAAAAGTTTTTCCTTTTTACGATTGAAATTCTAATAGAAGTTTTAATATGTAATTGTATGCAATAAACCTCAGTTACTACAGTGGCTATGGACTCGTTCGGGTTCTTTAATGCTGGCGCTGCATATTTGTCAGAGTAGCTGTCGCAGTGGCGAGCGCGCGGTGCGCATCTACAGCAGTTCGCGGGTTTGATTCTTGGTTAGCGCTCTTTTTATTCAGAACAAGACCGCAGCCCAGGTGAGTTGTCTCCTATGCAAAACTGCGACTCCTTGCCGCAATAAGCGGCGCATAGGAGGTCCCCATTTTTAAGGAGTCTATTAGAGATGCTCTGAGCCATTATCTAGCTGCTTATGGCCGTTGCTGTATGGCTGCGGTCTTGTTCTGAAGCACGCACGGCCGTATGGCTGCGGTCTGGCCCAGTGGATATCCCTATGTTATCCAGGGCACACTTTGTACCACCTTGAGCAATGATAAAATCCCTTTTACCTCACAAAAAAATGTTCATTTTAAAAAATGCGTCAAACACATTTTGAATTTTATAAACAATTTTTAGAAAATGTGTCAAAACTTTTTAAATTATATTACCATTTTGTAAAAGACAAAGGCAAATATGGGAACATTTATAAAAGTACAAGAGTTTTTTTAATATGCTATGAATATTTTATAGATACACTATTAACACTTTTCAAACACACAGTGGACATTTCTGGAATAAACCATGAACAGTTTCTTAAATCTTCCTGGTGCGAAAACACACTTGAGTCAGACAAATAATTTCTGGGAGAAAGACATTCAAATGAGTAGCCACATTTTTTTGTAATAATCTTATATACCACATTACACAAGTTAACAGGCCTAAATTGCTTATCTTTTCCGCAGAGTTAACCTTTAGAATCAGTACAATAGCAGTGTCATTCCATCCTGTAGGAATAATACACCTGACCACTTGCAAAACCTCCTCGATCAAATGGCCCCCTAACATGACATGCTCCTACCATAGTCCTCTTGGACACCAGGGTAATCGACGTGTACCTGCTATATCTCGCCAAGTGCGAAGCATAGTTATTGGTCAACTAAAACCGTTCTAGCACGGGTCAGCCCAGTAGCCCCAGACTGATACAGTTCTTAGCAGTCTTGTTCCTAGTTTTTTCATATTTTCTAGTTTGTCTACATAGTCCCCTTGGACTACATTGACCACAGTCAACAGTCATCGAGGTATCCATCCTAGTATATCTCCCCTGCTGCGAGGCATAGCTGTTGCTCAGCTATAACGGTTCTAGCACGGGTCAGCCTAGTATCCCCAGACTGAAACGGTTCCTAGCAGTTTTGTCCTAGTTTTTCCATATTTTCTACTTTGTGTGCACTCCAGCGATTTCAATTTTTGTTTTTCTATCTGGAGTTTGTGTGGTAGCTCCGGATTTTTGTCTAGTTACATGTTTTTCTTTGTTTTTTTATTCTTACTTTTTCTTTCTTTCCTTTCATTTTGTTTTTATGCTTTCTCTTTACTTTTAATATTTGTTTACATGTTAAACAGTTTCCACTTGTTTTTCCTACTTATTATGTTTCCCTTAAAAAATAACTATAAATAATATTTTAACAATTGCGCGTTTAAGGTTGCATGAACTTTTCCTATAAAAGGCTTGAACACTTATTTTAAATCACATGATCATTTTCAATACTTGAAATTTTTTCAATTACTTTAATATTAGTTTAAAGTGCATCAAACCCTTTTTAAATTACATGGTTTAGTTTTTTCAATGTGTCAAACATTTTTTTAACAAATGAATATTTAAATGATTAAGATTTCTCTAGTTACATGAATATTTTTCTAAATGCAGCAAACAGCCTATTTATAATAAAATTATTTAGAAGAAAAAAAGCTTGTGGACATTTTAAAAAAGGACATAAACATTTTTAATTACGCCGTGACTATTTTCTAAATGTGTGATTAATACTTTTAAAACACACGATGAACAATTTTTCAAACACACAATGAACACTTATGGAATACTCCCTCCGTTCCTAAATATAAGGTGTATTAGTTTTTCAAAAAGTCAACTGGTGTCTATGTTTGACCAACTTTACAACAAAATATATAAATATTTACAATATTAAATATATAAAATATAGAAATCTATTTCATGGCGAATCTAGTGATAATGATTTGGTAGTCTAGATATTGATATTTTTGTCTATAAACTTGGCCAAAGTTAGAGAAGTTTGACTTTTTTAAAAAATAATACACCTTATATTGAGGAACGGAGGGAGTACACTTTAAAAAAATTGAATGCATTTTTTATTTTTATTTTGTATAATTAGGAGATTAAAATATTTACTCCAATAATTTAAATGTGTATTTCTAAAAGTAGAGGCAAAAAAAAGAAAATATGAAAAGAAAAGAAAAAAGGAAAAAGTGTGCATGTGTGTGCTCCTTTGTGTGTGACTCGGAGGGGGTGGCTACCTCGCGCGTTCGGCCTACCCTATACACAAGGGTGTTGTGAATGATGTTGCCCTCACACTCGCTACAAGCGAGACATAGCTGCACTCTCCACGGGGACGGGTGGTGTGAGTGAGTGGCCGCATATGATCATTCTCTTCTCCCTTGCTCTGCCCCAGCCGCCCGATAGTCAAGTCAAACCTTGTCGCCCAACATGTTGTGGAAGTGGACACCAGAGCGCACGACCACGAATCGGCTCCTCCTCGGGGCGGCGTCGCGTGGCAACCTTCACTCTGACATCGTTGGGGGCTATGCTGCTGGCATGCGACCACGTGTATGTGCCCGTCAACCGGTGCCAACACTACTGGGAGCACGCCATTCCCGTGCCCTGGTCGGACATGCACCTGTCGAGCGACTGGCATCGAACCCAGATAAGGTTCCCGTGCCGGTCGTTCCGGCCTTCGGCCGCGTGTGGGACACAAAGATCCGCCGCCATCGCGCTCAGCTGCTCGACTACCTTTGTCATGACCCGGTGTTCCTGTTGGACTCGACACACTAGGACACTTGGTTCATGGGCGAGCATGACCAGCATTGTCGGTCGTGCTTCGCCGCTCGTGCACCAGCACCCCCCGCGCATGCGCGCTCTAGCGCCATAGCCCACGATGAAGGGGGGAGGAGTAGGAGGCCCTCAAGCATTCTGAATTGGCCAACTCCCTCCCCCCCCCCCCCCCCGCGGCCGTCACAGCAGGAGTCGTGGCAGGGTTGTTGGCCCATGTGTGGGCCTGGATGTTCATGGTCCCTAGTACGCTGGAGCTGCAGGAGGCGCCTGTCATGCCATCGCGTGCATCGGTGGCAGGACCGGCCCAGTGGCCAGATCCATGGCCGGCTCCGGTCTACATCGACCTGGTGGACGAGGATCATGAGTAGACCTGGTGGACGAGGATCATGACGAGGACGAGTAGATCTATGGTTTAGTTTTTTTACTTATGTTTCTTTAGTTTAATTAGTGTAATCGACGTACTTTTAGCGTCTAACAATTACATTTTAAATGGAAATCTGAAAAAAAAAATTGAAATGTGTCCCGTGCATTGGATGCACCTATGGGTAGGCAGACACGGGCAAACTTTCGGTGTCCGTCAGGTGATAACCCACAAGTATAGGGGATCGCAACAGTTTTCGAGGATAGAGTATTCAACCCAAATTTATTGATTCGACACAAGGGGAGCCAAAGAATATTCTCAAGTATTAACAGTTGAGTTGTCAATTCAACCACACCTGGATAACTTAGTATCTGCAGCAAAGTATTTAGTAGCAAAGTAATATGGAAGTAACGGTAATGATAGCAAAAGTAATATTTTTGGGTTTTGTAGTGATTGTAATAGTAGCAACGGAAAAGTAAATAAGCGAAGAACAGTATGTGAAAAGCTCGTAGGCATTGGTTCGGTGATGGAGAATTATGCCGGATGCGGTTCATCATGTAACAATCATAACATATGGTGACACAAAACTAGCTCCAATTCATCAATGTAATATAGGCATGTATTCCGAATATAATCATACGTGCTTATGGAAAAGAACTTCCATGACATCTTTTGTCCTACCCTCCCGTGACAGCGGGGTCCTAATGGAAACTAAGGGATATTAAGGCCTCCTTTTAATAGAGTAGCGGAACAAAGCATTAGCACATAGTGAATACATGAACTCCTCAAACTATGGTCATCACAGGGAGTGGTCCCGATTATTGTCACTTCGGGGTTGCCGGATCATAACACATAGTATGTGACTATAGACTTGCAAGATAGGATCAAGAACTCACATATATATTCATGAAAACATAATAGGTTCAGATCTAAAATCATGGCACTCGGGCCCTAGTGACAATCATTAAGCATAGTAAAGTCATAGCAACATCGATCTCAGAACATAGTGGATACTAGGGATCAAACTCTAACAAAACTAACTCGATTACATGATAGATCTCATCCAACCCATCACCGTCCAGCAAGCCTACGATGGAATTACTCACGCACGGCGGTGAGCATCATGAAATTGGTGATGGAGGATGGTTGATGATGATGACGGCGACGTATTCTCCTCTCCGGAGCCCCGAACGGACTCCAAATCAGCCCTCCCGAGAGGTTTTAGGGCTTGGCGGCGGCTCCGTATCGTAAAACGCGATGAATCTTTCTCTCTGATTTTTTTTCTTCCCGAAAATGAATATATGGAGTTGGAGTTGAGGTCGGTGGAGCGTCAGGGGGCCCACGAGGTAAGGGGCGCCCTAGGGGGCAGGCGCGTCCCCCACCCTCGTGGGCAGGGTGTGGGCCCCTGACGTGGATTTTTCTTCCAGTATTTTTCTTATTTTTCAAATAGATGTTCCGTGGAGTTTCAGATCACTACCAAAATTTTTGTTTCTGCACATAAATAACACCATGAAAAGTCTGCTGAAAACAGCGTCAGTCCGGGTTAATTCCATTCAAATCATGCAAGTTAGAGTCCAAAACAAGGACAAAAGTGTTTGGAAAAGTAGATACGACGGAGACGTATCACCAGACCACCCAAATAGGCAAGAAGGGACAATTTTTAAGTTCTGTTTGGATCCGCCTATTGTAGTTGCCCTAAAAGGAACTTACAAAAAAACTGAATATATACAAATGAAAGCACCAATTTAAACATTAGTACAACAATGAACAAACATTTTCAAAATGCTCGTTTACAATTACATGAACATTTTCTTTAAATGGCTTGAACACTTATTTTATACCAATTGATCATTTTTAATACGCGTACATTTTTCTAATTATATGAAGATCTGTTAGAAATGTGTCGAGCAACTTTTTTATTACATGAAAATTGTTTAATAATGTGTTGAACATTTTTTCTATTTACATGAACATTTTTATACACGAAATATTTTCCTAATTACATGAACAATTTTTTTTAAATGCATTGAACATTTTTTAATTGCATGAGGGGTTTTTCAAATGTGTTAAACACATTTATAGTTACATGGATATTTTTAACAGGTGGTCATTTTTATAATGACATGATCATTTTCCAAAATGCACCGAACACCTTTTAAATGACATAATCACTTCTCGAAAAATTGTCAAATTTTTTAATTACATGACATTTTTTAGAAGACAAAAGTAAATACGGGAACATCTTATAAAAGTACACGGGTTTTTTGAAGTACGCTACTAATAAATTTTTGGGAGAAAGACCTTAAAACGAGTAGCCACGTTTTTTTGCAATATCTTGTAGACCATATTATTACACAAGCTAATAGGCCTAAATTGGTTATCTTTTCCGAAGAGTTAACCTTCAGAAGTCACAATAGCAGTGTCATTCCATCCTGTAGGAATAATACATGTGACCACTTGCAAAACCTCCTCGATCAAATGGTCCCCTGACATGACATGCTCCTACCATAGTCCTCTTGGACACCAGGGTAATCGAGGTGTACCTGCTATAACTCGCTAAGTGCGAAGCATAGTTATTGGTCAACTAAAACCGTTCTAGCATGGGTCAGCCCAGTAGCCCCAGACTGATACAGTTCGTAGCAGTCTTGTTCCTAGTTTTTTCATATTTTCTAGTTTGTCTGCATTCCAGCGATTTCCCTTTTTATTTTTTTATCTGGAGTTTGTGTGGTAGCTTCAATTTTTGTCTAGTTTTATCTTTTCTCTGTTTTTTCTTCTTTTTTTATGTTCTTGTTTTCTCTTTCATTTTACTTAAATAAAAACTATTTTTTATATTTTAAAGACTTTCAATTTGTTTTTCCTTCTTCTTATATTTCCCTTGAGAAATTAACTCTAAAGAATGTTTTTAAAAATGTCCGTTTAAGATTACATGAACATTTCCTATAAAAGGCATGAATACTTGTTTTATATCACATGGTCATTTTTCAATACTTGAGATTTTCCCAATTCCATGAACATCTGTTTAAAGTGCATCAAACGCTTTTTACTAATTACATGGTTTTTTAGTGCTGCACTTTTAAATTTTTAAATGTGTAAACCCCCTTTTAAATTAAATGAATATTTAATAGATTAACATTTCTCTGGTCACATGCATATTTTTGTAAATGCTTCAAACAACTTCTTTGAATTAAATTATTTAAAATATAAAAAAAGCATGTGAACCTTTTTCTAAAGGACATAAAAAACTAATTACCCCTGACTATTTTTCTAAATATGTGATTAATACTTTTTAAGCACATGATGACCATTTTTCAAACACACAATAAAAACTTATGGAATACATTTTTAACAAAAAAATGTATGTTATATTTTTTATGTAAAAGTACTAAATTAAAAATATTTACTACAATAATTTAAATGTGTATTTCTGAAAGTAGAGGCAAAAAAATGTGCATGTGTGTGAATTCGGCCTACCCCATGTACAGGGGGCGCTGTGAGTGATGCTCTCCTCGCGCTCGCTACAAGCGAAGCTAGCCACGCCCTTTGGGGAAGAGGGTGCGAGTGATCGGCCGCATAGGATCATTATATCCTCCCTCCCTTTGCTCCCGAGCCGCTCAACGGTCAAGTCAAACACGAGGCATTATTGCCGACCACAATATCGTGGAAGTGGACGCCCGGAGCGCACGATCACGAGACCGGCTCCTCCACGGGGAGGCATCGCGCGACAACCTTCATTATGATGCCACCGGGAGCTGTGTTGCTGATGCTCGACTGTGTGTGCGTGCCCGTCCACTGGTGCCAATGCTACTAGGAGCACGCAACCCCGTGCCTTGGCCGGACGTGCACCAACCAAACGGCTGACATCTGAACCCGGATAGGGTTCCAGTGCTCAGCCTCCGCCCGTGCGTGGGAGGTGGAGATTTGTCGCCATTGCGCTCAGCTGCCCGACGAGCTTCACCGCGACCCGACGTTCGTGTTGGATTCGACACACCGGGACACTTGATTCATGGACGAGCACAGCTAGCATCGTCGGTCGTCTTTCGCCGCTCGTGCACCAGCGCCCCTGCGTATGCGCGCTCCAACGCCATAGCCCGCAGTGGAGGAGGAGGACGACGACGAGGCCCTTAGAGCATCTCCAACCGTTGGTCCCTAGGAGGCGCTAAGGGGTTGTTTGGTTCTAGGCCTAACCATGCCACACTTTGCCACACAATGTTGCCACATTTGCCTAAGGTTAGTTCTTCAAAATGAGAGCCACAAGTTGGCAAGCCTAAGGGAATCTTGCCACACTTTTTGAGTGTATGTGATGTGGGACCCTACTGTGGCTTGCCTAAGGTGTGGCTTGAACCAAACACCCATCCAAATTGGTCAAACTTGCCTAACCTTAGATATGACAACCTTAGGCAAACTTAGTCTCAAACCAAACATCCTCTAAAAATCGCCCCTGGGGGCGCACCGGCGAAAACCGCGTGCTGGGGGCGTGATGCCCCCCAGTCGCGGCGCCCATGATTTATTTGAAAACCACAAACTAGGCGCAAATTCATCCAAACTTCAGCGAGTTCATACATATTTCAAATATTTTACGAAAAAAGAAAGAAGAAACGCTACTAGGCCCGCCGTCGCCGTCGCCCTCGCCGCTCCTCGCCGCCCGCCGCCCTTAAAGCTCTATATGCCGAGGAGCCTGTAGAACTGCGTGTAGTCGCCGCCGCCGCCGTCGTCATCGTCGCCTCCTCCGCGGCCGCCTTCCCGGCTGCACCCCTCCCCAGGTTGGCGCGGCGGGTTGGACGGTCCGGGGGTGTCCTCGTCCTCGTCGCTGTCGAGGATCACCACGTTGTGCTCGTCCTCGCACTCACACTTGCGGGCGGCTATCTCCTCCAGGGCTCGACGCTGCCGACCATCTCGTCGCGAGGTAGTCGTTCCGCGCCCATTTTAGGGCCTCCTCATCGGAGAAGCCGCGCCAGACTATGGCCTCATACTCCGCGGGGAGGCCGGGCTCTGCCTTCGGCCTGTCGAGGACGAGGCGGCCAGAGGCGGGGGAGGAGTCGCTGATGCGGACGTCAAAACTGCGGGTGCGGTGGCTGACCGGCGTGTCCTGAGGCTCCGGCTTAACGGGGGAAGGCAGGAAGAGCCGGTGGAGCGGCCGGAAGAAGGCCATCGAGGACTCTGCGCTGGCCGAGCTCACCCAGTGGCCTGACCTGCAACTCGCAAAATCCCCCTGTCGTCGCAGCCGGAGTCATGGCCATTGGCAAGGCTAGTGGGCCACGTGTGAGCGTGGATGTTCATGGTCCCTGGTATGTCAAAGCAGTGGATGCGCCTGCCACGCCAGCGCCGGTGGCAGTACTGGCACCGTGGCCATATCCATGGCTGGCTCCGGTCTACCTCAACCCGGTGGACGAAAACGATGACGAGGACAAATAGATCTAAGGTTTAGTCAATTTTTTACTTAACTTTTTTAGTATAATTAATGTAATTGACAAACTTTTGGTAGCTAATATATGTATTTTAAATGGAAATCCAGAAACTAAGTTGAAATGCTTCCCACACGCCTGTGGGTAGACGGACACGCGCGGACTTTCGGTGTCGGCTTAGCCACGCAAACGGATAAAAAGGGGACGATTGTTCTATCGGTTTAGGTTGGTCCGTTGGAGTTGCCCTAAAAGAAACTTGAAACCATGAAAACATGCACATAAAAGCACCTATTTAAACATTATTCTAGCAATGAAGGAACATTTTTTAATTTCTCGTTTCAGTTACATGAACGTTTTACTGATCGATTGGACATTTTTAATACGTGAACAATTTCTAATTACATGAACATCCGTTAGAAATGCGTCGAGCAATTTTTTTATTACATGAACATTTTTCCATAATGTGTCGTACACATTTACTAGTTACATGAACATTTTTAATACATGAAATTTTTTCTAGTTACATGAACATTTTTGTTAAACTGCACTGAGCACTTTTTTATTTACATGAATTTTCTTTAAATGTGTCAAACACATTTATAATTACATTGATATTTTTAATAGGTGATCATTTTCTTAATGACATTAGCATTTTTCAAAATGTGTCAAACACCTTTTAAATTACATAACCACTTTTTAGATGTGTCCAATCTTTTTTTATTACATGATTTTTTTAAATACAAAAGTACAAGGTTTTTTAAAATACACTACAAATAATTTCTAAATACTCTATTAATACTTCTCAAAAACACAATGGACACTTATGGAATAAACCATGAACAGTTTCTTAAATCTTCCAGGTGCGAAAATAATCTTGAGTCACACTAATAATTTATGGGAGGAAGTCCTTCAAACAAGTAGCCACCATTTTTTGCAATAGTCTTGTAGACCACATTACACAAGCTAATCAACCAAAATTGGCTATCTTTTCTAGAGAGTTAACCTTCAGAATCATCACAATAGGAATAATACACGTAACCACTTGCAAAACCTCCTCGACCGAATCTTTCCCTAACATGGACCAAAATCTCTTATAAAAAAAGCATGGAGTCCATCCGACCTCGGCGCTTTTTAATCACTAATATAAAAAAGAGCCTTCCAAACATCTTCCCTCCCTCTCCAAGGCAACATGCATACATAATCAAAATATCTTGTTCGTATATATATATCTTTTACTTGCTACTATATATGTATAGCGACATGGGTTTCCTTTGGTTCATAGGATTGGATTATCATAGGATTAGGAAATGTATAGGAAATGAGATGACATGTATCTCATATCCTATTATTTGATTAGGAAAAGTGATGTCATTCGGTCCACATCATAGGGATTTTTTGAGTCTAGACTTATGTTTATTTCTTTGAAATGTGTAAGATAGGAACCAATCCTACGTAGGATTAGGGATTCATTCTTATGAACCAAAGGGATTTAAAGAAAAATTCATAAAAAATCCTATCCTATAGAATTCCTCTGGTTTGGAGGCCTTAGAGCATCTCTAGCGGATCGCATAAAAGCTCGTAGAGGCTCTTTTTCCAGCGGTTTACAGCGCGGGCAAAATTGACGATCCGAACAAGTCCGTTAAAAACGGCTCGGTCCATAAACTGCCCTCCATTCTGCTATATATGTCGGCGCCGAGGCTTTTTAGGGTATCCGTCCACCTTTTTCCCCATCCCTCTCCGTCGCTTTCCTTCAACCCCGGCAAGAAATCAATCGAGATCCGGCAACGTTTTGTGGCGAGGTTTTCCACCGAAAGCGAGCGGAGATGTCATCGGTGGGTGCGGGTCGGGGTGGCCAAGGGGGACTCGGCGGGAACGGTGACCCACACCGCAAGCACCGCAACGATACGGAGGCCTGGAGCTCCTCCCTGTTGGAAGTATGCCCTAGAGGCAATAATATTATATTATTATATTTTCGTGTTCATAATTTACTGCAAGGGGTTTCGTTCATGTCTATAATTTACCGAACCTATAGGGTCACAAGATTAAGGTAATCAAAATCTACTGAGTGTTAATAGGACGTGAGTATTGAGGATTTATTTGTGAAATAGTGTTGTTAATATTCTGAATAGTTCCGAGAGGAACCGAAAGCGTTTCAGGGTTTATCGGGCAATCCCGGGTATTCTCGATAATTAATATATAGATGAAAAATGTTTCTGGTGATATTAAATTATATATAAAAGGCCCTAGTAATTGTTAGAGGGCTTTTACAATTAATTAAATATCAACGGGCCTTAAAAGGTCTAGTGATGGAAGGCAACTTGGGCGACGAAGGCCCAAGTGGAGGAGGCGCCCCCCTTTCCATGGTGGGGGGGGGGGGGGGTGAATTCGCGAGCGCTATATCTCGCATTCAGCGAGACCGAAGGTTCACCTCGCTGAAGCATTTCAACGAATCGGGTCAGCCCACTAGCGCACAGTAAATAGAAAAAAAAATGGAAGCAAATGAGGGCGCAAGGGGATTCAAACCATGGTCATTTCGATCGAGCGTAGATTCGCTAGCTACTGCGCCACTTCTGACTTAGTGTTTACCTAGGAGGCGCGCGCTACTTGAGGTAAAACACCGGAGTTTTTTTTTATTTCTCCATTTTTCCTTTTTTCGTTTCTTTGGTTCTTTGTTTGGTTTTCCTTTTTTTCTCCAATTCACTTTTTTCGTCACTATAATTCTTTTTTCTCCTTTTTCATTTGATTCTTCGGGTTTCAATGTTTTCTTGTTTTCTTTTGTTTTTTCTTCTCCGGTTTTTGTTAGTTTTCATTTTTTATTCTTTCTACATTGTTTTATTTGTATTTTTTTCATTCTTTGGGGGTTTAATTTGTCTCTTTTTTGGTTTTAAGTTTCTGGTTTTTTCCATTGAATATTTTTTTATATGTCAAAAACATTTTTCAATAAGTGATTAACATTTTACTATAGACGTTCAACATTGTCCGAACGCTTATTCAACTTTTTTCGAATACTTGTTCAATATTTTAATACTTATTGAACATTTTTAAAATATTTGTTCAATATTTTTAATACTTATTCAATATTTTTTAAATACTTGTTCAACATTTTTAATATTTAGTCATTCAAATACTTGTTCAACATTTTCCATATACTCGTCCAATATTTCTAATACTTATTCAACGTTTTTCAGGTAGTTGTTCAATATTTTTCAACATTTTAAAGTATGAAGAAAAAAAGTACAAAATAAAGGGAAAAATAGGTTGTGGCCTCCCGTGCGGCTGGGCGGGCCCATCTGAGGCTCCCCCGGACGCCAGAGTTTCCACATGTCTCGCTTAAAGCGAGACATAGGGGTGCCCGGGCGAATTAGAGTGGGGGAGCTCCCCCCCCCCCCGGCCGGCGCCCCAGGGAGACTTTCCCTCCTTGGTGGCTGCCCTCTCTCTCCCCTCTAACCTATATAGAGTGGAGGTATTGGCCCTTTTTCTATATACAAGCTTTAGGTGCATGCTCTAGCCCAATACTACTAGTTCTAATTGAGATAATTAGAGCTAGTTCTAGTACCTCTAATCCTCATAATTAGAAGCCTCGAGTGGCTCTAATCTTCTACTCTAATTCTCGAGCGACGATTAGTTCTGGACGGCGAAGCGTTGCCGAATCGTGAAGATTGTACGCTTGCAAACTATATAAAGGTCGTGCTTTCAGTCTTCGGTTCGAGGGATCATTCGAGGGCGGTCCGCGGGACTGTTCGTTGGTGGTACGAGGGACTCCAAGTACGATCATTATCCAATCCCCTAATGCACCTTTATATTGTTCCTGGGTGTTCATAAGCCGATTTTTTACCATGTTTCCAAAAGTAGCATCATGAGCGGTTTTATGAGTAGGTGCAGGTTGCGATCTAGATCACATGTGGATGTGAGGGTTGATGTTCTTGCTATGCTTCCCACGAGTGTTGCTTCACTTCAGTTCATTGATAGCATGGTGTAGCTTTTCACAAAGTTCTGACAAATCGATCGGCTTTGGTTGTTGGCGACCTGCTAACAGTTCTTTGGGCTACATCATAGTCAAGAATAGTGAACCATGGCAATCACAACAGGGCAACAAAGATGTTCGATCTTCTATGGGGTCACGCGTAATGATGAAGTTTAGTGTGGGGCTGGAGATTTTTAATTAAGTCTCTTATGTCACACACCCCGGAAGTTAATCTAGCAACAAGGATTATCACCTTTGT
The DNA here is from genome assembly GCA_032464435.1 of Aegilops umbellulata. Lineage (NCBI taxonomy): Eukaryota > Viridiplantae > Streptophyta > Magnoliopsida > Poales > Poaceae > Aegilops > Aegilops umbellulata. Next base: position 408,935,041 of record CP136058.1, read on the forward strand.
TTGTGAACGTAGGTAGCTAGTGTTGTCCGTAAATCCTAGCAGCTACGTAATTAAAATCTGCCAAACCGATTAGAGGAGGTCTAACTTGGTTTGCAGGTTTGTATATGATGTGGTATAGCATTCGTAATGATAATGAGTTTATGTATGAGATGGTTATATGTTGTAACGTTAAGTCGCCTGCGCGTCATGGCATGATGGCTGGAGCCACAAGATTGCCACTTTAATGTAAAAGATGTAGAGATAGCCTACAAGTTGCAAATGATGGTGGCAAGTGTACACGGAGGATCCCGGCATGGAGAAGGTGTACCAGACGTAGGAGGAGGTGCTGAAATTTTTGTGCCATGGCATCATTTTCTAAATTGGTGCCACAGTAACATTTTTGAAATGGTGGCCATGGCAACATTTTTTGAAATTACCGCCGTGACAACATTTTTTGAAACGACCGCCACAACGACGCTACAACTGAAGATTCAAGAAGACCATGAAGACTTTCCGGTGCCCAGGGCTACACCATATCATGCTATTATGTATTACCTGAGATGTTTATCCCTTTGTTACTTGCACCCTTTGATTGCGCAGTATGCAATTATTAGGGTGATCTTTCACTAAAAATATCAAGTTAAAAGGTGCTCTTCTCAATGTTGCAACTATCTATAACATGTGGCTTTCCGGAGTGTGTCATGTCCACGTGAGTACAAACGGATCGTGAAGTGTACGGCGGGCGAGGTTAGACCGAGCAAGCAGATAACAGTCGGTTGTCTTGAAGTTCTGGCAGAATCATTCTGATCTCGGAGCACAAAGCATCGAAGGATGAATAGGGTCCAGATTTATTTTTCGTGGCTACAAAGGCTTGCGATGGAGGAACATTTGATCTAGGGTTGGGGGTTTCTGTATTTATAGGATTTTTTTGCGTCGGTTTCACGCGAAGATGGGCCTCAGGGGCCCATCACCCACCAGGGCGTGCGAGGGGGGCTGGCGCGCCCTGATGTCTTGTGGGTGGCAAGGGCCCCCCTCTAGTGGTTCTTTGCTCCATTATTTATCTTTTCTTCCAACAAATCGTCAAAAAGTTTCGTCCAATTTCGGTAACTTTTATTTCCGCACAAAAAACAACACCATGGTAGTTCTGCTGAAAACAGCGTCAATCCGGGTTAGTTCCATTCAAATCATACTAAAAACATATAAAATTATTGTAAACATGGCATGAATACTTTATAAATTATAGATACGTTGGAGACATATCAGGGTGGCCAAGGGGGGCTCGGCGGACGTGGTGAGAACGACGACCCGCCCCGCAAGCACCGCAACAACATGGAGGCCAGGAGCTCCTCCTTGCTGGAAGTATGCACTAGAGGCAAAAATATTGTATTATTATATTTCTGTGTTCATAATTTAGAGTTTATACTATGTGCTATATATAACTGCTATAATCCTGGAATATGCAACTTAGTGGAAAATTCATATGCACGTGTAGAACGATAAAACGGTAAAATAAGGTTCCTAGTCCCGCCTCTAAGACTAGTTCAAGTGTTGTTGGTGATCATGTTTTCCGGATCTTGAGACATCGTTAAGTGTAACGATAGTCTCAAAACAACATTGACAATATGAGGTTAGTAGAACAATCATATTGAATCGATCCAAATACTTGTTTGTTATACTTTGAGATAACATCGTCATAAGTCAATGTTATAACCCGGAGTGTTAACTTATGATTTTAGTTCCTTAGACCATGAGAGTATCATAGTCACTTCTTAATGTACGATGAGCTTCGGTGTTGCTCAAATGCCATTAGTAACTTGGTGATCATAGCAACAACTTACAGGTTCATCGGAAAGTTTTACAAGGGATGCGATAGTTCGAGAGTGGTGAAAGTGCAACTAATCCCCGGGTGGTTTTGGTAATTCATAAGAACATATAGCTCATTGAACTAATATCCATTCAAGTTAAATATTTCAAAAAGTTCAATGATTGGCATGGCATGGACTAGAGATGTGGACCCCTCAAAATGCCGAGGACAAAGATTGGCAAAAGCTCAAGACTCTTCATTTTCATTTTAGTGATCTAAGATCACATTGAGTCCATAGGAAAGCCAATACTATTAAAAGGGGATGAGGTGTTTCTTAATGGCCTACTTGCTCAAAATGCTTAGTGATATTGCTCCATAACCCTCAACCACTTCTCATTTCCAAATATATCCAAAACCTAAAGTCAAACTCGGCCTCACCGATTTGATCTATCTGGCGTCACCGAGTTCTTTTGACATAGCCACTGCCAGAAACCCTAGACAATTCGGTCTCACCGATAAGGATCTCGGTCTCACCGAGATGGCAATGCAAACTCTTTGTTTCCCTTCGTAACATTTTGGTCTTACCGAAATGAGCGATCGGTCCCACCGAGTTTTTAATGCAAACCCTCCGTTTCCCTTCGCAATGACTCGGTCTTACGGAAATGAGCGATCGGTCCCACCGAGTTTGCTTGACCAACTCTTTGTTAACTCATTGCTGAAATTGGTCTCACCGAGTTCATGCAATCGTTCACACCGAGATGAGGGTTTGCCCTAACCCTAGCACATCGGTCTTACCGAGTTGATCATGTCGGTCCCACCGCGATATCTAACATTCACATTTTGAATTGAACCGGTCTCACCGAGATCTTCTATTCCGTCTGACCGAGTTGGGTCAATTGTGTGTAACGGTTGGATTTTATGTGAAGGCTATATATACCCCTCCACCCCCTTCTCTATTAAAGAGAGAGCCATCAAAACGTGCCTACACTTTCACTGCTCATTTTCTGAGAGAGAACCACCTACTCATGTGTTGAGACCAAGACATTCCAATCCAACCACAAGAATCTTGATCTCTAGCCTTCCCCAAGTTGCTTTCCACTCAAATCATCTTTCCACCATAGCCAAATCTGTGAGAAAGAGTTGAGTGCTGGGGAGACTATAATTTGAAGCACAAGAGCAAGGAGTTCATCATCAACACACCATCTATTACCTTTTGGAGAGTGGTGTCTCCTAGATTGGTTAGGTGTCACTTGGGAGCCTCCGACAAGATTGTGGAGTTGAACCAAGAAGTTTGTAAGGGCAAGGAGATCGCCTACTTCATGAAGATCTACCCGAGTGAGACAAGTCCTTCATGGGCGATGGCCATGGTGGGATAGACAAGGTTGCTTCTTCATGGACCCTTCGTGGGTGGAGCCCTCCGTGGACTCGCGCAGCCATTACCCTTCGTGGGTTGAAGTCTCCATCAACGTGGACGTACGATAGCACCACCCATCGGAACCACGCTAAAAATCTCTGTGTCTACATTGCGTTTGCCTTCTCCAAACCCTTCCCTTTACCTTCATATGCAATGTTTTACTTTTCGCTGCTACACTCTTAGAATTGCATGTGTAGGTTGATTGCTTGACTTGTGCTAAGTTGCTAAAATCTCCCAAGACTTAAAATTGGGAAAATGCTAGATTTTTATTTGGTCAAGTAGTCTAATCATCCCCCTATAGACCTATTTTCGATCCTACAAGTGGTATCAGCTCCTCCGAGGATATTCTTAGGGCCCTCTCGGTGTGACATCCATCATCGTCTGGCCAGACACACGTGATTTCATCATGGGGATGCCAGAACACATCAACGAATAAGAAGAACAAAACCGACAACGGGGAGACTAGTATAGTGGGGCATGTGTATAACTCAAAAGGATGCCGATATATCTCGACTCGGTTTTTGTAAAGTATCACGGTATAGTGAGCATGTGTATGACCCAAGAGGATACCGATATATCTCACCTCGGGTTTGTAAAGTATCATGAAGCAAAGGAAACATCACATGATAACCAAAGGTTCACTCGAATGTCATTCGTGTAATCATAGGGATCGACATGGACGTCCACGGTTCCGCTATCGATCATTGAACAAAGGGGTCTAGTTCATGTCTATGGTTTACCGAACCTATAGGGTCACAAACTTAAGTTAATCATGATCTACTGAATGTTAGTTGGACGGAAGTATCGACGATTTATTTATTTATGAAATAGTTTCATTAAGTAATATTCAGAATAGTTCCGAGAGGAGCCGGAAGCGTTTCAGGGTCACTGGAAGCGTTTCAGAGTTTATCGAGCAATACCAGGTATTACCGATAATTAATATATAGGTGAAAAATGTTTTGGTGATGTTAAATTATATATAATGTGCTCTAGCAATTCTTAGGGGGCTTTTATATTTAGTTTAATATCAATGGGCCTAAAAAGGGCAAGCGATGGAGGAAGAATTGGGCCACCAAGGCCCAATATGGGAGGCAACCCCTCTTTCCCTATAGGGAGGCCGAATTGGGGTGGGGGGTTGATTTATCCTTCCCCCGTTGTCCGGCGCAAGGGGAGGGTAACCCCCCGCTATGGCGCCCCCTCCTCCCCTCCAACCTATATATACTTGAGGTATACTCTTTTGACATACAAGTTTTATGCGTCTCCTCTAACCCAATACTACTAATCCTAATTGAGATAATTAGAGCTAGTTCTAGTTCCTCTAATCCTCATAATTAGAAGCTCTGACTGGCTGTATTTTTGTCCTCTAATTCTTCAGCGGCGATTAGTTGTGGATAGTGAAGCGTTGCCGGATCGTGAAGATCGTACACTTGCAAACTGTAGAGAGGTCGTACTTTCGATCTTCAGTTCGAGGGTGTTTTGTGGGATCGTTCATCGGCGGTTCGAGGGGCTCCAAGTACAATCTACATCGACTTGTCTGCTTCCACTACATGCTCAGAGTCGGTAACGATCATGATCCAATCCCCTAAATCACCTTCATATTGTTCGTGGGTCTTCGTAGGCCGATTTTTGTTTTGTTTTTCACTATGTTTCCCAACACTTTCTCCACCCGCCGGTGGACGAACGACGGAGGGAGCAGGCGTGGATCCGCGACGCCCGCTCCCACAACGTCGGTGCAAGGGCGTGGGCGAACTTTCGCTGCCTCGAGCGCATCTTCACCCTCTCGCTCAAGCGTCGTCGGGAGGCGAAGAAGGCGTGGTGGGAGGCCAAGGAGACCGCCGTCGCCGGAGATGAAGCTGCGACCGCGCGCGTCCCGGCGCTCTTCGAGGAGTACCAGCTCATGTAGGTCCTCTCCAGCACCCTCATGTACCACCACCTCCACAGCAACCCCGCCCCGCGTGACTACGAGTAGATCTAGTATGCTAGTATGCCATATGCTTTTCGTTTAATAGAACTGTTTAATTTCGGTTTGTATTAAGTATGAACTCCGATATGGCATGTAGTATGAACTCCAGTGATCTATGTTTACGCACGAACTATAAATTTGAATATGCGGTATCATTATGAAGGATCTATTCTAACTAAGTGTCCGGCGTTCTGCAAAATTTGTTTCCGGATATCGTAAATGAGTTTTACGGGAAGGCCGGTTGCGGGACTGGCTAGAAGTGCTCTTAGTAACAAGTAGAGGTAATATCAGTGGCAGTCACAGAACTTGCATCTGATGTTCAGTTTAGTGCTAAAAGTTGTAAAATACGTCATTGCAGTCACATAACTTGCATCTGTCTATGCGTGCAGATACGGTCACTTCTTCTGTATCCAGCTATCTCTCGTGCTCATGTGACGTGTCAGCATGAATGCGGCCCACATGTAAGTGACTGTGAGCAGCGAGAAGTTGGGTGAGCCACGGTTTTTTATTTTTTTTTTGCAAAAATTACCCTCAGCTTTTATTTAATTGGGCACCTTGAACACAGTGTGTTGCGGCAAGAAACAAGAATAAAAATATCGGCTGGGGGATTTGAACCGACTTCCTCCACTTAACAATAAGATAACTGCAGCAGCCACTCCAACAAGAATAAATTGATGTAAAACTAACAAACGAAATGTTCTTTAACACAATGTTCGCTCACAGCAAGAAAGGAATAAACGAAAACTAAAAACCTGTCATGTTATTCCCCACAAAAATAAACGAAATGTTCTTTATAAATGTTCATGCTTTACATTAAAAAGTATGCGACATTTAAAAAAATGCTTAAAAATTGTTAAAAATATTTGTGTAATTAAAAAAATGTAAGTTGCATTTTAAACATGTTCACACATTTCAAAAAAACTTTCATGCGGGGAATAGAAATGTTCGTGTATATGTTGTTATTTATCTTGTTCTAATTAAGAAAACTACGCGGGGAGTAGAAATTCGCCATGGCATATGCATATTATCACGGGGAGAGTGGATCATTCTGATTGAGCAGTCTATTTTTTTTCAAACTGTAAAGTATACAAATTTGAAGTTTCGTTGGAAAAATCAGCTGAGCTATATTTTCTTTTGTCTAGGTTTTCAAATTTCAAATTGTTGGAATTCGAACATTTTTTCTTGAGTTGTCCGAAAGAACTTTACATACATTTATTCTGCAATATATCTTCTTTTACCTAGATTTTGAATTAAAATTATTCAAGTTCAAAAATTTAGTTGATTTCTCCGACAAATTTACGTACATGCATTCTGACCTATATCTTCCGTCATTTAGATTAATGTTTTAATTTTTCTCAAATTTAAGCAAAGTTTCTGCTGATTTGTCCAAAAAAATTAGGTACATTCGTACTGCACTATATTCCCTTTTATCTAGATTTTTATTTTTTTTAAAAAAAATAAACAAAAAATTAGTCGATTTGTCCCAAAAGTTTATCAAGAGTATAAGTTATTTTCTTACATAGAAAAAAGAAAGAAGAATACAAAAAATAAACTGTGCATATTTCTTTTATTGCATAAGCGGCTATCCTTTTTTGCACACCCTTTTTCCTTTTAAATTTCTACTTTAGTTAGTACTGTCTAATCGTCAAATATTGGTTAGTGGAGTCGGTATGCATGCGCTGCTAATCGTAACAGCTCCTGGGTTTGAATCCCATCCCCTACACCGGTGTTTTTAATTTTATTTACTAATTTTCTGCGTGTATTATAAATTAATAAAATACAAGTGTGTTTTCTCAAGAAAAAAACAGTGGCCCACCGCAACGTTGGCACGGGATACGGCCGGTTATGACAGAAAGCACCGTAGATGAACGAAAGGACAAGTTAGGTGACTAGAAACATGTATTTTACAAGTTTATGCACCAAACTAAACATCGCCTGCAAGTTTTATGACTCCCTGTGTATTTACCTCTAACAAGTAGTACTAGTACTCTACACCGAGTCCTAAAAAAAAAAGCGAGTACGCCCAGTCCACTGCCACCCGCCCACGCCGCGAAACTCACCGCTTGATCGCCCCCTCTTCCCCAGATCTCACCCCCTCCTAGGCGGGAAAACAGAGACGCAAAATTCGCGGGCTCCGAAATCTCCTCGCACCTGATTGGTCCAACCGTGCCTCCCACGGATCGCTCCTCCCCAAACCGCATCCAGTCCGTCCACCCCCCACCCGATCCAACCGCCGAACGCCGACGCCCCACGGATCGACGGGCCCACCACGCGCCCTCTGAAGCTCTAAATACCCGCGCCCCCTCCCCGGCACTCCACACCACAGCTCTCCGGCAGTCTGGCTCTCTCCATCCCAATCCCGACCTACCGCCCGCTCTCGCACGCCATGGACGCCACGGCCACCGGCGCCAAGGGGAAGAAGGGCGCGGCCGGGCGCAAGGCCGGCGGGCCCAGGAAGAAGTCGGTGACGCGGTCCGTCAAGGCCGGGCTCCAGTTCCCCGTCGGCCGCATCGGGCGGTACCTCAAGAAGGGCCGCTACGCCCAGCGCGTCGGCACCGGCGCCCCCGTCTACCTCGCCGCCGTCCTCGAGTACCTCGCTGCCGAGCTGCTGGAGCTCGCCGGGAACGCCGCCAAGGACAACAAGAAGAGCCGCATCATCCCCCGCCACCTGCTGCTCGCCGTCAGGAACGACGAGGAGCTCGGCAAGCTGCTGGCCGGCGTCACCATCGCGCACGGCGGCGTCATCCCCAAGATCAACCCGGTGCTGCTCCCCAAGAAGACGGCGGAGAAGGAGGGCAAGGCGCCCAAGTCCCCCAAGAAGACTGCCAAGTCGCCCAAGAAGGCCGCCACCCCGAAGAAGGCCTAAGAGAGATGCGCTATGTGTCGTTTAGGCTGTGTGCTGTGTAGTGTTCGTCTGAATAGTGGTGTGAAGGTGTTCCGTCTAGTTGTTGATGTACCTTGTGTTGTGTTCATGTTCATGGAAGAAATTCAGAAATCTCTTTGAATTCCCAAATATGCTGCTGTCTCTTTGAGTCATTGCACCGGAGATTTGAATCACTGACGCGCGACCTGTTGCCCGTGTCGCTGAAATTGACAAACGAATTTTGACAGACGGCAGTTGTTCGGCTCATGCTCGTGATTCAGTTTACTGCTCCGGGAATTTTTTATTTGAGAAAGTACCAGCAGAGCAGTAAACTATGCACAAAAACGGAGCAGTGAACTGAATCTGGATGCAAATCGCGGTAAAAAAAATAACACTTTCTATGAACTTGTTGGAGGGAATTGAATAACCTGTCAATACCTGACATGGTTCGCTGTGCGGAAGCGAACATCCACCACAACAAACGGTTCACGCCACGGAAGTCGCCTTGTCTCGGCTGGACCCTGTGATTCCGGAAGTTTGCACGGAGGCAGACGACTCCGGGCTTTACTTGTGCTAGCGGTGTCGCCGTGGAGGCTGTCCATCACCGGGGGTTAATTTCCGAACAGCAGGGATGGATGGAGAGGGTTGTGCTAGCAGATCTCTGTAAAAAGTATTAGCTCCGTTCGGAAACAAGTGACGCTGTTTTAGTTCTCCCTTGTTTCCGAACGGAGGGAGTAGTAGCTATCCCCAGCTCGTTAGTGATGTCAAAATGCTCAACCCCGTTGTGAACAACAATTTTTATCTTGTTTTTCACTTCCTGATAATTGGCAGCAGCATGTAAAAACTTGCTGTTTCATCTCCTGCAACACACCATCTGATCTTTGCTCTTCTTCGCCACATTGCAGTCTGCCAGAGAATCAGCTTCTCAGCCTTTGCCGAAGCAAACTTACTGAAGGTGAACTCCAGGATAGAAAAAGGCCTCCTTTCTTCTACTGCATTGAGATGACCAACAGCCCGTTTGTTATTGTCAATTGGGACGCGCGGGCTAGCCTTTTGACGGCTCCAATTCCAAAGAGCAGCCCTGATGTGCCGCAATTTGAAGCTGATTAGTGAGGTTGACGAGCTGATGTGCCTGGTGCCCCTAGTCCACCCTTCCTGTATAATGTTTCTGGTTTCCTCCATGTCCACCCAGTGGTTTTCAGACCGAAATAATCTGCATTTTGGTGTGTCTTTGTTAAACTCCACCAGGATGGGTGTGTGATCCGATGTAGAGTAATAGCAGTCTCAACCCTAGCACAAGTTTGGAGGAAGCATAAATTCCAATCCGCATTGACAAGCACCCTGTCTAGACCAGAGTAGGATTCCTTCCCTTATTTGACCAGGTAAAATTTAACCTCCTTTTCGAAAAAAATTGACCAGGTAAAAATTCTATTGGCGATGTCAATGTCATCCAGAGCATTGTCAATTGATACGGCAACTGGACTTCTCATGATCATATCTATATATACATGTTAAAATCTCTCACAATCATCCATGGTTCATTCTTCATTGACAGAGCAGGCAAGTTGATCCATGACCTGTAAAAAAATCGACCTGTCTCGGTCACAAGGAGCATAAACAGTGGTTAAAAGCTCGCGTAGGAATTTATGAGTATGACAGGTGACATTCGCCTAATCCTACGCTATGGAATTTATGAGTATGACACGTGACATTCGCCTGATCCTACGCTATGACCAGAAGATACAGCATACGAGTGCAGTCGACTTGGAAGAAAGACTTGATCTTGAGCACGGAAATATCCTCGAGCTTGGTTTCCTGAAAACAAACAACATCTGGGCGGCAGGCAGGATATTATGGTGTTACGGACGAGCGAACACTTGTCCACATCGCCAAGACAACGAACGTTTCAGTTTAGGAATATCATCAGAGCAGTAAAAAAACACGCCTTATACTTCGGTACACCCTCCTTACAAGTTTACACGAATCTTAAAGTTACTTAAAAAGTCTATCGCCATATTAGCCTGCAGATGAAACACATAGAATAGATTTATTTGGATGAAGAAGACTATATTATCCTTATTGATTGAAGGGGTACCTTCTAATCTTCACCTTTAATCTGCATTAAAATCCGTAAACTTTTCTAGGAGGGTGTACCGAAGCAAAGTTCGTAGTATTAAGCTGGAACGAAGCAGAGGAGCAGGATTGCAGAGAGCAGTGTAAATAAGGTATCAAAAGGCAACAATTTTTTTTTGAGGGTATGCCAAAGGCGTACCATAGCTTTATAGAAGGAGGAAAAATATGTACAAGAGAGATTTGTAGCTAGTCACATGGTCGCAAGCCGACCAGGACATCGCCTCCACTCCAAATACAACACACTATGTGCTACTCAACTACGTGCTCCATTCCGGTCGCTCCGGCCTGCTTCCAAGCGATCAATTCGTGGAATATGGCCTCCGTCACGCCGATCAGATCTAATGTGCCGCTCCTACCAAAGACTCTCGCATTCCTCTACTTCCACAGCGACCAGCATATTAACATAACCACCGTGTCAAAGCCTTTCCTGCTTGTCTTGGCAATCCGCTTTCTCGCCTCGCACCACCATTCCGCCAGGTGGGACTGCACCGTGGGGCAAAGATTAAGATCCACTCCGGTCCTGGTGAAACAGAGAAACCACACATGCCTGACATACACGCATTGAAGCAAGATGTGGTCCACATTGTCCTCGTCCTGATCATAGAGGTAGCACGATGAGGTTTGGTCTTGTAGCCCATGTCTAGTTCTCCTATCCGAAGTCCAAAGACGATATTGCACCGCAAGCCACATGAAGATCCAACAGGACAGCGGCGCCCAACAGAGTACAAAGTCGAAACGATGATGCGGTACAGGCTCTGAAGGAGCAACACACTGAAGGACACAAGTAAAAGATAGGAGTAACTGCTATCTGCTTGACAGTCCATAGGAGCCGAAGCAAACTCAATGACACTTAAACTGAAAAGGAAGGCACAGGACACTGACAAAGCAGAGGTACCTCTCACGAGCACATGTATCCACAATTCCACATGTATGGGCTCACCGATGCCTCGCTTATAGCAAGACATAGGTTGCGGTCGCGTCAGGCTTTCCACTGGCTTGTCGAATTTAAAACATGTTAATCAAACATTCGCAAAAATATTAATCATGTATTTTAAAAATGTTAATCATCATTTTGAAAAATGTTAAATGTGTATAGAAATATGTCTTACATGTATACGAAAATTATATATAAAACAAAAAAATGTGTACGAAAAATGTTGATCATGTGGTTAGAAAATGTTAAATGTGTATAAAGAAAATGTTTCTCATATATATGAAAAATGTATACAAGAAATATACAATATGTATGAAAATGTTGATCACATATTTTTTTAAATGTTAATCCAGCATTTGAAGAAAATGATAATCAAGTATTTAAAGTATGTTAATCAAGCATTTGAAAAATTCTAAATGTGTATTAAAAATGTTTGTCATGTATAATAAAAATATATACAAAACAAATACAATGTGTATGAAAAATGTTGATCATGTTTTAAAAAATATATTAAATGTGTATGTAAAACATGTTCTCGGAGTATACCAAAAATGTATACTGTGTGTGGAAAACTGTTTATTGCCATTAAAAATATTCCCCGCGTATTGAAAAATGTAGACCATGTGTTAGAAAAAATTTATTAATCTTGTATTTACAAGATGTTAAACGTGTATATAAAAATGTATTAGGTATATAACATAAATGTACAATGTGTATGAAAAATATTAGTTATGAAAAAGTGTTAATAATATATTTTGGTAATATTAAACATGTATATAAATATGTTTCTGATATATACAAAAAATGTAAAATGTGTACTGAAAAATGATCGCATGTGTTAAAAAAAGCAATCGACGGAAATCGACAAGAGAAACAAAGAAACCAATAAAACAAAAAAACCAATAAAATGAAAATGAAAAAGAAAATGAAAGAAAACCAATGCAAAAGAATGGATGCAATGAAAACCAAGAAAGAATCAAGAAAAAAAAATGAAGAAAGCCGATGAAAATCATGAAAGAAATAAAGAAAACCAAAGTAAACTAAAAAAATAGGAAATGAAAGAAAAAAAACCCAATGAAAATGAAGAAAGAACAAAATAAAATCAAAAAATAAAATAAAATAAAAAGAGTAAAAAAAGGGAATAGAACGAAGAAAACTTGTAAAAATAAAGGAAAAATAAAAAACGAAGTAACCTATGAAGAAACAAAAAACCCTAAAGAACAAAGAAAATAAAAAAAATACCCGAATAAAGCTGAAGAAAAAACGAAAAAGATCTAATATATACAAAGCCTGTTTCACATAATGGAATCAAAGGTTGTACTAGTGATTTAATATATACAAAGCCTGTTTCACATAAATTATGAATTCTTGTGAAAGAATGATAGATGCATAAATATGCAAATAATACACACGGATATGAAGCTGTCAAGATCTAATAGGACGAAGGCTACACCAGAAGCCAAGAATGAACAAACACCGGATTGCCATTGGTGTAAAAGAAAATGTGCTAACTAGATTATTGACTCTAGTGCAATTGGAAGACTGTTGGAAATATGCCTGGGAGGCAATAATATTGTATTGTTATATTTTCATGTTCATAAATAGAGCTTATATTTCATGATATAACTGCTATGATCCTGGAATATGCGATTAAGTGGAAAAATCTTAGGATAAACGGTAAAGAATAGGTTCCCGGTCTTGCCTCTAAGACTGGCTCAAGTGTTGTTGGTGATCATGTTTTCCGGATCTTAGGATATTGTTAAGTGTAACAATAGTCCTAAAACAACATTGAGAGTATGACGTTAGAAGAATGATCATATTGAATCGACCCAAACTTGTTTGTTATACTTTGAGATAATATCGTCTGAAATCAATTGTTATAACACAGAGTATTAGCATGTGTTTTTAATTCCTCGGACCATGACAGTATTGTAGTCACTTCCTACTGTATGCTGGACTTTGGGGTTGCTCAAACGTCATCAGTAACACGGTGATTATAACGACAACTTATGGGTTCATCGGAAAGTTTGACAAGCGACTAGATAGCTCAAGAGTGGGATTTTCTCCTCCGACGATGGATAGGTACTCTTAGGGACACTCAGTGTGAAGGTATCCATCATCGCTTGGCCAGACACAGGTGACTATGTCACGGGGATGCCGGAACATTTCGACGAGAAAGAAGAACAAAACCGGAAACGGGATCAATGGTATGGTGAGCATGTGCATGATTCAGGAGGATACCGATGCATCCTGAGAGTTGTAAAGTATCACGAAGCAAAGGGAACATCACATGATAACCGTAGGATCACTCCAATTTCATTCGTGTACTCATAGGGATCGATATGGACGTTCACGGTTTTGTTGTCGGTCATTGAACGGAGGAGTTCCATTCATGTTTATGACTTACAGAACCTATTGCGTCACAAGCTTAAGGTAATCATGATCTGCTAAGTGTTAATAGGACGAGAGTATGGAGGATTTATTTCTGAAATTGTTTCATTAATATTCAAAATAGTTTCAAGAGGAACCGGAAGCGTTTCGGGGTCACCAGAAGGGTTTCAGAGTTTATTGGGCAATACCGTCTATTACCGGTAAATAATATATAGGTGGAAAATGTTGCTGGAGATGTTAAATTATATGTAACATGCTCTAGTAATTGTTAGAGGGATTTTATATTTAATTTAATATCAACGGGCCTTAAAGCCAAACGGTGGAGAGAGCATTGGGCCACAAGGGCCCAGGTAGGGGAGGCGCCCCTTTTCCCCTTGAGGGAGGCCGAATTGGGGTGGAGGAAGGACTCCTCTTCCCCCCTTTTGGCTGGCACAAGGAGGGGAGTCCTGACCCTCCTTGTGGTGCCCCTCCCTCTCCCCTCAACCTATAGATACTAAAGGTCCAAGGTACTTTGAAGACACAAGTTTTGGAGCCTCCTCTAGTTCCTCTAGTTCTAGTTCTACTTGATCCTAGTTGATCAATTAGAGATTGACCTAGATCCTATAAACCTCATAATTAGAAGTCTAGTGTGGTTCTAATATCCTCCCTCTAATTCTCCGACAACGATTAGCTCTAGACGGCGAAGCGCTGTTGGATCATGAAGACCGTATGCTTGCAACCAAGTAGAGAGGCCGTGCTTTTGGTCTTCCGTTCGAGGAATCGTCTTAGGCGGTTTGCGGGATCATCATCAATGGTTTGAGGGACTCCAAGTATGATCTACACTGATTCGTCTTCTTCCATTACAACTCCCTAGTCGGTAACGATCGTTTATCCAAACCGTATATGCATCTTCATATTGTTCCTGGGTGGTCGTAGGGAGAATTTTTTTGTTTTCTACTACGATTACCAATAGGGAGCCCCTCCTCTAAGCCAGGGTGCATCCCTCCATCATATATACAGGGCCGGTCCTATGATTTTGGGGGCCCGGGGCGAAACCAAGACTCGGGGGCCCCCTAATATAAATGTCATAGCACTAATAATCGATGTATGTATTTAAATTTTTAACAATAAACACTTGGGATCTATGTCGCTACAGTTTCGCGAGTACCCAAGGTATATGCGATGGCCTATGAAGAAAATCTATCACAATATATCCTTAGAAATGCAAAGCTATGTTTAATGTGAGGCTATAATGTAACAACAGAAGTACCTACATGATATGTTTGATGTGCCAAAAAGGTCCAAAGATAGGTGACTCTAACTCCATGAATTTGTCTAAAAGAAATTTATATCTAAAATGTAGAGTAGATATTAGACTGACTATGGGTAAGGTTGTTATTCTAAATATATAAAAATATCCAAGGGATTAAGATAAAAATATCCAGCTGCAAATCCATATGAATATCATGGAAAATATTATTCCATACCTCAAAGATCATATCAAATGGTACTGCGATAATGCAAAATTATTCTAATCTAGTTGTACAAATGATCAAATTAAGAGTAAATTACTCTCAGTTACGCTGGCATTGCATGGTCGTCCCAAAACTATTCGCCATCCAGAGCATTACTCTTGGTTTTTATCTCTTTGAGATCCATGCCTCAATAACATTATAGTCAAGCAGCAGAAACGAGCAGTTGATGATACGTACATGAGACGCAGCGCCGGTGCGCCGCGGGGATCCGACGAGCAGCCATGTTCCTCACAATCAGGGTCTCCTCAACTCGCCGAGCAAGCTTCCCTCATCTGCCGCGATCTGGGCGTGAGGCGAAAAGGCGGCGGTTGCTAGGGCGTGATGCCTGGTTCTCCTTGATTCTGATTGATGCGTGCGTGATTTTTTTTTGGCAATCGTTATCATGCATTTATTTTAGGGGTCGTTATGATGCATTTAGACGCTCCAACTTTGTATGGGTCAGGCCCAACGACAATTTTCTCCAGTGCAGTCTATACCTTGGGCTGACCTGACTACTAGCGACTGGCAAGCCGCTGTGTCGCTGCGTGTGCCTACGCCGATGCACTGCTGGACTGCGTCCCAGTTTCCATGTGGCTAGTGCCCTGGGCAGTGGGCTACTGCGTTCCTGAGAGGGGGCCCCTGGAGTGTGGGGGCCCGGGGCGGCCGCCCCCCCGCCCCTCCCCAAGACCGGGCCTGCATATATAAACCCACAAGGGGTGCCCCTCCTTTTTGTGCAATTTCCCCGTTGAGGTTCGTGCTCGCCCCTCTCTCTCTCTCTCTCTCTCTCTCTCTCTCTAGTTCTCCACTATTATCCTCCCTGAAGGGATGCTCCACCCTCTAGTTCTTCTCTGGCACGACATAGCTCTGGACGGTGAAGCCATGCTGGATCAAAGGATTCATACATGTGCATTCTGATAGAATTACCGTACGTTCGGTTCTAGTTCGAGGGACGTCGAGAATGTGATCTTCACCAAATCTTCTTCCGCTGCAATTCATTTGGTTGTGAGATCAGATCTAACCTTGTATGTACAACTTCATAGTGATCCTGGGAACTAGATTCGTAGTCTGATTTTTTGTTGTTTTCTATTATGTTTCCCAACAAAAGTTGCATGCATGGAGTTAATAAGGCCTAAGCACAGTACAGCTTCTGAATCTTGATGCAATCATCCGACCTTGAATCTGCATTCTCCCGCCCCATGTGTGCTATAAATCCTCTCTCCCTTGGCCCCCATGTTGTTCATTCTCGTCATGGAACCATTGAACATGCTATTCCGCCCAGCGTGACCGATATGTCCATAGTATGTTGCAACAACTTCCTTGTCCGAGGATTGAGCACCATTTCCTGTCAGGCATGGAGTGCGACATGTCTGTGTGGTGTTTGACTACTTTGGTAGTCCTAATGGGCGCATTACCAATGTAAGAAGTAATATGATGTCCCAATGTAGTGCATGCCTCCGCACCTGGCAACTATTGCCTCATAATTTCCATGCGAAGTTATCAATTTTCCCTGCAAATACCTTGGGCTCTATTGTCCTACAAGAGGGTTTCCAAGGCTACACTGCAATTTAGCATTGAAATGATTTATTTTGGCAAATGGCATCGTGGAAAGCCAACCTTCTTACCCTGGAAGGACGCTTGGTGCTCATCAAGCCTGTATTGTATTCTACTTTGGTCTAGCATTTCATTGACATGGATCTCCTATAGTGATTGATAACCGAGTTGGATAAGCATACCAAAGTATGTTTGTGGAAAGGCATTGAGTCGGTTCATAGAGCCATAAAGGTAATTCTCTCGTCGGTTGTGACTGTGTGTGCGCTAGTTGAATACCATAATCTTAGACCTCTCGCAATGGTAGTATCATAACTAGCATCACTAGTCTATGATACTACACCCCCAACTGATAGTATCATACACTGCTGTCATATGCCACTTTATTTACTTACTTGTGTATGAAGGAAATATGCCCTAGAGGCAATAATAAAGTTGTTATTTATACTTCCTTATATCATGATAAATGTTTATTATTCATGCTAGAATTGTATTAATCGAAAACTTAGTACATGTGTGAATACATAGACAAACAGACTGTCACTAGTATGCCTCTACTTGACTAGCTCGTTGAATCAAAGATGGTTAAGTTTCCTAGCCATAGACATGAGTTGTCATTTGATTAACAGGATCACATTATTAGAGAATGATGTGATTGACTTGACCCATTCCATTATCTTAGCACTTGATCGTTTAGTATGTTGCTATTGCTTTCTTCATGACTTATACATGTTCCTATGACTATGAGATTATGCAACTCCCGAATACCGGACGAACACCTTGTGTGTTATCAAACGGCACAACGTGACTGGGTGATTATAAATATGCTCTACATGTGTCTTCGAAGGTGTTTGTTGGGTTGGCATAGATCGAGATTAGGATTTGTCACTCCGAGTATCGGATAGGTATCTCTGGGCCCTCTCGGTAATGCACATCACTATAAGCCTTGCAAGCAATGTAACTAATGAGTTAGTTGCGGGATGATGCATTATGGAACGAGTAAAGAGACTTGATGGTAATGAGATTGAAGTAGTTATTGAGATACCGACGATCGAATCTCGGGCAAGTAACATACCGATGACAAAGGGAACAACGTATGTTGTTATGCAGTTTGACTGATAAAGATCTTCGTAGAATATGTAGGAACCAATATGAGCATCAAGGTTCCGCTATTGGTTATTGACCGGAGACGTGTCTCGGTCATGTCTACATAGTTCTCGAACCCGTAGGGTCCGCATGCTTAACGTTCGGTGACGATTGATATTATGAGTTTATGTGTTTTGATGTACCGAAGGTTGTTCGGAGTCCCGAATGAGATCAGGGACATGACGAGTAGTCTCGAAATGTTCGAGACGTAAAGATCGATATATTGGAAGGCTATATTCGGACATCGGAAAGGTTCTGAGTGGTTTGGGTATTTATCGGAGTACCGGAGAGTTACGAGAATTCACCGGGGAGTATATGGGCTGGGCTTTAGGGGGGAGAGAGAGAGGGTCTGCCTAGGGCAGGCCGTGCGCCCCCAAGGCCTAGTCCGAATTGGACTAGGGGGAGGGGCAGCGCCCCCTCCTTCCTTCTCTTCTCTCTTCCCCTTCCTTCTCTCCTACTCCTACTACTTGGAAGGGGGGGGGGGATCCTACTCGGTGGGAGTAGGACTCCCTAGGGCGCGCCATAGTAGAGGGCCGGCCCTCCCCCTCCTCCACTCCTTTATATACGGGGGAGGGCGCACCCCATGGACACACAAGTTGATCATTGATCTCTTAGCCGTGTGCGGTGCCCCCCTTCACTATAATCCACCTCGGTCATATCGTCGTAGTGTTTAGGCGAAGCCCTGTGCCGGTAGCTTCATCATCACCATCATCACGCCATCGTGCTAACGAAGCTCTCCCTCTAAGCTCTACTAGATCGTGAGTTCGTCGGACGTCACCGAGCTGAACGTGTGTAGATCGCGGAGGTGCCGTACGTTCGGTACTAGGATCGGTCGATCATGAAGACGTACGACTACATCAACCGTGTTTTCATAACGCTTCCGCTTTCGGTCTACGAGGGTACATAGACAACACTCTCCCCTCTCATTGCTATGCATCACCATGATCTTGCGTGTGCGTAGGAATTTTTTTGAAATTACTACGTTCCCCAACAGTGGCATCCGAGCCAGGTGTATGCGTAGATGTTATATGCATGAGTAGAACACAAGTGAGTTGTGGGCGATAATAGTCATACTGCTTACCAGCATGTCATACTTTGATTTGGAGGTATTGTTGGATGAAGCGGCCCGGACCGGCATTACGCGTACGCTTACGCGAGATTGGTTTTACCGACGTGCTTCGCACACAGGTGGCTGGCGGGTGTCAGTTTCTCCAACTTTAGTTGAATCGAGTGTGGCTACGCCCGGTCCTTGTGAAGGTTAAAACATCACATACTTGATGAAATATCGTTGTGGTTTTGATGCCTAGGTAAGAGCGGTTCTTGCTCAGCCCGTAGCAGCCACGTAAAACTTGCAACAACAAAGTAGAGGGCGTCTAACTTGTTTTTGCAGAGCATGCTGTGATGTGATATGGTCAAGACATGATGCTAAATTTTATTGTATGAGATGATCATGTTTTGTAACAGAGTTATCGGCAACTGGCAGGAGCCATATGGTTGTCGCTTTATTGTATGAAATGCAATCGCCATGTAATTGCTTTACTTTATCACTAAGCGGTAGCGATAGTCGTAGAAGCAATAGTTGGCGAGACGACAACGATGCTACGATGGAGTTCAAGGTGTCGCGCCGGTGACGATGGTGATCATGACGGTGCTTTGGAGATGGAGATCAAAGGCACAAGATGATGATAGCCATATCATATAACTTATATTGATTGCATGTGATGTTTATCCTTTATGCATCTTATTTTGCTTAGTTTGACGGTAGCATTATAAGATGATCTCTCATTAAATTTCAAGGTACAAGTGTTCCCCCTGAGTATGCACCGTTGCGACAGTTCTTCGTGCTGAGACACCACGTGATGATCGGGTGTGATAAGCTCTACGTTCACATACAACGGGTGCAAGCCAGTTTTGCACACGCAGAATACTCGAGTTAAACTTGACAAGCCTAGCATATGCAGATATGGCCTCGAAACACTGGAGACCGAAAGGTCAAGCGTGAGTCATATAGAAGATATGATCAACATAGTGATGTTCACCATTGAAAACTACTCCATCTCACGTGATGATCGGACATGGTTTAGTTGATATGGATCACGTGATCACTTAGATGATTAGAGGAATGTCTATATAAGTGGGAGTTCTTAAATAATATGATTAATTGAACTTTAATTTATCATGAACTTAGTCCTGGTGGTATTAGCATATCTATGTTGTAGATTAATAGCTCGCGTTTAGCTCCCCTATTTTATTTTTGATATGTTCCTAGAGAAAACTAAGATGAAAGATGTTAGTAGCAATGATGCAGATTGGATACGTGATCTGAGGATTATCCTCATTGTTGCACAAAAGAATTATGTCCTTGATGCACCGCTAGGTGACAGACCGATTGCAAGAGCAGATGCAGACGTTATGAACGTTTGGCAAGCTCGATATGATGACTACTTGATAGTTTAGTGCACCATGCTTTACGGCTTAGAATCGGGGATTCAAAGACGTTTTTGAAATGCCACGGAGCATATGAGATGTTCCAAGAGTTGAAATTAGTACTTTGCCTACAAGATGGAGGAGAATAGCTCAGCTAGTGAGCATGTGCTCAGAATGTCTGAGTACTACAATCACTTGAATCAAGTGGGAGTTAATCTTCCAGATAAGATAGTGATTGACAGAGTTCTCTAGTCACTATCACCAAGTTACTAGAACTTCGTGATGAACTATAATATGCAAGGGATAACGAAACGATTCCCAAGCTCTTCGTGATGCTGAAATCGACGAAGGTAGAAATCAAGAAAAGCATCAAGTGTTGATGGTTGATGTTGGAAATATGCCCTAGAGGCAATAATAAATTAGTTATTATTATATTTCCTTGTTCATGATAATCGTTTATTATCCATGCTAGAATTGTATTGATGGGAAACTCAGATACATGTGTGGATACATAGACAACACCATGTCCCTAGTAAGCCTCTAGTTGACTAGCTCGTTGATCAATAGATGGTTACGGTTTCCTGACCATGGACATTGGATGTCATTGATAACGGGATCACATCATTAGGAGGATGATGTGATGGACAAGACCCAATCCTAAGCCTAGCACAAGATCGTGTAGTTCGTATGCTAAAGCTTTTCTAATGTCAGTATCATTTCCTTAGATCATGAGATTGTGCAACTCCCGGATACCGTAGGAATGCTTTGTGTGTACCAAACGTCACAACGTAACTGGGTGACTATAAAGGTGCACTACGGGTATCTCCGAAAGTGTCTGTTGGGTTGGCACGAGTCGAGACTGGGATTTGTCACTCCGTGTGACGGAGAGGTATCTCTGGGCCCACTCGGTAGGACATCATCATAATGTGCACAATGTGATCAAGGAGTTGATCACGAGATGATGTGTTACGGAACGAGTAAAGAGACTTGCCGGTAACGAGGTTGAACAAGGTATCGGGATACCGACGATCGAATCTCGGGCAAGTACTATACCGGCAGACAAAGGGAATTGTATACGGGATTGATTGAATCCTTGACATCGTGGTTCATCCGATGAGATCATCATGGAACATGTGGGAGCCAACATGGGTATCCAGATCCCGCTGTTGGTTATTAGCCGGAGAGTTGTCTCGGTCATGTCTGCATGATTCCCGAACCCGTAGGGTCTGCACACTTAAGGTTCGATGACGTTAGGGTTATAGGGAAAGTATTACGCGGTTACCGAATGTTGTTCGGAGTCCCGGATGAGATCCCGAACGTCACGAGGAGTTCCAGAATGGTCCGGAGGTAATGATTTATATATGGGAAGTCCCGTTTTGGTCACTGGAAAGGTTTTAGGTACTACCGGTAATGTACCAGGACCACCGGAAGGGTCCGGGGGTCCACCGGGAAGGGCCACCAGCCCCAGAGGCTTGCATGGGCCAATAGTGGGAAGGGACCAGCCCCTAGGTGGGCTGGGGCGCCCCCCACCAAGGCCCAAGGCGCCTCAAGTGAAGAAGGGGGGCAAACCCTAGGGCAGATGGGCCCTAAGGCCCACCCCAGGTGCGCCTCCCCCTCTCCCCCCTTTGGCCGCCACCCTAGATGGGATCTGGGTCTGCCGCACCCCATGGGGTGGGAACCCTAGAGGGGGCGAACCCCCTTCCCTCCTCCTATATATACTTGAGGTATGAGGGCTGCCCAACATATGATTTGATCTCTCTCTTGGCGCAACCCTACCTCTCCCCCTCCTCGTCTCTCGTAGTGCTTGGCGAAGCCCTACTGGAGTTCTGCGCTCCTCCACCACCACCACGCCGTCGTGCTGCTGTTGGACGGAGTCTTCCCCAACCTCTCCTTCTCCCCTTGCTGGATCAAGGCGTGGGAGAAGTCACCGGGCTGCATGTGTGTTGAACGCGGAGGCGCCGTGGTTCGACGCTTAGATCGGAATCAACCGCGATCTGAATCGCTACGAGTATGACTCCTTCATCCGCGTTCTTGCAATGCTCCCGCTTAGCGATCTAGAAGGGTATGTAGATGCACTCCCCTTCCCCTCGTTGCTAGATTACTCCATACATTGATCTTGGTGATGCGTAGAAAATTTTAAATTTCTACTACGATCCCCAACAGTGGCATCATGAGCTAGGTCTATGCGTAGTTGCTATGCACGAGTAGAACACAAGTTGTTGTGGGCGTCGATATTGTCAATTTACTTGCCGTTACTAGTCTTATCTTGATTCGGCGGCATCGTGGGATGAAGCGGCCCGGACCGACCTTACACGTACACTTACGTGAGACAGGTTCCACCGACTGACATGCACTAGTTGCATAAGGTGGCTAGCGGGTGTCTGTCTCTGCCACTTTAGTCGGATCCGATTCGATGAAAAGGGTCCTTATGAAGGGTAAATAGTAATTGGCATATCACGTTGTGGCTTTTGCGTAGGTAAGAAACGTTCTTGCTAGAAACCCATAGCAGCCACGTAAAAACATGCAACAACAATTAGAGGACGTCTAACTTATTTTTGCAGGGTATGCTATGTGATGTGATGTGGCCAAAAGAATGTGATGAATGATATGTGATGTATGAGATTGATCATGTTCTTGTAATAGGAATCACGACTTGCATGTCGATGAGTATGACAACCGGCAGGAGCCATAGGAGTTGTCTTAATTTATTTATGACCTGCGTGTCAACATAAACGTCATGTAATTACTTTACTTTATTGCTAACCATTAGCCGTAGTAGTAGAAGTAATAGTTGACGAGACAACTTCATGAAGACACGATGATGGAGATCATGATGATGGAGATCATGGTGTCATGCCGGTGACGATGATGATCATGACGCCCCGAAGATGGAGATCAAAAGGAGCAAAATGATATTGGCCATATCATGTCACTATTTGATTGCATGTGATGTTTATCATGTTTTACATCTTATTTGCTTAGAACGACGGTAGCATAAATAAGATGATCCCTCGCTAAAATTTCAAGAAAGTGTTCCCCCTAACTGTGCACCATTGCGAAGGTTCGTTGTTCCGAAGCACCACGTGATGATCGGGTGTGGTAGGTTCTAACGTTCGCATACAATGGGTGCAAGCCAGATTTACACACGCAATACACTTAGGTTGACTTGACGAGCCTAGCATGTACATACATGGCCTCGGAACACGGAAGACCGAAAGGTCAAACATGAGTCGTATAGAAGATACGATCAACATGAAGATGTTCACCGATGATGACTAGTCCGTCTCACGTGATGATCGGACACGACCTAGTTGACTCGGATCATGTATCACTTAGATGACTAGAGGGATGTCTATCTGAGTGGGAGTTCATTAAATAATCAGATGAACTTAATTATCATGAACATAGTCAAAAGATCTTTGCAAATTATGTTGTAGCTTACGCTTAGTTCTACTGTTTTAGATATGTTCCTAGAGAAAATTTAGTTGAAAGTTGATAGTAGCAATTATGCGGACTGGGTCCGTAAACTGAGGATTGTCCTCATTGCTGCGCAGAAGGATTATGTCCTTAATGCACCGCTCAGTGAGCTGAACCTCGAGCGTCGGTTGTGGATGTTGCGAACATCTGACATACACGTTTTGATGACTACATGATAGTTCAGTGCGTAATGCTAAATGGTTTAGAATTGAGGCACCAAAGACGTTTTTGAAACATCGCAGAACATATGAGATGTTCCAAGGACTGAAATTGGGATTTCAGGCTAGTGCCCACGTCAAGAGGTATGAGACCTCTGACAAGTTTCCTAAGCCTGCAAACTAAGGAGAAAAGCTTAATCGTTGAGCATGTGCTCAGATTGTATGAGTACTACAATCGCTTGAATCGAGTGGGAGTTGATCTTCCAGATGAGATAGTGATGGTTCTCCAAAGTCACTGCCACCAAGCTACTAGAGCTTCGTGATGAACTATAACATATCAGGGATAGATATAATGATGCTTGAGCTATTCGCGACACCGCGAAAGTAGAAATCAAATAGGAGCATCAATTGTTGATGGTTAGTAAAACCACTAGTTTCAAGAAGGGCAAGGGCAAGAAAGGGATACTTCATGAAACGACAAATCAGTTGCTGCTCTAGTGAAGAAACCCAAAGTTGAACCCAAGCCCGAGACTAAGTGCTTCTGTAATAAGGGGAACGGTCACTGAAGCAGAACCACCCTAGATACTTGGTAGATGAGAAAGGCTGGCAAGGTTGACAGAAGTATGTATTGGACATACATTATATTAAATGTGTACTTTACTAGTACTCCTAGTAGCAGCAGGGTATTAGATACCGGTTCAGTTGCTAAGTGTTAGTAACTCGAAATAAAAGGCTACAGAATAAACGGAGACTAGCCAAAGGTGAGACGATGATATGTGTTGGAAGTATTTCCAAGGTTGATGTGATCAAGCATCGCACGCTCCGTCTACCATCGGGATTGGTGTTAAACCTAAATAATTGTTATTTGGTGTTTGCGTTGAGCATAGACATGATTGGATTATGTTTCTCGCAATATGGTTATTCATTTAAGGAGAATAATGGTTACTCTGTTTATTTGAATAATACCTTCAATGGTCTTGCACCTAAAATGAATGGTTTATTGAATCCCGATCGTAGTGATACACATGTTCATGCCAAAAGATATAAGATAGTAATGATAGTACCGCATACGTGTGGCACTGCAATTTGAGTCATAATGGTATAAAACGCATGAAGAAGCTCCATACAGATGGATCGTTTGGGCTCACTTGATTTTGAATCACTTGAGACATGCAAATCATACCGCATGGGCAAGATGACTGAAAGGCCTCGTTTTCAGTAAGATGGAACAAGAAAGCAACTTTTTCGAAGTAATACATCTTGATGTGTGCAGTCCAATGAGTGCTGAGGCATGTAGTGGATATCGTTATATTCTTACTTCACAGATGATTTGAGTAGATGCTAAGTATATTTACTTGATGAATCATGAGTCTGAATTATTGAAAGGTTCAAGTAATTTCAGGGTGAAGTTGAAAGATTGTCGTGACAAGAGGATAAAATATCTATGATATGTTCATAGAGATGAATATCTGAGTTACGAGGTTGGCACACAATTAAGAAATTGTGGAAATGTTTTCACAACTAATACCGCCTGGAACACCATAGTGTGATGGTGTGTCCGAACATCATAACTGCACCCTAATTGGATATGGTGCATACCATGATGTTTCTTATCAAATTACCACTATCGTTTATGGGTTAGGCATTAGAGACAACCGCATTCACTTTAAATAGGGCACCACACAATTCCGTTGAGACGACACCATATGGTTTAGAGAAACCTAAGTTGTCGTTTCTTAAAAGTTTTGGGCTACGACGCTTATGTGAAAAGGTTTCAGGCTGATGAGCTCGAACCCAAAGCGGATAAATGCATCTTCATAGGACACCCAAAGACAGTTGGGTACACCTCCTGTCTCAGATCCGAAAGCAATAGGGATTGTTTCTAGAATCGGGTCCTTTCTCGAGGAAAAGTTTCTCTCGAAAGAGTTGAGTGGGAGGATGGTGGAGACTTGATGAGGTTATTGAATTGCCACTTCAACTAGTGTGTAGCAGGGCACAGGAAGTTGTTCCCGTGGCAACTACACCAATTGAAGTGGAAGCTTATGATAGTGATCATGAAACTTCGGATCAAGTCACTACCAAACCTCATAGGTCGACAAGGATGTGTACTACTTTAGAGTGGTACGTAATCCTGTCTTGGAAGTCATGTTGCTAGACAACAATGAACCTACGAGCTATGGAGAAGCAATGGTGGGCCCGGATTCCGATGAATGGCTCGAGGCCATAAAATCCGAGAGAGGATCCATGTATAAAACAAAGTATAGACTTTGAAAGAACTACTTGATGGTCGTAAGGCTGTTGGGTGAAGATGGATTTTAAAAGGAAAACGGACAATGATGGTAAATGTCACCATTAAGAAAGCTCGACTTGTCATTAAGATGTTTCTCGACAAGTTCAAGGAGTTGACTACGATGAGACTTTCTCACTCGTAGCGATGCTAAAAGTCCGTCGGAATTATGTTAGCAGTTACTGCATTATTTATGAAATCTTGCAGATAGGATGTCAAAAACATTGTTTCCTCAATGATTTTCTAGAGGAAAGGTTGTATGTGATACAACCAGAAGGTTTTGTCAATCCTGAAAGATGCTAACAAGTATGCAAATCTCTAGCAATCCTTCTAAGGACTAGAGTAAGCATATCGGAATTGGAATGTACGCTTTGATGAGATGATCAAATATTTTGGATTTATACAAAGTTTATGAGAAACTTGTATTTCCAAAGAAGTGAGTGGGATCACTATAGAAGTTTTGATGAGTATATGTTGTTAACATATTGTTTATCAGAAATGATGTAGAATTTCTGGAAAGCATGCAGGGTTATTTGAAAAGTGTTTTTCAATGGAAAACCTAGATTAAGCTACTTGAACATTGAGCATCAAGATCTATAAGGATAGATCAAAATCGCTTAATAGTACTTTCAAACAAACACATACCATGACAAGATTTTGAAGGAGTTCAAAAATAGATCAGCAAAGAAGGAGTTCTTGGCTGTGTTATAAGGTATGAGTATTGAGTAAGACTCAAGACTTGACCACGGCAGAATAGAGAGAAAGGACGAAGGTCGTCCCCTATGCTTTAGACGTAGGCTCTAAAGTATGCTATGTTGTGTACTGCACCTGAAGGGGTACAAGTGTGATCTAGGAATGGATCATAGGACAACGGTCAAGGTTATCCTTAGTAACTAGTGGACAAAGGAATTTTCTCGATTATGGGGGTGGTAAAAGAGTTCGTCGTAAAGGATTACGCCGATGCAATCTTTGACACTAATCTGGATGATTCTGAGTAGTAAACCAGATTCGTATAGTAGAACAGTTATTTGGAATAGCTCCAAATAGAGCGTGGTAACTGCATCTACAAGATGACATAGAGATTTGTAAAGCACACACGGATCTGAAAGGTTTAGACCCGTTGACTATAACATCTCTCACAAGTATAACATGATCAAACCCAGAACTCTTTGGGTGTTAGTCACATGGGGATGTGACCTTGAGTGTTAATCACATAGCGATGTGAACTGGATTATTGACTCTAGTGCAAGTGGGAGACTGTTGGAAATATGCCCTAGAGGCAATAATAAATTAGTTATTATTATATTTCCTTGTTCATGATAATCGTTTATTATCCATGCTAGAATTGTATTGATGGGAAACTCAGATACATGTGTGGATACATAGACAACACCATGTCCCTAGTAAGCCTCTAGTTGACTAGCTCGTTGATCAATAGATGGTTACGGTTTCCTGACCATGGACATTGGATGTCATTGATAACGGGATCACATCATTAGGAGAATGATGTGATGGACAAGACCCAATCCTAAGCCTAGCACAAGATCGTGTAGTTCGTATGCTAAAGCTTTTCTAATGTCAAGTATCATTTCCTTAGACCATGAGATTGTGCAACTCCCGGATACTGTAGGAATGCTTTGTGTGTACCAAACGTCACAACGTAACTGGGTGACTATAAAGATGCACTACGGGTATCTCCGAAAGTGTCTGTTGGGTTGGCACGAATCAAGACTGGGATTTGTCACTCCGTGTGACGGAGAGGTATCTCTGGGCCCACTCGGTAGGACATCATCATAATGTGCACAACGTGATCAAGGAGTTGATCACGAGATGATGTGTTACGGAACGAGTAAAGAGCCTTGCCGGTAACGAGGTTGAACAAGGTATCGGGATACCGACGATCGAATCTCGGGCAAGTACTATACCGGTAGACAAAGGGAATTGTATACGGATTGATTGAATCCTTGACATCGTGATTCATCCAATGAGATCATCGTGGACCATGTGGGAGCCAACATGGGTATCCAGATCCCACTGTTGGTTATTGGCCGGAGAGTTGTCTCGGTCATGTCTATATGATTCCGGAACCCGTAGGGTCTGCACACTTAAGGTTCGATGACGCTAGGGTTATAGGGAAAGTATCTACGCGGTTACCGAATGTTGTTCGGAGTCCCGGATGAGATCCTGGACGTCACGAGGAGTTCCGGAATGGTCCGGAGGTAATGATTTATATATGGGAAGTCCCGTTTTGGTCACAGGAAAGGTTTCAGGTACTACCGGTAATGTACCAGGACCACCGGAAGGGTCCGGGGATCCACCGGGAGGGGCCACCAGCCCCAGAGGCTTGCATGGGCTAATAGTGGGAAGGGACCAGCCCCTAGGTGGGCTGGGGCGTCCCCCACCAAGGCCCAAGGTGCCTCAAGTGAAGAAGGGGGGGGGGCAAACCCTAGGGCAGATGGGCCCTAAGGCCCACCCCAGGTGCGCCTCCCCCTCTCCCCCCTTTGGCCGCCACCCTAGATGGGATCTGGGGCTGCCGCACCCCTTGGGTGGGAACCCTAGAGGGGGCGCATCCCCTCCCCTCCCCCTATATATACTTGAGGTATGAGGGCTGCCCAACATATGATTTGATCTCTCTCTTGGCGCAGCCCTACCTCTCTCCCTCCTCGTCTCTCGTAGTGCTTGATGAAGCCCTGGTGGAGTTCCGCGCTCCTCCACCACCACCACGCCGTCGTGCTGCTGTTGGACGGAGTTTTCCCCAACCTCTCCTTCTCCCCTTGCTGGATCAAGGCGCAGGAGACGTCACCAGGCTGCATGTGTGTTGAACGCGGAGGCGCCGTGGTTCGGCGCTTAGATCGGAATCAACCGCGATCTGAATTGCTACGAGTATGACTCCTTCATCCGCGTTCTTGCAACGCTTCCGCTTAGCGATCTACAAGGGTATGTAGATGCACTCCCCTTCCCCTTGTTGCTAGATTACTCCATAGGTTGATCTTGGTGATGCGTAGAAAATTTTAAATTTCTGCTACGATCCCCAACAGTTGACAAGACCACTAGTTTCAAGAAAAGGGCAAAGGGAAGAAGGGGAACTTCAAAAAGAACAGCAAGCAAGTTGCTGCTCAAGTGAAGAAGCTCAAGTCTGGACCTAAGCCTGAGACTAAGTGCTTCTACTGCAAAGGAAATGGTCACTGGAAGTGGAACTACCCTAAATACTTGGCGGATAAGAAGGATGGCAAAGTGAACAAAGGTATATTGGATATACATGTTATTGATGTGTACTTTACTAGTGTTTATAGCAACCCCTCGGCATTTGATACTGGTTCAATTGCTAAGAGTAGTAACTCGAAATGGGAGTTGCAGAATGAACATAAACTAGTTAAGGGCGAGGTGACGATGTGTGTTGGAAGTAGTTCCAAGATTGATATGATCATCATCGCACACTCCCTATACTTTCGGGATTAGTGTTGAACCTAAATAAATGTTATTTGATGTTTGCGTTGAGCATGAATATGATTTGATCATGTTTATTGCAATACGGTTATTCATTTAAGTTAGAGTATAATTGTTGTTCTGTTTACATGAATAAAACCTTCTATGGTCATACACCCAATGAAAATGGTTTGTTGGATCTCGATCGTAGTGATACACATATTCATAATATTGAAGCCAAAAGATGCAAAGTTAAAAATGATAGTGCAACTTATTTGTGGCACTGTCGTTTAGGTCATATTGGTGTAAAGCGCATGAAGAAACTCCATGCTGATGGGATTTTGGAATCACTTGATTATGAATCACTTGATGCTTGCGAACCATGCCTTATGGGCAAGATGATTAAGACTCCGTTCTCCGGAACAATGGAGCGAGCAACTGACTTATTGGAAATAATACATACTGATGTATGCGATCCGATGAGTGTTGAGGCTCGCGACGGGTATCGTTATTTTCTGACCTTCACAAACGATTTGAGAAGATATGGGTATATATACTTGATGAAACATAAGTCTGAAACATTTGAAAAGTTCATATAATTTCAGAGTGAAGTGGAAAATCATCGTAACAAGAAAATAAAGTTTCTACGATCTGATCCTGGAGGAGAATATTTGAGTTATGAGTTTGGTCTTCATTTGAAACAATGCGGAATAGTTTCGCAACTCACGCCACCTGGAACACCACAGCGTAATGGTGTTTCTGAACATCGTAACCGTGCTTTATTAGATATGGTGCAATCTATGATGTCTTTTACCGATTTACCACTATCGTTTTGGGTTTATGCATTAGAGACAACTACATTCACGTTATATAGGGCATCATCTTAATCCGTTGAGACGACACCATATGAACTTTGGTTTGGCAAGAAATCAAAGTTGTCGTTTCTTAAAGTTTGGGGTTGCGATGCTTATGTGAAAAAGTTTCATCCCGATAAGCTCAAACCCAAATCGGAGAAATGCGTCTTCATAGGATACCCAAAGGAGACAGTTGGGTACAACTTCTATCACATATCCGAAGGCAAGACATTCGTTGCTAACAATGGATCCTTTCTAGAGAAGGAGTTTCTCTCGAAAGAAGTGAGTGGGAGGAAAGTAGAACTTGATGAGGTAACTGTACCTGCTCCCTTATTGGAAAGTAGTTCATCACAGAAATCTGTTCTTGTGACTCCTACACCAATTAGTGAGGAAGCTAATGATGATGATCATGTAACTTCAGATCAAGTTACTACCGAACCTCGTAGGTTAACCAGAGTGAGATCCACACCAGAGTGGTACGGTAATTCTGTTCTGGAGGTCATGTTACTTTACCATGACGAACCTACGAACTATGAGGAAGCGATGATGAGTCCAGATTCCGTGAAATGGCTTGAGGCCATGAAATCTGAGATGGGATCCATGTATGAGAACAAAGTGTGGACTTTGATTGACTTGCCCGATGATCGGCAAGCCATAGAAAATAAATGGATCTTCAAGAGGAAGACGGACGCTGATGGTAGTGTTACTATCTACAAAGCTAGACTTGTCAAAAAAGGTTTTGACAAAGTTCAAGGTGTTGACTACGATGAGATTTTCTCACTCGTAGCGATGCTTAAGTCTGTCCGAATCATGTTAGCAATTGCTGTATTTTATGATTATGAAATTTGGCAAATGGATGTAAAGACTGCATTCGTGAATGGATTTCTGGAAGAAGAGTTGTATATGATGGAACCTCAAGGTTTT
Organism: Aegilops umbellulata; assembly: GCA_032464435.1. Classification (NCBI taxonomy): domain Eukaryota; kingdom Viridiplantae; phylum Streptophyta; class Magnoliopsida; order Poales; family Poaceae; genus Aegilops; species Aegilops umbellulata. The sequence continues at coordinate 408,966,262 of CP136058.1, forward strand.
ATCGATCCAAAGGGTGCTAACAAAGTGTGCAAGCTCCAGCGATCCATTTATCGACTGGTGCAAGCATCTCGGAGTTGGAATAAATGTTTTAATAGTGTGATCAAAGCATATGGTTTTATACAGACTTTTGGAGAAGCCTGTATTTACAAGAAAGTGAGTGGGAGCACTACAGCCTTTTTGATAAGTATATGTGAATGACATATTGTTGATTGGAAATGATGTAGAATTTTCTGGAAAGCATAAAGGAGTGTTTGAAAGGAGTTTTTCAAAGAAAAACCTCGGTGAAGCTGCTTACATATTGGGCATCAAGATCTACAGAGATAGATCAAGACGCTTGATAAGTTTTTTTCAATTAGTACATATCTTGACAAGTTTTTGAAGTAGTTCAAAATAGAACAGTCAAAGAAGGAGTTCTTGCCTGTGTTGCAAGGTGTGAAATTGAGTAAGACTCAAAGCCCTACCACGACAGAAGATAGAAAGAGAATAAAAGTCATTCCGTATGCCTCAACCATAGGTTCTAAAATATGCCATGCTCTGTACCAGATCTATTGTATACCCTACACTGAATTTGGCAAGGGAATGCAATAGTGATCTAGGATTAAATCACTGGACAGCGGTCAAAATTATCCTTAGTGGAATAAGGATATTTTTCTCGATTATGGAAGTGACAAAAGGTTCGTCGTAAAGGGTTACGTCGATGCAAGTTTTTAACACTGATCCAGATGACTCTAAGTCTCAATCTGGATACATATTGAAAGTGGGAGCAATTAGCTAGAGTAGCTCCGTGCAGAGCATTGTTAACATAGAAATTTGCAAAATACATATGGATCTGAATTCGGCAGACCCGTTGACTAAACTTCTCTCACAAGCAAAACATGATCACACCTTAGTACTCTTTGGGTGTTAATCACATGGCGATGCTAGATTACTGACTCTAGTAAACCCTTTGAGTGCTGGCCACATGGCGATGTGAACTATGGATATTAATCACATGGTGATGTGAACTATTGGTGTTAAATCACATGGCGATGTGAACTAGATTATTGACTCTAGTGCAAGTGGGAGACTGAAGGAAATATGCCCTAGAGGCAATAATAAAGTTGTTACTTATATTTCCTTATATCATGATAAATGTTTATTATTCATGCTAGAATTGTATTAACCGGAAACTTAGTACATGTGTGAATACATAGACAAACAGAGTGTCACTAGTATGCCTCTACTTGACTAGCTCGTTGAATCAAAGATGGTTAAGTTTCCTAGCCATAGACACGAGTTGTCATTTGATTAACGGGATCATATCATTAGATAATGATGTGATTGACTTGACCCATTCCGTTAGCTTAGCACTTGATCGTTTAGTATGTTGCTATTGCTTACTTCATGACTTATACATGTCCCTATGACTATGAGATTATGCAACTCCCGAATACCGGAGGAACACCTTGTGTGCTATCAAACATCACAATGTAACTGGGTGATTATAAAGATGCTCTATAGGTGTCTCCGAAGGTGTTTGTTGGGTTGGCATAGATCGAGATTAAGATTTGTCATTCCGAGTATCGGAGAGGTATCTCTGGGCCCTCTCGGTAATGCACATCACTATAAGCCTTGCAAGCAATGTAACTAATGAGTTAGTTGCGAGATGATGCATTATGGAACGCGTAAAGAGACTTGCCAGTAATGAGATTGAACTAGGTATTGAGATACCTATGATCGAATCTCGGGCAAGTAACATACCGATGACAAAGGGAACAACGTATGTTGTTATGCGGTTTGACTGATAAAGATCTTCGTAGAATATGTAGGAACCAATATGAGCATCCAGGTTCCGCTATTGGTTATTGACCGGAGACGTGTCTCGGTCATGTCTACATAGTTCTCAAACCCGTAGGGTCCGCACGCCTAACGTTCGGTGACGATCGGTATTATGAGTTTATGTGTATTGATGTACCGAAGGTTGTTCGGAGTCCGGGATGAGATCAGGGACATGACGAGGAGTCTTGAAATGTTTGAGACGTAAAGATCGATATATTGGAAGGCTATATTCGGACATCGGAAAGGTTCTGAGTGGTTTGGGTATTTATCGGAGTACCGGAGAGTTACGAGAATTCGTTGAGGAGTATATGGGCCTTATTGGGCTTTAGGGGAGAGAGAGAGAGGGGCTGCCTAGGGCAGGCCATGCGCCCCCCAAGGCCTAGTCCGAATTGGACTAGGGGGAGGGGCGGCGCCCCCTCCTTCCTTCTCTTCTCTCTTCCCCTTCCTTCTCTCCTACTCCTACTACTTGGAAGGGGGGAATCCTACTCCCGGTGGGAGTAGGACTCCCCAGGGCGCGCCATAGTAGAGGGCCGGCCCTCTTCCTTCTCCACTCCTTTATATACGGGGGGAGGGGGCACCCCATGGACACACAAGTTGATCATTGATCTCTTAGCCGTGTGCGGTGCCCCCCTTCCACCATAATCCACCTCGGTCATATCGTCGTAGTGCTTAGGCGAAGCCATGCGCCGGTAGCTTCATCATCGCCGTCATCACGCCGTCGTGCTGACGAAGCTCTCCCTTGAAGCTCTACTGGATCGTGAGTTCATTGGACGTCACCGAGCTGAACGTGTGTAGATCGCGCAGGTGCCGTACGTTCGGTACTAGGATCGGTCGATCGTGAAGACGTACGAATACATCAACCGCGTTGTCATAACGCTTCCGCTTTCGGTCTACGAGGGTATGTAGACAACACTCTCCCCTCTCGTTGCTATGCATCACCATGATCTTGCGTGTGCGTGGGATTTTTTTTGAAATTACTACGTTCCCCAACAGTGTATAACCCCAACACATAGTTATGGCTTGGATTCATTTCTTATTAAATTTTCTCGATTGCCATGCTATGATTCCATGTAATATCATCGTTTCTTAAAAGACATGCATGATACTCATCTGATGCTCCTCCTGTGAGAGGTCGTACCATCATGAACCTTCATGTGTTTGGCTCTGCCCCTCGCATGAAGTGCTTATGCAAGCGACGTTGGCATGGACCGCGCCTAGGTGTAACAACCCTACATAATGGTAATGTATATTAGAGTTAACCGATAATCATTGCATTTCATCATGTCTACTTCTATTAGGACCAAGAGTATATCGACCAAAGGGGTGAATGGGAGATTCAAAAATTCTTTTGAATGTTTCGGAACAGATCCCAATCACAGCAGTGGAAAAATGAAAAGAAGGAATTGAGCTGAATCAATCTTATTTGTCATAAGCATATTCTTTGATGAAAGCATTGATAACAGTAAGAGCTTGGGAAATCACGAGTTTAATTACGATGAGAGTAATACAACATGCAAATAGGTGCAGTAGAATGATAGACAACATCAGATGCACAGAGAAATAATACGATGGTATGATTTCACAGGTGAACCAGGAATATGATGGTGCCGAATGAATACAAGTGATGTGAATGAAACATGCTGAACACAAAGATATACAAAGATGACAATATAACAAATTGATCAGATAAACTATCAGCACAGAGCACGAATAAAAACTACTAAAGGAATTGCAGTGAAGTAGAATGAACCAGTGGTGCTCGATGGTGACAATCAGATTTGGTAGACCAGTTCACCCTTCTGCCAAAGGGCTACGTCTGGTTGGAGGGGCTGTGACTTAACACGAAAGATAAACTCTCTTCACCCTATTCTCCTTGAACGCAGAGCTGATCAGATTCAGGTTGATTTCACTCATGGTAGATCCTTGTCGGCAATCTCCAAACCTTCGGTCGACCTTCGCTAACCACAATCACTCTTGGTTGCTGAAGATCTAGCTCGACGAAGACAACAACTCTTCAACACTCGAGCCGAAACCTATCCATCTAGAGAGTGATCCACAGATGGCAAATTATCTGTTTCCTGTAGCAAAGAGTAATATGTACAAGAACTCTCACTCAGAACTATTGTGATGCTAAACCACCGTCTAAGTTTGGGCTCTTGATTTTTCTCTCGATGGATCTTAAACTCAAATAACTTGGAGAGGGATTGCTCAAATCAATCTTCTCAGAAATCTTAAGCGTAGCAGCCAGCGGACAATGGTGGAGTGGGGTGGCTATATATAGCCGCAACCTTCCCTGATGGGAAATGACCAAATTAGACATCGGGATCAGCGAATGGCCGAACGACACGAGTCCAACGGTCGGATTTGAGCACAACGGTAACATTGCTTGCGGAGCAAGTAATGCCAACTCCTCGGTCTGAGACAAATCTCTCGCAGCGAAGAAGATCACAGTCTCTTGCTGGCAAGTATTTTCTTGGAACACAAAGAGATTTCTCTCGCAACTTTCATAGGTTTTGGCTAATCATCACAACGGATCTAAGCTTCGAGAACCTATACCTTTCTTAATAGTACATAGGTCCTATGACTCAAATAAGTGAAAAGGAACAAAGAAATGAATACCACGTCTTCACTTTGTCTTCGACTTCCACATGCCGCAGTCAATTTCTTCGGACGACCATACCGAAGCAAAAGCTTTGCTTCAACAGTAAACACTCGAGGGGTCTATTTTCTTCACATCAATCTTCTCGACTATATGACTTCAACAAATATAGCTCGTTCTTCTCTGCAAAGCAGATATACTTCGGTGAAGTTCTTTGAACTTAGCACCGAAGACAACATTCTCTTTGGTTGTGTATGAACTATTTCTCTCTGTATGCACTAGCAAACAAATCAGTCCATACATGTTTTCTGTCAACTCAAAACACAAGGTAGACAGATATTGCACCAACAACTTCCCTTTAATGTGAAATTGAGGATAATTTAGAACATCTCGTTTAAAGGGCTTAAACCCTACCACCTTTGCAATGTACCCAAAATGCCATTCATAATCACAAAGGGTTCTTGTTTTAGATTCATACAAAAATATATGGACACTCACTAAACCCTTAATTTTTGGAATGACTTGAATATTTGAAACCCTGATTAAAACCTACAGCCTTTTAAATTGGCAGATATTGGATCTATTTAAAAAGTGGGGTTCTTCTTCGCAAAATCTCTTGAAAATTGGTATCTAGTCTTCCAATAATATTAGGAAGCTACAATAAAAATTCCATAATTTTTGGAATTAAAAACCATACACTTGTAGTTCAAAGCCCAATTTAAATCAAATCTAAATAAAATTATAAACTATAAGTAACTAGAATTTTTTATTTAAACTTTGAATAATTTCATGAAGCCATGTAAAAGTTTCCAGAAGATTTGGACCTCATTTGAATCTTCAAACAAGTTATTTTTTTTGAAAGAAAGAAAACAAAAATAATAAAATGAGAAACCATGACTTACCCTTTTTGGGCCGAGCCCAGCAACCAACCCAGCTGCTTCTCCCACTTCCAAGGCCGAACAACAGCCCAACCCACGGTCAAACCATCTTCAACCTTCAGTTAGTAGGATAAGGCGTGTTGTGAGCGCACGCGCCACCTGCTTGTCGTCTTCGTTAACGTTTTGGATGCCTCGCGGCCCAGATGTGATCACCACTCCATGCAGATGTTCATCGTGCCCTCGACACCGTCATACATGCGTCGAATTCGTCGGTTTCGACTCTGTTACACATCTCAATTTTCTGTTGTGAACCGCCTCCTGGGGAGCATAGCTAACCCCCAACCTTGAACTTGCACCAAGAGCTTTGTCTCGCAGCCTGTGTCCATTCTCACACATCACATGCTCCCTATATTCTTCCTTCTCCTTCGCAAGCACGTGAACCAGAACGTGCCTCGCCATGGTCGTCACAGTCATAGCCCGCGCCTTCTCCTCAACCTAAAACCTTCTCGAATAGCTCTGCCACGACCCCTTCTTCCTCTCAAATGAAGGAATCATCAGGGGATTGCCTTTACAGTCGCCATCGACTCCATGTCCTATGACATCGATGTCGGACGCCATCGCCCAACTCGCCGCCGTCATAGCCTCCCTGGTCCTGCCGAGCTACCTGATAGCCTCATAGTGAGCTCATGAGTGTTTCCTATCTTCTCTCGTTGTCAACTATGAGCTCTAGGTAGCCCGACGTTGAGGTTCGTGAGCTCGATGTCATCACTGTCAAGCTCGTCATCACTAGCTCCACCCCCAGCCCAGTCGAGCAAGATCTCGAGCTCCTAGAGCTCCCAGGGTGCCTTCTGTCCCATTAGTTTGCACGCATGTGGCCCGTAGTGTACGCCTATGGTGATCCAGTGTTCTAGCCTCCGGTAGACCTCGTCGCTATTGTCGGTTCCAGTGCCTTTGTGTCTCTCGCGAGTACTAGTCATCACAACATGATCCTAGCTAAGGGGCATGTTCTCTAGGCTTGCCATATATACCCCTCTAACATTCCGGTAGAGGGTTGACTACCTCATTTGAGCAAACCTTAGAGCACACAAGTGTTCCTTCATTCTCTTGCACCAAATCTTAGACTCCGGAGACATTCTTGAAAGTTCGTGAGAGATATCCCACCAAGTGATAGATCTACTCCTTCCCCATCTCTTGACAAAGGAATTCGTGATTTGAGCAAGTCTTGAGCTTTTCCCCATTGATCATGTTACTCTTAGAGGTTGGAGACTCCTAGGTGGTTGGAGTTCTTCAGAGAGGTTGTTGTGATTCACCCCGAATTTTTTTGTGAAGGTTTGGAGACCACCTCAAGGTCTACCACCAGTTGTTGAGAATCACATTCATTGTAATATTTTAAGGAGAATATGGTGAGCCTTCATCGTGTTGGTGTGCCTTCGTGGTTACACCCATACATCCAATGGTGACTAGTTTCCCTCCAAGGAAGTGAACATTGGGATACAACCTCATCTCTGGAGTTTCGGTTATCGCTAACGCTACTCCTTACTTGTGGTTCATTTGTCTCATTGTCCCTTACTTGTTATATCATATAGTTGTTGTTCATTATATTGATAGCATTAGAATCACATTTGCAATTGTTAGGCCCACTTCATATTCCACATATTACCTAGTAATTTAAATTAGTAATTGTACCTATTCACCCCCTCCCCCTCTAGGTCCATCTCGATCCTTTCAATAAACCAAGAATGGTATCTGGCAATAAGAGATGGTCGACACGTGCGAGGAAAGTTGTACACCCATGCATGATTAATCCGTGTCCGTGGTTATGTGACTACTTGGTGATCTAAGCCTAATCATAGAGAACTTAAAAGTTACTCTAAATTGCCAAGATAAGTGTGATTGCTTTGAATTACTTCATCAGGATTGGACGAGGTGGAATTCCTGGTTGTGTATTGTTTGGTGAATAAGATGGATGGACTCGAGTTTAGAACGCCTTCTTATCCCCGTTACAACTACTTGGTAGTTGTGTAGTCTTTAATACTCTTCCAAGTGTAAATAATGCTTTCCGTAAACAAGTCTACATAATCCCCCTTTGAGACTAGCTCATATGTAGATAGTTTTGATGTAAGTCTTGTGAAGTACAATTGTACTCACCTTTGCATCCTTAATAATTGTTGCAGAGGAGGCCATTGATCCACTGGTGGCTTCAACATGGAGATCTACACCGATGAGTAGCTTGGAGGTCCTAGACAACGGTTTGGTACCTTGGGAGGGCTGTCGTATTTTCTATTACAACCTCCTAGACTTTCATTAAACTTAGCCTGTGTCAAACAATAATTTGCTTCCGTTGATGCTTGTAATGTCCTGGGTCATGTGACCTCTGCTTGTTATACACAACTATGCTTGCTCTTTAGAGCCGTTGAATAATATATGACTATTGTTGTTCAAATACGAATTTTGGTTTCCTATATGATCTTTTGTATGCCTTAGATATCGGATCACTAAGAAGGTGATGCTTCCCACGCACATCCGTTGCAGACGATCGCCACACACCTATTTTGAAGCGGCATACGGCTGGTTGCAACATTGAGAATCTAGCGCCATCACAGTCAGAGGTGCACCAATGAGCTCTTCTTTATTTCCCTTGCTTTAGTAACTAATACACCACATATAACCATAGGTATACGTATGATTGCCCATCTGCCACGAGAAGCCGTTTTAAAGCCAAAATGTTGAGCCTTTGAATCAGTCGAACTTTTAGTAATGGGACCAACAACGACTTCTTTTTATATAAACAAGAACTCGCTTTCCTCTTTACTATTTTCTCGTCGACAAAGGCTTTAAAATGCCCTTCTAGAATCCACAGCAATGCAAAGCACTATATCTTTCTCCATATTCTTTCTTTGGAACCGGACCAATTGGTTCCCCTTTTCCCCGTGGCACGTTTTTGTTCCTCCAACAACCGGTTCAAAGGACCAAACGCGTCTGGACAACTGTGTGGACACTGGATAGTCATAATATGCGTTGATGTCTCATGCCAGTGCCATTAGGGCGTCTCGTATGTACACAGAAAAAATTAGGCATGCTGTCTATTTGCATGGGACCCAGCTTATGGTCGACATAGGAAATAAACATTGTCGACGCACTTCTGTGTCAGATCTTGAATGAGCATGGCCATATGCTTGTTGTCATGTGTTTGTTGGGCCATCCGTCCGTTTGACTGTTCGTTTATTTGTTTATAATTCTTCTTACCAGATGAACATGGGAATGGGGTATCATTTGGCCTTTGTCAGCACTCAGCAGGCAATAGATCTACCGAAGTAATCACTAAACAACACACTTCATGCGAAGTTAGAATAATCCTGGTGTGGTTCATCATCATGCAATGTCTTGTACTACAAGACATGGTAATTGTAACTTGGTAACTGCTGGTCCTGTACTCCTACCCCTTGTGCAAGAAAAACAACTGGTCCTATTCAAATGCTAAGCCTGCAGATTTGTCATTTCCTACCCATTTTTGCCTGTATATTGGCTGATGCAAGTTCAATTCCAGCATTCCGCTTTCTGGCAGAGGTCTAAAATAAATAAGTATCAGCGCAGTGAAAATTGGTAAGACTGAACCGAATTCGGGTCTAGAACACACATGAATCATATAGTCTACCGATATGTGTTATGAGGAACTGACCAAGACAAAGTAGGTGGCACAGATCAAAATTTTCCCCACTAAATGATCAAAACTTAGCACGCATCAAAATTTCCACCATAATTTATCAAATCCGCGCAGGCACAGACTACGGTGTGGAGCTGCAGCTTGCGGTCTATGGGAGAGGAGGTGATCATAGTTTTTACCAATGGGGTACGCTACATTCCTGGGCCAGATTGGCGATGGCCGTGCCGTCTTCCTGGGTCTCTCAGAAGTCGAAGTCTTTGAGCAGCTTCCGGACCTGCTCGAGCGTGACGAAGAGCACCACGGTGAAGGGTCCCTGACGCGTCACCGTTGGGATGAAGCCCTTGTACAGCGCCAGCGCGCCCTCCGACCGCACCGTCTTGATGGCGCAGTCGATCGCGCCGGCGTACGGCGGCGGGGCGCCCGGCTCCACCTTCATGTTCATGACCCTCGTCTTGACCACGTCCACGGGGCTTGACGCCGCCGCGGCCACCAGGCCGGCCGTGAAGCTGGCCGCCACGTGCGTCGCCAGCCCGTCGCCGCCCGGGCCGCGCCTGGACAGGATCGCCTCCTTGGCCTGGTCGTAGGTGGCCAGCTGCGACGCCGTCACGATCATGGCGCGGTTGACCGTGAGCGACGACCCGCGCCAGAGCCTGCGCACGCCCTCGTCGCGCGCGATCCGGGCGATGGCGTGCGCGACGCTCCGGTAGTTCCGCCGCTCGGCCGCGGGGAGCCGCCCGTCCGCCTGCATCCGCACCATGGCCACGTCGGCCGGGTTGCCCACGGTCGCGCCGACGCCGCCGGCGACGAGCCCGGCCGCGATCTTCCGGTGCAGCGGCAGCGCGGCGCCGCCGGATTCCCGCTCCCACCTCCTCTTGATCGTGTCGTAGAGCCCCATGGACGTGGAGGAGTAGACCGCCTGCCGCAGCACGGTGGCCGACACCCCGGAGAGCAGCCCTGCGGGGCCCTCCGCCCGCAAGATCTGCGCGCCGATGGCGATGGGCCCGGGCCTGCGCGGCGGCTGCAGGAGGTGGTCGTGGTGGTGGTGATGCTGCACGCCGGGGGGGAACACGAGCGCGAAGCGCATGGCCGGGGCCGGGGCCCGGGCCGCCTCGCCCTGCAGCTGCATGCGGACCTTGATGAGGTCGAGCGGGTGCGTCGAGCAGCCGGCGACGACGGAGGCGGCGCCGCCCTCGACGAACCCCTTCAGCCCCATGTCTCCGTCTCTGGTATCTCGTCGGTGCGGAGGGTCATGCGGCTAGGAATCTGGGAGCCCCAGCGCTCGTGGGGAGGCGGAGGTGGAGGCGGAGGCGGCCGAGGTAATGGACGGCCGGGGGAGGGGAGGGGAGGCGGGCGGGCGGGGTGCTGGGCTGGGTCTCGCAACCTAAGACTTGTGGGCCGTGCCCTTGGTAGAAAGTTGGTGGAAGCTGTCAAGTGGAAACCCTAGTTGCTGCTGGCCCACGTGCGCGTGGCCAGCCCAGCGCCTTCCGCTCCATTCCTTTGGGGATTTTATACGATCTGTTGTAGTTGGTGGTGATAGTGCGATAGCATTTTTTCGCCATGCCAATTGCCACTTCCACCTTCCATCTACTTGGAAAAGCTCTTAACAACAAATGGAAACCAAGAGATAAGAGAGCATATTCCAAACAAAAAGATTAACTTCTTAACAATTACTCCCTCATTCCCGTTATACAGTGCGTGAAGGCTTTTGGCACGGAAATTAGCGCAACGCTAAATGCAAATTACTAAGCCATGGTTACAGAAAGTTTTCCTTCATGATATCCTTTAACAAATATGGTTGGTTGATCCACGATTAGCAATGGTTCGATTATTTTGACCGTACAAGCAAGAATATCAGGAGCTGGTTTCTAACACGCCTTAGATTTTGGGATTTTCTGAGAGCTTATGTGCCTAAGATTTTGGGAAGGATGGACTACTATATGTCTGTTACAACAATGTTATTTTCTCCGTCACAAACTCTTTTGGAACCAAATAGAATTGCAACATAACTTCTCACGATTGGCAGAAATATCTGCCTCATTATAAACTATGAAAACAATTGACTGGCTAATAAGGGAAACTGAACACTAAAGATATCGCAATATATCAATCCGCTTGGTACTATAGTTTTGGCGTCAACTTAGCTTTCCTTGCACCAAAATAATGGTAATGAAATACATAAACTAAGATAAAATAGATGATACTGGTTTAAAGCATTTCAAATAAAAAATGACCCAGTGTGAAGGCCATGCTTTCACTCATCGGAGACCGCCTAATATGTGTCATGAGATTGGAATAGTCTCAGCCGTTCTTATCGGCAAGTTTTGTTACCTCCCTAGCTCAAGTTGCTTTGGTTTACCACAAACACGATTTTTTTTACAGGAATTCTACTAATATTGAAGTAGATTTTATTAACACTCTACAGACAAATATCCTCATATGTACGTATATACACTCATCCCTACGAACGCACGCACACCCTACCTCTAATGAGCACGTCTGAGAGACTGAGCCGCCACATCATTTTGTGATTCACGAAGTTACCACAGCTGCCTCCTTAGTCGACGAAAACGCCATTTCCCATTGAACGAGCATCACCGAAAGACCTGAAATAAATTTAGGAAAATGCGAGCACCAGTGCCAAGTCTAGGACTTGAACACCGTTGTGTTAATTTTACCACAAAAAACCTAACCATCTAAACTAGGCTCAGTTCGCAATATTGAAGTAGATAATGGGTTAAAAAAAGAACATACTTTCAAGTATATGTTTTCGACTGTGCTAGCTAGCACTCTCGCCCTAGGGGAGAAGCTAGTTACTTTTGACTAATCCTATATACTTAAGAAGTTCATCCCCACTATTTGATTTATCTCAACATGCAGCATAGACACGTCAGCATCCAATTATATCCCGTCATGTCACATCTCATGTAGTCCCACTCAAGCCCACCTCTTCAATTCTGACCAAATATTTTCCCTGGAAGAAAAACTGAAGCGTTTAGGATTCCCCACTGCCCACGCGGCCATGCCCTCCCCGATTAAGCCCAAACCCATCGCCTCCTTTTCCCTCTGTACATCCTACGAGGCGTCCAGGATCCCGTCTCATGCCTCCCGTGGCGGTCGCCCGGCTTGGCGGACATGCTCCCGTCTCACGCTCCTTGGGCAGGACTGCTATCACGATTCCCCTCTTCGTTTAGCGCAGCGACCAGGCTCCCGTCTAACACCCCTCCGACAGGACCGATGGCCCTGCCTCCGCTCTGCATTCGTCGCGACGGCGGAGATCTCATCTTACGACTCTGGGATTCCTCTTCTCGGCGTCATCTCTCCGGCTCAGGTATGATCACCTATCTGATTCTCCTCCGATGACTCTCCTGGTCCGCCGTGACTACTGGTCCTCCTCCGACGGCTCTCCGAGATTTTCTCCGGCTGTTCACTCCTCTGGCTCTGGCCGCCGGAATCCCATCTCCAACGAATTTACCGGTCCAAAAAAACCGCTCATGCACCTCGGCCAATTTGCCTTTCGTCGTCCCCTACTGGCTTCATTTCGGCAAGAGTAGATGGAGGGGATCAGGTGGAGTTCTTTTTTCTCAATTGTTTCTCTCCACATGTGGTCGTCCATATTGTCCTCAACCTCCAATCTGTCATTCATAGTTCGCCTCTCCTGATGGGATCCCTGTTAGAGATGCATCTTGCAGTCCAAGGCACTAACAGTCGTCTTTTTTCCAGGAAACCATCTCTCTAGGGTTGATGTCCAGTCAGATTCCACCGCTGACTGCCAAGGTACCCATCTATCGATTCGTGCATCCACTCCCAAGGCTCTGCACCACATGCGGGCATCAACTGATTCACATATAACCGAACCCGTATTATTTGTTTTTTATTTGTGTGGATTTTGTAGCACATTAAGCTGCTGATGACAAGCCGATAAGAAACTTTAGCAGGGGAAACACTTAGATACGAACCATTGGAGAGGATGGTATCTTATCGGAATTGCTAATTTTTTAGGTCACGCTAACTGCCACACGTGTGGCATGAAGGGAAACGCACCACACGTCTCTAATATAAACAGATTGCCACGTCATTGCATGCATGCATGCAGGAATCTTTTTAGATTTTCAGTTTTTAAAATGTTTTATCTCTTAAACGAAAAATCCGATTGAAAATCCGTTTTCACCATTAAATCCCTCGCGATGAGATCTTCGAAACTAGATCCCATGTTGATATGTTTTGATGATTTTTTTGATTAAAAGTTGCCATGTCTATTGCATATGAATTGCCATGATGTTTACACTGAAGTTGCCATGATATGTTTCAGCTATTTTCTTCTACATTTAAAAGTAATTTTTGACATTTATAAAACGGGGAATTAAGAAACTAGACTTGCCATGAACCATAAACTAAAATTGCCATGATACATGCACGTAAAATTGCCATGGTTCATACAAAAAATAATTTTCATGGTCAAAGTACTGGAGTTGCCATCATTAAAATACTAAAATTGCCATGATCTACAAACTAAAATTGCCACATGGCAACTTTAGTTTAAGCCCTATGGCAACTGCAGTGTAAACATTATGACAACTTCTGGCAAAATTTTTTTTTTGTCGAAACATATCAACATGGGGTCTAGTTTTGAAGATCTCTTTGAGACGGATTTAATGATGAAAACGGATTTTTAGTTCACTTTTTTATTTAGGAGATACAACATTTTTAAGCCGAAAACCAAAAAAATTCTACTGATGTCATCTATTCATACGTGGCGAAATGAGTGATGATGGAGGCGTGTGGGCGATGTACAAACGCCCACACGTGTGGGCGTTATCATTTCCGAATTTTTTTAGGACGGCGATGTCCACCACACGTATGGTATAATAGGCATTCGCCCACACACCGTGTGTGGCATGAGAAAGGGGCAGCCCACACGGGTTATGTGTGGGCGAACAGTAGAATTGCCCACATGTGTGGGCGCAGCTACTTCGTGCCACGCGCCCAACAAATACTACCCATCCCCACTCCGCGCGTGTGGTACGAAGCAAATATGCCCACACGTCCTGGCACAGCTGAAGGAAATATGCCCTGGAGGCAATACTAAAGTTATTATTTATTTTCTTGTATCATGATAAATGTTTATTATTCATGCTAGAATTGTATTAACCGGAAACATAATACTTGTGTGAATATATAGACAAACAAAGTGTCACTAGTATGCCTCTACTTGACTAGCTCGTTCATCAAAAATTGTTACGTTTCCTAGCCATTGACATGAGTTGTCATTTGATTAATGGGATCACATCATTAGGAGAATGATGTGATTGACTTGACCCATTCCGTTAGCTTAGCACTTGACCATTTAGTATGTTGCTATTGCTTTCTTCATGACTTATACATGTTCCTATGACTATGAGATTATGCAACTCCCGTTTACCGGAGGAACACTTTGTGTGCTACCAAACGTCACAACGTAACTGGGTGATTATAAAGGTGCTCTACAGGTGTCTCCGAAGGTACTTGTTGGTTGGCGTATTTCGAGATTAGGATTTGTCACTCCGATTGTCGGAGAGGTATCTTTGGGCCCTCTCGGTAATGCACATCACTTAAGCCTTGCAAGCATTGCAACTAATGAGTTAGTTGCGGGATGATGTATTACAGAACGAGTAAAGAGACTTGCCGGTAACGAGATTGAACTAGGTACTGAGATACCGACGATCGAATTTCGGGCAAGTAACATACCGATGACAAAGGGAACAACGTATGTTGTTATGCAGACTGACTGATAAAGATCTTCGTAGAATATGTGGGAGCCAATATGAGCATCTAGGTTCCGCTATTGGTTATTGACCGGAGACGTGTCTCGGTCATGTCTACATAGTTCTCGAACCCGTAGGGTCCGCATGCTTAAAGTTTCGATGACAGTTATATTATGAGTTTATGAGTTTTGATATATCGAAGGTTGTTCGGAGTCCCGGATGTGATCACCGACATGACGAGGAGTCTCGAAATGGTCGAGACATGAAGATTGATATATTGAAAGCCAATATTTGGATATCGGGAGTGATTCGGGTGAAATCGGGATTTTACCGGAGTACCGAGGGATTACCGGAACCCTCCGGGGGCTTAATGGGCCATAGTGGGCCTTTGTGGAGAAGAGGAGAGGCGGCCAGGGCAGGGCCGCACGCCCCTCCCCCCTAGTCCGAATAGGACAAGGAGAGGGGGGCGGCGCCCCCTTTCCTTCCTCTTTCCCTCCTCTTTCCCCCTCCACTCCTAATCCAACAAGGAAAAGGGAGGGAGTCCTACTCCCGGTGGGAGTAGGACACCTCCTGGCGCGCCCCTCCTGGCCGCACCTCCCCCCTTGCTCCTTTATATACGGGGGCAGGGGGCACCCTAGAGACACAACAATTGATCGTTTGATCTTTTAGCCGTGTGCGGTGCCCCCCTCCACCATAGTTTATCTCGATAATACTGTAGCGGTGCTTAGGCGAAGCCCTGCGTCGGTAGAACATCATCATCATCACCACGTCGTCGTGCTGACGAAACTCTCCCTCAACACTCGGCTGGATCGGAGTTCGAGGGACGTCATCGGGCTTAACGTGTGCTGAACTCGGAGGTACCATGCGTTCGGTACTTGATCGGTCGGATTGTGAAGACGTACGACTACATCAACCGCGTTGTGCTAACGCTTCCGCTTTCGGTCTACAAGGGTACGTGGACAACACTCTCCCCTCTCTTTGCTATGCATCACCATGATCTTGCGTGTGCGTATGATTTTTTTTGAAATTACTACGTTCCCCAATAGTGGCATCGGAGCCAGGTTTTATGCGTTGATGTTATATGCACGAGTAGAACACAAGTGAGTTGTGGGCGATATAAGTCATACTACTTACCAGCATGTCATACCTTGGTTCGGCGGTATTGTTGGATGAAGCGGCCTGGACCGATATTACACGTACGCTTACGCGAGACTGGTTCTACCGACGTGCTTTGCACACAGGTGGTTGGCGGGTGTCAGTTTCTCCAACTTTAGTTGAACCGAGTGTGGCTACGCCCGATCCTTGCGAAGGTTAAAATAGCACCAACTTGACAAACTATCGTTGTGGTTTTGATGCATAGGTCAGAACGGTTCTTGCTAAGCCCAGTAGCAGGCACGTAAAACTTGCAACAATAAAGTAGAGGACGTCTAACTTGTTTTTGTAGGGCATGTGTGATGTGATATGGTCAAGACATGATGCTAAATTTTATTGTATGAGATGATCATGTTTTGTAACTGAGTTATCGGCAACTGGCAGGAGCCATATGGTTGTTGCTTTATTGTATGCAATGCAATCGCCCTGTAATGCTTTACTTTGTCACTAAGCGCTAGCGATAGTTGTAGAAGCATAAGATTGGCGAGACGACAACGATACTACGATGGAGATCAAGGTTTCGCGCCGGTGACGATGGTGATCATGACGGTGCTTCGGAGATGGAGATCACAAGCATAAGATGATGATGGCCAGATCATATCACTTATATTGATTGCATGTGATGTTTATCTTTTATGCATCTTTTGATTGACGGTAGCATTATAAGATGATCTCTCACTAAATTTTAAGATAAAAGTGTTCTCCCTGAGTATGCACCATTGCCAAAATTCGCCGTGCCCAGACACCATGTGATGATCGGGTGTGATAAGCTCTACATCCATCTACAATGGGTGCAAGCCAGTGTTGCACACGCAGAATACTCAGGTTAAACTTGACGAGCCTAGCATATGCAAATATGGCCTCGGAACACTGAGACCGAAAGGTCGAGCGTGAATCATATAGTAGATATGATCAACATAGTGATGTTCACCATTGAAAGCTACTCCATTTCACGTGATGATCGGTTATGGTTTAGTTGATTTGGATCACGTGATCACTTAGAGGATTAGAGGGATGTATATCTAAGTGGGATTTCTTAAGTAATATGATTAATTGAACTTAAATTTATCATGAACTTAGTACCTGATAGTATCTTGCTTGTCTATGTCGATTGTAGATAGATGGCACGTGCTGTTGTTCCGTTGAATTTTAATGCGTTCATTGAGAAAGCAAAGTTGAAAGATGATGGTAGTAATTACACGGACTGGGTCTATAACTTGAGGATTATCCTCATTGTTGCACAGAAGAATTACGTCCTGGAAGCACCGCTGGGTGCCTGGCCTGCTGCAAATGCAACAGACGACGTTAAGAACGTCTGGCAAAGCAAAGCTGATGACTACTCTATAGTTCAGTGTGCCATGCTTTACGACTTAGAACCGGGACTTCAACGATGTTTTGAACCTCATGGAACATATGAGATGTTCCAGGAGTTGAGGTTAATATTTCAAGCAAATGCCCGGATTGAGAGATATGAAGTCTCCAATAAGTTCTACAGCTGCAAGATGGAGGAGAATAGTTCTGTCAGTGAGCATATACTCAAGATGTGTGGGTATTGCAATCACTTGATTCAACTGGGAGTTAATCTTCCGGATGATAGCATCATTGACAGAATTCTTCAATCACTGCCACCAAACTACAAGAGCTTCGTGATGAATTATAACATGCAAGGGATGGATAAGACGATTCCCGAGCTCTTCGCAATGCTAAAGGTTGCGGAGGTAGAAATCAAGAAGGAGCATCAAGTGTTGATGGTTAATAAGACCACCAGTTTCAAGAAAAAGGACAAAGGGAAGAAGAAGAAGGGGAACTTCAAGAAGAACAACAAGCAAGTTGCTGCTCAAGAGAAGAAACCCAAGTCTGGACCTAAGCCTGAGACTGAGTGCTTCTACTGCAAGCAGACTGGACACTGGAAGCGGAACTGCCCCAAGTATTTGGCGGATAAGAAGGATGGCAAGGTGAACAAAGGTATATGTGATATACATGTTATTGATGTGTACCCTACTAGAGCTCACAGTAGCAGCTGGGTATTTGATACTGGTTCTGTTGTTAATATTTGTAAATCGAAACAGGGACTACGGATTAAGCAAACACTGGCCAAGGACGAGGTGACGATGCGCGTCGGAAACGGTTCCAAAGTCGATGTGATCGCCGTCGGCACGCTACCTCTACATCTACCTTCGGGATTAGTATTAGACCTAAATAATTGTTATCTGGTGCCAGCGTTGAGCATGAACATTATATGTGGATCGTGTTTGATGCGAGACGGTTATTCATTTAAATCAGAGAATAATGGTTCTTCTATTTATATGAGTAATATCTTTTATGGTCATGCACCCTTGAAGAGTGGTCTATTTTTGATGAATCTCGATAGTAGTGATACACATATTCATAATGTTGAAGCCAAAAGATGCAGAGTTGATAATGATAGTGCAACTTATTTGTGGCACTGCCGTTTAGATCATATCGGTGTAAAGCGCATGAAGAAACTCCATACTGATGGACTTTTGGAACCACTTGATCATGAATCACTTGGTACTTGCGAACCCTGCCTCATGGGCAAGATGACTAAAACGCCATTCTCCGGAACTATGGAGTGAGCAACAGATTTGTTAGAAATCATACATACAGATGTATGTGGTCCGATGAATGTTGAGGCTCGCGGCGGATATAATTATTTTCTCACCTTCACAGATGATTTAAGCAGATATGGGTATATTTACTTGATGAAACATAAGTCTGAAACATTTGAAAATTTCAAAGAATTTCAGAGTGAAGTTGAAAATCATCGTAACAATAAAATAAAGTTTCTATGATCTGATCGTGGAGGAGAATATTTGAGTTACGAGTTTGGTCTACATTTGAAACAATGCGGAATAGTTTCGCAACTCACGCCACCCGGAACACCACAGCGTAATGGTGTGTCCGAACGTCGTAATCGTACTTTACTAGATATGGTGTGATCTATGATGTCTCTTACTGATTTACCGCTATCATTTTGGGGTTATGCTTTAGAGACGGCTGCATTCACGTTAAATAGGGCACCATCGAAATCCGTTGAGACGACGCCTTATGAACTGTGGTTTGGCAAGAAACCAAAGTTGTCGTTTCTTAAAGTTTGGGGTTGCGATGCTTATGTGAAAAAGCATGAACCTGATAAGCTCGAACCCAAATCGGAGAAATGTGTCTTCATAGGATACCCAAAGGAGACTGTTGGGTACACCTTCTATCATAGAGCCAAAGGCAAGACATTCGTTGCTAAGAATGGATCCTTTCTAGAGAAGGAGTTTCTCTCGAAAGAAGTGAGTGGGAGGAAAGTAGAACTTGATGAGGTAACTGTACCTACTCCCTTATTGGAAAGTAGTTCATCACAGAAACCGGTTCCTGTGACGCCTACACCAATTAGTGAGGAAGTTAATGATGATGATCATGGAACTTCAGATCAAGTTGTTACTGAACCTCGTAGGTCAACCAGAGTAAGATCCGCACCAGAGTGGTACGGTAATCCTGTTCTGGAGGTTATGTTACTAGACCATGACGAATCTACGAACTATGAAGAAGCGATGGTGAGCCCAGATTCCGCAAAATGGCTTGAAGCCATGAAATCTGAGATGGGATCCATGTATGAGAACAAAGTGTGGACTTTGGTTGACTTGCCCGATGATCGGCAAGCCATTGAGAATAAATGGATCTTCAAGAAGAAGACTGACGCTGACGGTAGTGTTACTGTCTATCAAGCTCGACTTGTTGCAAAAGGTTTTCGACAAGTTCAAGGGATTGACTACGATGAGACCTTCTCACCCGTAGCGATGCTTAAGTCTGTCTGAATCATTTTAGCAATTGCCGCATTTTATGATTATGAAATTTGGCAAATAGATGTAAAAACTGCATTCCTGAATGGATTTCTGGAAGAAGAGTTGTACATGATGCAACCAGAAGGTTTTGTCGATCCAAAGGTAGCTAACAAAGTGTGCAAGCTCCAGCGATCCATTTATCGACTGGTGCAAGTGTGACGCCCCCGATTCAATCATACACTAATCATGCACGCAAATGTGTACGATCAAGATCAGGGACTCACGGGAAGATATCACAACACAACTCTAAAACATAAATAAGTCATACAAGCATCATAATACAAGCCAGGGCCTCGAGGGCTCGAATACAAGTGCTCGATCATAGACGAGTCAGCGGAAGCAACAATATCTGAGTACAGACATAAGTTAAACAAGTTGCCATAAGATGGCTAGCACAAACGGGGATACAGATCGAACGAGGCGCAGGCCTCCTGCCTGGGATCCTCCTAACTACTCCTGGTCGTCGTCAACGGGCTGCACGTAGTAGTAGGCACCTCCAGTGTAGTAGGAGTCGTCGTTAACGATGGAGTCTGGATCCTGGTCTCCAACGTCTGGTCGCAGCAATCGGGTAAAGAAAGGGGAAAAGGGGAAACAAGGCAACCGTGAGTACTCATCCAAAGTACTCGCAAGCAAGGAGCTACACTACATATGCATGGATATATGTGTAAAAGGGCCATATCGGTGGACTGAACTGCAGAATGCCAGAATAAGAGGGGGATAGCTAATCATGTCGAAGACTACGCTTCTGGCAGCCTCCGTCTTGCAGCATGTAGAAGAGAGTAGACTGAAGTCCTCCAAGTAGCATCGCATAGCATAATCCTACCCGGCGATCCCCTCCTCGATGCCCTGTTAAAGAGCGATCACCGGGTTGTATCTGGCACTTGGAAGGGTGTGTTTTATTAAGTATCCGGTTCTAGTTGTCATAAGGTCAAGGTACAACTCCAAGTCGTCCTGTTACCAAAGATCATGGCTGTTCGAATAGATTAACTTCCCTGCAGGGGTGCACCACATAACCCAACACGCTTGATCCCATTTGGCCGGACACACTTTTCGGGGTCATGCCCGACCGCGGAAGATCAACACGTCGCAGCCCCACCTAGGCACAACAGAGAGGTCAGCACGCCGGTCTAAACCTAAGCGCACAGGGGTCTGGGCCCATCGCCCATAGCACACCTGCACGTTGCGAACGCGACCAGAAGCAGAACTAGCCCCCTTAATACAAGAGCAGGCTTACGTTCCAATCCGGCGCGCGCCGCTCAGTCGCTGACGTCACGAAGGCTTCGGCTGATACCATGACGCCGAGTGCCCATATCTTTCCCGCGTAGTTGGTTAGTGCGTATAGGCCAGTAGCCAGACTCAGATCAAATACCAAGATCTCGTTAAGCGTGTTAAGTATCCACGAACGCCGACCAGGGCCAGGCCCACCTCTCACCCAGGTAGTCTCAACCTGCCCTGCCGCTCCGCCACAAAGATCCACAAAGAGGGTCGTTGGGACAAAGGTCCTTTCAGCCCCCAATCCGTGAATCATTCGCGGGTGCTCCACGAGCCGACCCGACTTTAGTCACCACATGTATCATGTATAAAGTATATAGCATATACCCATGATCACCTCCCGAGTGATCACGGCCCGATAGTATAGCATGGCAGACGGACAAGAATGTAGGGCCACTGATGGAATACTAGCATCCTATACTAAGCAGTAGGATAGCAGGTAAGGGTAACAACTGTAGTAGCAAGGACATGCTATGCATCAGGATAGCATTAACGGAAAGCAGTAACATGTTACACTACTCTAATGTAAGAAGTAGAGTGTAGATTAGGCGATATCTGGTGATCAAGGGGGGGCTTGCCTGGTTGCTCAGACAAGAAGGAGGGGTTGTCGGTGACGTAGTCGACCACAGGGGCATCAGCATCGTCACGGGGTCTACCGGAGAGAAGAGGGGGAGAAACAATAAATACATAGCAAGCAAGTGCATAACAGGACAACAGGCAGTGCTAGACGTGTTCTAACGCGGTAAGTGGTGATACCGGTGAAGGGGGGAAACACCGGGGAAGTATCCCTGGTGTATTGCGTTTTCGGACAAATGAACCGGAGGGGGAAAGTTGCGAGTTCGATAGGTTAGGGATGTGTGGCGGACGAACGGGCTGCGTATCCAGATTCGTCTCGTCGTTCTGAGCAACTTTCATGTAGAAAGTATTTTCATCTGAGCTACGGTTTATTTTATATTAATTTTAAAACATTTAAATCATTTTTAGGATTTACTTAATTATTTTAAATCAACATTATCCTGAATAGTGTTTGCTGACGTCATCATGACGTCAACAGTCAACAGAAGTGCTGACTAGGTCAAACTTACGTGTGGGTCCCACTGTCATTGACTGCTTAGATAATTAACAAAAGTTAATTAAGTTAATTAGCTAATTAGGTTAATAAAACATGATTAATTAAGTTAATTAATTCTTAAATTAATTAATTAATGTTTATTTATTTATTTAAATTCTTTTTCATTCATTTCGTTTTTTAACATTCTGGGCGTGGGCCCCATTTGGCAGTGGCCCAAAAGGGCAAAGCGGGTTGGGCGCTAACGGGCGCGGGTTAACCGGGGGGGGGGGGGGGGGGGTTGTGGAGCGGAGCAGAGCCACGAGGCTCACGGGCGTGAGCGCCGGTGGCCAGGGGCCGCGCGGCAGCAGCAGGGCGCTGTGCTGGCAGGGGAACAGGGCGGCGGAGGCGCGGTCGGCCGTCATTGTCGCTGGAGCGCTGGCACGGGGCAGGGGACGACCGTCGGCTAGCAGTGGTGGGGCACGGCTGGGGATGCGCACAGGGGTGCGACGAGCGCGGACGTCGGCGCGGGGAGCGGAGTGGGGTGCGAGGCTGCAACGAGAGGGACACGAGGCACGTGGGCCGCGGAGCACGGCATCGGGGCAGGTGCGCGGCGCGAGCCGGGCGCGTGTGGGGCGCGCAGGGCAACGTGCGCGAGGCAGGGGCCGGGAGCGCTCTGTGAGCGGGTGCGGCCAGCCGGCGGGCAGTCATGCCGGGAGGCAAGCGGGGGAAGGTGAGGTGGCTAGCACAAGGCCACGGCGCGGAGCGGCAGCGGAGTGCTGTAGGCGCGACCGGGCCTGGAGCATAGGCAGGGGAGGCCAGTGCGGGCGACGGCGCATCGGAGGCGGGCGAAGCGGGACGAGGGCGTGCGTGCGCGAGCGTGTGAGAGACAGGGAGAGAGAGGAGGGGCGCATGCTCATGGTGGACGTAGGGGAGTGGCAGTGGGGCGCGAGGAGGGTGACGGGGACGATGGCGTTGGAGAGGAAGCATGCCGGCGTGGAAGGCCCGACGAGGCCCAGGCGGTCCGGGCGGCGGCGTCGTCGAGCGCCAAGTCGCGCTCGTGGGCGCGTCGGGTGCGGGACGGCGCGGGCGTGCGGTGATGGGGAAGTCCAGCGACGGAGTATGGGCGAGGCATCGCGAGAGAGGGGGGAGCGGTTTCATTCCCGATCCAGATCAGATCGGGAGGGGAAAGGAGATACGTGGGGAGTGGGGGGGAGTGTGCGGTCGTGGGGGGTTAGGGTTTCGGTCGCCCAGGGTTATGGGGAGTGGGGGGACGGCCAGTGGCCTGGATGGCGAGTTGGGCCATTCGGCCCAGGGAGAGAGAGGGGGGGGGGTCTTTTCTTCTTTCTTTTAATTTTGTTTTATTTTCTGTTTTGCCTTTATCTTTTTATTTATATTACCTTTTCTGTTTTAGTTTTGTTTCCTACTAATTTTAGTTTTAGTAAAATATACACGTAGCATCTAAATTAGTATTTCAACTTAGTCCATAGCCACAAATAGTCTAGTCCTCAAATAATTTAGTTTGACATTTTATTAATTACAAAAGGTATTTAATTAATTGTTTTTACTGTTGTTTTATTCATCTTATAGTATTTAAGAATTTTATAAAGGTGTGGTTTCTCCACCATAATTACCTATGAAATATTTGGTTCACTCCGAATATTTTAGTTTTAATATTTGAAAACTTTTGTGGTTTGCCTTTAAGTCAAATTTGAATTTGGATCATTTTGAAATAATGTGAGATTAACAACAGTAACCGTGATGGCGTGGCATCATTAGCAGAGGTTTACTGTAGCTTAATTATCCGGACATCACAGCAAGCCTCTCGGAGTTGGAATAAATGCTTTGATAGTGTGATCAAAGTATTTGGTTTTATACAGACTTTTGGAGAAGCCTCTATTTACAAGAAAACTGAGTGGGAGCTCTGTAGCATTTCTGATATTATATGTGGATGACATATTGTTGATTGGAAATGACATAGAATTTCTGGATAGCATAAAGGGATACTTGAATAAGAGTTTTTCAATGAAAGACCTTGGTGAAGCTGCTTATATATTGGGCATCAAGATCTATAGAGATAGATCAAGACGCTTAATTGGACTTTCACAGAGCACATACCTTGACAAAGTTTTGAAATGGATCAAGCAAAGAAAGGGTTCTTGCCTGTGTTACAAGGCGTGAAGTTGAGTAAGACTCAATGCCTGACCACTGCAGAAGATAGAGAGAAGATGAAAGATGTTCCCTATGCTTCAGCAATAGGCTCTATCATGTATGCAATGCTGTGTACCAGACCTGATGTGTGCCTTGCTATAAGTTTAGCAGGTTGGTACCAAAGTAATCCAGGAGTGGATCACTGGACAATGGTCAAGAACATCCTGAAATACCTGAAAAGGACTAAGGATATGTTTCTCGCTTATGGAGGTGACAAAGAGCTCATCGTAAATGGTTACGTTGATGCAAGCTTTGACACTGATCCGGACGATTCTAAATCGCAAACCGGATACGTGTTTACATTAAACGGTGGAGCTGTCAGTTGGTGCAGTTCTAAACAAAGAGTTGTGGCGGGGTCTACGTGTGAAGCGGAGTACATAGCTGCTTCGGAAGCAGCAAATGAAGGAGTTTGGATGAAGGAGTTCATATCCGATCTAGGTGTCATACCTAGTGCATCGGGTCCAATGAAAATATTTTGTGACAATACCGGTGCAATTGCCTTGGCGAAGGAATCCAGATTTCACAAGAGAACCAAGCACATCAAGAGACGCTTCAATTCCATCCGGGATCTAGTCCAGGTGGGAGACATAGAAATTTGCAAGATACATACGGATCTGAATGTTGCAGACCTGTTGACTAAGCCTCTTCCACGAGTAAAACATGATCAGCACCAAGGCTCCATGGGTGTTAGAAACATTACTGTGTAATCTAGATTATTGATGTACCGAAGGTTGTTCAGAGTCCCGGATGTGATCACGGACATGACGAGGAGTCTCGAAATGGTCTAGACATGAAGATTGATATATTGGAAGCCTATATTTGGATACCGGAAGTGATTCGGGTGAAATCGGGATTTTACTGGAGTACCAAGGGGTTACCGGAACCCCCCGAGGGCTTAATGGGCCTTTGTGGAGAAGAGGAGAGGTGGCCAGGGCAGGGCCGCGCGCCCCTCCCCCTAGTCCGAATAGGACAAGGAGAGGGGGTGGCGCCCCCCTTTTCTTTCTCTCTCCCTCCTCTTTCTCTCTCCACTCCTAATCCAACAAGGAAAAGGGAGGGAGTCCTACTCCCGGTGGGAGTAGGACTCCTCCTGGCGCGCCCCTCCTGGCCAGCCGCACCTCCCCCCTTGCTCCTTTATATACGAGGGCAGGGGGGCACCCTAGAGACACAACAATTGATCGTTTGATCTTTTAGCCGTGTGCTATGCCCCCCTCCACCATAGTCCACCTCGATAATACTGTAGCGGTGCTTAGGCGAAGCCCTGCGTTGGTAGAACATCATCATCGTCACCACATGCTACCTCTTGAGCACTGCGTTGGTTTTCCCCGAAGAGGAGAGGATGATGCAGCAAAGTAGCGTAAGTATTTCCCTCAATTTTTGAGAACCAAGGTATCAATCCAGTAGGAGGCCACGCTCAAGTCCCTCGTACCTGCACAAAACGATAGCTACTCGCAACCAACGCGATTAGGGGTTGTCAATCCCTTCAAGGTCACTTACGAGAGTGAGATCTGATAGAGATGATAGATAATATTTTTGGTATTTTTGGTATAGAGATGCAAAGTAAAAAGTAAAAAGCAAAGCAAGATTAAAATGATGGAGATTGATATGATGAGAATAGACCCAGGGGCCATTGGTTTCATTAGTGGCTTCTCTCAAGAGCATAAGTATTCTACAGTGGGTGAACAAATTACTGTTGAGCAATTGACAGAATTGAGCATAGTTATGAGAATATCTAGGTATGATCATATATATAGGCATCACGTCCGAGACAAGTAGACCGACTCCTGCCTGCATCTACTACTATTACTCCACTCATCGACCGCTATCCAGCATGCATCTAGAGTATTAAGTTAAAAACAGAGTAACGCTTTAAGCAAGCTGACATGATGTAGAGGGATAGTTTCATGCAATATGATAAAAACCCCATCTTGTTATCCTCGATGGCAACGATGCAATACGTGCCTTGATTCCCCTTCTGTCACTGGGAAAGGACACCGCAAGATTGAACCCAAAGGTAAGCACTTCTCCCATGGCAAGAAAAACCAATCTAGTAGGCCAAACCAAACCGATAATTCAAAGAGACTTGCAAAGATAACCAATCATACATTGTCGTGGTTTTGTCACGGCAGATGTCCTGGTGAAAGGACTTAGTCGTGGAGCCATCGCGATGGGTTAGCTTGAAGGGGTTAAAGCGGACACAGGGACGCAGAGAGTTTTATACTAGTTCAGCCCCTTCGATGAAGGTAAAAGCCTACGTCTAGTTGTGATGGAATTGATGGGGTTTCGATGACTAGGGAGCAAATAAGCTTCGCCTAAGTCTCGAGTTGTTGTTGTCTATCCCTGAACCGCCGCCAGGTCGTCCCTTTATATACACGGGTGACGCCTGTCGGTTCACAGAGTCCCAACACCGGTTCATACTCGTATCCGGGTTGGTCTCTCCTTATTCCTAACTTACAATACAAGTTTACACATAAAGCCGGTTTACGGCTACATGTCCTAAACCGACTACAGGCCTTGGGCCCTTATCTGCCTCTTTGGGCTTTAACACCTTCGAACTACTGATGAAGTTAACCCGACCTAGGTAGGCCGGTTTACGCCCAGTAGTAATATCCCCAACATTAGGCCCCATATTGATTTGAACGAGTTCATGTCAATCCTTAGCAAAAAATCTTCGTCTTCAAAGTCTTCTGTAGTGTTGAACCGCCGTGATGTCACCGCCCCTGGCTGCTGTAAACCGGCATGACATCATCCTAGAGATAACATTCATGACACCCTCGTTGTTTTAATAGATCCGCAATAACCGAGGCGACAACTCCGCTTCCAAGATTTATGGTTCCTTGATTCACGCACCTGACACATGTCTCTTGCCTTATAAATAGGACCGAAGGGTCATTCCTTTTCTCCCCTTCGTCCCCTTTCTCTTCGTCTTCCCCACGTCGCCAGCCTCGGAGCTCCGCCGCCGCCGTCGACCTCTGCACCATCTTGGGACTGCTGCATCACCCTGAACGCACCAGAAAACTGCGGCGATCTTCCGCGCTTTCCTCGCCCTAGTAAGTCCTTCGCTTTCTTCGCCCTAGATCTGTTCTAGGGTTTCTTGTTCTTGCAGTGCTCCATCACTGTTCATACTCGTACCCAGGTTCTTGGATAGATCTGTGAAGCCCTGCCCTAATTAGCAGTAACTTTTAGCATCCGCCTGTAGCTTCATGCTCAAGTCTATAGATCTCACATATAGTCCTGTCCATTGAATCAATACTGTCGTACCTTAAGCTTTTGAATATTTTCCTGTATTTCTGAACTTGCCTCAGATCCGTTGCTGTAATAGGACCTTGTGAAACCTGTTTCTGCGTACTTAGCCATCCGCAACCTCATTTTCTTTCAATGTTTTGATCAGGCGGTTTAACTTAGTATAGAAGAAGTTAATAAACCGGTATATACCATTAGTCCCCTGGTTGAACCGCCAGAACTCTTCAGCCATATGACGCCTCTTCATAGAACTCCGGTTTAAATATAATTGCCTCCAGTTTAAGATTCTACATACCGGTGTATACTTTTTACCCAATGCAATCTTGAACCGGAATAACTTATTTTGTAGACTTCACCATGGCCAAACAAGTATATGAGTGCAACTGGGTTCCTTCTCGCGTCACAGAAACTCAACTGAATAATCTTGTCCTGACTGGCGCTTTAAGCAGCAAAAATGCCATTCATTGGAGGGACCCTGGCAAAGAATGTCCTCCCACACCTCAAGAAGGAGAGGTTGTCGTTTTCGCGGACCACTTAGCCCGGGGTTTTAATCTGCCCGGTTCAAAATTCTATCGAGATGTCTTAGCCAACTTTCAACTCCGCCCGCAAGACACCGGCCCAAACTCTGTCACCAACATCTGTCACTTCCAAGTGCTCTGTGAGGCATACTTTCAAGAGGAACCCACAGTTGAGTTGTTTAGAGACTGCTTTCACCTAAACCGTCGCACAGAATTCACTGATGGCTCCAATACGGAATTGGGTGGTGTGGCGATTCAGAAAAGGAAGGAGGTCACTTACCCTCACGCCAAACTGCACAACCACCCTAAGGAGTGGAATCACTCTTGGTTCTATTGCAAAGACACCTCCCCTGCTAATGAAAATCCTTTGCCTGGCTTTCGTCCGGAGCGGCTTAGCAATACACACCCTTTTCCGCAAAGGTTGACTGCTAAGGAGAGAAGTAAATACGCTCCTCAACTATCCAAGCTCAGAGCCTTCATGGCCAACGGTTTAACAGGAATTGATCTTGCACGCTGTTGGATATCATGGAGCATACTGCCCCTCAGCCAACGCTCTGGTTTGATGTGCGAGTACACTAGTAATGTCGATGAACCACTCCGACATGTCAACATCCAGCTCACTGATGATGAGGTCACAGAAGCTGTTAAGAAAATGTTGAATGAGCCGGAACACCTCTGTGCTCGAACCGGCCTGCTTCCCTTCTGCGTTACCAACAAACCGCTAGCTGTAAGATTTTGACTGTACCTCTTTACTGAATATGTCATTGCTATTTCTGTATATTCTTTAATATCAACTGCTGCTTAAACAGGGCGATGATCCATTTTGGAGCAAGAAGCTTCCTCAGGAGAAACCAGAAAAACCAGACAAACCGGAAAGACCAATCCGGCCAAAGACCAAAGTCGTTAAGAGGCCTGCTCATAAGAGGAAAACCACTACATCTTCCCATCCGCCCGCTGATGATGATGTGGGTAATCCGGACCTTGAGGTAGAACTTGATTCACTTGGCTTGCTTTTTACACGCCTTATTGATGATAATATTTGTCAGGATGATGCCGAAGCTAGTCATGCTGATGCTGCAGAGGTAATTACTCTCTCTTCTGATTTAAACCTTTTGCCTTCATTAAAAATCCGCCAGGCAAACCGGAAAGTTAAATTTTCTCATCCTCTTGCTTGCTTGGATCCCAAATTTCTTATGAAGACCCAACAGCACGAAGTTCGCCGCACAACCCGGCATAGCGGCCAGGTAGTTACCTCCGCCGGTTTACCGAACAGTCCGGTTCGAAAACGCCGTTCAGAGGTCTCTAATTTGCTTGTTAGTGCTTGTCCTAAAGCGGGCTGCTTTCGTCAACCTCTTAATCCATCTGATTCCGATTATCAGGTTACTTCCCACTCATCCTCTGGCGAGTCATCAGCTACTCAGCTGCCACCACTCAAGACGGTGCTTGGGTAAGTTATACTTATCTTAATATTTCTGATACATCATGTTAAAACATACGCCGTATCTGATTTTGGTTACTCCCTGTAGGGCCAAGCCTAGGCCAAGCAAGAAGGCCCGCCTGGATAAAGCGGCCGAGGAGGATGCCGTTCCTGAACCGGAAAAAACACCGGATCATGAAGCGGTCATTCTCGAAGATATACCCAACGATCCCCCACTGCAAGGTGAAGACGTCATTGCTGAAGAAAGGCATGTTGATACCTCAGGCCTTGCTAACCAGCCCGGAAGCCCTATCCGCATTGAGAAATCCACCAGTCCAATCCGACCTGCTGACAAACCGACTGCCCCTGGCCAAAGCGGTGACGCCAAGGACGACGATGTTGTGATTACTGGCATTGGCCGTACTGAACCAAGCAATCCGGTCGCCTTATCAAAGCATACTGCCAAAGAAGAATTCGCTACTATGAGCAAAGGCAAGTGGAATGTTGATCTGGCGACTTATGCTGCTCTGAATGCCCAAGACCTTCATTCCAGCTACTTGATTCGGCTGTATACCAACCGTGACTATGAACCCGGTCTGGTGAATATGATGAAGGAAAAACTTGAGATAACTTCCATGTGCTTTTTCCTACTTGGATACTTCAGTTTTGTTAACTCTCCTAGCCCCCAAGGGCCGGTTTGGCAATCCTCTTGTAAACCAGGGCTTACTATTATAAAACTGAATGCTTTGAAATTCACTGATGTAGCTGAAAGTGCGTTATATCGACTAGAGGGGGGGGGGGGTGAATAGGCGATTTTTATGAAATTCTTCACTAAGGAATTTGCTCGTGAGGAAATTCCTTAGCGAAGAACTACTAGCAGCGGAATAAGTACTCAGAGGTAAACATAGCAGAATACATGCATGGTCATCATGATGAAATGAAGACACAGACAGAGTACAGAAAGCGTAAACACAGGATAACACAAGATGAAGACAAACAGACTGAAGAAATTGAACTGAGGAAATTGGGAAAGTCTTCAGTCAAAGTCTTCAAACACAGATATGAACAATTTCACAACACAGTAATGAGGCAATGAAAGTGTTGAGGAAATAGAACCAGTAAGCTTGGTGAAGACAATGATTTGGTAGACCAGTTCCAACTGCTGTCTCAGTTGTACATCTGGTTGGAGCGGCTGGGTATTTAAACTCGAGGACACCTAGTCCCGGACACACAGTCCTCACCGTATTCTCCTTGAGCTAAGGACACACAGTCCTCGCCCAATCACTCGTGGTAAGTCTTCAGGTGACTTCCAAACCTTCACAGACTAGGTCACTCGGCGATCCACAATTCCTCTTGGATGCTCTAGACCATGACGCCTAACCGTCTGGAAGAAGCACAGTCTTCAAAGGTAACAAGCGTCGGATCCACGCAGGATCAATTTCTTCAGTGATGCTCAATTACTTTGGGTTTGTAGGTGTTTTGGGTTTGGGTTTGGATTTTCCTCACTTGATGATTTTCGCTCAAAGTCCTCGGAGGATGGGTTGCTCTCAAATGACAAGTGTCAAGTTCTCGCGGAGCATCCAACCAGCTAGTGGTTGTAGGGGGCGGCTATTTATAGCCTAGGGAGCAGCCCGACATGATAAGACATAAATGCCCTTCAATGATATGACCGTAGGTGGATAAGATATTTTGGGACAGCTGGCGCGTAGCACAGCAACGGTCGGAAATTTGAGGTTCAAATTCCTCAGGGCTATCATGTTCCTCACTATGTAGGCAATTCGCACTGGCGAATTCCTAACTCCTCAGTCACAGCAAAGTCCTCAGTGACCAGAAGAACTGCGTCTC
This sequence comes from Aegilops umbellulata, assembly GCA_032464435.1. Classification (NCBI taxonomy): domain Eukaryota; kingdom Viridiplantae; phylum Streptophyta; class Magnoliopsida; order Poales; family Poaceae; genus Aegilops; species Aegilops umbellulata. The sequence continues at coordinate 408,997,516 of CP136058.1, forward strand.
TGTCACTGAAGAAATTGACTGAACCGTATGAGATTTCCAATGGCTTCACTCGAAGGGATTGGTAGATGTAGGATTTGAGATGAGCATCACTTGGAAATTTTCTCCTTAGTATTTCCTCGACGCCCTTTAACAGTACGGTGTTTTCTATGACTCAAGAAAGAGAAAATGAAACTATAAAAACAAAAGTCTTCACGCTTCATGTTCCTCGAATGATAACCAAGTCTTCAAGGTCACACCAATTTCTTCACTTTCAAAGTCTTCAGAAAATCTTCAAAATATCAAAGTCTTCAGTCGAAGAACTTCATTTTTAGGGGTCGACTTTCTCTGTAAATATCAAACTCCTCATAGACTTATAGACCTGTGTACACTCATAAACGCATTAGATACTTAACCTATAAGTCTTCAATACACCAAAATCACTAAGGGGCACTAGATGCACTTACAATCTCCCCCTTTTTGGTGATTGATGACAACATAGGTTAAGTTTTCAACGGGGATAAATATATGAAGTGTAAATACTGATATTGAGGAATTTGATTGCAGGATATAGAAGAACTCCCCCTGAAGATGTGCCTAGTGAGGAATTTGCTTTTGAAGCAATGCACACTTGAAGAGTTGAATCATGGAGATCTCCCCCTATATCTTGTAATTCATACACGCATTTGACATATAATATGAAGAATTTGAAATTCATGATGAAATATGGTGCCTGATGTAATTCAGCATGCGTGCGATAATATTAACGAGGAATAAGCATGCAGAATAGCACATCAAGGTATCAAAGCATAGTGCAACAAAAGTATCAGCGCACCATCGGACTTAAGATTACAACTCGATCCAATAAAAGTTTCGGAAGAACGAGAGTTGTAACTTAGCAAAAAAACGAATATGCCCTTATTATAGACCCGCTTGAAGACTAACTCAGATTTCTCCCCCTTTGTCATCAAATGACCAAAAGGATCGAATCTGAGGACTAACGCCCCTGAAGATAATCAAGTTGATGAAGGAGCGCCAGCATTGTTGGGGTTGGTCGTTGAAGTAGGGCCTGCTGCAGTGTCGTCCAAATCTTCATGTTCATCAGTCGCATGCGATGAAGAATATGAACTGGCCACCAGAGAAGGAACTTTGACCTTCTTGAATTTCTTTGGAGGAGGTGCAAACCAGTCAAAGTCTTCTTTGAGACCCATTTCCTCCAAGTCTTTAGCACTGTATATTTGAGATAGAACAGCCCAGGTGCGGTTGAGGGTTTCATGAAGGTAGTAGTGGTTTTTCTTCACTGCATTATGTGTCGCCGTCATGTTGTGAAGAATTGAACCAAACTGACGCTTGACCCATTTGTGATTGCGATCAACCTTTTGATGAAGACTGAGGAGTAACTCACGGTCATTCATCACCCTGGGTGATGTGGCTTGAGGATTTGGCTTGGCAGTGTTAGCAGCAGAGTCATGTGTGGCAGAGTCATCATTGGTGGAATAAGAAGCAACCTTGCGAAATTGACCATCCAATGGACGAATGCCTTCATCTATCACAGCAGCGGCCTTGCCCTTTTCATCAGCTGAGGAAAATGTCCGTTTGAGGACTTCAATGGGAGGCAAGTAGCTGTAGTGGTTGAGAGTTTCAGCCTTGTAGTTGAGTGAAGACCTTGTCCTGATGAATTTCATTATCCAAGGTGCATAAGGCTTCAACTCAAATGGTGACATAGCAATGTTGGCTAGAGTCCTCATGAAGAAATCATGGAAGTTGACGGGAACGCCATGAATGATGTTGAACAACAGATTCTTCATGATGCCAGCGACTTCTTCATCAGTCGAGTCGTGGCCTTTGATGGGACTCATTGTCTTCGTCAAAATGCGATAGACAATCCTTGGCACATACAACAGTTCCTTGACGAGGAATTTGGTTCTAGGAGCTTGCCCTGGCTTCAATGGCTTCATCAGCACTTGCATATAGTGATTTGAAAGCTCAGGTTCGTTGTACACACAGCGCGCATCTTCAGTGGGTGGACTCAGAGGAAGGACACGAAGCAATTCAGATGCTGGGGCCTTATAATGGGTGTTCTCAGTCATCCAGTCCAAAACCCATGAGTTGACATCTTCAGAGTTGTCGGTGATGTGCAACGTTGCATAGAATTGAAGAATAAGCTCTTCATTCCAATCGCATATATCTGTGCAGAAATTGAGCAGCCCAGCGTCATGAAGAACACTGAGGACTGGCGTGAAGCACGACAAAGACTCCATATCCACGTGAGGAATATGAGCATGGTCGAAGACTTTGTCTTTGTTGTAAAGCACAGAGGAATAGAAATTGGCTTGGCTGGCTGTCCAGAAACGCCTCTTCCGTATGCGAGCAGAGTCATATGGATTGTATTCAGTGAAGAACACGTGCTCGCCATAGAAGTCTTCAGCCTTGAATTTCTGTTTGCGTGAGAACGGATCCTTTGGCCTTGGCAGAGGTGTGTCAGTGAGTTGTATCACGACCTCAGGAATCACGATCTCCGGCTCTTCTGGCTGAGGAATTTCAGGATTTTCCTCAGGTGCAGTCACCTTGTCTGTTTCAGCAGCAGTTTCTTCAGCACTAGTGGCTGGAATTCCTTCATTCACAGGTGCAGTGGGATGAGTTTCTTCAGAGCCCATTTGAACAGTTTGTGCAGGGGAGTGAGGAATTTGCTGCAGTGGGGTGAAGAGTGGAGAATTGGGGTGCTGACTTTCCCAAAAGTCATCATTCATCAACGGAGTTGTGCTGCCACTATCCACATCTTCATCTTCAATTTCTTCAACACCAGCCTCTTTAGCATCAAACTGAGGCATTGGTGATGAGACCATTGGGGTTGAAGGGATTGCATCCGCTTCAATTTCTTCATCAATCTGCTCTGACGAAGCAGCAGATTGAGTTTCTTCATCTAATCCACTTGGGATCTTATAATCTTCACCAAAAGGAACAAGGTCCTTTGATGGCATGGAGGAGATAGGAACAGCATCAATTGGATTGACAAATGAGCTGGTCATGGGCTTCATCTTCTTTGGGACTGAAGATTCTGAAGCACTTGATGCTTTCCTTTTCTTCACTACAGCTCGCTCTGCAGCCTTGGTTTTCTTCACATCTAATGCAGATGGAAGAATTGGTGTTGGCGTAGGCGCAGGTGGAGCTGAGGAATCTGGTTCATTTTCTTTAGGCGCAACTGATGCAGTTGCCCTGGTTTCTTCATTTTCTTCAGGCGCACCACTAGTGGATGCCCTGGCAATTTCATCAGCGGCTGGAGCAGAGTCATCAGCCCTGGAACTGGCATTTTCTTCAGCAGCCTGAACTTCATCATCAGTGCTGGCATGTTCTTCAGTTTGCTGAACAGATGCTTCAGCTTGAGGAATTTGTTGCTTTGAGGCAGTACCCTTGGTGAAGGTATCAGTCAGCCTCACAAATCTGACCTTGGCTCCTTGCCAATCAGCATAGTACGAGTCAAAGTTGTCGCTGAGGGCTTTGATCTCAGCCTGCATTTTTACAAGTTCATCATGTGTCATCTTGACAACATTTTTCTTCAGTAGCTTCTCTTTCCTGTACTGCGATTTCTTGATCTCTCTGGCCCTGTCATATTTCCACTTCTCCTCTTAGATGAAGTGAGTCAACATGTGACTTTGGCCAGGTGTCAGTTTGAAATCAGGCATAGGTGTGTTGGGATCCTTATGCCAGAGATCAATATAATCTAGGATCGCCCTTGGATCTAGCAGCAGTGGCACAGGTGTGCCTTTGGCTTTAGCAGCCCGTTCTTGGCGGTCTTTGATGATTTCAGCGAGTTCTTCTTCATCAGCTTCATCATCATCAGATGGCACAGTGAAGACTACCTGCTTCTTCTGAGGACTTGGATGAGTGCCGCGTCCAGCAGTAGCCTTTTTTTCAGCAGAGAAGGTCCAGCTGAGGAATTTGGTGCAGCTCAAGAACTAGCTGAGACACCAGAGGCAATAGAGATGCCAGTCGTCCTTTGGCACGTGGCCAGATGCATAGGTGCTGAGGACTTTGTCGGGACAGCTGAGGACTTTGGAGGTGCAGGAGCAGCATGAGGAATTTGCTTTGAAGATTTTGAAGCTTCTGGCCTTGAGGGCACAGCTGAGGAACTTGGCCGTGAGGGCATTGATGTTGAAGCACTTGGCTTGCGAGCGGGCTTCTTTAGCATCGCTTTCTTCGGCTTGACCGAGGCCTCAGTGGCAGCAGCAGCAGCAGAGTCTTCATTGAATTTCCTCACTGCTTCTCTGGCTTGCCTTTGCAGTTTAGCTTGGCGCTTGGCCCATTCCTTAGGAAATTCCTCACCGCGTCTGATGCTAGTGGGATCAGCCACTTGGCCAGGTGCCAATGGAGGTCTTTGGCATGGAGGGTTTACTGCGAATTTCTTCATATACTTGGGAGTAACGTATCTGTACTCCCTCCATTCACGTGCCCATCTCCGCTCAATCCTCTGGATGCGCACCTTGCGCTGATTTTTGTCTTCTTTGCCAAACTTGGCTTCATCAGGCGTGCAGTACCCAGCATAAATGTCCTCAGGGATTTCAAAGGCAGTCATGACCTCAGGTCTCTTTCCTCCTTTCTGTGGCCTTTTATCGTCAGCCATTTTCTTCAGTTGAGGAATTTGAACAATTGAATTCTCTGAAGAAGTATGCAACTTTTCTTCGAGGAACGCTGCAAATGAGTTAAGTTGATGAGAACCTAATGATTCAGCAGCGGACATGTGTACCTGTGAACAGAGTATAGTTGCGAGGAATTTGGAGAGGTCATATGCGTTCTTAGAGGGTTTTTCATAAAGAACAAGTTTGAGGAATTTGACCAGATTCGTCTTGAGGAATTTCACTAAGCGCGCTATATCTTAGGTTCCAGAGTTGTATAGATTGAAGATCCACACAATTGAGGAATCTTGAAGAAATTTTAGGCTTAGGGAAATGAATCAAGAACAGATAACATGTGAGGTGTTTTGTGTGTGAGGATTTGAAGAATAAAACACCTTTGAAGATTTTGTAGAAAAGTTTCGAATCAAAGAGGGCAGTAAAATTAGCATTTAATTACCCTGAAATGAAGAACACGACGAACTGGGAGTTGGAACAGTGAAGTTCGTCGATGCAGATCTTCCACGCCCTAACTTGGCGGAGGAGGACGTCTACGGCGGCGGCGGAGGTGAAGATTTCCGCGGTCGGCGCGAGTACGACGGCGACGAGGTCGAGGCAGTGAAGCTCTTCCTCACCGGCGACGATGGAGTAGCGACGGTGCTAGGGTTTGGAAGCTCGAGCGGGGGAAGTGAGATCGAGCGGGGTAAAAGAAGTGAGGACGGCGACAGGGGTATTTATAGCCGCAGTGAAAAACAGCTCGTCCGAAGATTTAGGACGAACGTGCCCCTGGCTGTTCTCCTTCTCGCGACATGTGTCACCCACGTACTGTGTAGTGGAGATCGTGTAAGATCGTGGGTGGATAAAATAATCCATCGTGGGATGCGGAACGGTTTGAGCGGCAAAACCGAAAGTTTGGATAAGATTAGTTTTAACGTTTCGTTCGCAATTTCTTCAGCTGACAAGGACATAGTGAAGAATTTGAACGAGTTTCAAATAGAACGCACATGAAGAATTTGTGAACAGATTGGATTGAGTATAACATAGAGGGGAAGGGTCCGATCACATTCACTTAGCAGAAAAGATCCAACTTGAAGAAATAGCTATAAGTGAATGCTATAGAGGACATAAACTCATATATATATATATATATATATATATATATATATATATATATATATATATATATATATATATATATATATAGCCAATGAAGAAAAATGACAGCAGAAGTGAAGATTTTGCAAACTTGAAGAATTTGAAAAACTGAGGAATTTCAAAAATTGAGGAAAAACTCAAATTGAAGATTTTCAACTTTTGTGGTGGCGTGACCCACCGTGTAAGAATGATGATTTCAGACACCGCGTACAATTGTCGTAGGGTTCTGAGAATCAAATTCTTCATTAATTTCTTCACACTTAGAGTGTTATTCTTCATTGATTGAAGAAAAAAGTTTCTTCATGTGTTGCACATCTAAGTCATCAATTTTGCATAAGTGTTAGGATGAGTGCATTTTCAAAGTACATTCGAAGACTCTAAGATATTTAGCTCACACCGCAACTTGCTAAATCTCTTCTCATCCAAGGGCTTAGTGAAGATATCGGCTAGCTGTTCTTCAGTCTTCACATGCTCAATAGAAATGTCACCCTTCAACACATGATCACGAAGAAAATGATGATGAATCTGAATGTGCTTTGTCTTCGAGTGCTGAACTGGGTTGTGAGCAATCTTGATGGCACTCTCATTGTCACAGAGGAGAGACACATTCTTCACGTTGATGCCATAGTCCTTGAGCGTTTGCTTCATCCATAGCAATTGAGCACAGCAAGAACCAGCAGCAATGTACTCAGCTTCAGCAGTAGACAGTGATATGAAGTTCTGTTTCTTCGAGGACCAACAGACCAAGGATCGTCCGAGGAAATGACAAGTACCAGATGTTGACTTGCGGTCCACACGGTCACCAGCATAGTCAGAGTCTGAATATCCAATGAGATCAAAATCCGAGCCCTTGGGATACCATAATCCTAGTGTTGGTGTGTGAGCTAGATATCGAAGAATATGCTTCACAGCCTTATGGTGTGATTCCTTCGGTGCGGCTTGAAATCGTGCACACATGCAAACACTAAGCATTATATCTGGCCTAGATGCACATAAGTACAATAAAGAACCAATCATGGAGCGGTATACCTTATGATCGAAGTCAGTACCATTTTCATCAGTGCATAAATGACCATTTGTGGGCATAGGAATTTTGATGCCTTTGCAGTCTTGCATGCCGAATTTCTTTAGGACATACTTGAGGTATTTCTCCTGAGATATGAATATACCATTGCGCTGTTGACGAATTTGAAGACCTAAGAAGAATTTCAACTCTCCCATCATAGAAATTTGATATTCTTCTCTCATCATATAGGCAAATTCATCACTGTAACGTTGGTCAGTACATCCAAAGATGATATCATCAACATATATTTGGAACACAAACAGTTCACCATCATAAGATTTAGTAAAGAGAGTGGGATCGAGTGAACCGGGTGTGAAGCCTTTCATCATGAAGAATTTCTTCAGTGTATCATACCACGCCCGTGGGGCCTGCTTGAGGCCATAGAGGGCCTTGTTAAGTCTGAAGACTTTGTCAGGATGCTTTGGATCTTCAAAACCTGGGGGTTGAGCAACATATACTTCTTCCTCAAGCTTACCATTGAGGAATGCACTTTTCACATCCATTTGGTGTAAGATGATATCATGATGGTTAGCATAAGCAAGCAATATGCGAATAGCCTCAAGTCTAGCAACAGGTGCAAAAGTTTCATCAAAATCAATTCCTTCAACCTGTGTGTAGCCTTGAGCTACTAGTCGTGCCTTATTCCTCACCACAACACCATTTTCATCTTGCTTGTTGCGGTAGATCCACTTTGTACCAATGATGTTATGCTTGCGAGGATCAGGACGATTGACTAGTTCCCATACGTTGTTGAGCTTGAACTGATGTAATTCTTCTTGCATGGCCTGAATCCACTCAGGCTCCAGAAATGCTTCATCTACCTTAGCGGGCTCTGTGATAGAGACAAAAGCAAAGTGCCCATAAAAGCTAGATAGATGTGAAGCTTTTGAGCGTGTGAGAGGACCTGGTGCTCTAATGTCATCGATGATCTTCTCCACTTGCACTTCTTTTGCAATGCGAGGGTGAGCTGGTTGTCCTTGAGGAATTTGATCAGCATTTTCTTCAGCATCAATTTCCTCAGCATTTTCTTCAGGTGCATCAGCTCGACGTTCTTCACGTTCTGGAATGAATTCTTCAGCAGATTCTTCAGTTGGAATGATATCTTCAGTAGCCTTGTGCTTGATAGAATCCTCAGGTGCTGGTTCATCTAACACAGAAGGTAGGTGCTCTCTTTGCGAGCCATTAGTTTCATCGAAACGCACATCTACAGTTTCAACAATCTTGTGAAGAACATTGTCGAAGACTCTGTAGGTGTGCGAGTCCTTTCCATAACCAAGCATGAAACCTTCATGTGCTTTCGGTGCAAATTTAGAGTTGTGATGAGGATCTCTAATCCAGCATTTAGCACCGAAGACTTTGAAATAACTCACATTGGGTTTCTTGTCAGTGAGGAGTTCATAGGCAGTCTTCTTGAAGAATTTGTGAAGATACACTCTGTTGATGATATGGCACGCAGTATCAATTGCATCAACCCAGAAACGACGAGGGGTTTTGTATTCATCGAGCATAGTGCGAGCCATCTCAGCAAGAGTCCTGTTCTTGCGCTCCACGACGCCATTCTGTTGAGGAGTATAAGGAGTAGATAACTCATGAGTAATACCAAGTTCATCAAGATAGTCATCGAGACCCGAATTCTTGAACTCAGTGCCATTGTCACTTCTGATGTGCTTAATCTTCACACCAAAGTTGGTTGAAGCCCTCGAGGAAAATCGTTTGACGACTTCCTGCACTTCAGTTTTGTAAGAGACAAGGTGTACCCATGTGTAACGAGAGTAGTCATCAACAATAACAAATCCATATTGAGATGCTTCTTTTGAAACAGAGGAATAATGATTAGGACCGAAGAGATCCATGTGAAGCAATTCGAATGAACGAGTAGTGGTCATGATAGTCTTTGCTGGATGCTTGGCCTTTGTCATCTTTCCAGCTTCACAGGCACCGCACAAGTGATCCTTGAGGAATTTGACATTTTTAGTGCCAATGACATGCTTCTTCTTCGCAAGCGTGTTCAAATTCCTCATGCCTGCATGACCTATTCGTCGATGCCATAGCCATCCTTCTGAAGCTTTTGCAAGTAGGCACACGGCTGGTTGTGAATCTGCAGAGAAATCAGCAATATACAAGTCTCCTCTCCTAAAGCCTTCGAAGACTTTGGAATTGTCAGCTTCCATAATCACAACACAATGATACTTACCAAAGACAACAACCATATCAAGATCACAAAGCATTGAGACAGACATAAGATTGTATCCTAAGGACTCAACAAGCATGACTTTGTCCATGTGTCGATCCTTTGTGATAGCAACCTTACCTAGACCCAATACCTGACTTTTGCTTTTATCAGCGAAGATGATATGCTTCTTGTGTGATGCTGATAAGGGAGCATCTATCAGCAGATTCCTGTCACCGGTCATGTGATTTGTACATCCACTATCAAGTACCCATTCAGTGGCTTTGGGTTGATCATCCTGCAGATGAATTAGTGCAACTTACGACCTCATATACTTCAGCAGTGAAGAATATGATATCACAATTCATCAGATCAATTTCATCAAACAGTAAGACTGATAAAACAGAGGGAGGACGTGTGAACTGAAAGTTCATTTCATCATGATTAGCCTGCATCCTTTCAGGCAATTTGTCAGGTCCCCAGCAAATTCTTCAGACGTTACTGTACGTCTGGAGACCTGACCCTGCAGAAGAGATTAGTTCTTTTTCTTCACCACCCACATCTGAAGGGGTGGCAAAGAGTTCATCACTCTGCGAGCTCCATATGAGAATGGTGGCAAAGTAGCCAAACCATTTCGTTTCACATAAGAGGGGTTAGGGTAAGCATATGAATAAGCAGAGAAATTCTTCGAGGACTTATGAACATAATAATTTGAAGAATAATGCTCATATTCATAGCCCTTGGCTCTTCCCTGCGAAACAGAGTTGTTAGCACGATGATGTTCATATGAGGACTTTGATCCATGTGAGGAATTTGATCCCCTTGAGGAATTTGGTCCGTATGAGGAATTTGATCTGGGGTTCCTTTTCTTCACAGGTGGTGTCATGAGGACATTCACTAGAAGACTTTCAACGCAACTTTTGGGAACCTAGATTTTCTTCATAGGGGAACCGTTCCTGCAGTTAGTGCCAACATATCTAGCAAATACTTCACCATTCTGATTTTTGAACAGTTTATAGTTGGAGTCAAATGACTCATCAGAAGAATGAGAAGATTCACATGTATAGCCAGATAAATTAGATGGATCAACTGGAGGTCCCTTTGCAGCAACCCATGAGGTTTTGGGGTACTGCTCAGGCTTCCAATATGTACCATCAGCATTGAGTTTCCTCTCAAAGGCAATACCCTCTTTCCTAGGGTTCCTGTTGAGGATCTGCTTTTTAAGCACATCGCAAAGAGTCTGATGCCCTTTGAGGCTTTTGTACATGCCTGTCATGTACAATTCCTTCAGTCCTGCATCGTCAGTAATACTAGCAATGTCCTCAGATGAGGAATTAGTGATAGCAGAGACAGGTGAAGAATTTGTAACGTTTGAAGCATTTGAACATTCAGGTGAAGAATTAGCAGATTCTCGTTCAATGCATTTTAGACATGGAGGAATGAATTCTTCCTGAGCTGCGCTGATTTGTTGAGCAAGTAATGAATCACGCTCCTTCTGAAGATCTTCATAACTCACTCTCATCTTCTCAAAATCAGACAAGAGAGAGTTATGCTGATCTTGAAGAGAGTCATGCTTGGAATGAAGTCTTTGAAGACTTTCAGCCAAGGCTTGTGACTGATCCATTTCTTCACCCAACATATTATTGCTCTTACTAAGCATATCATTAGCTTTTTGCAAAGCTATTTGTTGTTTTGCGGCAAGGGAAGCAAGTTTGACATAACTGGGTCCAAATTCATCACCAGATTCTTCATCACTAGACTCAGATAGGTAGCATTCAGTTACCTCAGCACTTTTTGCCATAAGGCATGAAGTAGAGGATGATGACTCTGGTTCGAATGTCATCGATTTGAGTGATTCCTTGAAATCCTCAAACCAAGGATCATGGCGGGTTCGATGGCCTTCATAGATGTAACGCCCGGATAATTAAGCTACAGTAAACCCCTGCTAATGGTGCCATGTCATCACATTACTGTTGCCAATCCTCACTTAATCCAAATCATTGTTCATGTTCCAACTCAAATTCAAAGTCAAAAATTCAAATTTGCCAAACATGAAAAATAAGATGTTCAAAGTGTGGCAAATAATCCCTGGATATTTTTCATGTTGGAGCCAACCTCTTTTGGATTCCCAAAGTGCACTCGGAAATTATTTAGTGGTCCAGCAGCATTTAAATTTGCCTTTTCAATTTCTACAAATGGTTAGGCAACCCCTTTTGACCCCAAACTTTTTGTGCAGCCTCACAATGTTGCCATATATTTTTGTACAAAGTGCCACATTTAACAAAAATAGTTTGGTAGCTCATTTAAATAGAAAACAGAGGCAGAACAAAGAAAAAGGGAAAAAGGTAAAAAAAGTGGTGGAGGACCTAAACTGCTGGGCACAATGGCCCATCTAGCTAAGATACCGGCACAGCCGCACCTCCCCTATCTTCCACGTCGCTACAGGAGCGGGGGGGGGGGGGGAATCGTGGCGGCCATCCGGCCACCGACCGGCGCCGTGGCGGCCATCGCCCGGCCGCCCCCGCTTATAAGCCGCCCCCTTGCCCCGGGCTGAAACCCTAGATCGCCCTCATCCTCCCCCCTCCCCCCATCGCCCTCTCCTCTTCCTCTGTAATTCGAGCTCGAAAGCTCCGCGGTGATTGAGCTCTTCGCTGTCGATACTGCGGCCACTGTCGACGCCGTCAGTCGGGAGCATGTCTAGAAGGTTCTCTACGGTCGCCTTCGTCCGTTCAGGGCGCCGCTTCAAGCTGGGGCACCGCGTAGCCATCGCCATGGCCGTCTTCCCCGCCTCAGTCGCCACTGCCTCACCGTCGTCACCGTCGATCTACACCACCATGACCTCCCCGGCCTCCCCGACCACGCCGTCGTGCTCAAAGTGAGGCCCTCTGCTGATTCCCCACTTTTCCCCTTCGACTTGTTGCCGTAGTTGCCGTCCACGAACTCGTCCGAGCTCCCGTGTACGCGTACGCGTAGGTGCGTGCTTGCTGCCGCTGCTGTCTGTCTCTACTGCTACTTATACTGCTTGTTGCCATTGCTCCTCACACTTCTATTGCTCTTGCCGCTACTGCTGTCGCTTGTGGCTGCGCGCGCTTACTGATGCGCTGAGTGCTTTGCTGCTGCTGGTTGTGCTGCTGCGCCGCTGCCGCCCGCACCAGTCGCCGCGCCACGCGCGTGCGTCCACACCCACACCCACATGTGCTGGCGCCCTCCCCTGGCAGCATCCGCGCTCGCCTGGTCAGTGGCCGACTGGCTGTAGCCATGGCCCGTGCCTCCCGTGCTGTGCGTGTGTGTGCACATGGGGCTGACCCTGTTTAATACTAAGATAGATTAGTCTTAGTCTAATTGCCTAACAAGTTCAAGCAGTAGAGTATGACGTGCGAGCCACTTTGTGTTTAACTATTTGTTTTAAATAAATCTAATTCAGGTTCTGTCTATGGCAGTAGGACCCACCCTCCTAACTAAATTAGTTAACTCTTTTAAGTTGCCCATGTGACTATGACAGCTGGGTCCCACTGACCTTGTTGACCAGTCAATTTGACTATGTTGACTTTGATCCGGGCCCCACATGTCTTTGACTGTGGCTGGCCACTGCTGTGTATAAAAAGTATTACACTGTTTTTAATTCGTTTTAATATTTATGGATAAATTCCACAATATTGTTAAATCTTTGAAAAATCGTAGAAAATAATCCGTAGCTCGGATGAAAATGTTTTCTACATGAAAGTTGCTCAGAACGCCGAGACGAATCCGGATACACGGTCCGTTCTTCCTCCACACATCCCTAGCATAGAGAACCTGCAGCTTCCCCCTCCGTTTCATCTGTCCGAAAAATGCAAACATCGGGAAAACTTTCCCGGATGTTTCCCCCCTTCCACGGTACCGCGTAGCACCACGTTAGAACACGTCTAGCTTTTCCTGTTGTCCTGTTATGCACTTGCTTGCTATGTATTTACTGTTTCTTCCGCCTCTTCTCTCCAGTAGACCCCGAGACTGCCGCTGATGCCGTTGTGTTCAACTACGTCGACGACGACCCCTTCTTCTTGTCTGAGCAACCAGGTAAGCCCCCCTTTGATCATCCCGATATCGCCCATTCCATTCTCTCATGCTTGCATTAGATTTTGCTACTGTTATTGTTTGCTCCTATTCTGATGCATAGCCTGCTTTTGTATCTGCTGTTGTACCTTACCTGCTTATCCTAAACTGCTTAGTATAGGTTGGTTAGTGATCCATCTGTTACCCCCACTTGTCCTTGTTGCCCCTGCTTCATCATCGATGACTCGATCTACGTGATCGAAGACCAGGCCCCGACATCACACATCACTTCCCCTTAGTTGCTCGACACTACAGGGTTACTATCAAGTACCGAGGGTGAACCTCTTCAGCACTTCTGATGTTAACCCTGTAGTGTAGTCATTCGGTCGTGGTCATCGAGGGTGATTTCCTCCTTAACCACTTTCTATACGACTCTTCGTGCAACCCCTCAAGTGTGAACCTCGGGGGTGATTCCTCTTACATTCATCGGGGGTGATTCCTCGGGTTTTCCCCTTGATGTTTGGACACACGGATACTTGGACTTTACCACTGTTACTTGGAAAGACGGGTCGACCCTGAGGGGTACCCGCGCGAGCTTAATTGCGAGTGATGTGGAGTCGGGTGGACCTGGAAGGTGCCCGCCAGATAATTACGAGGCGTGGCCGGGCATTCCTAGCCCTTGCCGCAAGTCCTCGAGACGGGGCAACGGGGTCACCTCTTTCGTGAGTCTCTGCTTTTTACCGTGCGTTCCTAATCCACTACGATTTGGATATTTGATCCGAGGGGCCTCTGGCCTGATAGCACTAACCATCACGTGGGCATAGTATGGGCGTTCTACGTCGTATACATCAGCCGAAGCTTAATAGACATCAGCAACTGAGCGGCGCGCGCCGGGTTGGACTGCGTAAGCGCCTGCCTTGTTGAAGGAGGTACCTAGGTCTGCTCACCGGCCGCCCACGCAACGTGCAGGAGTTCCCGGGGAGATGGCCCATGACCCCTGGGGGCATAGGTTTAGTCCGGCGTGCTGGCCTATCTATTAAGCCTAGGTCGGGTTGCGACGTATTGTTTGGCCGAGGCCAGGCATGACCCAGGAAAGTGTGTCCGGCCGGAGTTAATCGAGCGTGGTGGGTAAGTTCATGCACCCCTGCAGGGAAGAAAACATCTATCGATAGCCTGTCCTACGGTAACGGACACTTGGAGTTGTATCCCGATCGATACAACTAGAACTGGATACTTGTGATGAGAATTGGATGGTGGTGAGAATTGGGTTGTGATGATAACTGGATAGTATGGCTCTGGGATTTCTTTCTCGCAGGGAGTCGAGAAAGGATCTCCGACCGAGGTTGATAACACTTCTAATACTTTACTTTATGCTACTCTACTCCCTCCGGTTGCTGCAAGATGGTGGTTTCCAGAAGATGCTAGTCATCGATAGGACTAGGCCTTCTCTCTATTCTGGCATTTCTGCAGCCCAGTCCACATATACAGCCTTCTTTTGATAATGTTGCATATGTAGTGTAGATCCTTGCTTGCGAGTACTTTGGATGAGTACTCACGGTTGTTTTGCTCCCCATTTCCCCCCTTTCTTCTTCTTTCCGGTTGATGCAACCAGATGTCGGAGCCCAGGAGCCAGATGCCACCGCCGATGCCTACTACTACGTGGAGACCGCTGACGACCAGGAGTAGTTAGGAGGCTCCCAAGCAGGAGGCCTTGCCTTTTCGATCGATGTTGCTTTTGTGCTAGCCTTCTTAAGGCAAACTTGTCTAACTCATGTCTGTACTCAGATATTGTTGCTTCCGCTGACTCTTGTGTAATCGAGCTTATGTATTCGAGCCCTCGAGGCCCCTGGCTTGTAATATAAAGCTTGTATTATTTTAATTTGTGTCTAGAGTTGTGTTGTGATATCTTCCCGTGAGTCCTTGATCGTGATCGTACACATTTGCGTGTATGATTAGTGTACGATTGAATCGAGGGCGTCACAATAGACATCAGAGAGACGGTCCCAGACAAGCTTCGCCTGATCGAGATGCATGATGTTTCTGAACTGGTTTCGAGACAGACTGGAGCAGATGACGGCCTTCGCTGTGAGGTTGAGTTGAGTGTACTTGCGAATGTCATCAGTTTCCGCCATCTTGCACAGATCGGTCAGACCAATCTCAGTGACGGTCCATAGCTCGCTGTCCATCACCATGAGATGCTTCTTCATCATAGCCTTCCATTTGGGATACTCGTGACCGTCAAAGATGGGGCACACCACTTTCTTCATATCTGCGGTCGACATAACTAAAACTGCAGGCGGTTAAACCAAAATCACACAGAACAAGGGAGTACCTTGCTCTGATACCAATTGAAAGTGCGTTATATCGACTAGAGGGGGGGGGGGGTGAATAGGCGATTTTTATGAAATTCTTCACTGAGGAATTTTCTCGTGAGGAAATTTCTTAGCGAAGAACTACTAGCAGCGGAATAAGTACTCAGAGGTAAACGTAGCAGAATACATGCATGGTCATCATGATGAAATGAAGACACAGACAGAGTACAGAAAGCGTAAACACAGGATAGCACAAGATGAAGACAAACAGACTGAAGAAATTGAACTGAGGAAATTGGGAAAGTCTTCAGTCAAAGTCTTCAAACACAGATATGAACAATTTCACAACACAGTAATGAGGCAATGAAAGTGTTGAGGAAATAGAACCAGTAAGCTTGGTGAAGACAATGATTTGGTAGACCAGTTCCAACTGCTGTCTCAGTTGTACATCTGGTTGGAGCGGCTGAGTATTTAAACTCGAGGACACCTAGTCCCGGACACACAGTCCTCACCGTATTCTCCTTGAGCTAAGGACACACAGTCCTCGCCCAATCACTCGTGGTAAGTCTTCAGGTGACTTCCAAACCTTCACAGACTAGGTCACTCGGCGATCCACAATTCCTCTTGGATGCTCTAGACCATGACGCCTAACCGTCTGGAAGAAGCACAGTCTTCAAAGGTAACAAGCATCGGATCCACGCAGGATCAATTTCTTCAGTGATGCTCAATCACTTTGGGTTTGTAGGTGTTTTGGGTTTGGGTTTGGATTTTCCTCACTTGATGATTTTCGCTCAAAGTCCTCGGAGGATGGGTTGCTCTCAAATGACAAGTGTCAAGTTCTCGCGGAGCAGCCAACCAACTAGTGGTTGTAGGGGGCGGCTATTTATAGCCTAGGGAGCAGCCCAACATGATAAGACATAAATGCCCTTCAATGATATGACCGTTAGGTGGATAAGATATTTTGGGACAGCTGGGGCGTAGCACAACAACGGTCGGAAATTTGAGGTTCAAATTCCTCAGGGCTATCATGTTCCTCACTATGTAGGCAATTCGCACTGGCGAATTCCTAACTCCTCAGTCAGAGCAAAGTCCTCAGTGACCAGAAGAACTGCGTCTCTGTCACTGAAGAAATTGACTGATCTGTATGAGATTTCCAATGGCTTCACTCGAAGGGATTGGTAGATGTAGGATTTGAGATGAGCATCACTTGGAAATTTCCTCCTTAGTATTTCCTCGACCCCCTTTAACAGTACGGTGTTTCCTATGACTCAAGAAAGAGAAAATGAAACTACGAAAACAAAAGTCTTCACGCTTCATGTTCCTCGAATGATAACCAAGTCTTCAAGGTCACACCAATTTCTTCACTTTCAAAGTCTTCAAAATATCAAAGTCTTCAGTCGAAGAACTTCATTTTTAGGGGTCGACTTTCTCTGTAAATATCAAACTCCCCATAGACTTATAGACCTGTGTACACTCATAAACGCATTAGATACTTAACCTATAAGTCTTCAATACACCAAAATCACTAAGGGGCACTAGATGCACTTACAGTAGCCCCCAAGGGCCGGTTCAACTTAATGTAGTTAAACCGGGACTTAAGTAATTTAACATGGCAGCACCAGAACTTATTTGAGCAAATAGCCATTAGCCCCCAAGTGCCAAGTTGAATACTTGTATTGAGCTTGGGACTTTGCAATCAATTGACAGTTGAAGATCAAATATGCATTAGCCCCCAAGTGCCAAATGCATAACTTGTTATGTAGTTGGTACTTCAATTCTTGTACCGTTTGTTAAATCATATGACTGTCTGTATGCAGGCTGAGCTGAAAACGAAGGAAAGCCAACTCGCCGATCTTCAAGAAAATTTGAAATCCCAACAAGCTGAAACTTCCAAGGCAAAAGAGGAGTTGACCAGCACCTTAAGCGTCATGGAACAGCTGAAGGAGGGCTTCAACAAAGAGCGGACGGATTGGGCCACTGAGAAGGCCACTTTGACCAAGAAAATTGAAACTGCTGAAGCCGCCCTTAAACCGGTGGTAGATGAGCTAACCAGCGTAAAGCGCCAAGTACATGCCATGACTGCAGCCATCTTTGGTAAGCTTCCTTTGACTTCTGTAATAATTTGACCTTCCTATGATAGGTTCGGTTTGTGAACTCTTTATAATGTTGTAGGTACACGCATTGGTCACTTGAGGTCAGATGTTCGGATGAAGTTGAAGGCCGCATATACCTTAATCGAACAACTGTATACCGGGGCACAGCGGATCATTTCTACTGCATCACATAACAATTCGGTGCCCTCTTTAATTCAAGATACTCTGAAGAGGTTGTCAATGCTTCCCGCCCGGATTGCAGAGCTAAAGAAATCTGCTGCTCGAACCGGTGCCATCATTGCCTTAATCCGGGCAAAAGCATGGGTGCCGGATTTTGATCCTGTTGAGACAGCTCAAGGTTATCCCAGTTTAAAGGAAGATGGCTCGGAATTCAATGAGGAAGACCTGAGAGCAATAAACCGGGCAGTACGCCCTCTAGCTTGCCAATTGGCGGAAGAGGCAGACTTGACGCATTATCAAGCTCAATATAACAATCAGAACAAACGAGTGGCTGCACCAATCCCTGAAGCGGAGAATCTGATCCCTCCAATCCGTAAGCACACTTACGCCCCTGATATTGAACCGTCATCCCTGATCCATGAAGAAGCTGTCTTTCAAGCCCTAATGGGAATCGACTGGACCACTGTTGATTTCCAGCCACTGGGTAGGGAAGAAGAAGCTGAAGCGGCGCAGGAGGACCCACAACCATCAGATCAGGGCGGCGACCAAGCTTGAACCGGAGGCCGGTTTAAATGGCTGCTTTGTTATATTCCGCCAATAAAACAATGATCTTATTTGGGCACCACGTTGCCTTGTAATAGGATAGTCAATACTCTTGCTTCTGAGATGCCTTCGTGCATCAGTGCTGATACTTTTGTTTAAAAGATCGAAACCTTCAATCTACATCTCCTGCAATCATAAAATCTTAAACTGCCACGGCGGTTGTACCGCCAGCCGGTTTGTGATCTTCTCATATATATATGCAAGGAAATTGAGGTATATGATCAAATTTTGTGATACAAAATACCTGCCATCGTTGGTCATGAAGTTGGCTTAACCAATCTTGAAGCGGAGGTCTATAAACCTGTACCGTCAAAGGAGAAAATAGCTCCTGTGTATACAATGCCGGTTTATCATGTAAACCGTGCTGGGTTACCATAAACACCCTTGTTACTCCATCATGAGATGTTAACAAAAAAAATTAAAACCGGGCAAATAATCTCCGGATTAAAAATGGACCATGTTTCGTCAATTGATAGTTCGAACCGGTTTAAAACGTTGTCGGTTTACAAAACGCAACAAATATAAATCAACAGTTATTAAGAAAAAACATTGAAGCAAAGGCAATGATAAAACCATTTGCAAAAAAGAGGCTTTACTGAGCCGATCAGATGGTGTTACCATGGTCGTACACGACCAAGCTCCCGATAGGTATAGCTATGGTTCAAGTCAGCCAGGTCCCCAAATGAAACCGTGGCATTATGCCGATCAAGAGGCGTGGCAATGGTTCGGGTTCGACCAAGCCCCTAAGTGATTCTATGGCCTTAGGCCGATCAAGAGGCGTGACTGGTTCAGACTTGACCATGTCCCCAAGTGATCTGGTGGCTTTCGCCTATCAAAAGGTGTTGCATTGGTTCGGACATGACCAAGCCCCCAAGTGATTTTTATAAAACTTTCAAGGGGTAAACCGGAGACCGCTTTAAGACAGAACAACTTCGTGTAACCACGCATGATGTAAAAGAACAGATACCCCACTTTAGCTGAGGCTCCGGTTTATTATATTAATCATAATATACATTGTCATAGTATGTACATAAGTAGAACCGATGGCTCAGGTATAGTAAGGCCGAAGATGAGCTATGTTCCACGGCCTGTTGGTCTCCACCTCTGATGTGCGTGAGTCTTTATGCTCTCGAATATCAATCAGATAGTATGGCCCGTTGTGCAGATTCTTGCTGACCACGAAAGGTCCCTCCCAAGGTGGGGATAACTTATGCATATCAGTCTGATCTTGGATGAGCCGAAGCACCAAATCTCCTTCTTGAAAGGTTCTGGTTTTGACTCGGCGACTGTGATAACGACGAAGATCCTATTGGTAAATCGCCAAGCAGGCAGCTGCTATGTCACGCTCTTCATCCAACCGGTCCAAAGCGTCTTGCCGTGCTGTCTCGTTGTCCGCTTCAACATAAGCCGCCACACGAGGTGAATCGTGACGGATATCACTAGGGAGAACCGCCTCCGCTCCATAGACCATGAAGAACGGCGTGTATCCTGTTGATCTGTTTGGTGTGGTATTGATGCTCCATAACACAGATGGCAACTCTTCCACCCAACAACCCGGCGTCCTCTGCAAAGGAACCATAAGCCGGGGGTTGATGCCTCTCAAGATTTCCTGATTAGCTCTTTCTGCTTGACCATTGGACTGTGGGTGTGCCACTGATGAGACATCAAGGCGGATGTGCTCACGTTCACATAACTCCTTCATGGCACCTTTGGATAGGTTGGTACCATTGTCTGTGATGATACTGTGTGGAAATCCAAACCGGAAAATCACCTTTTTGATGAACTGAACCGCCGTGGCCGCATCACACTTGCTAACAGGCTCTGCCTCCACCCACTTTGTAAACTTGTCAACCGCCACCAGGAGGTGGGTCTTCTTGTTCTTGGACCTTTTGAAAGGCCCAACCATATCCAGCCCCCAAGTTGCAAACAACCAAGTGATTGGAATCATCCTCAATTCTTGAGCCGGCACATGAGCGCGTCTTGAGAACTTTTGGCAACCGTCACACCGTCTGACCAGATCCTCTGCATCAGCATGAGCAGTTAACCAGTAAAAACCATGGTGGAACGCTTTAGCCACCAAGGATTTTGAACCGGCGTGATGACCACAATCTCCTTCATGGATCTCACGCAAAATTTCACAGGCTTCATCAGAAGACACGCAACGTTGAAACGCCCCTGACACACTGCAATGATGTAATTCACCATTAACAATAGTCATGGACTTGGATCACCGGATTATCTGCCGGGCCAAGGTTTCATCCTCTGGTAGCTCGCCCCGGTTCATGTACGCAAGATAAGGAAGCGTCCAATCTGGAATGACTGAAGAGCCGCCACCAATTGAGCCTCCGGATCAGGAATAGCCAAATCCGCTTCACCAGGGAGCTGGACCGACGGGTTGTGCAGCACATCAAGAAAAACATTAGGCGGAACCGGTTTACGCTGAGAGCCCAACGGGCTTAAAGCGTCCGCTGCTTCATTTTTCCGACGGTCCACGTGGTCCACTTGATAGCCCTTGAAGTGACCTGCCACATTATCTACCTCACGACGATATGCGGCCATGAGTGGGTCCTTAGAATCCCAAGTGCCAGACACTTGTTGAGCCACTAGGTCCGAGTCACCGAAGCACTTAACCCGGCTTAGATTCATCTCTTTAGCCATCCGAAGACCATGGAGCAAGGCTTCATAATTAGCTGCATTGTTAGTACAAGGGAACATTAAGCGGAGAACATAACAGAACTTGTCACCTCATGGGGAAGTTAATACGACTCCAGCCCCCGAGCCCTCCAATTGCCTGGATCCGTCAAAATGGATGGTCCAATATGTGTGATCCGGCTTCTCTTCAGGTGCTTGCAGCTCCGTCCAATCATTGATGAAACAACAAGTGCTTGAGACTTTACCGCCGTTCGGGGCACATACTTCAACCCGTGCGGCCCAAGCTCTATAGCCCACTTGGCAATCCGACCAGTCGCTTCTCGGTTCTGGATGATATCGCCCAAAGGAGCAGAACTGACCACTATGATGGGGTGCCCTTGGAAATACTGCTTCAGCTTCCGGCTTGCCATGAAAACTCCATATAACAGCTTCTGCCAATGCGGATACCTTTGCTTGGATTCAATAAGTACCTCACTGATATAGTAAACCGGATGCTCCTTACCTGTCTCCTTCCGCTCTACCACAATAGCCACACTGACTGCGCGAGCGTTAGCAGCAACATATATTAGTAACGGCTCCTTGTCAACGGGAGCGGCAAGCACAGGCGGGTTGGCCAATTGCCGCTTTAAGTCCCCCAATGCCTGATCAGCAGCAGAACTCCAGACGAACTGATCCGCCTTCTTCAACATCTGATATAAAGGAATTGCCTTCTCACCAAGGCGGCTGATAAACCGGCTCAATGCGGCAATCTGACCAGCCAAACGTTGAACGTCATTGATACACTTTGGTTTAGCCAGGGAGGTGATGGCTGTGATCTTCTCCGGATTAGCCTCAATTCCCCTGTTGGACACCAGAAAACCCAATAACTTGCCTGCCGGTACACCAAAAACACATTTGGCCGGATTGAGCATCATCTTGTACGTCCTCAAGTTATCAAAGGTTTCCTTCAAATCATCAACCAGAGTCTCCTTCTTCCTTGACTTAACCACAATATCATCCACATAAGCATGTACATTACGGCCAATCTGCTTGTGAAGGCAATTTTGTACACACCGTTGATAAGTTGCCTGGGCACTCTTGAGCCCAAAGGGCATAGATACATAGCAGAAGGCTCCAAAGGGAGTGATAAACACCGTCTTCTCCTGGTCCTTAACCGCCATTTTGATATGATGATAACCAGAATATGCATTCAAAAAACTCAAACGCTCGCAACCCGCCGTAGCATCAATGATTTGATCAATACGGGGGAGGGCAAAAGGATCTGCTGGACAAGCCTTATTAAGGTCTGTGTAATCCACACACATACGCCAGGTGCCGTTTTTCTTAAGGACCAACACCGGATTAGCAAGCCACTCAGGGTGAAAAACTTCGACAATAAAACTAGCTTCCAAAAGCCTGGCTACCTCTTCTCCAATAGCTTTGCGTCTTTCTTCGTTAAACCGGCGGAGGAACTGTTTCACCGGTTTGTATTTAGGATCCACATTAAGAGTGTGCTCAGCGAGTTGCCTCAGTACACCTGGCATGTCAGAAGGCTTCCATGCAAAGATGTCCCGATTCTCACGGATGAACTTGATGAGCGCGCTTTCCTATTTAGGATCCAAATTGGCACTGATGCTGAACTGCTTGGATGAATCGCCAGGCACGAAGTCAACAAGCTTAGTCTCAGCTGCCGATTTGAACTTCAAGGCCGGATCATGCTCCGTAGTTGGCTTCTTCAACGGAGTCATATCTGCCGGATCAACATTGTCTTTATAAAATTTCAGCTCCTCGGTGGCACAAACCGACTCTGCGTAGGCCGCATCTCCTTCCTCGCACTCCAAAGCAACACGACGGCTTCCATGAACCGTAATTGTCCCCTTGTGACCTGGCATCTTGAGCTGCAAGTACACATAACAAGGCCATGCCATGAACCTGGCGTAGGCCGGTCGCCCAAACAGGGCGTGATACGGACTTTGGATCTTTACCACTTCAAACGTCAGCCTCTCCGTCCTGGAATCATGATCATCTCCAAAGGCCACTTCTAGAGCTATCTTACCAACAGGGTATGCTGATTTTCCAGGTACCACACCATGGAACACCGTATTGGACGGTTTGAGATTTTTGTCTGTCAATCCCATACGACGGAAGGTCTCATAGTACAAGATATTAATGCTCCTCCCTCCATCCATGAGTACCTTGGTGAACTTATAACCTCCCACCTGAGGTGCCACCACCAATGCCAGCTGACCTGTGACGCCCCCGATTCAATCGTACACTAATCATGCACGCAAATGTGTACGATCAAGATCAGGGACTCACGGGAAGATATCACAACACAACTCTAAAACATAAATAAGTCATACAAGCATCATAATACAAGCCAGGGGCCTCGAGGGCTCGAATACAAGTGCTCGATCATAGATGAGTCAGCGGAAGCAACAATATCTGAGTACAGACATAAGTTAAACAAGTTTGCCTTAAGAAGGCTAGCACAAACTGGGATACAGATCGAAAGAGGCGCAGGCCTGCTGCCTGGGATCCTCCTAAGCTACTCCTGGTCATCGGCAACGGGCTGCACGTAGTAGTAGGCACCTCTAGAGTAGAAGGAATCATCGTTGACGGTGGCGTCTGGATCCTGGGCTCCATCGTCTGATTGTAGCAATCGGGTAGAGAGATGGGGAAAAGGGGAAACAAGGCAACCGTGAGTACTCATCCAAAGTACTCGCAAGCAAGGAGCTACACTACATAAGCATGGACATATGTGTAAGGGGCCATATCAGTGGACTGGACTGCAGAATGCCAGAATAAGAGGGGGATATCTAATCCTGTCGAAGACTACGCTTCTGGCAGCCTCCGTATTTCAGCATATAGGAGAGAGTAGACCGAACTCCTCCAAGTAGCATCGCATATCATAATCCTACCCGGCAATCCCCTCCTCGATGCCCTGTTGGAGAGCAATCACCGGGTTGTATCTGGCACTTGGAAGGGTGTGTTTTATTAAGTATCCGGTTCTATTTGTCATAAGGTCAAGGTACAACTCCGGGTCGTCCTTTTACCGAGGGACATGACTATTCGAATAGATAAACTTCCCTGCAGGGGTGCACCACATAACCCAACATGCTTGATCCCATTTGGCCGGACACAATTTCTTGGGTCATGCCCGGCCTCGGAAGATCAACACATCGCAGCCCCACCTAGGCACAACAGAGAGGTCAGCACGCCGGTCTAAACCTAAGCGCGCAGGGGTCTGGGCCCATCGCCCTGAGCACACCTGCACGTTGCGTACGCGGCCGGAGAGCAGACCTAGCAACCTCCATTACAAAGGAAGTCACGTTACGCGGTCCAACCCGGCGCGCGCCACTCAGTCGCTGACGTCACGAAGTGCTTCGGTTGATACCACGACGTCGGGATACCCATAACTACTCCCGCGTAGATGGTTAGTGCGTATAGACCAAATGGCCAGACTCAGATCAAATACCCAGATCTCGTTAAGCGTGTTAAGTATCCGCGAACGCCGACCAGGGCCAGGCCCACCTCTCTCCTAGGTGGTCTGAACCTGCCCTGTCGCTTTGCCACAAGTAACAGTCGGGGGCCGTCGGGAACCCAGGCCCACCTCTACCGGGATGGAGCCACCTGCCCCTTCAGCCCCCATCTCCGAACAGTATCACAAGTAATGTAACAGTGTAAAGTATATAGTATATGCCCGTGACCACCTCCCGAAGTGATCACGACCCAGTAGTATAGCATGGCAGACGGACAAGAGTGTAGGGCCACTAATGGAACACTAGCATCCTATACTAAGCAGTAGGATAGCAGGTAAGGGTAACAACAGTAGTAGCAAGGACGGGCTATGCAGAAGTATAGGATTAACTGAAAGCAGTAACATGCTACACTACTCTAGTACAAGCAGTATAGAGAAGAATAGGCAATATCTGGTGATCAAGGGGGGGGGCTTGCCTGGTTGCTTTGGCAAGGAGGGTTCATCTTCGGTGTAGTCGAACACACGGACATCGGCACCGGTCTCAGAGTCTACCGGAAAGAAGTAACAGAGGGGGAACACAATAAATAACAGAGCAATCAAGTATAACACAAAGCAAGACGCGGCAATATGCGGTGCTAGGGGTGACCTAACGTAGTGGTAGGTGATACCGGCGAAGGGGGGAAACATCCGGGAAATGATTCCCGGTGTTTCGTGTTTTCGGACAGGTGAACTAGAGGGGGAAAGTTGCGAGTTCGATAGGTTAGGGATGTGTGGCAGACGAACGGGCAGCGTATCCGGATTCGTCTCGTCGTTCTGAGCAACTTTCATGTACAAAGTTTTTCCATCCGAGTTACGGTTTATTTTATATGAATTTAAAAAGGATTTAATCATTTTAAATTATTTTTAATTCGAAAATTAGATGTTAAATTGCTATGGGTACAGAGAAGTGTACCCACAGATGGGCTTGTGTGGCTGACCGGTAGGCCTAGTTGACTTGGTCAACTGCCCAGTCAGCAGAGGCTGACTGATGGGGCCAGTCAAAGTCAACAACCTAGTCAGCATTGACTGTTGACTGGTCAAACTAACTAGTGGGTCCCGCTTGTCATAGACTCATAATAATCAAACAAGGTTAGTTAGCTTTAACTAAATGATTAGGTTAATCTAATCCAGATTATTTAAGTTAATTAATTAATTAACCAATTCAACTAATGTTTTAATTATTTTTTAATTATTTTAATTACTTTTTTTTATAAAACGTTCTAGGTGCGGGGCCCCACTGTCATAGGGCCAGGGCCTTAGCGGGCACGGGCGTTGGCCCTCGAGGGGGGCACCCGACTGGTTGCGGGGCTGCGGGCGGGTGGCTCGCCGGAGCACAGCCACGGCGAGCTGGCCGTGGACGGCGCACGCGAAGGGTGGCGGGTCGGCAGTGATCGGCGCCGGTGGAGGGTGGCGTCCGTGGGGTAGAGCCAGCAACAGGAGGCCGGCCACGGCGCGGTTGCGCGGGCGGAACGCGGCATGGGCAGGCGGAGCATGGCGGGGGCAGGCGCGCGCGGTCGAGCGGGGTGGTCGGGACCGCGGTGGCCGCGAGCACGGCGCGGGAGGCGCGCCGGCGTGGAGCTGCGGGAGAGAGGGCGCGGGTGGCGGAGTGACCGCGCATCGGACGCGCCCGGAGCGCGTCAACTGCGGCGAGATTGGCGGGGAGAGCAGCGACTACGGGAGGGCGAAGGCGGAGGCGGTGAGCTCACAGGGGCGGTAGGGGGCTCAGGGGAGCCAGGGGTGCCGGAGTCGAGAGGATCGACGGCGAGGTAGCGGCGTCGTCCGACGAAGGGGATCGAGGTAGACGGTGGCGATGATGTGGCCTCCCGGCCTTGATCCAGCGGCGTAGACGATGCAGGGGTCGACGACGGTCCTCCCAGTGAGATCCCAGGCGGCAGGGCGAGTGCGCGGGCGGGCGAGGTCGATGGCGGCGTCGGGGGACGAGGGTGACGGGGCGGCATCGGTGACCGGTTGCCTGCCCCCGATCCAGATCGGGGGAAAGGCAGAGGGGGGAGTGGGGGCGAGTGGGGGGAGTGGGAGGTTAGGGTTTCAGGGGAGTGGGGGTTAAGGCGGCGGGGTGGGCCGGCCTGGTAGGCCGCTGGCGGGGCCGGTGGTCCAGGGGGCCGAGAGGCCGGTGAGCTGGGCCGAAGCCCAGGGGGGCAAGGGGGTTGTCTTTCTCCTTTTTCTTTCTTTTGTTTTCGATTTGTTCTTTTCCTTTTATTTATTCTTTCCTGTTTTGTTTTAGTTACCTTTTATTTTAGTTTCTGTATAATATATTCATAGCATCTAATTTAGTATTTCAGTTTAGTCCACCGTCACAAAATGTCTAGTCCCCTATTAATTTAGTTTGATAATTTATTAATTAGTGAAGGCATTTAATTATTTGTTTTTATTACTGTTTTGTTTATTTCAGTGCAATTAAATAGTTTATAAAAATGTGGATTCTCCACCACAATTATTTATGCAATATTTGGCACATATAGAACATTTTAGTTTTAATGTTTGAAAACTTTTATTGTTTGCCTTGATTTTGAATTTTGAATCTGGACGTGATTGAATCATCGCGAGGTTTGCCACAGTAAGAGTGGTGACGTGGCATCATTAGCAGAGTTTTACTGTAGCCTAATTATCCGGGTGTCACAATTCTCCTCCACTACAAGAAACCTCGTCCCGAGATTTAAGAGGGGAGTAAGGGGGAAAGTTCTGGTTACGATATTCTACCGGATCTTCTCGAAGAAGTTAATCCCTCCCGTTGATGTCTTCAATTCTTTATTCCAATGCATCATGATAAACTTGTCATCATTCCTTCGGGAACTCCATCGTACTCATGAAAGGATAAGGGGCAACTCAGCTACGACAGGATGCTTTTGATGGAAACAATCTGGGGTTAACCCATGAATGAGTATAAGATTATCTCTCGAGTTGAACATATAAAATACATCGAGAGTAAGGTATGAAGGTACAATAAGATGTTTCAAGCAGATAGATAGTTGCTCGAAGTCTGAACCAGGGTGAGAAAGGGGTTCAGAGTAGCGAGAGTAAGTATTGCGTCTGATACCAGATTAGAGCACTAGGAAGGTGGCCCATGAATTAAATACGAAGCCAAGCATGGGGAATAACCATTAGAAACCGGGTTGTACAGGAGAGTCAGGTTTCGAACCTGGGACCTGTGGCTTATGGGCCCACCATGTGGGTTAAAAGTAGGAAGGGCGAAGGCATTTTGCGTGATCATGCAAGCAAGGCATGTTGAGAGGGTAGCCTGTCGATTATGTCAGCAACAACGTCAATACCAAGGGCGAGGGACGAAGAGAACCATTTTCCTGTTCGTTGAACGAGGCGGACCAATAGGCAAAGTTCCCGTCCATCGGTGGTTACCGGGATGTCATCAACAATAGGAACAGGGTCTTGCAGTCATAATTGTACAACGAGGTGTTTACACAAGCAGGAGAATGTTACTGCTTAGATCATATAGATCACAAGAAAGGTTAAACCAAACAATGGAAAGGAAAGTATGATGACCACATTGACAGAACAATGGAAAGGAAAATGTGTTAAAACACATATTTCTGGGGTATATCCTCCCCAAAGTCAAGCAGAGGATGATATCCAAGACAGGATTCAAAGTATAAAACCCATTAGGTAAGGGGGAGAAACTTCAGGACATTACCCATACAATGGTGTTTGGATAATTGATAAAGAATTTTTTTGCATTGTGCTTCAAATGTTCTTATTGAAAATCGGAGTACCGGTGACTTGCTTCGAGATAGCATTAACAAGGTCTTCAAGCAAAGGTCAGACTCTGGATACACGAAGGATCCATCAGGAACAACTTGTAGAATAAGCCTTACAATTTCCTCATGAAGGAATGGATAACCTTGCAGAAAAGGAAACTATAACAGCAGGTCATTCGGCCAGGTGTGCTGGGCATGCCATCACCTTACCGGGTCATAAAAGAACATTGTTATTACCCTTGGAAATATATCCCAACCATCATATCTGACCGAGATTCAGATCTGGTCGGTGTTAGGATACCTCAGACTCAGGGTGCCTGAGAAGAAAAGGTGTAACACACATTGACTAGATGATAATGTAAGATTCTTGGAAATGAACTATGGAAGCGAGTTCCAAAACAAGAGTTCATCATGTAACCAAGGAGAGGACGAGGAGGTGGCTGATGGACTCAGAGTCAATTCCTCCAGATTTCCAAAAGGGCGTTTTCCACAACTATGTGAATAAGGAGATAACATTCCTCAGATCAGATGACATAATGAGGTATGCTTGAGGAAAACATGCACAATTAAACATTGGTTGAAAGGTGCACCCGAATTATGGGGTTATGTAGCATGATCAATGTTAGAACGGTGGTTCAGCAACCGATAGGCTAAGAATGAATTATCGATCATTAACTTCAAAGCAATAGGGTTGCTAGAAGTGCAGAATCCATACAACACCGTTCACTTGTGGGTACCCCGGTTGGAATCTACACGAGGACCAAGAAAGAATGGTGATGGTGAGAAGTATCATTATAGCAAAAATTCTTAAGAGGTGGAGCAATCTTCACAACCTTCTTGACATTAAAGATGGTAATACTCTGCGGTAGAGTATATCACAAGTCGGATAGCAAGGAACTCAAGGTACAACACAAATCAGGAACAAGTAATAATGTTGTCGATGATAACCCAAATCATCGAGGGCAAAGGATGCTATTTCTCATCAAGAATTCGATTGATATCCTGGAAACACTCAGAATGTTGATGATGATCATGACACATTTGTCGAGAGGTTTCATGAAGATGTAATCAACCAGCGATGACATCAATTCAAAGGAATGATGAAGCGAAAGTTTATTGGAACCATGGGTACGACACAACTCGAAATCAAGCTTGTTGTTCAAGGCAAAATGATATGATGAGGAAAATCAATGTAAGCTTAGCTCATCGTCGAAAATTGTGCTCCGGAAAGAAAGACCAGGTAGCACAGTTAAAATTTAGTATGGTAAGGATATAGCCAATCAGGATATGAATGACTTCAAGAGTTATTAAACTTGTAAGCAACGAAAATTACTTAAGAGTTACTGAATCAGAGTGCGGTCTCGGTTCACTTGTCGGTGTCCCTGAGGGGTTCTAACAACTCAGAACCTGTTGGAAAATGGAATCCACGAGAATAATAGTTGATGAAGAACTCATAAGAAGTTATGCAGTTCCAAAATAATCTCGAGATACCAGGGGGTAATACTCAAAGACGGATCAAAGTAGAGGTTGGACTGGGGTATTAATCCGCAGAAGACAAATGTTTAAACTTGCCCGAGAAATGGGAACAAAGAAGAACAATATGGTCGAAACCATAACTACAAGGGGTCCAATTTAATGACACCGAAAGAATTACTCGAATGAGTAAATATTTGGCAAGAAGCTCCCATGATAAGTTCCACATTGGGTCCATGGGCATGAACACAGAGTTCAAGGTCGACTCCCACTTCTCCAATGCATAACCTTTCATTTACTTCTCACTTTTGAAGAAGTAGTACTGTTGAAATTTTATCTGGCAAAATACCAGAAGAGTAGGACTCGTGAAAACTTTTGAGTTCATACTTATTAAGGAAGGCATAGGTCAACCCATCAGGGCCTCTTAGGAACATATACCACAAACTTCAGGAGTAAATAACACAAGCTCGAAAGCAGAGCATGCTCGACGAGGCAGAGGATGCAATTTACCGAAGGCATTATGTATCAGGGAAAGAACTTCCCGAGGTTTTTTATATGAAGGACACTATCGGATACTAGCCAAGCAATTGGTCTCGCGGACCACAAGGAATCTAATGTGAGTATCGGTACTCAATCAGAAGGAGAAAGAATGCAAAGGCATCAGGTCATAGAAACAAATGACTAATTCAAAGCTCAAATGCAAAAGAATTATGACTTCCAATCCAAGGGATCATAAGCAAATGCTCTAATTAAGGATGAATAAGTCGGGTAAGCTTAGGGGTACAATCCACGACAATTTAATTGGTCGAGATCCAACTCATGTTTAAAATGACGTCTGGGCCGGAAGGATCGATTCTAGGATCAACTTGTGACCATTCGCAACATATTGAATCAATGGGTGATAGTGACAAAAGATGCCAATAAGATTACCAGACTTATGGCATTAACTAGAATGCAAGCCAGCAAGAATTTCAAGAGCAACAGGCTACTCAGGGTTTTCGGAAGGTCAAATGGCACTTCGAAGAATTTTGGGAAACACCTGAACAACTGAGGATGAGCGGATACTCGATAAGTGCGAGGAATTATCCGTAGGGGTTATCCATTAGGCAAGAACTTCAGGGCAGTAAGCTCAAAGGATTATCGAAACAACGATGAGTGTTTCGGGGTATCTTGTAATAACAAGACCAACTAGGGATAAATGTAAGAATAACAACTGTAAGTAGTTATCCATAATGGTTGACGGTGGAAGGGGAATTGCAAACGCGATGAACACAAGTTCTCGGGTTAACAGCGGAGAGTATCTTCAGGGTCTTCACGTGCAGCAGACGATCATCAGTAATAAGGGGCTCTCCGGGTGAAAGTGATAACGAGATCCTAATGTTAGATTTAGCAAAATTCATTTAACCCGAATAGAAGAGAGATCAGAGTCCCAGAGTATAGACAAGGAGTAAAAGATCCTAATACCACCCAATGGTGACGTGGGCCCGTAAGGCACACAGCCATGTTAGTAAAAGTTTTTTGCAATGTCTAGACTCGACTTCGGCCAAGGAGTGGGGAAGGGGGATTCCTATAGGCAGTCGGCTCTGATACAAACTTGTGACGCCCCCGATTCAATCGTACACTAATCATGCACGCAAATGTGTACGCTCAAGATCAGGGACTCACGGGAAGATATCACAACACAACTCTAAAACATAAATAAGTCATACAAGCATCATAATACAAGCCAGGGGCCTCGAGGGCTCGAATACAAGTGCTCGATCATAGACGAGTCAGCGGAAGCAACAATATCTGAGTACAGACATAGGTTAAACAAGTTTGCCTTAAGAAGGCTAGCACAAACTGGGATACAGATCGAAAGAGGCGCATGCCTGCTGCCTGGGATCCTCCTAACTACTCCTGGTCGTCGTCAACGGGCTGCACGTAGTAGTAGGCACCTCTAGTGTAGTAGGAGTCATCATCAACGATGGAGTCTGGATCTTGGGCTCCAACGTCTGGTCGCAGCAATTGGGTAAAGAAAGGGGAAAAGGGGAAACAAGGCAACCGTGAGTACTCATCCAAAGTACTCGCAAGCAAGGAGCTACACTACATAAGCATGGATATATGTGTAAGGGGCCATATAAGTGGACTGGACTGCAGAATGCCAGAATAAGAGGGGGATATCTAATCCTATCGAAGACTACGCTTCTGGCAGCCTCCGTCTTTCAGCATATAGGAGAGAGTAGACTGAAGTCCTCCAAGTAGCATCGCATAGCATAATCCTACCTAGCAATCCCCTCCTCGATGCCCTGTTGGAGAGCAATCACCGGGTTGTATCTGGCACTTGGAAGGGTGTGTTTTATTAAGTATCCGGTTCTAGTTGTCATAAGGTCAACGTACAACTCCGGGTCGTCCTTTTACCGAGGGACACGGCTATTCAAATAGATAAACTTCCCTGCAGGGGTGCACCACATAACCCAACACGCTTGATCCCATTTGGCCGGACACACTTTCTTGGGTCATGCCCGGCCTCGGAAGATCAACACGTCGCAGCCCCACCTAGGCACAACAGAGAGGTCAGCACGCCGGTCTAAACCTAAGCGCGCAGGGGTCTGGGCCCATCGCCCTGAGCACACCTGCACGTTGCGTACGCGGCCGGAGAGCAGACCTAGCAACCTCCATTACAAAGGAAGTCACGTTACGCGGTCCAACCCGGCGCGCGCCACTCAGTCGCTGACGTCACGAAGTGCTTCGGCTGATACCACGACGTCGGGATACCCATAACTACTCCCGCGTAGATGGTTAGTGCGTATAGACCAAATGGCCAGACTCAGATCAAATACCCAGATCTCGTTAAGCATGTTAAGTATCCGCGAACGCCGACCTGGGCCAGGCCCACCTCTCTCCTAGGTGGTCTGATCCTGCCCTGTCGCTTCGCCACAAGTTACAGTCGGGGGCCGTCGGGAACCCAGGCCCACCTCTACCGGGATGGAGCCACCTGCCCCTTCAGCCCCCATCTCCGAACAGTATCACAAGTAATGTAACAGTGTAAAGTATATAGTATATGCCCGTGACCACCTCCCGAAGTGATCACGGCCCAGTAGTATAGCATGACAGACGGACAAGAGTGTAGGGCCACTAATGGAACACTAGCATCCTATACTAAGCAGTTGGATAGCAGGTAAGGGTAACAACAATAGTAGCAAGGACGGGCTATGCAGAAGTATAGGATTAGCTGAAAGCAGTAACATGCTACACTACTCTAGTACAAGCAGTATAGAGAAGAATAGGCAATATCTGGTGATCAGGGGGGGGGCTTGCCTGGTTGCTTTGGCAAGGAGGGTTCATCTTCGGTGTAGTCGAACACACGGACATCGGCACCGGTCTCAGAGTCTACCGGAAAGAAGTAACTGAGGGGGAACACAATAAATAACAGAGCAATCAAGTATAACACAAAGCAAGACGCGGCAATATGCGGTGCTAGGGGTGACCTAACGTAGTGATAGGTGATACCGGCGAAGGGGGGAAACATTCGGGAAATGATTCCCGGTGTTTCGTGTTTTCGGACAGGTGAACTAGAGGGGGAATGTTGCGAGTTCGATAGGTTAGGGATGTGTGGCGGACGAACGGGCAGCGTATCCAGATTCGTCTCGTCGTTCTGAGCAACTTTCATGTACAAAGTTTTTCCATCCGAGCTACAGTTTATTTTATATGAATTTAAAAAGGATTTAATCATTTTAAATTATTTTTAATTCGAAAATTAAATATTAAATTGCTATGGGTACACAGAGTGTACCCACAGATGGGCTTGTGTGGCTGACCGGTAGGCCCAGTTGACTTGGTCAACTGCCCAGTCAGCAGAGGCTGACTGATGGGGCCAGTCAAAGTCAACAACCCTGTCAGCATTGACTGTTGACTAGTCAAACTAAGTAGTGGGTCCCGCTTGTCATAGACTCATAATAATTAAACAAGGTTAGTTAGCTTTAACTAAATGATTAGGTTAATCTAATCCAGATTATTTAAGTTAATTAATTAATTAACTAATTCAATTAATGTTTTAATTATTTTTAATTACTATTTATTTATTTTAATTACTTTTTTTATAAAACGTTCTAGGCGCGGGGCCCCACTGTCATAGGGCCAGGGCCTTAGCGGGCACGGGCGTTGGCAGCCCGAACCGGTTAGTAGGTTAGTCCCACAAATAATATAAAAGTGGAAAATAAAGCCCAATATAGTCCAAAACAGTAGATAATATAGCATGGAGCAATCAAAAAATATAGATACGTTGGAGACGTATCAGGCATCCCCAAGCTTAATTTCTGCTCGTCCTCGAGTAGGTAAATGATAAAAAGAGAATTTTTGATGCGGCGTGCTACTTGGCATAATTTCAATGCAAATCTTCTTAATTGTGGTATGAATATTCATATTCGAAAGATTCAAGACAAAAGTTTATGTTGACATAAAAATAATAATACTTCAAGCATACTAATAAAGCAATTATGTCTTCTCAAAATAACATGGCCAAAGAAAGTTATCCCTACAAAATCATATAGTCTGGCTATGCTCTATCTTCAACACACAAAGTATTTAAATCATGCACAACCCCGATGACAAGCCAAGCAATTGTTTCATACTTTAACATTTTCAGAACTTTTTCAATGTTCACGCAATACATGAGCGTGAGCCATGGATATAGCACTATATGTGGAATAGAGTGGTGGTTGTGGAGAAGACAAAAAGAGGGGAAGATAGTCTCACATCAACTAGGCGTATCAACGGGCTATGGAGATGCCCATTAATAGATATCAATGTGAGTGAGTAGGGATTGCCATGCAATGGATGCACTAGAGCTATAAGTATATGAAAGCTCAACAAAAGAAACTAAGTGGGTGTGCATCCAACTTGCTTGTTCACGAAGACCTAGGGCAATTTGAGGAAGCCCATCATTGGAATATACAAGCCAAGTTCTATAATGAAAATTCCCACTAGTATATGAAAGTGACAAAATGAGAGACTTTCTATCATGAAGATCATGGTGCTACTTTGAAGCACAAGTGTGGTAAAAGGATAGTAACATTGTCCCTTCTCTCTTTTTCTCTCATTTTTTTATATGGGCCTTTTCTCTTTTTTTTATGGCCTCTTTTCTTTTCTATATTTTTTTATTTTTCGTCCGGAGTCTCATCCCGACTTATGGGGGAATCATAGTCTCCATCATGCTTTCCTCACTTGGGACAATGCTCTAAAAATGATGATCATCACACTTTTATTTTTCTTACAACTCAACAATTACAACTCGTTACTTAGAACAAATATGACTCTATATGAATGCCTCCGGCGGTGTACCGGGATGTGCAATGAATCAAGAGTGACATGTATGAAAGAATTATGAATGGTGGCTTTGCCACAAATACGATGTCAACTACATGATCATGCTAGCAATATGACAATGATGGAGCGTGTCATAATAAACGGAACGGTGGAAAAGTTGCATGGCAATATATCTCGGAATAGCTATGGAAATGCCATGTTAGGTAGGTATGGTGGCCGTTTTGAGGAAGATATATGGTGGGTGTATGATACCGGTGAAAAGTGCGCGGTATTAGAGAGGCTAGCAATGGTGGAAGGAAGGAAAAAGTGCATATAATCCATGGACTCAACATTAGTCATAAAGAACTCATATACTTATTGGAAAAATCTAGAAGTTATCAAAGCGAAGTATTACGCGCATGCTCCTAGGGGGATAGATTGGTAGGAAAAGACCATCGCTCATCCCCGACCGCCACTCATAAGGAAGATAATCAATAAATAAATCATGCTCCGACTTCATCACATAACGGTTCACCATACGTGCATGCTACGGGAATCACAAACTTCAACGCAAGTATTATTTAAATTCACAACTACTCAACTAGCATGACTCTAATATCACCATCTTCATATCTCAAAACAATTATCATGCTTCAATCTTTTCTTAGTATTCAATGCACTCAAAAGAAAGTTCCACATATCTTGAATACCAAGCATATTAATATTAAGCAAATTACCATGCTATTAAGACTCTCAAAATGATCTAAGTGAAGCATGAGAGATCAATAGTTTCTTTAAAACAAATCCACCACCGTGCTCTAAAAGATCTAAGTGAAGCACATAGAGCAAAACTACAACGCTCAGAAAATATAAGTGAGGCACATAGAGCAAAACTACAACGCTCAAAAGATATAAGTGAAGCACATAGAGTATTCTATCAAATTTTAATTCATATAAGGCTCTCTCAAAAGGTGTGAAACGCAAGGATGATTGTGGCACACTAACAAACCAAGACACAAATAATACAAGACGCTCCAAGCAAAACACATATCATGTGGTGAATAGAAATATAGCTCCAAGTAAAATTACCGATGGAAGTAGATGAAAGAGGGGATGCCTTCCGGGGCATCCCCAAGCTTTGAATTTTTGGTGTCCTTGGATTATCTTGGGGGTGCCATGGGCATCCCCAAGCTTAGGCTCTTGCCACTCCTTTTTCCATAATCCATCAAAAGATTTCACCCAAAACTTGAAAACTTCACAACACAAAACTCAATATAAAGTGAGCTCCGTTAGAGAAAGAAAACAAAAGACCACTTCAAGGCACTGTAATGAACTCATTCTTTATTTATATTGGTGTTAAACCTACTGTATTCCAACTTATCTATGGATTATAAACTATTTCACTAGCCATAGATTCATCAAAATAAGCAAACAACACACGAAAAAGAGAATTTGTCAAAAACAGAATAGTCTGTAGTAATCTGTAACTAACGCAAATTTCTGGAACTCCAAAAAATCTAAAAAAATAGGACGACCTATAAATTTTGTTTACTGATCCGCAGAAATTGGAATCAGTATTTTATCACGTTCTGGTGATTTTTAACAATTGTTTTCGTGAACAGAGAGATTCTGGAAATTACAGCAAGATCAAATAACTATCATCCAAGAAGATCCTATAGGTCTAACTTGGCACAAACACTAAATTAAACACAAAACCACATCTAAACAGAAGGTAGATGGATTATTTATTCCTAAACAGAAGCAAAAAAACTAAAAATAAAATTGGGTTGCCTCCCAACAAGCGCTATCGTTTAACGCCCCTAGCTAGGCATAAAAGCGAGGATAGATTTAGGTATTGCCATCTTTGGTAGGTAATCCATAAGTGGCTCTCATGATAGTTTCATATGGCAATTTTATTTTCTTTCTAGGAAAGTGTTCCATGCCCTTTTTTAATGGAAATTGAAATCTAATATTTCCTTCCTTCATATCAATAATTGCACCAACCGTTCTAAGGAAAGGTCTACCAAGAATAATATGGCAAGAAGGATTGCAATCTATATCAAGAACGATAAAATCCATGTGCGCATAATTCCTATTTGCGACAATAAGAACATCATTAATTCTTCCCATAGGTTTTTTAATAGTAGAATCCGGAAGATGCAAGTTTAGAGAGCAATCATCAAAGTCACGAAAATCTAGCAAATCACACAAGGTTTTGGGGATAGTGGAGACACTAGCACCCAAATCACACAAAGCATAAAACTCATGATCTTTAATTTTAATTTTAGTAGTTGGTACCCACTCATCATAGATTTTTCTAGGGATAGAAACTTTCAACTCAAGTTTTTCTTCATAAGATTGTATCAAGGCATCAAAACAATATGTTCGGTAAAGGCTTTCTTTTGACTCTAAGCATGAGGAGAATTTAGCACGGATTGCAAGAAGGAAATACAATCAATTGAAGAGCAACTTTCAGGGCATGTGGGTGACCTCTTCAACACTCACTCACCGGCCTTGTCCTACGTGGCACACGAAAACTGCCTCGATGTGTCAAGATTCGTGCAAACTTAACTGGACGGTGACCTAGGTGTGTAGGCGAGTTGCAATGTTCCCACACATGTGGGTGTTAGTGTTTTCGTTTTTTATATAGCATGCACATATGCATGGGTATGGTACTGTCATCACTCAGATTATGGAGATCAATCATCCATGATACATGTTGAGTTTCTCATGAACGATTTTTTGCCGGTTTATACCAGTTTAAGCACCATCGACACACACCTATCCAGCCAGATGGGGAATGGTCGGTTTTGTTTTCATGTACGCATTTTCCCTGCTATGATAAAAATATATTCCTAAATAACTTTGAACTTCCATGAAATTGGTGATATTACTGCAGTTGGCCTCCAGTGAAGATCTGAGATATTTTTAGGTGCAAAACAAATAGGCACACATAGCTAAAAAACGATACTTGATTGTGGCATATGACTTAGCAACAATACAGGCTTTGAGCTGGCTTAGTGTTTGCACGCGGGCGTGTCTATGCGTGTGGTTAGTTCTATACTTTCATCTTCAGATTGACATTACTTAAGAAAAAGCGAAAATTCTTATGAGTGTGAGTTATATTGCACAATATATTAATTTCCTAATGTTAGTTCTTCATATTTGCAATGACCAAACCGTTGAAACTGATGTAGCTCGGTACTTAAGATCTATGATGAATTTTCTTAGAAGTTATGATCATTTAATCTTTAGCTATCGTTAGCTATATTTGGCTATTCGATGGATGTAGAAATATTATTTTTTCTAGAATATTTGAGAATATCTGGCACTGAGAACACATCAGGGGAGCAAGCACCTGGCCACGAGGGTCCAGGGCGCGCCCACCCCCTGGTCGTTCCCCCTGCCTCGTGGGCCCCTAGTGGCCCCCTCCACTTATTCCAGCAACCACACACTCCTTCTTCCTCCAAAAAAAATCACAAACCTGCTCAAGCACGAGTTCTAGCTCATCTTGCTATGATTTTCGATCTCCTTGCTCAAAGCTCGACTCACAAAACTGCTTTGGGGGATTGTTCTTCGGTATGTGACTCACCCAATGGTCCAATTAGTTTTTGTTCTAGTGCTTTATTTATTGCAAATTTTTGCTGCTGAGGTGACCCTGTTCTTGAGCTTGCATGTCAAATTTATATGGTCCCAAGTAGTTCTAATGCATGATATAGCCTCTAGGCACTTGTGGGAGTAGTTGCTATCAATTTTGTTGAGTTTGGTTAACTTTTATTTTAAGTTACTAAAAACTTCAGAAATTTTCAGAAAATGATGAAGAGATTTTTGAGGGGCTCTTCGAGCCGAAGCTCGAAGGATAAGCAAAGTGAAGAGGATAAGAGGCCCGAATATAATCTTCCTCGCACCATGGAGGTTCGGCCGTGTGAATGGCCTTGTGATGATTTCTTGAGGGCAGCTGAGATTCATGATGATTTTTATTATTTGGCTGAGAATGCGGGCCTCACCGACTTCCTCCGCGACCAGCGCGAACAATATCTCCTACTCACTAATATTTTTGTGCAAAATTTTCATTTCCATGCTAGGAGATCACCACCTTCGGTGGAATTATTTATATGATGAGTATAAGGAGATGTCCCTTTATGATTTTTGTGAGGTGTGCAAGTTACCCTTTGCGGGCAGCATAGAGGAACCACATCGTAATGATGTGGAAGGGCTTATCTATATGATTGCTGTAGGGGAAACGAGGAATGTTTCCGATGCAAGAATTACTAGCATACACTTTCCTGTTTTATGTTACTTTGCAATATTTGCTAGTAGATGTTTAATTGGTCGCAGAAACTGTGGAAACCTTAGTTCCCCTAATATTGATATTTTGTGCCATGCCTTGTTGCGTGATAACACTTTTAGTCTAGGCGCTATTGTTGCCAAGCGGTTAAATCTGAACCGTACGAAGGGTCCCATCTTGGGAGGTATCTTCGCATCGTGCCTCGCTGTACACTTTAACATACCTATTAGGCATTATGAGAAAGAAGAAAAGTTGCTGCCTCCTGTTTTTCTAGACTATAAGAGTATGGTACCACATGATTTTATTGTTAAGAATAAGAAAAAGATGCTTAACTATAGACTGATGTTTGATAAAAATTACTTTGAGACTATTGCTTTGCCTGCTCCTTCTTCGTTCAGCTTATCTTCAGGCAAGTATCTTGTTCTGCCGGAGGCCATTCATGCCTACCGGAACCTCACACCAGCTCCAGAGCCAGAGCCGGAGCCATAACTTGATCCTCACCGTTAGTCTATTTACCAGTGGGATCTGGAGGAGATCGCCAACCAGTGGCACCCTGAGGATCCTTCTCAGTACGACACCAGCCACAACTTTGGATATCCGCCAGGCCAGCCGTGGCCCTAGACCAACTTAGGCCAAAAGCCTAAGCTTGGGGGAGTACGTATTTCTCACCGACATTACATTTATGTTCACACACTCATTCCAGTTGTCGGTGCTCATACTTTCTCATTCTAATATCCATGCTAGTTTATTTTGTTTTCTAGCCTTCTTCATGTGTGTTTGAAAAACCTTAAGAAAAATCAAGAAAATAATTAGTTGTAGCTTTTAGCTAGTTTACTTTCCATGCCTGTAGTAGTAATAATTAAAAAGAAAACACAAAAAGATTTCTCGTTCTTCTTTTGCTTGTTGGGAGCTTTCCCGTGTAAATAGTTTATTTCATTTCTTTTCTTTGGGGGTCGGGAGGAGAAGACCATAATGAAAATGTTGAAGAGGCTCTTATATGCATTATTGTTGATTTAACAAAGAGCCCATATTACCTTGTCTTCTCCTTTGTATCAGATGCTTGCAGATTCCATCTTAGTCCAATGCACGTGCACTATTATTATTATCCACATCGTTCGGTTGTGCTATTGAAAGGCAATAATGACGATATATGATGGACTGGTTGAGATGAGAGAAGCTGGTATGAACTCGACCTCTCTTGTTTTTGTAAATATGATTAGTTCATCGTTCCTGATTCAGCCTATTATGCATGAAACATGTTTGCAATGACAATTAGAGATTATAGTTGCTTATGCCATGCTTAATTAGCTAGGAGTTTATAATGGTTTACCTTGCGTGCCAACATGCTATTAAAATGGTTGTGATGTGGTATGATAGGGTGGTATCCTCCTTTGAACGATTCAAGTGACTTGACTTGGCACATGTTCACGCATGAAGTTGAAACAAAATCAACATAGCCTCCACGATATTTATGTTCATGGTGGATTATATCCTACTCATGCTTGCACTCAATGTTTATTAATTTTAATGCATGTTCATGACTTTTGTCGCTCTCTAGTTGGTCGCTTCCTAGTCCTTTTCTAGCCTTCACTTGTACTAAGCGGGAATACTTCTTGTGCATCCACTTCCATAAACCCCAAAGATATTCCATATGAGTCCACCATACCTTCCTATATGCGGTATCTACCTGCCGTT
Source organism: Aegilops umbellulata (assembly GCA_032464435.1). Taxonomy (NCBI): domain Eukaryota; kingdom Viridiplantae; phylum Streptophyta; class Magnoliopsida; order Poales; family Poaceae; genus Aegilops; species Aegilops umbellulata. Next base: position 409,038,334 of record CP136058.1, read on the forward strand.
CCAAGTAAATTTGTATGTGCCAAACTCTAAACCTTCAAATGAAATTCTGTTTTGCATGCTCGAATAGCTCATGTATCAACTAGGGTTGTCTGTATCTTCCATGCTAGGCGGGTTATTATCAAGAGGAGTGGACTCCGCTCCTCACTCATGAGAAAATGGCTGGTCACCGGGATGCCCAGTCCCATGCCCAAATCAAATCAAAATAATTGCAGACAAAACTACCCCGGGGCTGTTGTTAGTTGGAGGCACTCGTTGTTTCGAGCAAGCCATGGATTGATGCTTGTTGGTGGTGGGGGAGTATAAACTTTACCATTCTGCCTGGGAACCGCCTATAATGTGTGTAGCATGGAAGATATCGAGATCTCTCGGTTGTTATGTTGACAATGAAAGTATGCCGCTCAAAATATTATTCATCTCTGCTTTAAAATCGAGCTCTGGCACCTCTACAATCCCTGCTTCCCTCTGCGAAGGGCCTATCTATTTACTTTTATGTTGAGTCATCATCCTCTTATTAAAAAGCACCAGTTGGAGAGCACCCCTGTCATTTGAATCCATTACTATTAATTTATATTGGGTATGACTATGACTGGAACTCTTTTACCATGAATTACAATGTTTAGTCAGTCCTTGATCTTTAGAGGTGCTATGCATTTATGTTTTGCGGTCTCAGAAAGGGCTAGCGAGATACCATCTTGTTATATCATATTGTGATTGTTTTGAGGAAGTGTTGTCATCCGAGATTTATTATTATTGCTCGCTAGTTGATTATGCCATTGATATGAGTAAATATGAGACCTAAGTGTTACTGTGAATATGGTTAGTTCATAATCTTTGCTGAAAATTTGAATGCTGGCTTTACATATTTACAACAACAAGAGCAAATCGAGTTTGTAAAAGTTTTTCTTTATCACTTTCAGTTTATCAACTGAATTGCTTGAGGACAAGCAAAGGTTTAAGCTTGGGGTAGTTGACACGTCTCCATCGTATGTACTTTTCCAAACACTTTTGCCTTTGTCTTGGACTCTAAATTGCATGATTTGAATGGAACTAACCCGGACTGACACTGTTTTCAGCAGAATTGCCATGGTGTTATTTTGTGCAGAAATGAAAGTTCTCGGAATGACCTGAAACTTCACCGAGAATATTTTTGGAATTAATAAAAAATACTGGCGAAAGAATCAAGGCCAGGGGGACCACACCCTGTCCACGAGGGTGGGGGCACACCTACCCCCCTGGGCGCGCCCCCTGCCTCGTGGCCCCCCTGGTGCTCCACTGACCTCAACTCCAACTCTATATATTCACGTTCGGGGAGAAAAAAATCAAAGAGAAGGATTCATCGCGTTTTACGATACGGAGCCGCCGCCAAGCCCTAATCTCTATCGGGAGGGCTGATCTGGAGTCCGTTCGGGGCTCCGGAGGGGGGAATCCGTCGTCATCGTCATCATGAACCTTCCTCCATCACCAATTTCATGATGCTCACCGATGTGCGTGAGTAATTCCATCGTAGGCTTGCCAGACGGTGATGGGTTGGATGAGATTTACCATGTAATTGAGTTAGTTTTGGTAGGTCTTGATCCCTAGTATACATTATGTTCTGAGATTGATGTTGCTATGACTTTGCTATGCTTCATGCTTGTCACTAGGGCCCGAGTGCCATGATTTCAGATCTGAACCTATTATGTTTTCATGAATATATGTGAGTTCTTGATCCTATCTTGCAAGTCATTAGTCACCTATTATGTGTTATGATCCGTTAATCCCGAAGTGACAACAATCGGGATACTTACCGGTGATGACCGTAGTTTGAGGAGTTCATGTATTCACTAAGTGTTAATGCTTTGGTCCGGTACTCTATTAAAAGGATGCCTTAATATCCCTTAGTTTCCAATAGGACCCCGCTGCCATGGGAGGGTAGGACAAAAGATGTCATGCAAGTTCTTTTCCATAAGCACGTATGACTATATTTGGAATACATGCCTACATTACATTGATGAATTGGAGCTAGTTCTGTGTCACCCTATGTTATAACTATTGCATGAGGAATCACATTCGACATAATTATCCATCACCGATCCAATGCCTACGAGCTTTTCACATATTGATCTTTGCTTAGTTACTTTTCCGTTGCCACTGTTACAATTACTACAAAACTGCTACTGTTACTTTTGCCACCATTACCGTTACTTCCATACTACTTTGCTACTAAATACTTTGCTGCAGATATTCATTTATCTAGGTGTGATTGAATTGACAACTCAACTGCTAATACTTGAGAATATTCTTTGGCTCCCCTTGTGTCGAATCAATAAATTTGGGTTGAATACTCTACCCTCGAAAACTGTTGCGATCCCCTATACTTGTGGGTTATCAATTTACTTCACAGGTTGACCTAAAAGTGCTTAACACTCACCAATACTCAACTTTCCCTTTAGTTTATTTGTATATGCGAGATTATTATTTCAACAATGCCTACCTTTCAAATTTTTGTCTTTATATTATCATGTAAAATATTCCTATATATTTCACATATTCAACCTGTTATATTTTTTGCTATCCATATATTGTTTTACCAGTTGCCTCCATATTTGCCTTGCCAATTTTCATTTTTTGTTATTTTATCAAATATATACAATATATTATTAATACAAACACTGATGTTCATACAATCAAATTGCATTGATATATATATATATATATATATATATATATATATATATATAGAGAGAGAGAGAGAGAGAGAGAGAGAGAGAGAGAGAGAGAGGAGGCATGTTGCCCGGCTTTAGCAAGTTGAAGCCCTTACAAGTACAAACCCAAGTTCAACGGAGTTCAAAGAAAGGAACAAGAAAAGAAAAAGGTTCGATACAGACCCAAAGGGCTGAGGCACGAGGCCAAATAACACGTGGACACCGTCTAGCGGGGACGATGAATGCCGGCGCAGCCGACGGAGCGAGGCGACGTGAAACCTGATGGCAGAGGCCCTCGGCCTCCCTGCTGATCATCATGGGTCCTGTGCCGCCGTAGCTGGGAGGCGAGCGCTCAGAGCTTCTCCAGTAGGACCGCAAATGGTTGAAGCGTCCTCCATCTTGCTCAGTGGTTTCCATAGCTGCATAAAAATGATCATTTTATAGATGATATCAACATGATGCTTAATAAATCTTCCTTCAATTATAGCTTTGTTCCGGGCCATAAGTTCCAAGCCATTGCCGCAAAGACAAACCAAGTAATTCTATGAGGACGTCCAGGAAGCCGTGAAACTAATGTATGGAAAGCTCCAGATGAGTTGGGCGCCCAATTGCAATTTGTGGTATCGCGAATGGAACCCCATAGTTGCATTGAGATATATTTCAACTGGTTCCCGCAACAACGTGCAGGGTATCATCTAGTTCACTAGAAACTTGAGACCAAGTCAAACTTTTCTTATTTGATAATATCTGAAATTGCGACACCATTTCTGTCGTGGTTTTGTCACGGCAGATGTCCTCATGAAAGGACTAAGTCTGGAGGCCATCATAACTAGGTGGTCGCTTGAACGGGGTTTATCGAGAACGAAGGACACGAGTTTACTAGGGTTCGGCCCCTCACGGTGGAGAAAGACCTACTACCTGTTTGATTGATATTGCTGGAGGTCTCGATTATAAGGATGCGGATTCCCTAACATCGCTCTTAAGAGATTGCAACTTAGTCTTTTCGTCCTAGGGGCTCCCCTTTATTTAACAAGTTGAGTCCATAGGTTTACAAAAGATTCAGGGTCGAAGGACAACCCGTATCCTACTCTAACTCATACTCATCTTGCTTTCCAAGTTAGGGAAATTCCTATACATGGCCTTCTTCTCCATATGCCGGCCCGCTTGCTCCTTTATGAGCCAGCCGGTATCCAGGTCATATAATGGGCCATCAACCCTCTCCTTGACACGCCACTATGACTTGAGAAACAATATGGCTCATAGCGTCTTTGGGCCTTTGTCAGGTCATACTCCAAGCCGGGTCTTGGTCGTGGGGAATATCCCCAACATTAACCCCTAGTTTAGCTTGGATTTATCCATGGTAAACTTCGCCCTGGAAAATAAAACAAGGAAAACAGGAAATGTGAAGGGTGAAACTCCGGGTCTTGTCTTTTGAGTCGAAACCCCTTTCGTCATTTCACTCTTTGTTTTTTCCTTGACCGAGTCAATCTTTTTGCTGGGTCGCAAAACTTCCCCCACACTTAGCATTTCTTCGCCATCTCATATCATGACATCACTCCACTAGTTTCCTGAAATCCACGCGTGATGTCACAATGAATCTTTTAAGTAGACATGACTTGTTTTGTTAAGCGTGAAAATCGAGGAGCCTCTTTAGCCAAAATATACTGCGTATCCCGGGGTCTCGCGCCTGCTGTTTTGGGTTCTACCCCCCTTATAAATAATACAACAGACCTTGGGGCTCTTTTTTTACCTTCTCTGCTCTTAGCTCTTCTTCTTCCTCTCGCCTCTAATGCTCTGCGCCCCCTCGAGCTCGCTGCCTTGTCAAGTCAGCAACTACGCCAGCGAGATCTATTCATGTAGCAATAGCCCCCATCTTGTTATCCTTAATAGCAACGATACATGCGTGTCTTGCTTCCCCTTCTATCACTGGGAAAGAACACCGCACGATCGAGCCCATCACAAAACACCTCTTCCCATGGCAAGAAAAATCGATCTAGTTGGCCTAACTAAACCAAAGACTTAAAGAAGAATACAAGGCTATAAGTAATCATGCATATAAGAGATCAAAGAAAACTCAAATAACTTTCATGGATATAGATCTGATCATAAAATAAAAGTTCGTCGGATCCCAACAAACACACCGCAAAAAAGAGTTACATCAAATAGATCTCCAAGAGACAATTGTATTGAGAATCAAGAGAGAGAGAGAGAGAGAGAGAGAGAGAGAGAGAGAGAGAGAGAGAGAGAGAGAGAGGAAGGCATCTAGCTACTTCCTATACGGACCCGTAGGTCTATGATGAATTACTCACGCATCATCGGAGAGGCACCAATGAGGATGATGAACCTTTTCGTGATGGTGTCTAGATTGGATCTCATGGTTCTGGAACTTGCGGCTGCTGGAATTGTGTTTCGTCGACTCCCCTAGGGTTTCTGGAATATTTGGATATTTATAGGGCGAAGAGGCGATGCGGGAGGCCACCGAGGGGGCACAACCCCCTGGGATCGCCCAGGTGGGTTGTGCCCACCTCGGGCCTCCCCTCTCGTACTTCTTTGGCCCATGTTGTGTCTTCTGGTCCAAAAAAAATTCTCCAAAAAGTTTTGCTGCGTTTGGACTCTGTTTGGTATTGATATTCTGCGAAATAAAAAACAAGCAAAAATAGCAACTGGCACTAGGCACTATGTCAATAGGTTAGTCCCAAAAAATGATATAAAGTTGCTATAAAATGATTGTAAAAACATCCAAGAATGATAATATAACAGCAAGGAACAAGCAAAAATTATAGATACATTGGAGACGTATCAACATCCCGAAGCTTAATTCCTACTCGTCCTCGAGTAGGTAAATGATAAAAGCAAAAAAATTATGTGGAATGCTGCCTAACATGTTCATCACATATTCTTTTATTTTGTAGCATGGACATTTGGACTTTTATATTGTTCGAAGCAACAGTCTAGTTTTGACATGAAGATTTCAATACTCAAGCATATCAATAAGCAACTATGTGTTTCAAAATATCAACACTAAAGAAAGTTATCCCTAGCCCACCATGCTCAATCATTTATCCATTCATGAAACACACTCGCATATTAGCTACATCCAATTCTCAACTATGATCATAGTACCCCTTAGTTGGTGCTCTATAAGAGAAGATGGAGACTCAAATAAAAGTTAAAATTGCACAAAGTAAATAGATAGGCCCATCACAGGGGGAGGTAGGGATTTGTAGTGGTGCTAGAGCTCAAAGCTTAAATTGAGAGATATTTTTCTAGAGGCATACTTTTCCCGTCAACAAAACGACCGAGTAATTCCCAACACTTTACATGCTATATATCATAGGAGGTTCCCAAACAAAAAATAGAGTTTATTCCTTCTTCCACCATTCTTTCACATTCCACGGCTAGTCATATCCACGGGTAACGTCCATACCAGCACTTTCCAAAGAATTTATTATTTGACAACATAAAGTAATTTTCTTTTTCATTTTGGGACTGTGCATCCCTATTACCGCCATACTCTCGTGCAATGACAACTGAATAAACACTCATCTTTAGAATAACACATCTAGCATGAAAAATATTGGCCATCCCCTGCCGCTTCATGAGCGACACGAGCACACAAAAAGAAAATTTATTTTGAAAATTAGAGATCACACATACAAATTTGCTTAGAACGACATGGAAATACCGCATATAGGTAGGTATGGTGGACTCATGTGGCAAAACTAGGTTTAAAGATGTTGGATGCACAAGTAGTATTTCTACTTAGTACAAGTGGAGGCTAGCAAAAAGATTGAGAAGCAACCAACCAAGAAACGAAAAATCACATAGGCGAGCATTAAGCATAACTAACACCGAATAATGCACCACAAGTAGGATGTAATTTCATTGCATAACTATTGACTTTCGTGCTTGCATAGGGAATCACAACCTTAACACCAATATTCTTACTAAAGCCTAATTACTCACCAACATGACTCATATTTTACTATCATCATATCTCAAAACTGTTACAAAGAATCAAGTTTATTTTGTCCAGTGATCTTCATGAAAGTTTTTATTATATCCTACTTGAATATCTATCACTTTGGGACTAGTTTCATATATTGCAATTGCTTTTGACCAGCTCAAACAAATCTAAGTGAAGAACATGAGCATTTAATTTTTCGTGTCTCAAAATAATATAAGTAAATCATGAGAGAATTTCTTCAAAAATTTACTAACTCTCAAATAAATCTAAGTGAAGCATGAGAGTATTTCTTCAAACATAATAAAGCACACCGTGCTAAAAAAGATATAAGTGAAGCAATAGAGCAATTCCATAGCTCAAAAAATTTAAGTGAAGCATTTAGAGCAATTCTAACAAATCATAGCATAATTTTGGCTCTATCAAATAGGTGTGTCCAGGAAGGATACTTGTGACAAACTAAAAATAAAAACAAGCAAAGAATCGTATAATACAAGACGCTCCAAGCAAAACTCATGATATGTGACAAATAAAAATAAAACTCCAAGTGAAATACCGATGGTCGTTAGAAGAAAGAGGGGATGACTTCCAGGGCATCCCCAAGCTTATTTGCTTGGTTCTCCTTGAATATTAACTTGGGGTGCCATGAGGCAACCCCAATCTTATGCTCTTTTCACTCCTTATTCCTTCATCCATCGCGATCTCACCCAAAACTTGAAAACTTCAATGACACGAAACTTAACAAAATCTTCGTGAGATCCGTTAGTATAAGAAAACCAATCTTTACTTTAAGTACTGTTGCAAACCCATTCAAATTTTCTTATTGCATTACATCTACAATATTCTAACTTTACCATGGATTATACCCCCCGATACAATCCATACATTCATCAAAATAAGCACACAATGCAAAGAAAACAAAACCTGTCAAAAACAGAACAGTCTGTAAAGATATGAATTGTTCTCATACTTCTGTAACTCCAATTTTTTTGAAACATTAGGAAAATGTAGGACATTTGTATATAAATCCTGTGTAAAATTAAGAATTTTTCGTTGCTTCTGTGAATTTAAACAATTCTGTTACTGGACACAAAAGTTTCTGTTTTTCGACGGGATCAAATCAACTATCACCAAAGATATCCCAACGGCTTTACTTGGCACAAACACTAATTAAAACATATAAAACACAATCAAAATAGAGGCATAATTGTGCAAACACTCAAGAATAGAAAGAAAAAGTCAAAAATAAATTTTATTCACTGGTTTGCCTCCCAACAAGCGCTATCGTTTTATGCCCCTGGCTAGGCATAATGCATAGATTCAAGTGTTGTCATCTTTCTGCTTATTTTCCGTAGATTTGTTCTTGTCAGGAGGTTTTGGAAAAATAACTTGAAACACATTATCCATTGATATTTTAGCATTATCAAGTTACACATCTATGTAACCCCTTTGATTTCCGGCAACAATCCAAGAATATTGTTGGTTAACTTCATTGAAAACTTGTTGGATTATATCTAAAACGGGGATTTCCTTTTTAAGATTATCATAATTTTTTTATTATTTACAAGCAAATGTCTCAACATATAATCACTATTATAAAGGATCTCATAGGCGGTATTAGCATCAAGCTCAATAAACTTCCCTTTAGCGGAAAAATCCAAAAGTTGTCTATGATGCAAATTTAATCCTATATAAAAATTTCAAAGAAAAATCTTTGCATCCCCTTATAGATTGCAAATGTGATAAGATTCCATTAACCTATACCAAGCATCTTAAAAAAAATCTCCTTCTTTTTGCTTGAAGTATAAAACTTCAAAATCTGGTGACAAAGGAGGAGTAGTCATGCTAGCCACAGAGACAAAGTGGGCAAACAAGATCACACACAAAAATATAGATCTGACGAGAAAAGGGCGAACGAAAAAGAGGGTGAATAAAATTGCAAAATTTTGCGAAGTGGGGGAGATGAAAACGAGAGGCAAATGGCAAATAATGTAAATTGCAAGGAGATGAGATTTGTGATTAGGAACCTGATAGATGTTGATGATGTCTCCCTGGCAACGGCGCCAGAAATTCCTTTTGATGTCTCTTGAACTACGTCGTTATTTCCCCAAAGAGGAAGGGATAATGAAGCACAGCTACGGTAGGTATTTTCCTCAGTTATGAAACCAAGGTATCAATCCAGTAAGAGAGGCAAGCAACAGTATGTAAACGGTACCTGCACACAAAGAGCAAAAACTTGCAACCTGATGCTTATGAGGGGTTGTCAATCCCTTTACGGGTAACGGTGCCGGAAATTGTCAAGTTGACGGGATAAAAATTGTGTGGGTTAGATAAATAGATGTCAATAAAACGTGAAATAAAATAAATAATAAAAAAGTGCAGCAAGGTATTTTTGGGTTTTTGGAATAATAGATCTGAAAACAAAAGCAAATAATAATAGATGTCAAAGAAAATATGATAAAGAATAGACCCCGAGGGCGTAGATTTCACTAGTAGCTTCTCTCGAGAAAATATCATACGGTGGGTAAACAAATTACTGTTGGGCAATTGATAGAAGATCGAATAATTATGACGATATCCAAGGCAATGATCATTATATAGGCATCACGTCCAAGAATAGTAGACCGATTCCTGACTGCATCTACTACTATTACTCCACACATCGACCGCTATCCAGCATGCATCTAGTGTATTAAGTTCATAGAGAAACGGAGTAATGTAATAAGAATGATGACATGATGTAGACGAGATCTATTCATATAGGAATAGCCCCCATATTGTTATCCTTAATAGCAACGATACATGCGTGTCTTGCTGCCCCTTCTGTCATTAGGAAAGAACGCCGCACGATCGAACCCATCACAAAGCACCTCTTCCCATGGCAAGACATATCGATCTAGTTGGCCTAACTAAACCAAAGATTCGAAGAAGAAATATGAGGCTATAAGTAATCATGCATATAAGAGATCAAAGAAAACTCAAATAACTTTCATGGATATAGATCCGATCATAAACTAAAAGTTCGTCGGATCCCAACAAACACACCGCAAAAAAGAGTTACATCAAATAGATCTCCAAGAGACCATTGTATTGAGAATCAAGAGAGAGAGGAAGGCATCTAGCTACTTCCTATACGGACCCGTAGGTCTATGATGAATTACTCACGCATCATCGGAGAGGCACCAATGAGGATGATGAACCTTTCCGTGATGGTATCTAGATTGGATCTCGTGGTTCTGGAACTTGCGGCTGCTGGAATTGTGTTTCGCCGACTCCCCTAGGGTTTCTAGAATATTTGGATATTTATAGGGCGAAGAGGCGGTGCGAGACGCCACCGAGGGGGCACAACCCCCCTGGGCACGCCCAGGTGGGTTGTACCCACCTCGGGCCTCCCCTCTGGTACTTCTTTGGCCCATGTTGTGTCTTCTGGTCCAACAAATTTCTCCAAAGTGTTTCGTTGTGTTTGGACTTTGTTTGGTACTGATATTCTGCGAAGTAAAAAAGAAACAAAAAATAGCAACTGGCACTGGGCACTATGTCAATAGGTTAGTCCCAAAAAATGATATGTTGCTATAAAATGATTGTAAAACATCCAAGAATGATAATATAACAGCAAGGAACAAGTAAAAATTATAGATATGTTGGAGGCGTATCAGGAATGAAACTTTTTCACAATTTTTCTTGGACCACAAGACACCCTGGAAGCTCCGGGAGGAGGCCAGAAGGGCCACGAGGCGGCGACTAGCTCAGGGGGTGCGTCCCCAAGCTTATGCCCCCCCGTGGCACTTCTAACCCAAAATTTTCTTCTATAAATACCCAAATATTCCCCGAAGACCATAGGGCACACCAAAAATACTTTTCTGCCATCGCAACTTTGTGTCTTTGTGAGATCCCGTCCGGGGACCTTTTTCAGTACTCTACCGGAGGGCTTGTACATCAACCTTGCCGCCCTACCGATGATGTGTGAGTAGTTTACCACAGACCTACGGGTACATAGATAGTAGATAGATGGCTTCCTCTCTCTCTCTCTCTCTCTCTCTCTCTCTCTTTGATCTTCAATGCTATGTTCTCCTCGATGTTCTTGGAGATCTATTTGATGTAATCTGATACGTCTCCATCGTATCTACTTTTCCAAACTCTTTTCCCCTTGTTTTGGACTCTAATTTGCATGATTTGAATGGAACTAACCCGGACTGACGTTGTTTTCAGCAGAATTGCCATGGTGTTATTTTTGTGCAGAAGTAAAAGTTCTCAGAATGACCTGAAACTTCACGGAGATTACATTTGGAATAAATAAAAAATATTGGCGAAAGAATCAACCAGGGGAGACCCACACCCTATCCACAAGGGTGGAGGGCGCACCCTCTAGTCTTGTGGGTCCCATAGACCTCCACCGACCTCAACTCCAACTACATATATTCACATTCGGGGAGAAAAAATCAGAGAGAAGGATTCATCGCGTTTTACGATACGGAGCTGCCACCACGTCCTATTCTTCCTCAGGAGGGCACATCTGGAGTCCGTTTTGGGCTCCGGAGAGGGGAAATCGTTGCCATTGTCATCATCAACCATCCTCCATCACCAATTTCATGATGCTCACCGCCGTGTGTGAGTAATCCCATCATAGGATTGCTGGACAGTGATGGGTTGGATGAGATTTACCATGTAATCGAGTTAGTTTTGTTAGGGTTTGATCCCTAGTATCCACTATGTTCTAAGATTGATGCTGCTATGACTTTGCTATGCTTAATGCTTGCCACTAGGGCCCGAGTGCCATGATTTTAGATCTGAACCTATTATGTTTTCATGAATATATTTCTGTTCTTGATCCTATCTTGCAAGTTATAGTCACCTACTACGTGTTATGATCCGGCAACCCTGGAGTGACAATAGTCGGGACACTTCCCGGTGATGACTGTAGTTTGAGGAGTTCATGTATTCACTAAGTGCTAATGCTTTGTTCCGGTACTCTATTAAAAGGAAGCCTTAATGTCCCTTAGTTTCCAATAGGACCCCACTGCCACGGGAGGGTAGGACAAAAGATGTCATGCAAGTTCTTTTCCATAAGCGCGTATGACTATATTCAGAATACATGCCTACATCATATTGATGAATTAGAGCTACCTGTGTCACCCTATGTTATAACTGTTGCATGATGAATGCCATGCGACGTAATTATCCATCATTGATCCATTGCCTACAAGCTCATTTCATATTGATCTTTGCTTCGTTACTTTTCCGTTGCCACTCTTCCGATTGCTACAAAACTGTTACTATTACTTTTGCCACCGTTACCGCTACTTCCATACTACTTTGCTACTAAATACTTTGATGCGGATATTAAGTCTTTCAGGTGTGGTTGAATTGACAACTCAACTGCTAATACTTGAGAATATTCTTTGGATCCCCTTGTGTCGAATCAATAAATTTGGTTTGAATAGTCTACCCTCGAAAACTGTTGTGATCCCCTATACTTGTGGGTTATCAAGACCTTTTTCTGACACCGTTGCTGGGGAGCATAGCTCTATTCTTCGAGTAACTTGGAATTTATATCTGTTGATCACTATGAGGAATTTGATATATCAAAGAACCAATATTTTCCCCTCAACTACGATGGGAGGTAAGGCACTGCCATCTAGCTCTGCACTTGATTCACCTTCTGTTTTGAGTAAACCTTCGACATCTACACCTACTATTGATTCTGATATGTCGCATGTTATTGATGATGCCGCTTCTACTATGCATGATGCTTATGATGATACTACTTCTATGCTTGATAATACTGTGCCACTTGGTGAATTTCTTGATGAACAACTTGCTAGGGTTAGAGAGAATGAAATTACCGAAAACTGATGATATTATTGAAACTGAAAATTATGATTCTCCCCCTAGATATGAATTTCCTGTTGTACCTGAGGGTTATATTATGGAGAAGGAAATTGCTAGATACATTCTTGCTTGTAATGATAGAGATGATCTTAAAAAACTGTTAAATACGCTGAAAGAAAAGTCTTTGAATGCTAGAATGCATTATGATCCTATGTTTGCTACTTCACCTATCTTTGTTACTGATAAGGATTATGAATTCTCTGTCGATCCTGAGTTAATTACTTTAGTTGACTCTGATCCTTTCTATGGTTATGAATCTGAAACTGTTGTGGCACATCTTACTAAATTGAATGATATAGCCACCCTATTTGCTCATGAGGAAAAAATTTGCTATTACTATATTCTTAAGTTGTTTCCTTTCTCATTAAAGTGTGATGCTAAGTTATGGTTTAATTCTCTTGCTCCTGGTTGTATGCGTAATCCCCAGGACATAATATATTACTTCTCTCAAAAAAATCCTGCTCATAAGAAACAAGCTGCCTTACAGGAAATATTTAACTTTGTGCAAATTGAAGAAGAGAGTCTCCCACAAGGTTGGGGAAGGCTTCTCCAATTACTTAATGCTTTGCCTATCATCCTCTCAAGAAAAATAAAATACTTGATATCTTATATAATGGACTAACCGATGCTTCCAGAGACCACCTGGATAGTTGTGCTGGTTGTGTTTTCAGGGAAAACTGTTGAGCAAGCTGAATTGCTATTGAATAATATATTGAGTAATGATAATGATTGTACACTTCCTGAACAAACTCCTAAGACAACTCCGAAGAAAAGGGGTATTCTATTTCTTAGTCTTGAAGATATGCAAGAGGCAAAGAGATCTATGAAAGAAAAAGGTATTAAAGCTGAAGATGTTAAGAATTTACCGCCTATTAAATATATACATGGTCTTGATGACCCGACACAGGTAGTAGAGGTAAACTCTCTCTATAGATTTGATGAAGGTGATATTCCTCATGATAAGTCTGCTAGTCAATGCTTGGATGAGTTTGATAATTTTATTGTTAAACAAGAAAACTTCAATGCTTATGTTAGTGGACAATTGAAACGTAATGCTTACATGCTTGACCACTTGGGTGATTATACGAGTAGAATCGTTAATGATCTTCAGATTATTAGTAAACATGCTTCCATGGTTACAACTCAAGTAGAACAAGTACTTAAGGCACAAGATGATTTGCTTAATGAGTTGAATAGTAAGAATAATGATAATGTTGTTAGGGTTATGACTAGAGGTAGTAAAATGACCCAGGAACCTTTGTATCCTGAAGGCCATCCTAAGAGAGTTGAGCAAGATTCTTAGAAAATTAATACTGATGCACCTAGTCCTAGTAATAAAAAGAAAAGGGAAATTGATAGGACTTTGCATGCTAGGGAACCTGCTATAGACACACCTGAGAATCCCAATGATATTTCTATTTGTGATGTTGAGACACAATCTGGTGATGAACATGAACCTAGTAATAATGTTGATAATGATGTTCATGTTGATGCTCAACCTAGTAATGATAATGATGTAGAGATTGAACCGGTTGTTGATCTTGATAACCCACAATCAAAGAATCAACGTTATGATAAGAAAGACTTCATTGCTAGGAAACATGGTAAAGAAAGAGAACCATGGGTTCAGAAACCCATGCCCTTTCCTCCTAAGCCATCTAAGAAAAAGGATGAGGAGGATTTCGAGCGCTTTGCTGAAATGATTAGACCTATCTTACTGCGTATGCGTTTGACTGATATGCTTAAAACGCCTCCTTATGGTAAGTATATGAAAGATATAGTTACAAATAAAAGAAAGATACCAGAAGCTGAAATTTCCACCATGCTTGCTAATTATACTTTTAAGGGTGGAGTACCAAAGAAACTTGGAGATCCAGGAGTACCAACTATACCAAGCTCTATTAAAAGAAACTATGTTAAAACTACTTTATGTGATCTTGGAGCCGGTGTTAGTGTTATGCCTTTCTCTTCATATCGTAGACTTGAATTGAATAAGTTGACACCTACTGAAATTTCTTTGGAAATGGCTGATAAATCAACTGCTATACCCATCGGTATTTGTGAGGATGTGCCTGTTGTGGTTGCAAACGTTACTATCTTAACGGACTTTGTTATTCTTGATATTCCCGGGGATGACTGTATGTCAATTATCCTTGGTAGACCCTTTTTGAATACTGCAGGGGCTGTTATTGATTGCAACAAAGGCCATATCACTTTTCATGTTAATGGTACTGAGCATACGGTACACTTTCCGAAGAAACAACCTCAAGTTCATTGTATCAATTCTATTGGAAAAATTTCAACTATTACTATTGGAGGTTTTGAATTCCCCCTTCCTATTGTCAAAAAGAAATATGATATTCTTATTGTTGAAGATATGCATATCCCCGTTGAGGTAACCTAGTGTTATTCGAAAATTCTTCGGTTTCATGTCATTCGAAAGAAGTTTATTAATAAGACTTGATCAACCTTGTTAATGGATTCCTTTTGATGGGCATGAGATGGATGAATTTATAAAGCACAACTTTCTGTACCTATCTTTCACTTTATGTTATTTAGAATAAATAAAGAAAAAATAGTATTTTCTGTCTGTTTCTAAATTATCCATGCAATAAAAAATGTCCCGAAAGTAAAAGTTCTCCAAATGCCCTGAAAATTTAGTATGATTTTTATATAATATTTGAGAATTTCTAGCACTAAGAACACACCAGGGGGCGTCACCAATGGGCCACAAGGGTGGAGGGCGTGTCCTACCACCCTGGGCGTCCCACGTGGGTCCCCTCCACTTATTCCAGCAAACATCCACTTCGTATTCCAGCAAACATCCACTTCGTATTCTTCATCTCATAGCTCAAACCCGTGTTCTTGCTCATTTTGCTGCCATCTTTATCTCCTTGCTGAAGCTTCCATTCCCAATACTGCTTTGGGGGATTGTTCTTCGGTATGTGACTCCTCCAATGGTCCAATTAGTTTTTGTTCTAGTGCTTTATTTATTGCAAAATTTTACTGTTGTGGTGGCCTTGTTCTTAAGCTTGCATGTCAAATTTATATGGTCCAAAGTAGTTTTGATGCATGATATAGCCTCTAGACAGTTGTAGGAGTAGTTGCTATCAATTTTGTTGAGTTTGGTTCATTTTTATTTCGAGTCACTAAAAATTTCAGAAATTTTTCAGAGGAAGAAAAATGTCTAGGAAAATGTACCAAGGTGGTTCTTCGAGAAAGCAAGCACCGAGATTAGTGATACATGAGCTGGACCTCGAACCACCAAGGGAAGCTCAAGTGCGGCCTTGTGAATGGCTGTCAGATGAATTTATGGTTCATGCAGGCTTCAAGGATGAATTTGATGCGTATGTACGAATGCTGATCTTGAGGAGTTCCTATCAGATAAGTGCCGACAATACTATTACCTCACTGATTCCTTTCTGCAGAGGTTTGAATTTTCATCTAAGCACAATACTCATACTGTCTTGTTTGATCTCTATGATAAATCTTATACCATGGACTTAGAAGATTTTAGTGATGCATGCAAAATTCCACAATGGGGAATTCTTAGTGAGCCTCACAAATTTGAATACAATGATTTCCTCGCTAGCATCACTGTGGGAGAAACTAGAAATATTACACAAGCCAACATTGGGAGCATTTACTTTCCTGCCATACATTATTTTGCTCTCTTTATAGGTAGATGCATTAATGGTAAACGTGATCGCTGCCACCTTTGCGTTCCAGATCTTAGTATCCTCAATTGTGCGGTGTTAGGTGATAAGTGATATAACTTGGGGGCTATTATTGCGAGGAGGTTACATCTTAATGCTAAAGAGGGAGATTTATTCGGTGGGATTTACACAACTTGTTTAGCTAATTATCTTGGTGTATCCATAAGAAAGAATGACATTGAGTTGCCACCTTCTTTTCTAGATTATAATGCTATGGTACGCTACCAGTTTCTTGAGAGGAACGAACAGTCCCTCTAGTACCGGTTAATCTTTGACAGACGGCATGCCATCCATATTATCCTTCTTGCTCCTGCCTTCTTTAACTTTCATGTAAATGGGAGATATTTTATAACTAGACATGAGGCAAACGAGTATGAGAGAACAGCGGAGGCTGCTCGCCTCCAGGAGGCAGTGATACGTCTCCAACGTATCTATAATTTTTTATTGTTCCATGTTGTTATATTATCAATCTTGGATGTTTTATAATCATTTTATAGTCATTTTATATCATTTTTTGGTACTAACTTATTGACATAGTGCCAAGTGCTAGTTGTTGTTTTTTGCATGTTTTTTACATCGCAGGAAATCAATACCAAACGGCGTCCAAATGCAACTAAACTTTCCAGAGATTTTTTATGGACCAGAAGATGCCCAAATGGGCCAAGGCAGCGCCTGGGGGGTGCTTCAAGCGGAGCACAACCCACCAGGGCACGCCAGGAGGCCCAGGCGTGCCCTGGTGGGTTGTGCCCACCTCGGGTGCCCCCCGGACCGCCTCTTTGCTCTATAAATACCCCAATATTCCAGAAACCCTAGGGGAGTCGACAAAAATCAATTCCAGTTATCGCAGAGTCCAGAACCACCAGATCCAATCTAGACACCATCATAGAGGGGTTCACCACTTCCATTGGTGCAACTCCGATGATGCGTGAGTAGTTCTTTGTAAACCTTCGGGTCCATAGTTAGTTGCTAGATGGCTTCCTCTCTCTCTCTCTCTCTCTCTCTCTCGTTGGATTCTCAATACAATGGTCTCTTGGAGATCCATATGATGTAACTCTTTTTGCGGTGTGTTTGTTGGGATCGGATGAACTTTGAGTTTATGACCAGATCTATCTTTTTATATCCATGAAAGTTATTTGAGTTTCTTTGTTCACTTATATGCATGATTTCTTATAGCCTCGTATTTCTTCTTCGATATTTGGGTTTTGTTTGGCCAACTTGATCTATTTATCTTGAAGTGGGAAGAGGTGCTTTGTAGTGGGTTCGATCTTACGGTGCTTGAACCCAGTGACAGAAGGGGAACCAACACGTATGTATCGTTGCTACTAAGTATAAAACGATGGGGTCTATCTCTATATAGATAGATCTTGTCTACATCATGTCATCGTTCTTATTGCATTACTCTGTTTCTCCATGAACTTAATACACTAGATGCATGCTGGATAGCGGTCGATGTGTGGAGTAATAGTAGTAGATGCAGGCAGGAGTCGTTCTACTAATCTTGGACGTGATGCCTATATAATGATCATTGCCTGGATATCGTTATGATTATTTGAAGTTCTATCAATTTCCCAACAGTAATTTGTTTACCAACCGTTTGCTATTTTTCTCGAAAGAAGCCACTAGTGAAACCTACGGCCCCGGGGTCTCTTTCTCATATTATTTGCCTTTGCAATCTACTTTTCCTTTGCTCTTATTTTTAGATACATTAAACCCAAAATACAAAAATACCTTCCTGCTTTTTATTCTTATTTATTTTATTTGGCATTTGATCTATCAATCTGTTACAACTTTCTCCCATCCACGTGCCAATTTCTGGCGCCGTTACCCGAAAGGGATTGACAACCCCTTTAACATATCAGGTTGCGAGTGGTTGTTATTTATGTGTAGGTGTTGTATACATTGTGTTGCTTGGTTCTCCTACTGGTTCGATAACCTTGGTTTCATCACTGAGGGAAATACCTACCGCTGCTGTGTTGCATCATCCCTTCCTCTTTGGGGAAATATCAACGTAGCTTCAAGCCGCATCAAAAGGAATTTCTGCTGTCGTTGTCGAGGAGGATCTTCAACATATACCAGGTTCCTAATCACAAATCTCATCTCCTCGCAATTTACATTATTTGCCATTTGACTCTCGTTTTCCTCTCCCTGCTGTTTTTATTCGCCCTCTTTTTCGTTTGCCGTTTTTCTTGCCGGATCTGTTTTTGAGTGCAATCTTATTGCGTAGTCATCATGACTCAAGAGAACACCAAGTTGTGTGATTTCTCAAATACCAACAACAATGATTTTATTGGCACTCCGATTGCTCCTCCCGTCACTAGCGCGGAGTCTTGTGATATTAATACTGCTTTGCTGAATATTGTTATGAAAGATCAATTTTCCGGTACTCCTAATGAGGATGTCGCGTCCCATCTTAATACCTTCGTGGAATTATGTGATATGCACAAGAAAAAAGATGTGGACAATGATGTGGTGAAGATGAAATTATTTTTGTTTTCTTTGCATGATTCTGCAAATTTTTGGTTCTCTTCTTTGCCTCGCAATAGTATCGATTCTTGGAATAAGTGCAAAGATGCTTTTATCACTAAGTATTTTTTGCCCGCAAAAATCATTTCCCTTAGAACCCAGATCATGAATTTCAAGCAACTTGAACATGAGCATGTTGCACAATCTTGGGAAAGGATGAAAATGATGCTAAGGAATTGCCCAACTCATGGGTTAAATCTTTGGATGATCATACAAAAAAATTATGCGGGGTTGAATTTTATTTCTCGTAATCTTTTAGATTCCGCCGCGGGTGGTACTTTTATTTAAATTACTTTAGGTGAAGCCACCAAATTGCTTGATGATATTACGGCAAATTATTCACAATGGCATACCGAAAGGGCTCCTACTAGTAAAAAGGTTAATTCAGTTGAAGAAATTTCTTCTTTGACTGAAAAAGTTGATGCTCTTATGAAATTGGTTGCTTGTAAAAGTGCTCCTATTGATTTTAATGATATTCCTTTGTCTACTTTGATTGAGAAAACTTGTGATGCCGTAGATGTGAATTTTATCTCTCGAAATAATTTCAACAACAATGCTTATAGAGGTAATTTTAATCCAAGGCCTTTTCCTAGTAATTCCTCTAATAATTATGGTAATTCCTATGGAAATCCTTCTTATAATAATAATAGGAATACCTCTGATCTTGAGAATAATATTAAGGAATTTATCAACACGCAAAAAGTTTTCAACACTACCATAGAAGAAAAGTTGAATAAGATTGATGATTTGTCTAGAAGCGTTGATAGAATTTCTCTTGATGTGGAAAGTCTCAAGATGAAAATTTTTGTGCCTAAGGTTGAGGAATGAATTAAAGATCTTTATGTTTGTATGGATGAAAGTAAGAAAAGAACCTCTATGCTTAGAGCTAAAAGAGAATTTTTAGAAAAAGCGTTTTCTACTGATTGCTTTCGTAAAAGTGATGAAGATCTTAAAATGATTGGTGTTTCTTATATTGATTCCTTGTTTAGTAAAATTAGGATTGATTAAAAATGGACTAGAGAAGAGTCAACTTTAGTTAAAAGGCGTCCCGATAATTCAGAGGGTGAAAATCTTGTTGAGAAAATTGATAAAAGTGGGCTTGAAGAGGTCAAAACTTTAGCTAATGATGTGCTCACTCTTTTGGATTACAAAGTCTTTAATTATGATAGTTGCTATTTTATTGATTGTATTTCTTTGTTGCAATCCATGACAAATTGACCCCATGCTTATGAAAAAAATAAAGCTTTTACTAAACATATTGTTGATGCTATGATGAAAGCTTTAGAAGAAAAAATTGGAATTAGAAGTTTCGATTCCTAGAAAATTGCATGATGAATGGGAACCTACTATCAAAGTCAAGATTAAAAATTATGAGTGTTTT
This sequence comes from Aegilops umbellulata, assembly GCA_032464435.1. Classification (NCBI taxonomy): domain Eukaryota; kingdom Viridiplantae; phylum Streptophyta; class Magnoliopsida; order Poales; family Poaceae; genus Aegilops; species Aegilops umbellulata. The sequence continues at coordinate 409,058,491 of CP136058.1, forward strand.
GCTTTGTGTGACTTGGGTGCTAGTTTTTCTACAATTCCAAAATCTTTATGTGATGTCCTTGGTCTTACCGATCTTGAAGAATGTTCTTTAAATTTGCACTTGGCGGATTCTACTATTAAAAAGCCTATGGGAAGAATTAATGATGTTCTTATTATTGCAAATATGAATTATGTGCCCATAGATTTTATTGTTCTTGATATTGATTGCAATCCGTCTTGGCCAATTATTCTTGGTAGACCGTTTTTACGCACTATCGGTGTCGTGATTGATATGAAAGAAGGCAATATTAAGTTCCAATTTCCTTTGAGGAAGGGGATGGAACACTTCCATAGAACAAGAATTAGGCCACCATATGAATAAATCATGAGGGCATCTTATGGATCTCGAAACAAAGATGACAAAACTTAGATCCTTGCTTTATGCCTAGCTAAGGGCGTAAAACTATAGCGCTTGTTGGGAGGCAACCTGATGAATTAAATTTATTTTTGCTTTTTGCTTTCTGTTCTTGAGTGTTTGCACAATTATGCTACTGTTATGATTGTGTTTCTTGTGTTTTAATTAGTGTTTGTGTTAAGTAAAGCCATTAGGATTTTCTTGGGTGATAGTTGTTTGATCTGGCTGAAAAATAGAAACTTTTGCGCTCCCGAAAACAACTCTTGTTTTTTACCAGAGCGTGATAAAATGCTCTTTTTCAGAAGATTAATAAACAGATAGCTCAGGTCGTCCTAATTTTTCAGAATTTTTGGAGTTACAGAAGTATTCGAAATAGTCAGATTGCTACAAACTGTTCTGTTTTTGATAGATTCTGTTTTCTTTGAGTTGTGTGCTTGTTTTGATGATTCTATAGTTTTCTTTGATGAGTTTTTGCCATAGAAAAGTTGGAATACAGTAGATATAATACAAGAATAAAATATGAATTGGTTTGCTACAATAGTTACAGTAGTGATTTGCTTTCTTGTACTAACGGATATCACGAAGGTTTTGTTGAGTTTTGTGTGATTGAAGTTTTCAAGTTTTGGGTTATCTTACGATGGATGTAGGAATAAGGAGTAAGAAGAGCCTAATCTTGGGGATGCCCCGGCATCCCAATCTATTATCCAAAAGAGAGCAAGCAACTAAGCTTGGGGATGCCCCGAGTGGCATCGCCTCTTTCTTCTAACGACCATCGGTATTTTGCTCGAAGCTATATTTTTATTCTTCACATACTATGTGTTTTGCTTGGAGCGTCTTGTATGATATGAGTATTTGCTTGTTTTATTTTGTGTTTTAAGTCTTGATTCCTTGCTGGACACACTTATTTGAGAAAGCCAAAATTATGTCATGACTTGTTAGAATTGCTCTCTATGCTTCACTTAAATTTTTATGAGCTATGGACTTGCTCTAGTGCTTCACTTATATCTTTTTGAGCATGGTGTGCTTTAGTATTTTTGAAGAAATGCTCTCTTGCTTCACTTAGATTTATTTGAGATTTAGTAAAAAATTGAGAAATTCTCTCTTGCTTCACTTAAATTAATTTGAAAGAAAGAAATATTATGCTCATGATCTTCACTTATATTTGTTTGAGCTTATCAAAAGCAACACATGAAAATTAGTTTCGAAGTGATAGATATCCAAGAAGGATATAATAAAAACTTTCATGAAGATCATTGGACAAAATAAACATGATTCTTAGAAATAGTTTTGAGATATGATGATGTGATATGTGAGTCATCTTGATGAGTGATTATGCTTTAGTAAGAATAGTGGTGTTAAGGTTTGTGATTCCCTATGCAAGCACGAAAGTCAATAATTATGCAATGAAATTATATCCTACGTGTGGTGCATTATTTGGTGTTAATTATGCTTAATGCTCACTTATGACATTATTCGTTTCTTGGTTGGTCGCTTCTCAATCTTTTGCTAGCCTTCATTTTGCACTAAGTATGATCTCTATTTCTGCATCCAAAAACCTTTAAACCAGTTTTGCCACACGAGTCCACTATATCTACCTATATGCGGTATTCTTTTGCTGTTCTAAGCAAATTTTTATGTGCCATTTCTATTTTTTAAACTTCTCTTTTGTGTGTTCGTACCGCTCGCGAAGCGGTGAGGGGTGGCAAATATTTTCCATGCTAGATGTGTTATTCTCATGATGAGTGTTTATTTTGTCATTGCACGAGAGTAAGGCAAAGGTATTAGGGATGCCCAGTCCCAAAATGAAAAATGAATTTACTTTATGTTGTCAAATAATAAATTCCTTGGAAAGTGTTGGTATGGAAGGCAACCGTGGATTCGGCTAGCCATGGAAAGTGAAAGTATGGTGGAAAAAGGAATAAACTTTATTTTCTGTTTGGGAACCGCCTATGATATATCTAGCTTGGGAAGTGTTGGGAACTCTAAGTCGTTTTCATTGGTGGGAAGGACACACCTCCCAAAATGTATTTATCTCTAAGTTTTTCGCTTTGAGCTCTGGCACCTCTACAAATCCCTACTTCCCTCCGCAAAGGGCCCTTCTTTTACTTTATGCAATTTTTATTTTGAATTTGAGTCTCCATCTTCTCTTATAAAAGCACTAACTAGGTGGCACTATGATCGTACTTGAGTATTGGGTGTAGCTAATATGTGAGTGTGTTTCATGAATGGATCAATGGTTAAGCATGATGGGCTAGGGATAACTTATTTTAGCATTGATATTTTGAATGACATGGTTGCTTGTTGATATGCTTGAGTATTTGATTTGTCATGTCAAAACTAGACTATTGCTTTGAATCACATAAAATTCAAAATGTCCATGATACAAATAAAAGAAATATGAGGTGACATGTTAGGCAGCATTCCACATCATTTTTTTGTTTTTATCACTTACCTACTCGAGGACGAGCAGGAGTTAAGCTTGGGGATGCTGACACGTCTCCAAGATATCTATAATTTTTTATTGTTCCATGCTGTTATATTATCAATCTTTGACGTTTTATAATCATTTTATATCTTTTTTTGGTACTAACTTATTGACATAGTGCCAAGTGCCAGTTGCTGTTTTTTGCATGTTTTTTACATTGCAGGAAATCAATACCAAATGGAGTCCAAATGCAACAAAAGTTTATGGAGATTTTTTCTGGACCAGAAGACACCCAATGGGCCAAGGCAACGCCTGGGGGGTGCTCCGAGGGGAGCACAACCCACCAGGGCACGCCAGGAGGCCCAAGCACGCTCTGGTGGGTTGTGCCCACCTCGGATGCCCCCCGGACCGCCTCTTTGCTCTAAAAATACCCAATATTCCAGAAACCCTAGGGGAGTCAACGAAAATCAATTCCAGTTGTCGCAGAGTCCAGAACCACCAGATCCAATCTAGACACCATCACGGAGGGGTTCACCACTTCCATTGGTGCAACTCCGATGATGCGTGAGTAGTTCATTGTAAACCTTCGGGTCCGTAGTTAGTTGCTAGATGGCTTCCTCTCTCTCGCTGGATTCTCAATACAATGGTCTCTTGGAGATCCATATGATGTAACTCTTTTTGCGGTGTGTTTGTTGGAATCGGATGAACTTTGAGTTTATGACCAGATCTATCTTTTTATACCATGAAAGTTATTTGAGTTTCTTTGATCTCTTATATGCATGATTTCTTATAGCCTCGTATTTCTTCTCTGATATTTGGGTTTTGTTTGGCCAACTTGATCTATTTATCTTGCAATGGGAAGAGGTGCTTTGTAGTGGGTTCGATCTTACGGTGCTTGATCCCATTGACAGAAGGGGAACCAACATGTATGTATCGTTGCTACTAAGGATAAAATGATGGGGTCTATCTCTACGTAGATAGATCTTGTCTACATCATGTCATCGTTCTTATTGCATTATTCCGTTTCTCCATGAACTTAATACACTAGATGCATGTTGGATAGCGGTCGATGTGTGGAGTAATAGTAGGATGCAGGCAGGAGTCGGTATGCTAATCTTGGACGTGATGCCTATATAATGATCATTGCCTGGATATCGTCATGATTATTTGAAGTTATATCAATTCCCCAGCAGTAATTTGTTTACCCACCATTTGCTATTTTTCTCGAGAGAAGCCACTAGTGAAACCTACGGCCCCCAGGTCTCTTTCTCATATTATTTGCCTTTGCGATCTACTTTTCCTTTGCTTCTATTTTCAAATCTATTAAGCCAAAAATAAAAAATACCTTGCTGCATTTTATTCTTGTTTATTTTATTTGGCATTCGATTTATCAATATATTACAATTTCTCCCTGATACGTCTCCAAAGTATCTATAATTTTTGATTGCTCCATGCTATATTATCTACTGTTTTGGACTATATTGGGCTTTATTTTCCACTTTTATATTATTTTTGGGACTAACCTATTAACCGGAGGCCCAACCCAGAATTGTTGCTTTTGCCTATTTCAGAGTTTCGGAGAAACAGAATATCAAACGGAGTCCAAATGGAATGAAACCTTCGGGAACGTGATTTTCTCATCAGATAAGACCCAGGAGACTTGGACCCTCCGTCAAGAAAGCCACGAGGCGGTCACGAGGATGGGGGGCGCGACCACCCACCTAGGGCGCGCCCCCTGCCTCGTGGGCCCCTTGTAGCTCCACCAACGTACTTCTTCCTCCTATATATACCTACGTACCCCCAAACGATTAGATACGGAGCCAAAAACCTAATTCCACCGCCGCAACCTTCTGTACCCACAAGATCCCATCTTGGGGCCTGTTCTGGAGTCCGCCGGAGAGGGCCATCATCACGGAGGGCTTCTACATCATCATAGCCCCTCTGATGAAGTGTGAGTAGTTCACCTCAGATCTACGGGTACATAGTTATTAGCTAGATGGCTTCTTCTCTCTTTTTGGATCTCAATACAATGTTCTCCCCCTGTCTCGTGGAGATCTATTCGATGTAATCTTCTTTTTGCGGTGTGTTTGTTGAGATCGATGAATTGTGGGTTTATGATCAAGTCTATCTATGAATAATATTTGAATCTTCTCTGAATTCTTTTATGTATGATTGGTTATGTTTGCAAGTCTCTTCGAATTATCAGTTTGGTTTGGCCTACTAGATTGGTTTTTCTTGCCATGGGAGAAGTGCTTAGCTTTGGGTTCAATCTTGCGGTGTCCCTTCCCAGTGACAGAAGGGGCAGCAAGGCACGTATTGTATTGTTGCCATCGAGGATAACAAGATGGGGTTTTTATCATATTGCATGAAACTATCCCTCTACATCATGTCATCTTGCTTAAGGCGTTACTCTGTTTTTAACTTAATACTCGAGATGCATGCTGGATAGCGGTCGATGAGTGGAGTAATAGTAGTATATGCAGGCAGGAGTCGGTCTACTTGTCTCGGACGTGATGCCTATATACATGATCATACCTAGATATTCTCATAACTATGCTCAGTTCTGTCAATTGCTCAACAGTAATTTGTTCACCCACCATAGAATACTTATGCTCTTGAGAGAAGCCACTAGTCAAACCTATGGCCCGCAGGTCTATTCTCATCATATCAATCTCCATCACTTTAATCTTGCTTTGCTTTTTTACTTTTCCTTTTACTTTTCACTTTGCATCTCTATACCAAAAATACCAAAAATATTCTCTATCAGATCTCACTCCCGTAAGTGACTGTGAAGGGATTGACAACCCCTAATTGCGTTGGTTGCGTTGAGCTATTGTTTTGTGCAGGTACGAGGGACTTGCGTGTAGCCTCCTACTGGATTGATACCTTGGTTCTCAAAAACTGAGGGAAATACTTACGCTACTTTGCTGCATCATCCTCTCCTCTTCGGGGAAATCCAACGCAGTGCTCAAGAGGTAGCAAGAAGAATTTCTGGCACCGTTGCCGGGGAGTCTGCGCAAAAGTCAACATACCAAGTACCCATCACAATCCCTATCTCCCGCATTACATTAGTTGCCATTTTCCTCTCATTTTCTTCTCTCTCCCACTTCACCATTGCCGTTTTATTCACCCTCTCTTTTCCGTTTGTCTTTTTCTCGCTCGTCTTTTGTTTGCTCGTGTGTTGGACTGCTTGTTTGTCGCGATGGCTCTCCCTAGATTTGGTGATCTTCACCTTAAAAAATTAGAAGAGATTGAAAACAACGTCAGGAAGTTTATGGTTTTGCAATTTGAGCATAATAAGTTCTTCAGGAACGAGCTTAAGGAACAAAAAAGTTTTATGAGTTATATGAACAAAGAGCTCGATGATATGTCTAAAGAATTTGATGGTATAAGATCTCAAATTGCTCATCTTGAAAAATTAACTGCTGAAATTTCGGATATGCAAGCTACCTTGGTCAATAAGATGGACGCTAAACCGGATTCCTATGAAAATCAAGATGAAGATCTAAAATGTATTGATGTGTCCCCCATTAAATCTATGTTTTGCAATATAAATCTTGATGAATCTGAATATGATATTCCTTTACCTAGAAGGCATTATAAAAAATCGGTGTATTTAGATCTTGATGATGAAATTGATAAAAGTGGGATTGAAAAAATAAAAATCTAGATATTGCTAAACCCACTATATTGGATCTCAAGGAATTTAATTATGAAAGTTTCTCTTTAATTGATTGTATTTCCTTGTTGCAATCCGTGCTAAATTCTCCTCATGCTTATAGTCAAAATAAAGCCTTTACCGAACATATCGCTGATGCCTTGATGCAATCTTATAAAGAAAAACTTGAGTTGAAAGTTTCTACCCCTAAAGCTTTATGATGAGTGGGAACCTACTATTAAAATTAAAATTTAAGATTATGAGTTCTATGCTTTGTGTGATTTGGGTGCTAGTGTCTCCACTATTCCCAAAACTTTGTGTGATTTGCTAGATTTCCGTGAATTTGATGATTGCTCTCTAAACTTGCATCTTGCGGATTCCAGTATTAAAAAACCTATGGGAATAATTAATGATGTTATTATTGTTGCAAATAGGAATTATGTGCCCGTAGATTTTATCATTCTTGATATAGATTGCAATCCTTCTTGCCCTATTATTCTCGGTAGACCTTTCCTTAGAACGGTTGGTACAATTATTGATATGAAGGAAGGGAATATTAGATTTAAATTTCCATTAAAAAAGGGCATGGAACACTTCCCTAGAAAGAAAATAAAATTGCCATATGAATCTATCATGAGATCCACTTATGGATTGCCTACCAAAGATGACAATACCTAGATCTATCCTCGCTTTTATGCCTAGCTAGGGGCGTTAAACGATAGCGCTTGTTGGGAGGCAACCCAATTTTATTTTTGTTTTTTTTGTTTTTGCTTCTGCTTAGGAATAAATAATCCATCTACCTTCTGTTTAGATGTGGTTTTGTGTTTTAATTAGTGTTTGTGCCAAGTTAGACCTATATGATCTTCTTGGATGATAGTTAATTGATCTTGCTGTAATTTCCAGAATCTTTATGTTCACTAAAACAATTGTTAAAAATCACCAGAACGTGATAAAATACTGAATCCAATTGCTACTGATCAATAAACAAATTTTCTAGGTCGTCCTATTTTGGTAGATTTTTGGAGTTCCAGAAGTTTGCGTTAGTTACAGATTACTACAGACTGTTCTATTTTTGACAGATTCTGTTTTTCGTGTGTTGTTTGCTTATTTTGATGAATCTATGGCTAGTAAAATAGTTTATAATCCATAGAGAAGTTGGAATACAGTAGGTTTAACACCAATATAAATAAAGAATGAGTTCATTATAGTACCTTGAAGTGGTCTTTTGTTTTCTTTCGCTAACGGAGCTCACGAGATTTCTATTGAGTTTTGTGTTGTGAAGTTTTCAAGTTTTGGGTGAAATCTTTTGATGGATTATGGAACAAGGAGTGGCAAGAGCCTAAGCTTGGGATTCCCATGTCACCCCCAAGATAATCCAAGGACACCAAAAAGTCAAAGCTTGGGGATGCCCCGGAAGGCATCCCCTCTTTTGTCTACTTTCATCGGTAATTTTACTTGGAGCTATATTTTTATTCACCACATGATATGTGTTTTGCTTGGAGCGTCCTGTATTATTTGTGTCTTTGTTTGTTAGTGTGCCACAATCATCCTTGCTGTACACACCTTTTGAGAGAGCCATACATGAATTGGAATTTGATAGAATACTCTATGTGCTTCACTTATATCTTTTGAGCTTTATAGTTTTGCTCTATGTGCTTCACTTATATCCTTTGAGCTTTATAGTTTTGCTCTATGTGCTTCACTTAGATCTTTTAGAGCACGGTGGTGGATTTGTTTTAAAGAAACTATTGATCTCTCATGCTTCACTTAGATCATTTTGAGATTCGTTAATAGCATGGTAATTTGCTTAATATTAATATGATTGGTATTCAAGATTTGTGAAACTTTCTTTTGAGTGCGTTGAATACTATGAAAAGATTGATGCTTGATAATTGTTTTGAGATATGAAGATGGTGATATTAGAGTCATGCTAGTTGAGTAGTTGTGAGTTTAAAGAATACTTGCGTTAAAGTTTGTGATTCCCGTAGCATGCACGTGTGGTGAACCGTTATGTGATCAAGTCGGAGCATGATTTATTTATTGATTGTCTTCCTTATGAGTGGCGGCCGGGGACGAGCGATGGTCTTTTCCTACCAATCTATCCCCCTAGGAGCATGCGCGTAATACTTTGCTTTGATAACTTCTCGATTTTTGCAATAAATATATGAGTTCTTTATGACTAATGTTGAGTCCATGGATTATACGCACTTTTCCCTTCCTTCCACCATTGCTAGCCTCTCTAATACCGCGCACTTTTCACCGGTATCATAAACCCACCATATACCTTCCTCAAAACAACCACCATACCTACGTATCATGGCATTTCCATAGCCATTCCGAGATATATTGCCATGCAACTTTCCACCGTTCCGTTTATTATGACACGCTCCATCATTGTTATATTGCTAGCATGATCATGTAGTTGACATCGTATTCATGGCAAAGCCACCGTTCATAATTCTTTCATACATGTCACCCTTGAATCATTGCAGATCCCAGTATACCGCTGGAGGCATTCACATAGAGTCATATTTTGTTCTAAGTTTTGAGTTGTAATTGTTGAGTTGTAAGAAAAATAAAAGTGTGATGATCATCATTTTTAGAGCATTGTCCCAAGTGAGGAAAGGATGATGGAGACTATGATTCCCCCACAAGTCGGGATGAGACTCCGGACGAAAAAAAGAGGCCATAAAAAAGAAAAGTCCCAAATAAAAAAATGAGAGAAAAAGAGAGAATGGACAATGTTACTATCCTTTTACCACACTTGTGCTTCAAAGTAGCACCAAGATCTTCATGATAGAGAGTCTCCTATGATATCACTTTGATATACTAGTGGGAATTTTTCATTATAGAACTTGGCTTGTATATTCCAATGATGGGCTTCCTCAAATGCCCTAGGTCTTCATGAGCAAGCGAGTTGGATGCACACCTACTTTGTTTCTTTTGTTGAGCTTTCATATACTTATAGCTCTAGTGCATCCGTTGCATGGCAATCCCTACTCACTCACATTGATATCTATTGATGGGCATCTCCATAGCCTGTTGATACGCCTAGTTGATGTGAGACTATCTTCCCCTCTTTTTGTCTTCTCCACAACCACCATTCTATTCCATATATAGTGCTATATCCATGGCTCACGCTCATGTATTACGTGAAGATTGAAAAAGTTTTGAAAATGTTAAAGTATGAAACAATTGCTTGGCTTGTTATCGGGGTTGTGCATGATTTAAATACTTTGTGTGGTGAAGATAGAGCATAGCCAGACTATATGATTTTGTAGGGATAACTTTCTTTGGCCATGTTATTTTGAGAAGACATAATTGCTTTGTTAGTATGCTTGAAGTATTATTATTTTTATGTCAACATGAACTTTTGTCTTGAATCTTTTGGATCTGAATATTCATACCACAATTAATAAGATTTACATTGAAATTATGCCAAGTAGCACTCCGCATCAAAAATTCTCTTTTTATCATTACCTACTCGAGGACGAGCAGGAATTAAGCTTGGGGATGCCTGATACGTCTCCAACGTATCTATAATTTTTGATTGCTCCATGCTATATTATCTACTATTTTGGACTATATTGGGCTTTATTTTCCACTTTTATATTATTTTTGGGACTAACCTATTAACCAGAGGCCCAGCCCAGAATTGTTCTTTTTTGCCTATTTCAGAGTTTCAGAGAAACTGAATATCAAACGAAGTCCAAACGGAATGAAACCTTCGGAACGTGATTTTCTCATCAGATTAGACCTAGGAGACTTGGACCCTCCGTCAAGAAAGCGACGAGGTGGTCACGAGGGTGGGGGGCACGCCCACCCCCCTAGGGCGCGCCCCTCGTGGGACCCTCGTAGCTCCACCGACGTACTTCTTCCTCCTATATATACCTACGTACCCCCAAACGATTAGATACGGAGCTAAAAACCTAATTCCACCGCCGCAACCTTCTGTACCCACGAGATCCCATCTTGGGGCCTATTCCGGAGCTCCGCCGGAGAGGGCCATCATCACGGAGGGCTTCTACATCATCATAGCCCCTTCGATGAAGTGTGAGTAGTTCACCTCAGACCTACGGGTCCATAGTTATTAGCTAGATGGCTTCTTCTCTCTTTTTGGATCTCAATACAATGTTCTCCCCCTCTCTCGTGGAGATCTATTCGATGTAATCTTCTTTTTGCGGTGTGTTTGTTGAGACCGATGAATTGTGGGTTTATGATCAAGTCTATCTATGAATAATATTTGAATCTTCTCTGAATTCTTTTATGTATGATTGGTTAACTTTGCAAGTCTCTTCGAATTATCAGTTTGGTTTGGCCTACTAGATTGGTTTTTCTTGCCATGGGAGAAGTGCTCAGCTTTGGGTTCAATCTTGCGGTGTCCTTTCCCAGTGACAGAAGGGGCAGCAAGGCACGTATTGTATTGTTTCCATCGAGGATAACAAGATGGGGTTTTTGTCATATTGCATGAAACTATCCCTCTACATCATGTCATCTTGCTTAAGGCGTTACTCTGTTTTTAACTTAATACTCTAGATGCATGCTGGATAGCGGTCGATGAGTGGAGTAATAGTAGTAGATGCAGGCAGGAGTCGGTCTACTTGTCTCGGACGTGATGCCTATATACATGATCATACCTAGATATTCTCATAACTATGCTCAATTCTGTCAATTGCTCAACAACAATTTGTTCACCCACTGTAGAATACTTATGCTCTTGAGAGAAGCTACTAGTGAAACCTATGGCACCCGGGTCTATTCTCATCACATCAATCTCCATCACTTTAATCTTGCTTTGTTTTTTTACTTTGCCATTTACTTTTCACTTTGCATCTCTATACCAAAAATACCAAAAATATTCTCTATCAGATCTCACTCCCGTAAGTGACCGTGAAGGGATTGACAACCCCTAATCGCGTTGGTTGCATTGAGCTATTGTTTTGTGCAGGTATGAGGGACTTGCGTGTAGCCTCCTACTGGATTGATACCTTGGTTCTTGAAAGTGCGTTATATCGGCTAGAGGGGGGGGGTGAATAGGCGATTTTTATGAAATTCTTCACTGAGGAATTTGCTAGTGAGGAAATTCCTTAGCGAAGAACTACTAGCAGCGGAATAAGTACTCAGAAGTAAACATAACAGAATACATGCATGGTCATCATGATGAAATGAAGACAAACACAGAGTATAGAAAGCGTAAACACAGGATAGCACAAGATGAAGACAAACAGACTGAAGAAATTGAACTGAGGAAATTGAGAAAGTCTTCAGTCAAAGTCTTCGAACACAGAAATGAACAAACACACAAAACAGTAATGAGGAAATGAAAGTGTTGAGGAAATGGAACCAGTTGGCTTGGTGCAGACAATGATTTGGTAGACCAGTTCCAACTGCTGTCTCAGTTGTACATCTGGTTGGAGCGGCTGAGTATTTAAACTCGAGGACACCTAGTCCCGGACACACAGTCCTCACCGTATTCTCCTTGAGCTAAGGACACACAGTCCTTCCCAATCACTCGTGGTAAGTCTTCTGGTGACTTCCGAACCTTCACAAACTCGGTCACTCGACGATCCACAATTCCTCTTGGATGCTCTAGACCTTGACGCCTAACCGTCTGGAAGAAGCACAGTCTTCAAAGGTAACAAGCGTCGGATCCACGCAGGATCAATCTCTTCAGTGATGCTCAATCACTTTGGGTTTGTAGGTGTTTGGGTTTGGGTTTGGATTTTCCTCACTTGATGATTTTCGCTCAAAGTCCTCGTAGGATGGGTTGCTCTCAAATGACAAGTGTCAAGTTCTCGCGGAGCAGCCAACCAACTAGTGGTTGTAGGGGGCGGCTATTTATAGCCTAGGGAGCAGCCCGACATGATAAGACATAAATGCCCTTCAATGATATGACCGTTGGATAAGATATTTTGGGATAGCTGGCGCGTAGCACAGCAACGGTCGGAAATTTAAGGTTCAAATTCCTCAGGGCTATCATGTTCCTCACAGTGTAGGTAATTCGCACTGGCGAATTCCTAACTCCTCGGTCAGAGCAAAGTCCTCAGTGACCAGAAGAACTGCGTCTCTGTCACTGAAGAAATTGACTGAACTGTATGAGATTTCCAATGGCTTCACTCGAAGGGATTGGTAGGTGTAGGATTTGAGTTGAGCATCACATGAAAATTTTCTCCTTAGTATTTCCTCGACCCCCTTTAACAATACGGTGTTTCCTATGACTCAATAAAGAGAAAATGAAACTACGAAAACAAAAGTCTTCACGCTTCATGTTCCTCGAATGATAACCAAGTCTTCAAGGTCACACCAATTTCTTCACTTTCAAAGTCTTCAGAAAGTCTTCGGTATATCAAAGTCTTCAGTTGAAGAACTTCATTTTTAGGGGTCGACTTTCTCTGTAAATATCAAACTCCTCATAGACTTATAGACCTGTGTACACTCATAAATGCATTAGATCCTTAACCTATAAGTCTTCAATACACCAAAATCACTAAGGGGCACTAGATGCACTTACAATCTCCCCCTTTTTGGTGATTGATGACAATATAGGTTAAGTTTTCAACGGGGATAAATATATGAAGTGTAAATACTGATATTGAGGAATTTGATTGCAAGATATAGAAGAACTCCCCCTGAAGTTGTGCATTGTGAGGAATTTGCTTTTGAAGCAATGTACACTTGAAGAGTTAAATCATGGAGAAGTCCCCCTATATCTTGTAATTCATACACGCATTTGATATATAATATGAAGAATTTTAAATGCATGATGAAGTGTGGTGCCTAATGAAATTCAGCATGCGTGAAATGATATTAATGAGGAATAAGCATGCAGAATAGTGCATCAAAAGTATCAGAGCATAGTGGAACAAAAGTATCAGCGCACCATCGGGTTTAAGATTACAACTCGATCCAATAAAGTTTCAGAAGAATGAGAGTTGTAACTTAGCAGAAAAACGATGTATAAGGATGATAAAATAGACCCGCTTGAAGACTAACTCAAATTTCTCCCCCTTTGTCATCGAATGACCAAAAGGATCGAAACTGAGGACTAACGCTCCTGAAGATAATTAAGTTGATGAAGGAGCGCCAGCGTTGTCGGGGTCGGTTGTTGAAGTAGGGCCTGCCGCAGTGTCGTCCAAGTCTTCATTTTCATCAGTCTCACGCGATGAAGAATATGAGCTGGCCACCAAAGAAGGAACCTTGACCTTCTTGTATTTCTTCAGAGGAGGTGCAGACCAGTCAAACTCTTCTTTGAGACCCATTTGCTTCAAATCATCAGCGATGTAAACTTGAGACAGAACAGCCCAGGTACGGTTGAGGGTTTCATGAAGGTAGTATTGGTTTTTCTTCACTGCATTATGGGTTGCAGTCATGTTCTGAAGAATTGAACCAAACTGGCGCTTGACCCATTTGTGATTGTGATCAACTTTTTGATGAAGACTTAGGAGTAACTCACGATCAGTCATCACCCTGGGTGCTGTGGCTTGAGGATTTGGCTTGGCAGTGTTGGCGGCAGTGTCATGTGTGGCAGAGTCATCATTGGTGGAATAAGATGCAGCCTTGCGAAATTGACCATCCAATGGATGAATACCTTCATCTATCACAGCAGTGGCCTTGCCCTTTTCTTCAGCTGAGGAAAATGTCCTTTTGAAGACTTCAATAGGGGGCAAGTAGCTGCAGTGGTTCAGAGTTTCAGCTTTGTAATTGAGTGAAGACCTTGTCCTGATGAATCTCATAATCCATGGCGCATAAGGCTTCAGCTCAAATGGTGACATAGCAATGTCGGCCAGAGTCCTCATGAAGAAATCATGGAAGTTGACTGGAACGCCATGACAGATGTTGAAAAGCATATTCTTCATGATGCCAACGACTTCTTCATCAGTTGAGTCGTGGCCTTTGATGGGACTCATTGTCTTCGTCAGAATGCGATAGACAGTCCGAGGCACATACAACAATTCCTTGACGAGGAATTTGGTTCGAGGGGCCTGCCCAGGCTTCAAAGGTTTCATCAGCACTTGCATATAGTGATTTGAAAGCTCAGGTTCGTTGTAAACACAACGTGCATCTTCAAGGGGAGGACTTAGAGGAAGGGCACGAAGCAATTCAGATGCTGGTGCCTTGTAATGTGTGTTCTCAGTCATCCAGTCCAGAACACATGAATTCACATCTTTAGAGTTGCCGGTGATGTGCAGTGTTGCATAGAACTGAAGAATGAGTTCTTCATTCCAATCACAGATGTCAGTGCAGAAATTGAGTAGTCCAGCATCATAAAGAACACTGAGGACTGGCGTGAAGCACGGCATGGACTCCATATCCACGTGAGGAATATGTGCATGGTCGAAGACTTTGTCTTTGTTGAACAACACTGAGGAATAAAAGTTAGCTTGACTTGCAGTCCAGAAACGCCTCTTCCTTATGCGAGCAGAGTCATATGGATTATACTCTGTGAAGAACACGTGCTCGCCAAAGAAGTCTTCAGCCTTGAACTTTTGCTTCCTTGAGAACGGATCCTTTGGATTGGGCAGAGGAGTGTCAGTGAGTTGCATCACTACCTCAGGAATCGTGATCTCAGGTTCTTCGGGCTGAGGAATTTCAGGTTCTTCCTCAGGTGCAGTCACATTTTCAGCAGCAGCAACAGTTTCTTCAACACTAGTGGCTGGAATTTCTTCATGCACAGATGTAGTGGGATGAGTTTCTTCAGAGCCCAATTGAACTGTTCGTGCAGGAGAGTGAGGGATTTGCTGCAGTGGGGTGAAGAGTGGAGAATTGGGATGCTGACTTTCCCAAAAGTCATCATTCATCACTGGAGTTGTGCTTCCAATGTCCACATCTTCATCTTCCAATTCTTCAACACCAGCCTCTTCAGCAATAAACTGAGGCATTGGTGATGAGACCACTGGGGTTGAAGGGATTGCATCCACTTCAATTTCTTCATCAATCCGCTCTGACGAAGCAGCAGATGGAGTTTCTTCATCAGATCCACTTGGGATCACATATTCTTCATCAAAAGGAACAAGGTCCTTCGATGGCATGGTTGAGATCGGAACAGCATCAATTGGATTCTCAAACGAGCTTGTCATTGGCTTCATCTTCTTTGGAGCTGAAGATTTTGAAGCACTTGATGCTTTCCTTTTCTTCACTGCAGCTCGCTCGGCAGCCTTGGTCTTCTTCACATCTGATGCAGATGGAAGGATAGGAGTTGGTGTAGGCGCAGGTGGAGCTGAGGAATCTGGTTGATTTTCCTCAGGCGCAACTGATGCAGTTGCCCCGACTTCTTCAGTTTCTTCAGGCGCACCACTAGTGGATGCCCTGGCAATTTCTTCAGCGGCTGGAATGGAGTCGTCAGCCCTGGAACTAGCATTTTCTTCAGCAGCCTGAAAATCATCAGCGGTGCTGGCATGTTCTTCAGTTGGCTGAGCAGAAGCTTCAACTTGAGGAACTTCTTGTTGCGTTGGAGCTGCAACATTGGTTAAAGTTTCAGTCAGTCTCACAAACCTGACTTTGGCTCCTTGCCAATCAGCATAGTATGAGTTGAAGTTGTCGCTGAGGGCTTTGATTTCAGCCTGCATCTTGATAAGTTCTTCAGTTGTCATTTTGACAACATTTTTCTTCAGCAGTTTCTCTTTTCTGTACTGCGATTTCTTGATCTCTCTGGCCCTATCATATTTCCACTTCTCCTCTTGGATGAAGTGAGTCAGCATGTGACTTTGGCCAGGTGTCAGCTTGAAGTCAGACATAGGTGTGTTGGGATCCTTATGCCAGAGATCAATGTAATCGAGGATCGCCCTTGGATCCAACAGCAGTGGCACAGGTGTGCCTTTGGCTCTAGCGGCCCTTTCTTGTTGGTCCCTGATGATTTCTGCAAGTTCTTCTTCATCAGCTTCATCTTCGTCAGATGGTACATTGAAGACTACCTGCTTCTTCTTAGGACTTGGGTGAGTACCGCGTCCAACAGTAGCCTTTTTCTTCAGCAGCGAGGGTCCAGCTGAGGAACTTGGTGCAGCTGAGGAACTTGCTGAGACACCAGAGGCAATAGAGATGCCTACCATCCTTTGACACGTGGCAAGATGCGCAGGTGCTGAGGACTTTGGCGGAACAGCTGATGACTTTGGAGGAGGTGCTGAGGATTTTGGAGGAGCAGGGGCAGCTGGAGGAATTTGCCTTGAAGATTTTTAAGTTTCTGGCCGTGAGGGCGCAGCTGAGGAACTTGGTCGTGAGGGCATTGTTGGTGAAGCACTTGGCTTTCGAGCGGGCTTCTTAAGCATTGATTTCCTCAGCTTGACAAAGGCCTCAGTGGCAGCAGCAGCAGAATCTTCATTGAATTTCCTCACTGCTTCTCTGGCTTGGCGCTTGGCCCATTCTTCAGGAAAATCCTCACCGCGTTTGATGCTAGTGGGATCAGCCACTTGGCCAGGTGCCAATGGGTCTCTTGGGCATGGAGGATTCAGTGCGAATTTCTTCATGTACTTTGGAGTGACGTATCTGTACTCCCTCCATTCACGTGCCCATCTCCGTTCTATCTTCTGAATGCGCACCTTGCGCTGATTTTTGGTCTCTTTGCCAAACTTGGCTTCATCAGGCGTGCAGTACTCAGTATATATATCCTCAGGGATTTCAAATGCAGTCATAACCTCTGGCTTCTTTCCTCCTTTCTGTGGCCTTTTACCGTCAGCCATTTTCTTCAGTTGAGGAATTTGAACAATTGAATTCTCTGAAGAAGTATGCAATTTTTCTTCGAGGAACGCTGCAAACGAGTTAAGTTGATGAGAACCTAATGATTCAGCAGCGGACATGTGTACCTGTGAACAGAGTATAGTTGCGAGGAATTTGGAGAGGTCATATGCGTTCTCAGAGAGTTTTTCAAAAAGAACAAGTTTGAGGAATTTGACCAGATGCGTCTTGAAGAATTTCACTAAGCGCGCTATATCTTAGGTTCCAGAGTTGTATAGATCGAAGATCCACACAATTGAGGAATCTTGAATAAAATGATGCTTAGGGAAATGAATCAAGAACAAATAACATGTGTGGTGTTTTGTGTGTGAGGATTTGAAGAATAAAACACCTTTGAAGATTTTGTAGAAAAGTTTCAAATCAAAGAGGGCAGTAAAAGTAACTTTTAATTACCCTGAACGAAGAATACGACAAACAGTGAGATGAAACAGTGAGGTTCGTCGATGTAGATCTTCCACGCCCTAACTTGGCGGAGGAAGACGTCTACTGCGGCGGCGGAGGTGAAGATTTCCGCGGTCGGCGCGAGTACGACGGCGACGAGGTAGAGGCAATGAAGATCTTCCTCACCGGCGGCGATGGAGTAGCGGCGGCGCTAGGGTTTGAGAAGCTCGAGCGGGAGAGAGAGATCGAGCAGAGTAAAAGAAGTGAGGAAGGGGAGAGGGGTATTTATAGAGGCAGTGAAAAACTGTTCGCCCGAAGATTTAGGACGAACGTGCCCCTGACCAATCTCCTTCTCACGACATGTGTCACCCACGTACTGTGTAGTGGAGATCGTGTAAGATCGTGGGTGAGTAAAATAATGCATCATGGGATGCGGAACGGTTTGAGCGGCAAAACCGAAAATTTGGATACGATCAGTTTTAACGTTCCGTTCGCAATTTCTTCAGCTGACAAGGACACAGTGAAGATTTTGAACGAGTTTCAAATAGAACGCACATGAAGAATTTGTGAATAGATTGGATTGAGTATAGCATAGAGGGGAAGGGTCCGATCACATTCACTTAGCACAAAAACCAACTTGAAGAAATAGCTATAAGTGAATGCTGTAGAGGACTTAAACTCATATATATACATATAGCCAATGAAGAAAAACGATGGCACAAGTGAAGATTTTGCAAGTTGAAGAATTTGAACAACTGAGGAATTTCAAAAGTTGAGGAAAAACTCAAATTGAAGATTTTCAACTTTTGTGGAGGCATGACCCACCGTATAAGAATGATGATTTCAAACACCGCGTACAATTGTCGTAGGGTTCTGAGAATCAAATTCTTCGTTAATTTCTTCACACTTAGAGTGTTATTCTTCATTGATTGAAGAAAAACGTTTCTTCATGTGTTGCACATCTAAGTCATCAATTTTGCATAAGGGTTAGGATGAGTGCCTTTTTCAAAGTACATTCGAAGACTCTTAAGATATTTAGCTCACACCGCAACTTGCTAAATCTCTTCTCATCCAAGGGCTTAGTGAAGATATCGGCTAGCTGTTCTTCAGTCTTCACATGCTCAATAGAAATGTCGCCCTTCAACACATGATCACGAAGAAAATGATGACGAATCTGAATGTGCTTTGTCTTCGAGTGCTGAACTGGGTCGTGAGCAATCTTGATGGCACTCTCATTGTCACAGAGGAGAGGCACATTCTTCACGTTGACGCCATAGTCCTTGAGTGTTTGCTTCATCCATAGCAGTTGAGCAGTAGACAGTGATACGCAGTTCTGTTTCTTCGAGGACCAATAGACCAAGGATCGTCCGAGGAAATGACAAGTACCAGATGTTGACTTGCGGTCCACACGGTCACCAGCATAGTCAGAGTCAGAATATCCAATGAGATCAAAATCCGAGCCCTTGGGATACCATAATCCTAGTATTGGTGTGTGAGCTAGATATCGAAGAATATGCTTCACAGCCTTATGGTGTGATTCCTTCGGTGCCGCTTGAAATCGGGCACACATGCAAACACTAAGCATTATGTCTGGCCTAGATGCACATAAGTACAATAAAGAGCCAATCATGGAGCGGTATACCTTATGATCGAAGTCAATACCATTTTCATCAGTACATAGTTGACCATTTGTGGGCATAGGAATTTTGATGCCTTTGCAATCTTGCATTCCGAATTTCTTCTAGACGTCCTTGAGGTATTTCTCCTGAGATATGAATATGCCATTGCGCCGTTGACGAATTTGAAGACCTAGGAAGAATTTCAACTCTCCCATCATAGACATTTGATATTCTTCACTCATCATATATGCAAATTCATCACTATAACGTTGGTCAGTATAGCCAAAGATGATATCATCAACATATATTTGGCACACAAACAGTTCACCATCATAAGATTTAGTAAAGAGAGTGGGATTGAGTGAACCGGGTGTGAAGCCTTTCTTCATGAAGAATTCCTTCAATGTATCATACCACGCCCGTGGGGCCTGCTTGAGGCCATAGAGGGCCTTGTTAAGTCTGAAGACTTTGTCGGGATGTTTTGGATCTTCAAAACTTGGGGGTTGAGCAACATATACTTCTTCCTCAAGCTTACCATTGTGGAATGCACTTTTTACATCCATTTGATATAAGATGATATCATGATGGTTAGCATAAGCAAGCAATATGCGAATAGCCTCAAGTCTAGCAACAGGTGCAAAAGTTTCATCGAAATCAATTCCTTCAACCTGTGTGTAGCCTTGAGCTACTAGTCGTGCCTTATTCCTCACCACAACACCATTTTCATCTTGCTTGTTGCGGTAGATCCACTTTGTGCCAATGATGTTATGCTTGCGAGGATCGGGACGATTGACTAGTTCCCAGACGTTGTTGAGCTTGAACTAATGTAATTCTTCTTGCATGGCCTGAATCCACTCAGGCTCCAGAAATGATTCATCTACCTTAGTGGGCTCTGTGATAGAGACAAAAGCAAAGTGCCCACAAAAGTTAGATAAGTGTGAAGCTTTTGAGCGTGTGAGAGGACCTGGTGCTCTAATGTCATCAATGATCTTCTCCACTTGCACTTCTTTTGCAACGCGAGGATGAGTTGGTCGTCGTTGAGGAATTTGATCAGCATTTTCATCAGCATCAATTTCCTCAGCATTTTCTTCAGGTTCATCAGCTCAACGTTCTTCACGTTCTGGAATGAATTCTTCAGCAGATTCTTCAGTAGGAATGACATCTTTAGTTGCCTTGTGTTTGATAGAATCCTCGGGTGCTGGTTCATCTAACACAGAAGGTAGGTGCTCTCTTTGCGAGCCATTAGTTTCATCGAACCGCACATCTATAGTTTCAACAATCTTGTGAAGAACATTGTTGAAGACTCTGTAGGTGCGAGAGTCCTTTCTGTAACCAAGCATAAAACCTTCATGTGCTTTCGGTGCAAATTTAGAGTTGTGATGAGGATCTCTAATCCAGCATTTAGCACCGAAGACTTTGAAATAACTCACATTGGGTTTCTTGTCAGTGAGGAGTTCATAGGTAGTCTTCTTGAAGAATTTGTGAAGATATACTCTGTTGATGATATGGCACGCAGTATCAATTGCATCAACCCAGAAACGACAAGGGGTTTTGTACTCATCGAGCATAGTGCGAGCCATCTCAGCAAGAGTCCTATTCTTGCGCTCCACGACGCCATTCTGTTGAGGAGTATAAGGAGCAGATAACTCATGAGTAATACCAAGTTCATCAAGATATTCATTGAGGCCCAAATTCTTGAACTCAGTGCCATTGTCACTTCTGATGTGCTTGATCTTTAGCACAAAGTTGGTTGAAGCCCTCGAGGAAAATCGTTTGAAGACTTCCTGCACTTCAGTTTTGTAAGAGACAAGGTGTACCCATGTATAACAAGAGTAATCATCAACAATAACAAAGCCATATTGAGATGCTTCATTTGAAACAGAGGATTACTGATTAGGACCGAAGATATCCATGTGAAGCAATTCGAATTGTCGAGTAGTGGTCATGATGGTCTTTGCTGGACGCTTGGCCTTGGTCATCTTTCCAGCTTCACAGGCACCGCATAAGTGGTCCTTGAGGAATTTGACATTCTCAATGCCAATAACATGCTTCTTCTTCGCAAGTGTGTGCAAATTCCTCATGCCTGCATGACCAAGTCGTCGATGCCATAGCCATCCTTCTGAAGCTTTTGCAAGTAGGCACACGGCTGGTTGTGAATCTGCAGAGAAATCAACAATATACAAGTCTCCTCTCCTAAAGCCTTCGAAGACTTTGGAATTGTCAGCTTCCATAATCACAACACAACGATACTTGCCAAAGACAACAACCATATCAAGATCACAAAGCATTAAGACAGACATAAGGTTGTATCCTAAGGACTCAACAAGCATGACTTTGTCCATGTGTCGATCCTTTGTGATAGCAACTTTACCTAGACCCAATACCTGAATTTTGCTTTTATCAGCGAAGATGATATGCTTCAGATGCAATGACGATAAGGGAGCATCCATCAACAGATTCCTGTCACCAGTCATGTGATTTGTACATCCACTATCAAGTACCCACTCAGTGGCTTTGGGTTGATCATCCTGCAGATGAATTAGTGCAACTTACGACCTCATATACTTCAGCAGTGAAGAATATGATATCAGAATTCATCAGAGCAACTTCATCAAGCAGTAGGACAGATAAAACAGAGGGAGGACGTGTGAAATGAAAGTTCATTTCATCATGGTTAGCCTGCGTCCTTTCAGGCAATTTGTCAGGTCCCCAGCAAATTCTTCAGACGTTACAGTACGTCTGGAGACCTGACCCTGCATAAGAGATTAGTTCTTTTTCTTCACCACCCACATCTGAAGGGGTGGCAAAGAGTTCATCATTCTGCGAGCACCATATGAGAATGGTGGCATAGTGGCCAAACCATTTCTTTTCACATAAGAGGGGTTAGGGTAAGCATATGAATAAGCAGAGAAATTCTTCGAGAACTTATGAACATAATAATTTGAATAATAATGCTCATATTCATATCCCTACGAAGCAGAGTTGTTAGCACGATGATGTTCATATGAGGACTTTGATCCATATGAAGAATTTGGTCCATATGAAGAATTTGATCTGGGGTTCCTATTCTTCACAGGTGGTGTCATGAGGACATTCACCTGAAGACTTTCAAGGCACCTTTTGGGAACCCAGATTTTCTTCATAGGGGAACCATTCCTGCAGTTAGTGCCAACATATCTAGCAAATACTTCACCATTCTGATTTTTGAACAGTTTATAGTTGGAGTCAAATGACTCATCAGAAGAATGAGAAGATTCACATGTATAACTAGATAAATTAGATGGATCAACTGGAGGTCCCTTTGCAGCAACCCATGAGGTTTTGGGGTACTGCTCAGGCTTCCAATATGTACCATCAACATTGAGTTTCCTCTCAAAGGCAATACCCTCTTTCCTAGGGTTCCTGTTGAGGATCTGCTTTTTAAGCACATCACAAAGAGTCTGATGCCCTTTGAGGCTTTTGTACATGCCTGTCATGTACAATTCCTTCCGCCCTGCATCGTCAGTGATACTAGCAATGTCCTCAGATGAGGAATTAGTGATAGCAGAGACAGGCGAAGAATTTGTAACATTAGAAGCATTTGAACATTCAGGTGAAGAATTAGCAGATTCTCGTTCAATGCATTTTAAACATGGAGGAATAAATTCTTCCCGAGCAGCGCTGATTTGTTGAGTAAGTAATGAATCGCGCTCCTTCTGAAGATCTTCATAACTCACTCTTATCTTCTCAAGGATCGGACAAGAGAGAGTTATGCTGATCTTGAAGGGAGTCATACTTAGAATGAAGTCTCTGAAGACTTTCAGCCAAAGCTTGTGACTGATCCATTTCTTCACCCAACATATCATTGCTCTTACTAAGCATGTTGTTAACCCTTTCCAAAGCTCTTTGTTGTTTAGCAGAAAGTGAGGCAAGTTTGACATAACTGGGTCCAAATTCATCACCAGATTCATCATCACTGGATTCAGACAGATAGCATTCAGTTAGCTGTTCACCATCTGCCATGAGACATGGTGAGGAGGAGGATGGTTCTGGTTCAAATGTCATTGACTTATGAGATTTCTTGAAGTCCTGAAACCAAGGATCATGACAGGTTCGATGGCCTTCATAGACATCAGAGATACGGTCCCAGATAAGCTTCGCCTGATCGAGATGCATGACGTTCCTGAACCGATTTCGAGACAGACTAGAGCAGATAACGGCCTTCGCTGTGAGGTTGAGATGGGTGTACTTGCGAATGTCATCAGCTTCTGCCATCTTGCACAGATCGGTCAGACCAATCTCAGTGACGGTCCATAGCTCGCTGTTCATCGCCATGAGACGCTTTTTCATCATGGCCTTCCATTTGGGATACTCGTGACCGTCAAAGATGGGGCATGTCACTTTCTTCATATCTGCGGTCGACATAACTAAAACTCCAGGCGGTTAAACTAAAATCACACAGAACAAGGGAGTACCTTGCTCTGATACCAATTGAAAGTGCGTTATATCGACTAGAGGGGGGTGAATAGGTGTTTTTTATGAAATTCTTCACTGAGGAATTTGCTAGTGAGGAAATTCCTTAGCGAAGAACTACTAGCAGCGGAATAAGTACTCAGAAGTAAACATAACAGAATACATGCATGGTCATCATGATGAAATGAAGACAAACACAGAGTACAGAAAGCGTAAACACAGGATAGCACAAGATGAAGACAAACAAACTGAAGAAATTGAACTGAGGTGTCGGGGCGGACGGCGTCCCCCGCGAGCACCTATGGGGCCGGAGCCCCTTTCGTAGTCCGGTACGGGGGGCGGAGAGAGCACAGAGAGCAGATCGAGGCGAGCACACGGGCGGTTTACCCAGGTTCGGGCCGCGATGGTCGCGTAAAACCCTACTCCTGCTTGGTTGTATTGAACTGGGGAGCTCGGGAGCTTGGAGAGCTAGCTGCACCGAGCGTATGGCTGTCTGGATCCCCAAATCTCCGAACCTCGGAACCCCCTCTACGTTGCACACGGGCCTCCTTTTATAGCGCAAAGGGGTCACCGACAGGTGTCAACGTAAGAGAAAGGGGTAAAAGTGTAAAAGGGGTGGTAGTTGTAATAGTGCGGGAACGGTGGCGCTACAGTGCGGCACAGTGTTATCATACCTACTTCTGATGGTAGGGGACAAGGGCATTAAATGCCCGTCACGGTCGCCCGGACAGCACCGAGGCGGACCGTTAGGTGCGCCACCGTTCGCCACGATGGCGGCTGCATGCCACCGCATGCCCCAGGCTGCGCGGTGCCTCGCCACGTGCCCTTGGGGGAAGCCCCGGAGCGACGCGTGGGCGGGCGAGCTGGAGCGCAGTCCTGAGGTGGCGATTTGCCGCGGCAAGTGGCTTGCCGCGGGGGTCGTCTTCCTGTGCCTGATAGCTTGCCGGCTATCAGGCCTTGCCGGGGCGCATAGCTCGCCGTGGCGGGCTTCTCTTATGGTGCCTGGGTTCGGCCTTCCCGACAAGCTCCTCTTGTCGGGGTCTCGATCTTCTGTCTCGTATACTTTGTTCTTGGGTGGCCTTACATGGGCTCAGTCGCCCCGGTAAGCTCCTCTTGCCGGGGTCTTGTCTTCTTGGCCCGGCAAGCTCCTCTTGCCGGGGGCCTTGTCTTCTTGGCCCGGCAAGCTCCTCTTGCCGGGGGCCTTGTCTTGAATGCTTGGTCTTCTCTTGGCGCTTCCTGGGCGGGCCTTGCCGCAGGGTGCTACAACTGCCCGTGCACAAGTCTGGGGTACTAAGGTACCCCTACCTTGGTACACCGACAGGAGCCCCCGGGCCTGGGCCACACACGGTGCCGAGCGTCGTTGGGCCAGGCCCTAACAGTGCACGGGCACGCGTGGCCTTGGTCGCGCTGCTCCTTAACTCCGCACCCGTCGCACCTTCCCCAGGCGGCGCGCGCTTATCGCGGCGTCGTGGGGGCGAAACGCCCGTTCCCTCCTTAAGTGGAGGGAGGCGCGGAGGCGCGGCTCGATAAATGAACGGGGGTGAGGCGCGGCTTTCGAGGCGTCCGTTCCCCATAATCACGGGATGGGGAGAGGTCGTCCCACCCGTCGCCTCGGTTCTGCGCGCCCACCACGCGGTCCTCATGCACTCGGAGTCGCGGTGGCGGAGGCAGGGAGTCGGGCCGGCGCGGGTCGATGCAGTGGGTCGGCCCCAGTCGCCTGCCCTTCCTCCGCTTCTATTGGAGGAGCGAGGCGGCCGCGGTCCCACTCCGCCCCTTTATAAGGAGCGAAAGGGGGCGACGGAAACCCGCACTCCATCTCCTTCCTCCTTCTGCTTCTGGTTTCCTTCCCCCATCTGTGATGGAGGGGGGGAACCCTGGTTCTTCTTTGGTTGCCGCGAGGGTGTCTGCTAGGCAACGCGCCCCTCCTCCCCTTGCGCCCGCGGCGGCGGAGCCGGTCGTCAGGGGAAGAGGGAGAGGGCGAGGTCGCGGACGAGGTCGTGGACGGGGCCGGGGCGCTCGGGGCGGACGGATCGGTGCGCCGTCCTCGCCCCCGCCAGCGGCTCCGTTCCTTCCCGCGGTCCATCTCGGGGACGACCCCCGTGAGTTCATCATCAGGCTGCGCCGGGCGCCTCGTCGCCGCTTCCGGCTTCCCGCTCCATTCGCGAACGTGTTGGAGGTGGAGCAGCCTGAGACGCTAAACCTGCGCATGAGGGGCTGCGGGATCAGTGGGACGCGAGTCCACGTCGAGTCCCGAGCCCCCAGCGTGGTGTGTCTGGGCCGCGGGTGGAAGACGTTCGCCCGGATCCACAGCTTGACGGAGGGGTTCACCCTCCACTTTAAGCTAGTGGGGGAGGACCTCCTCTCCGTCAAGGCCTTCTGGGGCTTCGGCATCCGGGCCCGGTGCTGCGAAGATAGCTCCTCCGACAGCGAAGGCTCCTCCTCGAGCGAGAGTGACGAGGAGGGGAGCGACAGCGACGACGAGGGGAGCAGCCGCCGGGATGACGGGTCCGACTAGGCGTCGGTCGCAGCTCGGTGTGGCACCGACGGCCCCATCATCCGCGCCGGGCTCCGTGAACTCCCCGGGGTCGTCTCCTTGGGCGGCTGGCGTAGGGGGGCTGCTGAGGAGGACAGAGGGCGGACGTCGAAGGCCGCGAAGTCGGAGTACGGGCCGACTTCGGCAGCTGGCTGACGCTCCGGTGCCTCGTGTTCCAGATGCGCCCCAGACGCCGTCATCACCCTTGCTCTCGGTGACGACCACCGGGGTCTTCTCTTCGGCCCGGCAAGCTCCTCTTGCCGGGGGCTTGATCTCCTCGGGCGGCCGGAGTGGCGAGGCTGGGGAAGAGGAAGAGGCTGGCGGCAAGGCCGCTGCCTCATCTTCCAGCTCTGCCTCCGGCGCCTCCGTCTTCTTCAGCCTCCGGAGACCCCCGGGCGGAGCCCCCGGATCTTCTCTTGGTGCCTTCTGCCACCCGTAGCTCATCTAGGTGCCCCTTTCGCCCTCTTCGCCTACTTGCCCTACCTCCTGAGGAGAGAGACAAGAAAGGGATTACGGGCACCTTATCTCTTTTTAGCTTGTAAGCCTTCGGGCCTTAGTTGCGTTTAAGCCTTGTAATCCCTTCTTTTCATGTTTTTCATTCTCTCCGAACTGTACCTGAGTGGAATGTTTTTAATGAAAAGGGGATGTTTGCCGGATCATTTGTCTCGCGGGTGGAAACCGCGGCAAGGAACGAATCCTTTACATCGTTAAGATAGACAGTTTCTCGCCCGGCAACAGGCCCAGCCGCTCCCCCGCACTGCTCGACCTTTCTCACGCCCTTGGCGGAGGCGGGGAGCAGGCGGGTTCCGGCCCCTCGCTTCCCTCCCCCTTGCTGCCGCGGCTGCTATCGAAACGGGCCCCAGGAACGCGCTCTGGGGCTTGCCGCTAAGAGAGCACGGTAGCTTTTCAGGAGGAAAGGAGGCTTTCAAATTCCACAGTCCATAAGAGAATGCATGATGAGGGATGCAAAAACTTATCTGAGGTTGCAGCCCCCGGCGACTCTGGCTCGCCGGGGCGTAGGCGTCCTTCTCCTCTTCCTTGTCCTTGAGCGGCCCGGCAAGGACATTCAATTCCTGCGAGCCAAAAGGGAAAGGACAGGAAAAAGACGCGGACTCGACCTCTAAGTTAGGGGTTAGCGACAGTTAGGAACTGACAACCCTAACCAAGGACGAGACTCTGACTCAGCATGCATGCTAAAATCTAGGGCGCCAACGCTTCTTTATCTTCGGCCAGGGGCTTCGCCTGGCTTTGTACGAGGGCTTAAATGCAACATCGGCAAGGCCTGCACAAACCGGTGGTTGCCGGAGCGGATCACGGCAACCGCGCCTTATGGGCGAAACTTGCGAAGATGCTCTATGTTCCCAGGAGTTGCTCACTGGTAGGCCCTCTTCGGTCTTGAGGCGGACAGCGCCGGGCCTCGCGACTCGTCTCGCCCGATAAGGGCCTTCCTGCTTCGGCGTCGACTTGTTATAATTCTTGGCCGACTGAACGTGCCTAAGAACAAGGTCGCCTAACAGGGCAACTTTATCTGATGCCAGGGGCTTCGCCTGGCTTTGTACAAGGGGTTACATGCAGCAGCGGCAAGGCCTGTACAAACCGATGGTTGCCGGAGCGGATCACGGCAACCGCGCCTTGTGGGCGAAACTTGCGAAGATGCTCTATATTCCCAGGAGTTGCTCACTGGTAGGCCCTCTTCGGTCTTGAGGCGGACGGCGCCTGGCCTCGCGACTCGTTTCACCCGACAAGGGCCTTCCTGCTTCGGCGTCGACTTGTTATAATTCTTGGCCGACTGAACGTGCCTAAGAACAAGGTCGCCTAACAGGGCAACTTTATCTGGTGCCAGGGGCTTCGCCTGGCTTTGTACAAGGGGTTACATGCAACAGCGGCAAGGCCTGTACAAACCGATGGTTGCCGGAGCGGGTCACGGCAACCGCGCCTTATGGGTGAAACTTGCGAAGATGCTCTATGTTCCAGGAGTTGCTCACTGGTACGCCTTCTTCGGTCTCGAGGCGGACAGCGCCAGGCCTCGTGACTCGTCTCACCCGATAAGGTCCTTCCCACTTTGGCGTCAACTTGTTGGAACCCTTGGCCGACTGAGTGCGCCGGAGAACAAGGTCGCCTTCTTCGAGACTCCTGGCCTTGACCTTGCGGCTATGGTAGCGACGCAAGGCTTGCTGGTATCGAGCAGCTCGTACCGCAGCCTGGAGACGTCCTTCCTCAAGGAGCAGCGCGTCATCTTGGCGCAGCTGCTCTTGCTCGAGCTCGTCATAAGCGAGCACCCGAGGAGATCCGTATACGAGTTCCGTGGGGATAACTGCTTCCGCTCCATAGACTAGAGCAAAGGGTGTCTGTCCGGTGGCTCGACTCGGTGTCGTTCTGATTGACCAAAGAGCCGCCGGCAGCTCCTCAATCCAATTTCTCCCGCACTTGTGCAGCCTGTCGAAAGTCCTGGTCTTGAGTCCGCGTAGCACTTCAGCGTTGGCCCTTTCTGCTTGACCGTTGCTCCTGGGGTGAGCAACCGAAGCGAAACAGACCTTGGCGCCAAGATCCTGGGCGTATTGCATGAAGGCGCGACTTGTGAATTGCGTCCCGTTGTCGGTGATGATTCTGTTGGGGATTCCGAAACGGTAGACGATCGACCGGAAGAACTTGACTGCTGACTGCGCGGTCACCTTCCTCACTGGCTCCACTTCTGGCCACTTCGTGAACTTGTCGATTGCAACGTACAAGTACTCGAAGCCCCCGACGGCTCGGGGAAAAGGGCCGAGGATATCGAGCCCCCAGACCGAGAAGGGCCAGGATAAAGGGATTGTTTGGAGAGCTTGAGCTGGCTGATGAATCTGTTTTGCATGGAACTGGCACGCTTCACACTTGGTTACTAGTGCAGTCGCATCTTGGAGGGCTTCTTGCCAGAAGAACCCTTGCCGGAAGGCTTTCCCGGCAAGTGCTCTCGCGCCAATGTGATGGCCGCATATGCCTCCGTGTATCTCTGCCAACAGCTTCTGTCCGTCTTCCCTGGAGATGCACTTCAATCTGACACCGTTGAGTCTCCTTCTGTACAGCTCGTTGTCCACGAACTGGTACATACTTGACTGCCTGGTGATCTTCTCCATCTCTTCTGGGTCGTCGGGAAGTTCTCCAGTTTGCAGAAAACGGACGATCTGCTGCGCCCATGCCGGAGCCCGGGGCTCGACGGCAAGGACTAAAGGCATGAAGGCCGCTGCGGGGACCCCGGCTTCTACGGCAAGAACCTCTGGTTCCGCCGGAGCCGGTGATCCCCCGGCAAGCTCGCCGGGGCAAAGCTTGTCGGGAACCCCCGCTTCAACTGGACAGATCCTCGGATCCGCAGGAGCGGACTGTTCCTCAGCGTTCAGGCTGCTGATCCGCTTGCCGGAGCAAGGCTTATCGGGGACACCTGCTTCGACTGGACGGATCCTTGGATCCGCAGGAGCGGGCTGTCCCTCGTCGTTCAGACTGCTGATCTGCTTGCCGGAGCAAGGCTTACCGGGGGCACCTGCTTCGACTGGACGGATCCTGGGATCCGCAGGAGCGGGCTGTCCCTCGGCGTTCTGGTTGTTGATCTTGGGGACCTTGGCGGCGGTCTCAGGAAGGTCCGCCTGCAAGTAGTCGCCGGAGACCAACTTCCTTTTCTTGGACTGCCCAACTGATGGTGTAACGGATGGTTGAGTCAGCTTGAGTAAGAAGGTCCCTGGTTCCACAGGTAACTTCAACGAAGCACACTTCGAAAGGCCGTCTGCCATCTCATTCTGAGCTCTCGGGACGTGCTCCATTTGCAGCCCTTCAAAGTGTCCTTCCAGCTTTCTCACTTCATCTACATAAGCTTCCATCAGAGGGCTCTGGTAGCTCTTGTTGACTTGCCGGACCACCAGTTGAGAATCTCCCCGCACAATCAGCTTTCTGATCCCAAGTTCGGCCGCAATCCTGAGGCCGGCGAGCAAGCCTTCATACTCAGCAGTATTGTTGGTTGCTTGCTCTCTTGGGAAGTGCATCTGGATAACATACTTGAGGTGCTCTCCGGTGGGCGCGATGAGTACCACGCCAGCCCCGGCGCCTTGCAGCGAGAAGGCACCATCGAAGTACATTACCCACTCGCTTGTTGCTTCTTGTACGGGCGTGCTTGTTTCTTGGGCTTCTCCATCTGGCGTCGGGGTCCACTCAGCTATGAATTCTGCCAAAGCTCGGCTCTGTATGGTTGAAGTACTTTCAAACTTGAGCCCAAAGCTCGACAGCTCCAGTGCCCACTCGACGATCCTGCCTGTTGCCTCGGGATTGTGCAATATCCTCTTCAGCGGAAAGCGAGTGACCACTGTTATCTCATGTGCTTGGAAGTAATGGCGCAGCTTTCTCGAGGCCATGAGGAGGCCGAAAAGCAATTTCTGCACCCCGGAGTATCTTGATCTAGCCCCCTGCAAGAGGGAACTCACAAAATACACCGGGCGCTGCACCATCTTCTTCCGCGCTCCATCCTGTTCCTGCGCAGGGTTGTCCTTGTCGGAGCCAGAGCTTGCCGGAGCAGCCCCCCGCTTGTCGCTGGATTCGCTGGCAGGTGGTATAGGCTCCTCGTCGGCCTCCCTCTCCGCCACTAACGCAGCACTAACCACCTGGTTGGTTGCCGCTAGGTATAGCAACAACTTTTCCTGTGGTCTAGGTGCGACAAGTATTGGAGTGGAGGATAGGTACCTTTTCAAATCTTGCAGCGCCGCCTCCGCTTCTGGAGTCCACTGCATGGGGCCTGCCTTCTTCAAGATTTTAAAGAAGGGCAGGGCGCGTTCTGCAGACCTTGAAATGAACCGACTGAGGGCGGCCACACAACCTGCAAGCTTTCTGACGTCCTTGACGCGCTCTGGGGCTTCGATCTGCTCGATGGCTTTGATCTTGTCGGGATTAGCTTCAATCCCCCTCTGTGACACAAAGAACCCGAGAAGCTTGCCGGAGGGGACTCCGAAAACGCACTTCTCGGGGTTCAGCTTGAGCTGTATCTTGCGCAGGTTCTGAAATGTCTCTTCCAGATCTTGGACCAGGGTTTCTTTGCTCCTGCTCTTCACCACGATGTCATCCATGTAGGCCTCCACGTTCCTATGGATCTGTGGCTCGAAAGCAGTGTGCACTACCCTTGCAAACGTTGATCCCGCATTCTTCAGTCCAAACGGCATGCGTATGAAGCAATAGGTGCCGCACGGAGTGATAAATGCGGTCTTCTCTTCATCTTCTTTGGCCATAAAGACTTGGTGGTAGCCTGAATATGCATCAAGGAAAGAGAGTAGCTCACATCCGGCAGTGGAGTCGACAATCTGGTCAATGCGCGGCAAGGGAAATGGATCCTTGGGACATGCTTTATTCACATCGGTGAAGTCTATGCACAGTCTCCACTTCCCATTGGCTTTGCGCACGACGACCGGATTGGCCAGCCACGTTGGATGGATCACACCTCTCACTAGGCCTGCTGCCTCTAGCTTCTTGATCTCTTCGCTGATGAATTCTTGGCGCTCCACGGCTTGCTTTCTCACTTTCTGCTTGACGGGTCGCGCGTGAGGACAGACAGCGAGCTTGTGCTCAATCACCCTCCTGGGAACACCGGGGATGTCGGACGGTTGCCATGCAAACACGTCATCATTCGCCCGCAGGAAGGCAACGAGCGCGCTTTCCTATTTGCTGTCAAGCGTGGCACTGATGGTGAAGGTACCGCCAGTGCCGTCCTCCTTGGCGGACACCTTCTTGGTTGCCGGAGGAGCGGTCATTCCCTTCTTGTACTTGCCGGTGGAGCTCGATGGAGCGTCCTCGACGGCGGCGCAGCACTCCGAAGAGGTGCGGTTGCCGGAGTGGGCCCCAGAGCACTTACCGGACTTGGTCCTTGCCTTCTTCCCCCCGGGGGCTTCAGCGGCAAGTGTGTCCTTCTCTGCCGCGGCTGCTACATCCCGGTAGATCTTGTCGGCGCAGATAAGCGCGTCCTTTTTGTCGCCATGGACAGTGATGACGCTTATCGGCCCCGGCATCTTGAGTACGTTGTAGGCGTGGTGGGAAGCTGCCATGAACTTGGCGAGAGCGGGACGGCCGAGGATCCCATTGTATGGTAACGGGATATCAGCGACGTCGAACGTGATGCGCTCAGTCCTGAAGTTGAGCTCACCGCCGAAGGTCACAGGCAGAGTAATCTTCCCCTTGGGCTTGCTCCTCCCCGGGTTGATTCCTTGGAAAGATCCGGTCTCTTAGAGCTCGCCGTCTGGGATCTGGAGTTTCTTGATCACAGCGGAGGAGATCAAGTTCAGCCCGGCCCCGCCGTCTACCAACATTTTGGTGACCTTGAGGTTGCGGATGGTGGGTGAGACCAGCATCGGCAAGCACCCGACCGCGGTTGTGCGGTCAGGGTGATCCTCAAGATCGAAAATGATGGGCGTGCTGGACCATTTGAGGAGCCTGCGCGACTCCACGGGCGGCTCTGCTGCATTCACCTCTCGCGCCCACCGCTTAAGCTGGCGGTGGGAGGTGTGCAGAGAGGCGCCGCCGTCAACGCATAGGACCTCCGTGGCCTTCTGGAACTCCTGCTCGCTGTTATCTTCGTCTTCCACGTCTTCGTCGTCGTCTTCTTCATCCTCGTCACGGCCCCGGGGAGGCCGATCGCCTTGCCGCTGCTTGGCCTTGCCGCGGCGTCCTCCCCGGCCGATGGGCGGCCGCTTCTTGCTTGGTTCGCCACCTCCACCCTGGGCCTTCCCCTTGTCGCGCCTCTCGTACTCAGCCTTCTGCTGCACGACGAGGTTCTCGACGCTTTTGCAGTTGGAGAGATCGTGGCCCTTGGTGCGGTGGATCTTGCAGTATTGCTTGTCGGAGCCGTCCTGCTTGTCGGCTGCCGCCACAGGGGCAGGCTCCTTGCCGGAGCCGCCAGCCTGTGTTTGCTTGGCGGGAGCCTCCTTGCCGGACTCCTCGACGGCAAGCACCTCTTTCCTGTTCTTCCTCCTATTATTCCGCCGCTGGCTTCTCTTCGCCGGGGCGGTGTCGTCGCTGTCGCTTTCTCCTGCGCCAGCATCCTCCCCGGGGAGTTTCCTCCCCTCCTCCGCGCGCGCGCACTTGTCAGCCAGGGCATATAGCTCGCTGACGTCCCGGATCTTGGTCATGGCCATCTCTTCACGCATGCGGCGGTTACGCACGTTCTGGTGGAACGCGCTGATAACCGCGGCAGGGTGAACGTCGGGGATGTTGCGATGCACGCGGCTGAAGCGCTGGATGTACTTGCGCAAGGGTTCTCCTTCCTTCTGGGCTAGGATGTGGAGGTCGCTATCCTGGCCATGAGGTTTGTGGCCGCCTGTGAAGGCGCCAACAAACTGATGGCAAAGATCCGCCCAGGAAGAAATGGAGCCTTCCGGCAAGTGCATAAGCCACGAACGAACGTTCGGCTTAAGCACGAGCGGGAAGTAGTTCGCCAATATTCTCTCGTCGCGCCCCCCGGCAGCTTGTACAGCGATCGTGTAGATGCTGAGAAACTCCGAGGGGTGCGTCCTGCCGTCGTACTTCTCCGGTACGTCGGGCTTGAAGTTCTTCGTGCTGGGCCACCGGACGCGCCGCAGCTCACGGGTGAACGCAGGGCAACCTGCCGCGTACGGTAAGTCACCTGGTTCACCGGGCGCGTGCGCGTCGACAGCGTTCCCAGCCCGCTGGTCTGATTGCCGCCGAGTTTCTCGGCGGCGCTCAATCCTTGTTCGAGCGTCTTCTTGCTGCCGCTCGTCGAGGACTCGGCGCTGGTCCCGGCGGGTCCGCGGGTCTGACGACGCTGTAGAGCCGTCGTCGGCGTTGCTCCAGCGGGGCGGCGTCTTCTGCTTCTGCGCCGGGGAGTGCATGGTGGTTGCACCCCCGGCGGTCTTGTCGCTGTCGGCCTTCGTCTTCTCGACCTGCCGTGGCCGTGAGGTCGCCGGCTGCTGCGGCGTGTCGTCGTTGGCGAAGGCGATCAGGCTCTGGATGGTGGCCCTCCAGCCTTCGGCCTTGTCGGCCGCTGGAGGGTAGTCGAGGAGCAGTTGCGCTCTCGCGAGCGCTTCTGCCGGAGTGGAGGGGAGCGGGGGCGAGTGGCGCGAGGAGCGGGATACGCTCGGACTCCTAACAATGTTAGAAAGAGCGGGGTCCCTCCCCGGCGCCTTCGCCTTGCCCGTGTCCGGACGGGGGCCCGGGGCGTCCCGTGAACCTCCAGTTTGCCCTTGGTCCAGCAAGCGGATGCCACCTCCTGTGGCATGGCGCTGCTGGGTCGTCGTCTGTCGGAACGGCTGCGACGCGCCCTCGGAGGCCGAGGCTCGGTCGTCCGCCCTGTTCTTGGATTTGGTGGCGCCGCGAGTGTTCTCGCCGGTGGCCACCCCTCCGACGGCGTCTCCCCCGCCCACCGTTGGCTCCGGTAGCGGTGGAAGAGACGCGGACGGGCCCGCGACCTCCGAAGGCTTCTTCTTCGGGGCCATGGTGTTGATGAAGCTAGCGGATTCGGAGAAGCTGACGAAGAGCGCGCCCGCGCGAACGCCGGATCTGGTCCGCGCAACCTCGACGTGCCCCCTACCTGGCGCGCCAAAGATGTCGGGGCGGACGGCGTCCCCCGCGAGCACCTATGGGGCCGGAGCCCCTTTCGTAGTCCGGTACGGGGGGCGGAGAGAGCACAGAGAGCAGATCGAGGCGAGCACACGAGCGGTTTACCCAGGTTCGGGCCGCGATGGTCGCGTAAAACCCTACTCCTGCTTGGTTGTATTGAACTGGGGAGCTCGGGAGCTTGGAGAGCTAGCTGCACCGAGCGTATGGCTGTCTGGATCCCCAAATCTCCGAACCTCGGAACCCCCTCTACGTTGCACACGGGCCTCCTTTTATAGCGCAAAGGGGTCACCGACAGGTGTCAACGTAAGAGAAAGGGGTAAAAGTGTAAAAGGGGTGGTAGTTGTAATAGTGCGGGAACAGTGGCGCTACAGTGCGGCACAGTGTTATCATACCTACTTCTGACGGTAGGGGACAAGGGCATTAAATGCCCGTCACGGTCGCCCGGACAGCACCGAGGCGGACCGTTAGGTGCGCCACCGTTCGCCACGATGGCGGCTGCATGCCACCGCATGCCCCAGGCTGCGCGGTGCCTCGCCACGTGCCCTTGGGGGAAGCCCCGGAGCGACGCGTGGGCGGGCGAGCTGGAGCGCAGTCCTGAGGTGGCGATTTGCCGCGGCAAGTGGCTTGCCGCGGGGGTCGTCTTCCTGTGCCTGATAGCTTGCCGGCTATCAGGCCTTGCCGGGGCGCATAGCGCGCCGTGGCGGGCTTCTCTTATGGTGCCTGGGTTCGGCCTTCCCGACAAGCTCCTCTTGTCGGGGTCTCGATCTTCTGTCTCGTATACTTTGTTCTTGGGTGGCCTTACATGGGCTCAGTCGCCCCGGTAAGCTCCTCTTGCCGGGGTCTTGTCTTCTTGGCCCGGCAAGCTCCTCTTGCCGGGGGCCTTGTCTTGAATGCTTGGTCTTCTCTTGGCGCTTCCTGGGCGGGCCTTGCCGCAGGGTGCTACAACTGCCCGTGCACAAGTCTGGGGTACTAAGGTACCCCTACCTTGGTACACCGACATGAGGAAATTGAGAAAGTCTTCAGTGAAAGTCTACGAACACAGATATGAACAAACACACAACACAGTACTGAGGAAATGAAAGTGTTGAGGAAATGGAACCAGTTGGCTTGGTGAAGACAATGATTTGGTAGACCAGTTCCAACTGTTGTCTCAGTTGTACATCTGGTTGGAGCGGCTGAGTATTTAAACTCAAGGACACCTAGTCCCGGACACACAGTCCTCACCGTATTCTCCTTGAGCTAAGGACACACAGTCCTCAC
This sequence comes from Aegilops umbellulata, assembly GCA_032464435.1. NCBI lineage: Eukaryota > Viridiplantae > Streptophyta > Magnoliopsida > Poales > Poaceae > Aegilops > Aegilops umbellulata. The sequence continues at coordinate 409,094,517 of CP136058.1, forward strand.
CCAATCACTCGTGGTAAGTCTTCAGGTGACTTCCGAACCTTCACAAACTCGGTCACTCGGCGATCCAGAATTCCTCTTGGATGCTCTAGACCTTGACGCCTAACTGTCTGAAAGAAGCACAATCTTCAAAGGTAACAAGCGTCGGATCCACGCAGGATCAATCTCTTCAGTGATGTTCAATCACTTTGGGTTTGTAGGTGTTTGGGTTTGGGTTTGGATTTTCCTCACTTGATGATTTTCGCTCAAAGTCCTCGGAGGATGGGTTGCTCTCAAATGACAAGTGTCAAGTTCTCGCGGAGCAGCCAACCAGCTAGTGGTTGTAGGGGGCAGGTATTTATAGCCTAGGGAGCAGCCCGACATGATAAGACATAAATGCCCTTCAGTGATATGACCATTGGATAAGATATTTTGGGACAGCTGGCGCGTAGCACAACAACGGTCGGAAATTTGAGGTTCAAATTCCTCAGGGCTATCATGTTCCTCATAGTGTAGGTAATTCGCACTGGCGAATTCCTAACTCCTCAGTCAGAGCAAAGTCCTCAGTGACCAGAAGAACTGCGTCTCTGTCACTGAAGAAATTGACTGAACTGTATGAGATTTCCAATGGCTTCACTCGAAGGGATTGGTAGGTGTAGGATTTGAGTTGAGCATCACATGGAAATTTTCTCCTTAGTATTTCCTCGACCCCCTTTAACAGTACGGTGTTTCCTATGACTCAATAAAGAGAAAATGAAACTACGAAAACAAAAGTCTTCACGCTTCATGTTCCTCGAATGATAACCAAGTCTTCAAGGTCGCACCAATTTCTTCACTTTCAAAGTCTTCAGAAAGTCTTCGGTATATCAAAGTCTTGAGTTGAAGAACTTCATTTTTAGGGGTCGACTTTCTCTTTAAATATCAAACTCCTCATAGACTTATAGACCTGTGTACACTCATAAATGCATTAGATCCTTAACCTATAAGTCTTCAATACACCAAAATCACTAAGGGGCACTAGATGCACTTACAGTTCTCAAAAACTGAGGGAAATACTTACGCTACTTTGCTGCATCATCCTCTCCTCCTCGGGGAAATCCAATGCATTGCTCAAGAGGTAGCACTCCCGTCCATGTGTCAATTTCTGGCGCCGTTACCCGAAAGGGATTGACAACCCCTTTAGCACGTCGGGTTGCGAGTGGTTGTTATTTGTGTGCAGGTGCTGTTGATGTTGTGTTGCTTGGTTCTCCTACTGGTTCGATAACCTTGGTTTCATCACTGAGGGAAATGCCTACCGTTTTTGTGCTGCATCATCCCTTCCTCTTTGGGGAAATACCAACGTAGCTTCAAGCCGCATCAGGCAGCTCGCCAAGCGGTAGCTGTCGCAGCACAATACGACCCCAACTATGATTTCAGATATCATCCGGGCCAGTGGTGGCCCTAGACCAACTTAGGCCAAAAGCCTAAGCTTGGGGGAGTATGTATTTCCCGCCGAGATTATATTCATGTTCACACACTCATTTCAGTTGTCGGTGTTCATACTTTGTCATTGTATTATCCATGTTAGTTTATTTCTTTTTCCCGCTTTCTTCTTGTGTGTTTAATAAACCTTGAGAAAAACCAAAAAAATATTAGTTGTAGCTTCTATCTAGTTTACTTTGCATGTTCATTTAGTAGTAGTATTAAAAGAAAACCCAAAAAGATTTCTCTTTCTTCTTTTGCTTGTTGGGAGCTTCCCTGTGTAAATATTTTTCTCGTTCTTGTTTTACTTTCTTCAAAAAAAACAAAAACTCCAAGAACATTTCAGTGTGTTTCTTTGAAATTCTTTTCTTTTCTTTGGGGGTCGAGAGGAGAAGACCACGATGAAAATGTTCAGTGCCTCTCATATGCATTAGTGTTGATCTAACAAAGAGCCCATATTACCTTGTATTTTCCTTTGTATAAATGTTTGCAGATTCCAGCTTAGTCCAATGCACATGCACTATTATTATTATCCACACCGTTCGGTCGTGCAAGTGAAAGGCAATAATGACAATATATGATGAAATGATTGAGATGAGGAATAGCTGGTATGAACTCGGCCTATCTTGTTTTTGTAAATATGACTAGTTCATCGTCCTTGATTCAGCCCATTATGAATGAAACATGTTTGCAATGACAATTAGAGATTATAGTTATTCATGCCATGCTTAATTAGCTTGGAGTTTATAATGGTTTACCTTGCGTGCCAACATGATTTTAAAATGGTTGAATGATTCGAGTGGCTTGAGTTGACTTGGCACATGTTAACACATGTAGTTGAAACAAAACCAACATAGCCTCCACGATATTTATGTTCACGGTGATTTATATCCTACTCATGCTTGCATTTAATGTTGGTTAATCTCAATGCATGTTTATGACTGTTGTTGCTCCTAGTTGGTCGCTTCCCAGTCTTTTTCTAGCCTTCACTTGTACTAAGCGGGAATACTTCTTGTGCATCCGTGATACGTCTCTGTCGTATCTATAATTTTTTATTGTTCCATGCCAATATTCTACAACTTTCATATACGTTTTGCAACTTTTTATACTATTTTGGGGCTAACATATTAATCCAGTGCCCAGTGCCAGTTCCTGTTTGTTGCATGTTTTTTGTTTCGCAGAAAATCCATATCAAACGGAGTCCAAACGGGATAAAAACTGATGGAGATTTTTTTGGAGTGTATGTGAATTTTGGGAAGTGGAATCAACGCGAGACGATGCCCGAGGGGGCCACGAGGCAGGGGGCGCGCCGACCCTTGTGGGCACCCCGTAAGGCGGTTGTTTCCCTTCTTTCGCTGCAAGAAAGCTAATATCCAGATAAAAATCATGTTCAAATTTCAATCCAATCGGAGTTACGGATCTCCGGGAATATAAGAAACGGTGAAAGGCCAGATCTAGGGGCGCAGAAACAGAGAGAGACAAAGAGACAGATCCAATCTCGGAGGGGCTCTCGCCCCTCCCATGCAATGAAGACCAAGGACCAGAGGGGAAACCCTTCTCCCATGTAGGTAGAAGGTCAAGGAAGAAGAAGAAGGGAGGACCTCTCCCCCTCTCTTCCGGTGGCGCCGGAACGCCGCCGGGGCCATCATCATCACAACAATCTACACCAACAACTTCACCGCCCTCATCACCAACTCTTCCCCCCTCTATGCAGTGGTGTAACCCCTCTGTTACCCGCTGTAATCTCTACTTAAACATGGTGCTCAACGCTATATAGTATTCCCAATGATGTATGGCTATCCTATGATGTTCGAGTAGATCTGTTTTGTCCTACGGGTTAATTGATGATCGTGATTGGTTTGAGTTGCATGTTTTATTATTGGTGCTGTCCTATGGTGCTCTCTGTGTCGCGCCAACGTGAGGGATCCCCGTTGTAGGGTTTGCAATATGTTCATGGTTTGCTTATTGTCTGCGTTGCTTGAGTGACTGAAACACAAACACGGATAAGTGGGTCATGGTGTATGGGAATAAAGAGGACTTGATGCTTTAATGCTATGGTTGGGTTTTACCTTAATGATCTTTAGTAGTTGCGGATGCTTGATAGAGTTCCAATCATAAGTGCATATGATCCAAGAAGATAAAGTATGTTAGCTTATGCCTCTCCCTCAAATAAAATTGCAATAATGATTACCGGTCTAGTTATCGATTGCCTAGGGACAAATAACTTTCTCGTGACAAAAAGCTCTCTGCTAAAACTAACTTAGTCATGTCTTCATCTAAACATCCCCTACTTTTTATTTACGCGCTCTTTATTATCTTTCAAACTTATCCAACAACACCTACAAAGTACTTCTAGTTTCATACTTGTTCTAGGTAAAGCGAACGTTGAGCGTGCGTAGAGTTGTATTGGTGGTCGATAGAACTTAAGGGAATATTTGTTCTACCTTTAGCTCCTTGTTGGGTTCGACACTCTTACTTATCGAAAGAGGCTACAATTGATCCCCTATACTTGTGGGTTATCAAGACCTTTTTCTGGCGCCGTTGCCGGGGAGTTATAGCGTGGGGTGAATATTCTCATGTGTGCTTGTTTGTTTTATCACTAAGTAGTTTTTATTTGTTGTTCCAACTTGTTCTCTATCTTTAGTTATGGATATGGAACACGAAATACCAAAAAAATAGGTGTACTTGCTACTCATGGAGATGGGGAACCTCCTAAAACCATCGATGCTCATTATGTGAAAGATATTATGTACTACTTTGATAATCCTGAGAAACCCCCATTCAACTTTATAATGGGAGACACGTTGGATCAACGTGAATACTTTAGGGATTATCGCTTGACTCAAAAAGGGAAACTATTATGGGATCAAATTTATATGTTGCATCGGTATGCTCGGCAACTATGCTTGAGATATGATTATACTTGTTGCTCTAGGATGAAGGCACCACACCTTCCCTTTTCATGTGAATTTAATGATAATGAAACCTTAGCTTCTTATGATAATGGTATATATGATTACTATGATGTGGAACAAATAGAAGAGTTCGTTGCTTTTATGGGTGCTTATGAAATTGAATCTTTGTTTAGAGAGTTTGAAGATTTTGATGATTCAGTTTATAGACCTGAAAATTTTTCTATACTTAAATATTGCTATGAGAATTATGAATTCAATTCTGATATTGATGATTTTATTGAGAGAGTCTCCGCTGTCCAAGAAGAGACTAATATTTTCCAGGAGTCTATGGAAGAAGAAATTAGTGACATTGTGAGCTCATTGGATGAAAAAGAGGAGGAGAGTGAAGAACAAAAGGAGGAAGAGCGGATTGATCACCCATGCCCACCTTCTATGAGAGTAACTCTTCAACTCATACATTGTTTTATTTCCCTTCGTGCTTACCGAAGGATGAATGCTATGATGATTGTTATGATCCCGTTGATTCTTTTGAAATATCCTTTTTTGATGATGCTTTGCTATGCTTGTGGCCAAGATGCCAATATCAATTATGCTTATGAAGATGAACTTGCTATAGTTCCTTATATTAAACATGAAATTGTTCCTATTGCACCCACGCATGATAGTCCTATTATCTTTTTGAATTCTCCTGACTACACTATATCGGAGAAGTTTGCCCTTATTAAGGATTATATTGATGGGTTGCGTTTTACTACTACACATGATGATTTTGATAGATATAATGTGCATGTTCTTGATGCTCCTACTTGCAATTATTATGAGAGAGGAACTACATCTCCGCCTCTCTATGTTTCCAACATGATAAAATTGCAAGAAACTGCTTATACTATGCATTGGCCTTTACTTTGTGTGCATGAATTGTTCTTTTATGACATGCCGATGCATAGGAAGAGAGTTAGACTTCATCATTGCTTGATATATGTTGCTTTGTGCTCACTACTAAATGCCAAATCATTGTTAATTAAAATTGGCTTTGATATACCTTGGGATCCGGGTGTATCCATTACTTGAGCACCATATGCCTAACTTAATGGCTTTAAAGAAAGCGCTGCCAGGGAGACAACCCAGAAGTTTTAGAGAGTCATTTATTTATGTTGAGTGCTTTTATATAGTTTAAAAACAAAAAAATAAAGAGGGGAACCCAGAACTTTTCAAAAAGGAAAGTGAAAGTGAGAGAGACAAGCATTGTTGAAGCGGGGGAGCTCCTTGAACTTTGTTCGTGCTCACGGAAACTTTGTGAATCTTGATTACAGAAACTTTTCAACAAAAATAATTATCTCCTTGTACAATTCCATTGTATTATAAAAACAATGTGCCAAGGTTTGCCTTTAGGATGTTTTAGATTACTTGTTGGTTTGTGCGGTGCAGAACAGAAACTTTGGCTGTAGTGCGCGATTTTACATTTTTAACTAGAACGTCAAACGGTTCTGAAACTTTTTGCACTGTATTTATATACTAATATTTTATTTTTCCTAATTATTTCAGAATTTTTGGAGTACCAGAGGTATGGTGAATGTTCAGATTATTACAGACTGTCCTGTTTAAGACAAATTCTATTTTTGATGCATAGTTTGCTTGTTTTGATGAAACTATCGATTTCTATCAGTAGATTAAGCCGTGGAAAAGTTCAATTACAGTATATACAATGTAAAAACAAAATATTAATTGGTTTGCAACAATACTTAGAGTAGTGATTTGCTTTATTACACTAACGGATCTTACCGAGCTTTCTGTTGAGTTTTGTGTGGATGAAGTGTTCGAAGATCAAGGAGGTCTCGATATGAGGAGAAGGAGGAGAGACAAGAGCTCAAGCTTGGGGATGCCCAAGGAAACCCAAGTAAATATTCAAGGAGACTCAAGCATCTAATCTTGGGGATGCCCCGGAAGGCATCCCATCTTTCTTCAACAAGTATCGGTATGTTTTCGGATTCGTTTCGTTCATGCGATGTGTGCAAATCTTGGAGCGTCTTTTGCATTTAGTTTTCACTTTTCTTTTATGCACCATGCTGGTATGAGATAGTCCTTGGTTGACTTATATAATTCTCATTGCACTTCACTTATATCTTTTGAGTATGGCTTTATAGAATGCTTCATGTGCTTCACTTATATCATTTGAAGTTTGGATTGCATGTTTCTCTTCACATAGAAAACTGCCATTTGTAGAATGCTCTTTTGCTTCAATTATATTTGTTAGAGCGTGGGCATATCTTTTGTAGAAAGAATTAAACTCTCTTGCTTCACTTATATCTATTTAGATAGTTGACAGGAATTGGTCATTCACATGGTTAGTCATAAAATCCTACATAAAACTTGTAGATCGCTAAATATGATATGTTTGATTCCTTGCAATAGTTTTGTGATATAAAGATGGTGATATTAGAGTCATGCTAGTGGGTAGTTGTGGATTGTAGAAATACTTGTGTTGAAGTTTGTGATTCCCGTAGCATGCACGTATGGTGAACCATTATGTAACGAAGTTGGAGCATGAGGTATTTATTGATTGTCTTCCTTATGAGTGGTGGTCAGGGACGAGCGATAGTATTTTCCTACCAATCTATCCCCCTAGGAGCATGCGTGTAGTACTTTGTTTCAATGACTAATAGATTTTTGCAATAAGTATGTGAGTTCCTTATGACTAATGTTGAGTCCATGGATTATACGCACTATCACCCTTCCATCATTGCTAGCCTCTTCGGTACCGTGCATTGCCCTTTCTCACATCGAGAGTTGGTGCATTCTTCGCCGGTGCATCCAAACCCCGTGATATGATACGCTCTGTCACACATAAGCCTCCTTATATCTTCCTCAAAACAGCCATCGTACCTACCTATAATGGCATTTCCATAGCCATTCCGAGATATATTGCCATGCAACTTCCATCATCATCATATACATGACTTGAGCATTTATTGTCATATTGCTTTGCATGATCATAAGATAGCTAGCATGATGTTTTCATGGCTTGTCCGTTTTTTGATGTCATTACTACGCTAGATCATTGCACATCCCGGTACACCGCCGGAGGCATTCATATAGAGTCATATCTTTGTTCTAGTATCGAGTTGTAATTTTGAGTTGTAAGTAAATAAAAGTGTGATTGTCATCATTATTAGAGTATTGCCCCATGAAAAAAAGAAAAAAGAAGAGAGGCCAAAGAAGCCTAAATAAAAAAAGGGGGGCCAAAGAAGCCCGCCAAAAAAAGGGGGGCAATGTTACTATGCTTTTACCACACTTGTGCTTCAAAGTAGCACCATGTTCTTCATATAGAGAGTCTCTTGAGTTGTCACTTTTATATACTAGTGGGAATTTTCATTATAGAACTTGGCTTGTATATTCCGATGATGGGCTTCCTTAAATGCCCGAGGTCTTCATGAGCAAGCAAGTTGGATGCACACCCACTTAGTTTCCAGTTTGAGCTTTCATACACTTATAGCTCCTACTGCATGCGTTGCATGGCAATCCCTACTCCTCACATTGACATCAATTGACGGGCATCTCCATAGCCCATTGATTAGCCGCATCGATGTGAGACTTTCTTCCTTTTTGTCTTCTCCACACAACCTCCATCATCATATTCTATTCCACCTATAGTGCTATATCCATGGCTCACGCTCATGTATTGCGTGAAAGTTGAAAAGGTTTGAGAACATCAAAAGTATGAAAAAATTGCTTGGCTTGTCATCGGGGTTGTGCATGATTTGAATATTTTGTGTGGTGAAGATGGAGCATAGCCAGACTATATGATTTCATAGGGATAAATCTCTTTGGCCATGTTCTTTTGAAAAGACATGATTGCTTTATTAGTATGCTTGAATTATTATTGTCTTAATGTCAAATGATAGACTATTGCTTTGAATCACTCGTGTCTTAATATTCATGCCATGATTAGATTACATGATCAAGATTATGCTAGGTAGCATTCCACATCAAAAATTATCTTTTTTTATCATTTACCTACTCGAGGACGAGCAAGAATTAAGCTTGGGGATGCTGATACGTGTTCGTCATATCTATAATTTTTTATTGTTCCATGCCAACATTCTACAACTTTTATATACTTTTGGCAACTTTTTATACTATTTTTGGGACTAACATATTAATCCAGTGCCCAGTGCCACTTCCTGTTTGTTGCATGTTTTTTGTTTCGTAGAAAATCCATATCAAGGGGAGTCCAAACGGGATAAAAATTGACGGAGAGTTTTTTGGAATATATGTGAATTTTGGGAACTGGAATCAACGCGAGACGATGCCCGAGGGGGCCACGAGGCAGGGGGCGCGCCCCTGACCCTTGTGGACACCCCGTAAGGCGTTTGTTGCCCTTCTTTCGCCACAAGAAAGCTAATATCTGTATAAAAATCGTGTTCAAATTTCAATCCAATCAGATTTACGGATCTCCGGGAATATAAGAAACGGTGAAAGGCCAGATCTGGGAGCGTAGAAACAGAGAGAGACAGAGAGACAAATCCAATCTTGGAGGGGCTCTCGCCCCTCCCATGCCATGGAGACCAAGGAGCAGAGGGGAAACCTTTCTCCCATCTAGGGAGAAGGTCAAGGAAGAAGAAGAAGAAGGGGGCCCTCTCCCCCTCTCTTCTGGTGGCGCTAGAACGCCGCCGGGGCCATCATCATCACCGCAATCTACACCAACAACTTCACCGCCCTCATAACCAACTCTTCCCCCCTCTATGCAGCGGTGTAACCCCTCTTTTACCCGCTATAATCTCTACTTAAACATGGTGCTCAATGCTATATATTATTTCCCAATGATGTATGGCTATCCTATGATGTTTGAGTAGATCCGTTTTGTCCTACGGGTTAATTGATGACCGTGATTGGTTTGAGTTGCATGTTTTATTATTGGTGCTGTCCTATGGTGCTCTCCGTGTCGTGCAAGTGTGAGGGATCTCCACTGTAGGGTTTGCAATATGTTCATGGTTTGCTTATTGTCTGTGTTGCGTGAGTGACTGAAATACAAACACGGATAAGTGGGTCATGGTGTATGGGAATAAAGAGGACTTGATGCTTTAATGCTATGGTTGGGTTTTACCATAATGATCTTTAGTAGTTGCGGATGCTTGATAGAGTTCCAATCATAAGTGCATATGATCCAAGAAGATAAAGTATGTTAGCTTATGCCTCTCCCTCAAATAAAATTGCAATAATGATTACCAGTATTGTTATCGATTGCCTAGGGACAAATAACTTTCTCGTGACAAAAAGCTCTCTACTAAAACTAACTTAGTCGTGTCTTCATCTAAACATCCCCTACTTTTTATTTACGCGCTCTTTATTATCTTGCAAACTTATCCAACAACACCTACAAAGTACTTCTAGTTTCATACTTGTTCTAGGTAAAGCGAACGTTAAGCCTGCGTAGAGTTGTATCGGTGGTCGATAGAACTTGAGGGAAAATTTATTCTACCTTTAGCTCCTCGTTGGGTTCGACACTCTTACTTATTGAAAGAGGCTACAATTGATCCCCTATACTTGTGGGTTATCAATCCACTTCCATAAACCCAAAGTTGTTCCATATGAGTGAAGGAAATATGCCCTAGAGGCAATAATAAAGTTATTATTTATTTCCTTATTTCATGATAAATGTTTATTATTCATGCTAGAATTGTATTAACCGGAAACATAATACATGTGTGAATACATAGACAAAAAGAGTGTCACTAGTATGCCTCTACTTGACTAGCTCGTTAATCAAAGATGGTTAAGTTTCCTAGCCATAGACATGAGTTGTAATTTGATTAACGGGATCACATCATTAGGAGAATGATGTGATTGACATGACCCATTCGTTAGCTTAGCACCCGATCGTTTAGTATGTTGCTATTGCTTTCTTCATGACTTATACATGTTCCTATGACTATGAGATTGTGCAACTCCCGTTTACCGGAGGAACACTTTGTGTGCTACCAAACGTCACAACGTAACTGGGTGATTATAAAGGAGCTCTACAGGTGTCTCCAAAGGTAGATGTCGGGTTGGCGTATTTCGAGATTAGGATTTGTCACTCCGATTGTCGGAGAGGTATCTCTGGGCCCTCTCGGTAATGCACATCACATAAGCCTTGCAAGCATTACAACCAATAAGTTAGTTGCGAGATGATGTATTACGGAACGAGTAAAGAGACTTGCCGGTAACGAGATTGAACTAGGTATTGGATACCGACGATCGAATCTCGGGTAAGTAACATACCGATGACAAAGGGAACAACGTATGTTGTTATGCGGTCTGACCGATAAAGATCTTCGTAGAATGTGTAGGAGCCAATATGGGCATCCAGGTCCCGCTATTGGTTATTGACCAGAGATTTGTCTCAGTCATGTCTACACTGTTCTCGAACCGTAGGGTCCGCACGCTTAAGGTTACGACGACAGTTATTATGAGTTTATGCATTTTGATGTACCTAAGTTAGTTCGGAGTCCCGGATGAGATCACGGACATGACGAGGAGTCTCGGAATGGTCGAGACATAAAGATTGATATATTGGACGACTATATTCGGACATCGGAATGGTTCCGAGTGGTTTCGGATAAAACCGGAGTGCCGGAGGGGTTACCGGAACCCCCCGGGAGAAGTATTGGGCCACTTGGGCCTTAGTGGAGAGAGAGAGGGGCGGCCAGGGTGGGCCGCGCGCCCCTCCCCCTCTGGTCCGAATTGGACTAGGAGAGGGGGGGGGGGGCGGCGCCCCCCTTTCCCTCTCCCTCTCCCCCTTCCTTTCCCCCTCCTAGTAGGAGTAGGAAAGAGGGGAGTCCTACTCCTACTAGGAGGAGGACCCCTCCTCCTGGCGCGCGCCACAAGGGCCGGCCGGCCTCCCCCCTTGCTCCTTTATATACGGGGGCAGGGGGCACCCTAGAACATACAAGTTGATCTTCGTGATCGTTCCTTAGCCGTGTGCGGTGCCCCCCTCCACCATATTCCACCTCGGTCATATTGTAGCGGTGCTTAGGCGAAGCCCTGCGACAGTAGAACATCAAGATCGTCACCACGCCGTCGTGCTGACGGAACTCCTCCCCGACGCTTTGCTGGATCGGAGCCCGGGGAGCGTCATCGAGCTGAACGTGTGCTAAGAACTCGGAGGTGCCGGAGTAACGGTGCTTGGATCGGTCGGATCGGGAAGACGTACGACTACTTCCTCTACGTTGCGTCAACGCTTCCGCTTCGGTCTACGAGGGTACGTGGACTACACTCTCCCCTCTCGTTGCTATGCATCACCATGATCTTGCGTGTGCGTATGAATTTTTTTTGTAGAAATTACTACGTTACCCAACAGTGGCATCCGAGCCTGGTTTTTATGGTTTGATGTTTTGCACGAGTAGAACACAAGTGAGTTGTGGACGATACAAGTCATACTGCCTACCAACATGTCATACTTTGGTTCGGCGGTATTGTTGGATGAAGCGGCCCGGACCGACATTACGTGTACGCTTACGCGAGACTGGTTCTACCGCCGTGCTTTGCACACAGGTGGCTGGCGGGTGTCAGTTTCTCCAACTTTAGTTGAACCGAGTATGGCTACGCCCGGTCCTTGCGAAGGTTAAAACGGAGTCTATTTGACAAACTATAGTTGTGGTTTTGATGCGTAGGTGAGATTGGTTCTTGCTTAAGCCCGTAGCAGCCACGTAAAACTTGCAACAAACAAAGTAGAGGACGTCTAACTTGTTTTTGCAGGGCATGTTGTGATGTGATATGGTCAAGACATGATGCTAAATTTTATTGTATGAGATGATCATGTTTTGTAACCGAGTTATCGGCAACTGGCAGGAGCCATATGGTTGTCGCTTTATTGTATGCAATGAAATCGCCCTGTAATGCTTTACTTTATCACTAAGCGGTAGCGATAGTCGTAGATGCATAAGATAGGCGAGACGACAACGATGCTACGATGGAGATCAAGGTGTCGCGCCGGTGACGATGGTGATCATGACGGTGCTTCGGAGATGGAGATCACAAGCACAAGATGATGATGGCCATATCATATCACTTATATTGATTGCATGTGATGTTTATCTTTTTTATGCATCTTATCTTGCTTTGATTGACGGTAGCACTATAAGATGATCTCTCACTAAATTATCAAGAAGTGTTCTCCCCGAGTATGCACCGTTGCCAAAGTTCGTCGTGCCCAGACACCACGTGATGATCGGGTGTGATAAGCTCTACGTCCATCTACAACGGGTGCAAGCCAGTTTTGCACACGCAGAATACTCGGGTTATACTTGACGAGCCTAGCATATGCAGATATGGCCTCGGAACACGGAGACCGAAAGGTCGAGCGTGAATCATATAGTAGATATGATCAACATAATGATGTTCACCATTGAAGACTAATCCATTTCACGTGATGATCGGTTATGGTTTAGTTGATTTGGATCACGTGATCACTTAGAAGATTAGAGGGATGTCTATATAAGTGGGAGTTCTTAAGTAATATGATTAATTGAACTTTAATTTATCATGAACTTAGTCCTGGTAGTATTAGCACATCTATGTTGTAGATCAATAGCTCGCGTTGTTGCTTCCCTGTGTTTATTTTGATATGTTCCTAGAGAAAATTGTGTTGAAAAGATGTTAGTAGCAATGATGCGGATTGGATCCGTGATCTGAGGTTTATCCTCATTGCTGCACAGAAGAATTATGTCCTTGATGCACTGCTAGGTGACAGACCTATTGCAGGAGCAGATACAGATGTTATGAACGTTTGGCTAGCTCAATATGATGACTACTTGATAGTTTAGTGCACCATGCTTAACGGCTTAGAATCGGGACTTCAAAGACGTTTTGAACGTCATGGACCATATGAGATGTTCCAGTAGTTGAAGTTAATATTTCAAGCAAATACCCGAGTTGAGAGATATGAAGTCTCCAACAAGTTCTATAGCTAAAAGATGGAGGAGAATCGCTCAACTAGTGAGCATGTGCTCAGATTGTCTGGGTACTACAATCGCTTGAATCAAGTGGGAGTTAATCTTCCAGATAAAATAGTGATTGACAGAATTCTCTAGTCACCATCACCAAGTTAGTGGAACTTCGTGATGAACTATAATATGCAAGGGATGACGAAAGTAATTCCCAAGCTCGTCGTGATGCTGAAATCGACGAAGGTAGAAATCAAGAAAAACATCAAGTGTTGATGGTTAACAAGACCACTAGTTTCAAGAAAAGGGCAAAGGGAAGAAGGGGAACTTCAAGAAGAACGGCAAGCAAGTTGCTGCTCAAGTGAAGAAGCCCAAGTCTGGACCTAAGCCTGAGACTGAGTGCTTCTACTGCAAAGGGACTAGTCACTAGAAGCAGAACTACCCCAAGTAATTGGTGGATAACAAGGATGGCAAAGTGAACAAAGGTATATTGGATATACATGTTATTGATGTGTACTTTACTAGTGTTTATAGCAACCCCTCGGTATTTGATACTGGTTCAGTTGCTAAGAGTAGTAACTCGAAACGGGAGTTGCAGAATGAACAGAGACTAGTTAAGGGTGAAGTGATGATGTGTGTTGGAAGTGGTTCCAAGATTGATATGATCATCATCGCACACTCCCTATACATTCGGGATTAGTGTTGAACCTAAATAAGTGTTATTTGGTGTTTATGTTGAGCATGAATATGATTTGATCATGTTTATTGCAATACGGTTATTCATTTAAATAAGAGAATAAATTGTTGTTCTGTTTACATGAATAAAACCTTCTATGGTCATACACGCCAACGAAAATGGTTTGTTGGATCTCGATCAAAGTGATACACATATTCATAATATTGAAAGCCAAAAAGATGCAAAGTTAATAATGATAGTGCAACTTATTTGTGGCACTGTTGTTTAAGTCATATTGGTGTAAAGCGCATGATGAAACTCCATGCTGATGGGATTTTGGAATCACTTGATTATGAATCACTTGATGCTTGCGTACCATGCCTTATGGGCAAGATGACTAAAACTCTGTTCTCCGGAACAATGGAGCGAGAAACTGACTTGTTGGAAATAATACATACTGATGTATGCGATCCAATGAGTGTTAAGGCTCGCAACGGGTATCATTATTTTCGGACCTTCACAGATGATTTGAGCAGATATGAGTATATCTACTTAATGAAACACTAGTCTTAAATATTTGAAAAGTTCAAAGAATTTCTGAGTGAAGTGGAGAATCATCATAACAAAAATAAAAGTTTCTACGATATGATCGCAGAGGTAAAATATTTGAGTTACGAGTTTGGCCTTCAATTTAAAAATGTGGAATATTTTCACAAACTCATGCCACCTGGAACACCACAGCATAATGGTGTGTCCGAACGTCATAACCGTACTTTATTGGATATAGTGCAATCTATGATGCTTCTTACCGATTTACCACTATCGTTTTGGGGTCATGCATTAGAGACAGATGCATTCACGTTAAATAGGGCACCATCTAAATCCGTTGAGACGACACTATATGAACCGTGGTTTAGCAAGAAACCAAAGTTGTCGTTTCTTAAAGTTTGGGGTTGTGATGCTTATGTGAAAAAGTTTCATTCTGATAAGCTCAAACCCAAATCGGAGAAATATGTCTTCATAGGATACCCAAAGGAGACAGTTGGGTACACCTTCTATCACAGATCCGAAGGCAAGACATTCATTGCTGAGAATGGATACTTTCTAGAGAAGGAGTTTCTCTCGAAAGAAGTGACTGGGAGGAAAGTAGAACTTGATAAGGTATCTGTACCTGCTCCCTTATTGGAAAGTAGTTCATCACAGAAATCTGTTCTTGTGACTACTACACCAATTAGTGAGGAAGCTAATGATAATGATCATGTAACTTCAGATCAAGTTACTACCGAATCTCGTAGGTAAATCAGAGTGAGATCCGCACCAGAGTGGTACGGTAATCCTGTTCTGGAAGTCATGTTACTAGACCATGACGAACTTGCGAACTATGAGGAAGTGACGATGAGCCCAGATTGCACGAAATGGTTTGAGGCCATGAAATCTGAGATATGATCCATGTATGAGAACAAAGTATGGACTTTGATGGATTTGCTTGATGATCGGCAAGCCATAGAAAATAAATGGATCTTCAAGAGGAAGACGGACGCTGATAGTAGTGTCACTATCTACAAAGCTAGAATTGTCGCAAAAGGTTTTTGACAAGTTCAAGGTGTTGACTATGATGAGAGTTTCTCACTCGTATCTATGCTTAAGTCTGTCCGAATCATGTTAGCAATTGCCGCATTTTATGAAATCTGGCAAATGGATAAACAAAACTGCATTCCTCAATGGATTTATTAAAGAAGAGTTGTATACGATGCAACTAGAAGGTTTTGTCGATCCTAAAGGTGTTAACAAAATATGCAAGCTCCAGCGATCCATCTATGGACCGGTGCAAGCATCTTGGAGTTGGAATATACGCTTTGATAAGTTGATCAAAGCATATAGTTTTATACAGACTTGCGATGAAGCCTGTATTTACAAGAAAGTGAGTGGGAGCACTACAACATTTCTGATAAGTATATGTAAATGACATATTGTTGATCGGAAATAATGTAGAATTATTCTGTGAAACATAAAGGAGTATTTGAAAGGAGTTTTTCGAAGAAGGACCTCGGTGAAGCTGCTTACATATTGAGCATCAAGATCTATAGAGATAGATCAAGACGCTTGATAAGTTTTTCAATAAGTACATACATTGACAAGATTTTGAAGTAGTTCAAAATGGAACAGTAAAAAAAAGAGTTCTTGCCTGTGTTACAAGGTGTGAAATTGAGTAAGACTCAAAACCCGACCACGGCAGAAGATAGAAAGAGAATGAAAGTCATTCCCTATGCCTTGGCCATAGGTTCTATAAAGTATGCCATGCTGTGTACCAGATCTATTGTACACCCTACACTAATGTTGGCAAGGGAGTACAATAGTGATCTAGGAGTAGATCACTGGACAGCGGTCAAAATTATCCTTAGTGGAATAAGGATATGTTTCTCGATTATGGACGTGACAAAAAGGTTCGTCGTAGAAGGTTACGTCAATGCAAGTTTTGACACTAATCTAGATGACTCTAAGTCTCAATCTAGATACATATTGAAAGTGGGAGCAATTAGCTAAAGTAGCTCCGTACAGAGCATTGTAGACATAGAAATTTGCAAAATACATACGGATCTGAATTTTGACAGACCCGTTGACTAAGCTTCTCTCACAAGAAAAACATGATCACACCTTAGTACTCTTTGGGTGTTAATCACATAGCGATGTGAACTAGATTACTGACTCTAGTAAACCCTTTTGCTACTGGTCACATATCGATATGGGTGTTAATCACATGGTGATGTGAACTATTGCTCTTAAATCACATGACGATGTGAACTAGATTATTGACTCTAGTGCAAGTGGGAGACTGAAGGAAATATGCCCTAGACGCAATAATAAAGTTATTATTTATTTCCTTATTTCATGATAAATGTTTATTATTCATGCTAGAATTGTATTAACCGGAAACATAATACATGTGTGAATACGTAGACAAAAAGAGTGTCACTAGTATGCCTCTACTTGACTAGCTCGTTAATCAAAGATGGTTAAGTTTCCTAGCCATAGACATGAGTTGTCAGTTGATTAACGGGATCACATCATTAGGAGAATGATGCGATTGATATGACCCATTCGTTAGCTTAGCACCCGATCGTTTAGTATGTTGCTATTGCTTTCTTCATGACTTATACATGTTCCTATGACTATGAGATTATGCAACTCCCGTTTACCGGAGGAACACTTTGTGTGCTACCAAACGTCACAACGTAACTAGGTGATTATAAAGGAGCTCTACAGGTGTCTCCAAAGGTAGATGTTGGGTTGGCGTATTTCGAGATTAGGATTTGTCACTCCGATTGTCGGAGAGGTATCTCTGGGCCCTCTCGGTAATGCACATCACATAAGCCTTGCAAGCATTGCAACCAATAAGTTAGTTGAGAGATGATGTATTACGGAACGAGTAAAGAGACGTGCCGGTAACGAGATTGAACTAGGTATTGGATACCGACGATCGAATCTCGGGTAAGTAACATACCGATGACAAAGGGAACAACGTATGTTGTTATGCGGTCTGACCGATAAAGATCTTCGTAGAATGTGTAGGAGCCAATATGGGCATCCAGGTCCCGCTATTGGTTATTGACCAGAGATTTGTCTCAGTCATGTCTACACTGTTCTCGAACCGTAGGGTGCGCACGCTTAAGGTTACGATGACAGTTATTATGAGTTTATGCATTTTGATGTACCGAAGTTAGTTCGGAGTCCCGGATGAGATCACGGACATGACGAGGAGTCTCGGAATGGTCGAGACGTAAAGATTGATATATTGGACGACTATATTCGGACATCGGAATGGTTCCGAGTGGTTTCGGATAAAACCGGAGTGCCGGAGGGGTTACCGGAACCCCCCGGGAGAAGTATTGGGCCACTTGGGCCTTAGTGGAGAGAGAGAGGGGCGGCCAGGGTGGGCCGCGCGCCCCCTCCCCCTCTGGTCCGAATTGGACTAGGAGAGGGGGGCGGCGCCCCCCTTTCCCTCTCCCTCTCCCCCTTCCTTTCCCCCTCCTAGTAGGAGTAGGAAAGAGGGGAGTCCTACTCCTACTAGGAGGACTCCTCCTCCTCCTGGCGCGCGCCACAAGGGCCGGCCGGCCTCCCCCTTGCTCCTTTATATACGGGGGCAGGGGGGCACCCTAGAACATACAAGTTGATCTTCGTGATCGTTCCTTAGCCGTGTGCGGTGCCCCCCTCCACCATATTCCACCTCGGTCATATTGTAGCGGTGCTTAGGCGAAGCCCTGCGACAGTAGAACATCAAGATCGTCACCACGCCGCCGTGCTGACGGAACTCCTCCCCGACACTTTGCTGGATCGGAGCCCGGGGAGCGTCATCGAGCTGAACGTGTGCTAAGAACTCGGAGGTGCCGGAGTAACGGTGCTTGGATCGGTCGGATCGGGAAGACGTACGACTACTTCCTCTACGTTGCGTCAACGCTTCCGCTTCGGTCTACGAGGGTACGTGGACTACACTCTCCCCTCTCGTTGCTATGTGTCACCATGATCTTGCGTGTGCGTAGGAATTTTTTTTTGAAATTACTACGTTACCCAACAATGATCCCACCATACCTACCTATATGCGGTATTTACCTGCCGTTCCAAGTAAATTTGCATGTGCCAAACTCTAAACCTTCAAATGATAATATATTTTGTATGCTTGAATCGCTCATATGGCAACTAGGGCTGTCAATTTCTTCCATGCTAGGTGGGTTATTCTCACGATGAGTGGACTCCGCTCATCATTCATGAGAAAGTGGCTGGTAACCGGGATGCCCAGTCCCATGCTCAAATAAAATCAAAATAATTTCAAGCAAAACTCCCCCAGGACAGTTGTTAGTTGGACGGTACCCGTTGTTTCGGACCAGCCGTGGAATGTGCTTGTTGGTGGTGGGCGAGTATAAACTTTACCATTTTGTTTGGGAACCGCCTATAATGTATGTAGCATGGAAGATACCAAGATCTGTTGGTTTTTATGTTTACAATGAAAGCATACCACTAAAATTATTATTTATCTCTGTTTCGAAAACTCGAGCTCTGGCACCTCTGCAAATCCCTGCTTCTGTCTGCGAAGGGCCTGTTGGGGAACGTTGCAGAAAATTAAAATTTTTCCTACGGTTTCACCAAGATCCATCTATGAGTTCATCTAAGCAACGAGTCATGGGAGAGAGATTGCATCTACATACCACTTTGTAGATCGCGAGCGGAAGCGTTCAACGAACGGGGATGAAGTAGTCGTACACGACGTGATCCAAATCACCGGAGATCCTAGCACCGAACGGACGGCACCTCCGCGTTCAACACACGTACGGTCAGCATAACGTCTCCTTCTTCTTGATCCAGCAAGGCAAAGGAGAGATTGGGGAAGAAGGCTCCAGCAGCAGCACGACGGCGTGGTGATGGTGGAGCTGCAGTACTCCGGCAGGGCTTCGCCGAGCTCTACGGAGGAGGAGGAGGTGTTGGAGAGGGAGAGGGAGGCGCCAAGGACCAGGGGTGCGGCTGCCCCCTCCCCTCCCTTTATATAGGAGGGCCAAGGGGGGCACCGTCCCTAGGAGATCCAATCTCCTTGGGGCGGCGGCCAAGGGGAAGTTTCCCTCCCCCCCAAGGCACCTAGGAGGTGCCTTCCCCTTGTGGGACTCCTTCCCTTTGAAACCCTAGGTGCATGGGCCTCTTTGGGCTGGTTCCCCTTGGCCCATGTAGGCCAAGGCACACCCCCTAGAGCCCATGTGGCCCCCCGAGGCAGGTGGACCCACCCGGTGGACCCCCCGGGACCCTCCGATGGTCCCGGTACAATACCGATAACCCCGAAACTTGTCCCGATGGCCAAAACAGCACTTCCTATATATAATTCTTTACCTCCGGACCATTCGGAAACTCCTCGTGACGTCCGGGATCTCATCCGGGACTCCGAACAACATTCGGGTTACTGCATATACATATCTTCACAACCCTAGCGTCACCGAACCTTAAGTGTGTAGACCCTACGGGTTCGGGAGACATGCAGACATGACCGAGACGGCTCTCGGGCAATAACCAACAGCGGGATCTGGATACCCATGTTGGCTCCCACATGCTCCATGATGATCTCATCGGATGAACCACGATGTCGAGGATTCAATTAATCCCGTATACGATTCCCTTTGTGAATCGGTATTTTACTTGCCCGAGATTCGATCGTCGGTATCCCAATACCTCGTTCAATCTCGTTACCGGCAAGTCACTTTACTCGTACCGTAATGCATGATCCCATGATCAAACACTTTGATCACATTGAGCTCATTATGATGATGCATTACCGAGAGGGCCCGGTGATACCTCTCCGTCAAGCGGAGTGACAAATCCCAGTCTCGATCCGTGTCAACCCAACAGATACTTTCGGAGATACCCGTAGTATACCTTTATAGTCACCCAGTTACGTTGTGACGTTTGGCACACCCAGAGCACTCCTACGGTATCCGGGAGTTACACGATCTCATGGTCTAAGGAAAGGATACTTGACATTGGAAAACTCTAGCAAACGAACTATGCGATCTTATGCTATGTTTAGGATTGGGTCTCGTCCATCACATCATTCTCCTAATGATGTGATCTCGTTATCATTGACATCCAATTTCCATAGTCAGGAAACCATGACTATCTATTGATCAACGAGCTAGTCAACTAGAGGCTTACTAGGGACATGTTGTTTGTTATTCACACATGTATTACGATTTCCGGATAACACAATTATAGCACGAATAAAGACAATTATCATGAATAAGGAAATATAATAATAATGCTTTTATTATTGCCTCTAGGGCATATTTCCAACAGTCTCCCACTTGCACTAGAGTCAATAATCTAGTTACATTGTGATGAATCGAACACCCATAGAGTTCTGGTGCTGATCATGTTTTGCCTTAGGGAGAGGTTTAGTCAACGGATCTGCGACATTCAGATCTATGTGCACTTTACAAATTTCTATGTCTCCATCTTGAACATTTTCACGAATGGAGTTGAAGCGACGCTTGATGTGCCTGGTCTTCTTGTGAAACCTGGGCTCCTTGGCAAGTGCAATAGCTCCAGTGTTGTCACAGAAGAGTTTGATTGGCCCCGACGCATTGGGTATGACTCCAAGGTCGGTGATGAACTCCTTCACCCAAATTGCTTCATGTGCTGCCTCCGAGGCTGCCATGTATTCCGCTTCACATGTAGATCCCGCCACGACGCTCTGCTTGCAACTGCACCAGCTTACTGCCCCACCATTCAAAATATACACGTATCCGGTTTGTGACTTAGAGTCATCCAGATCTGTGTCGAAGCTAGCGTCGACGTAACCCTTTACGACGAGCTCTTCGTCACCTCCATAAACGAGAAACATTTCCTTAGTCCTTTTCAGGTACTTCAGGATATTCTTGACCGCTGTCCAGTGTTCCTTGCCGGGATTACTTTGGTACCTTCCTACCAAACTTACGGCAAGGTTTACATCAGGTCTGGTACACAGCATGGCATACATAATAGAACCTATGGCTGAGGCATAGGGGATGACACTCATCTCTTCTATATCTTCTGTCGTGGTCGGACATTGAGCTGAGCTCAATTTCACACCTTGTAACACAGGTAAGAACCCCTTCTTAGATTGATCCATATTGAACTTCTTCAATATCTTATCAAGGTATGTGCTCTGTGAAAGACCTATGAGGCGTCTTGATCTATCTCTATATATCTTGATGCCTAATATATAAGCAGCTTCTCCAAGGTCCTTCATTGAAAAACTCTTATTCAAGTAGGCCTTAATGTTGTCCAAGAGTTCTATATCATTTCCCATCAAAAGTATGTCATCTACATATAGTATGAGAAATGCTACAGAGCTCCCACTCACTTTCTTGTAAACGCAGGCTTCTCCATAAGTCTGTGTAAACCCAAATGCTTTGATCATCTCATCAAAGCGAATGTTCCAACTCCGAGATGCTTGCACCAGCCCATAAATCGAGCGTTGGAGCTTGCACACCTTGTCAGCATTCTTAGCATCGACAAAACCTTCCGGCTGCATCATATACAATTCTTCCTTAAGGAAACCATTAAGGAATGTTGTTTTGATGTCCATTTGCCATATTTCATAATCGTAGAATGCGACAATTGCTAACATGATTCGGAGGACTTCAGCTTCGCTACCGGTGAGAAAGTCTCATCGTAGTCAATTCCTTGAACTTGTCGATAACCCTTAGCGACAAGCCGAGCTTTATAGATGGTCACATTACCATCCGCGTCTGTCTTCTTCTTAAAGATCCATTTATTTTCTATGGCTCGCCGCTCAACGGGCAAGTCAGTCAAAGTCCATACTTCGTTTTCATACATGGATCCTATCTCGGATTTCATGGCTTCTAGCCATTTGTCGGAATCCGGGCCCGCCATTGCTTCCTCATAGTTCGAAGGTTCACCGTTGTCTAACAACATGATTTCCAAGACAGGGTTGCCGTACCACTCTGGTGCGGAACGTGTCCTTGTGGACCTTGAATTTCAGTAGGAGCTTGATTAGAAGTATCTTGATCATCATCATTAATTTCCTCTCTAGTCGGTGCAGGCACCTTAGGAACGTTTTCTTGAGTTTCGCCATTTTCCGGTTCAAGAGGTAACACTTCATCAAGTTCTACTTTCCTCCCACTTACTTCTTTCGAGAGAAACTCTTTCTCTAGAAAGGATCCATTCTTTGCAACAAAGATCTTGCCTTCGGATCTGAGGTAGAAGGTATACCCAATAGTTTCTTTAGGGTATCCTATGAAGACGCATTTTTCCGACTTGGGTTCGAGCTTTTCAGGTTGAAGTTTCTTGACATAAGCATCACATCCCCAAACTTTTGGAAATGACAGCTTAGGTTTCTTCCCAAACCATAATTCATACGGTGTCGTCTCAACGGATTTCGACGGAGCCCTATTTAAAGTGAATGCGGCAGTCTCTAAAGCATAGCCCCAAAAAGATAGCGGTAAATCGGTAAGAGACATCATAGATCGCACCATATCTAATAGAGTGCGATTACAACGTTCGGACACACCATTATGCTGAGGTGTTCCAGGCGGCGTGAGTTGTGAAACTATTCCACATTTTCTTAAGTGTGTGCCAAATTCGTGACTCAAGTATTCTCCTCCACGATCTGATCGTAGAAACTTGATCTTTTTATCACGTTGATTTTCAACCTCACTCTGAAATTCCTTGAACTTTTCAAAGGTCTCAGACTTGTGTTTCATTAAGTAGATATACCCATATCTACTCAGGTCATCAGTGAGGGTGAGAACATAACGATAGCCACCGCGAGCCTCAACACTCATTGGACCGCACACATCGGTATGTATGATTTCCAATAAGTTGGTTACTCGCTCCATTGTTCCTGAGAACGGAGTCTTGGTCATTTTACCCATGAGGCATGGTTCGCACGTGTCAAATGATTCATAATCAAGAGACTCTAAAAGTCCATCTGCATGGAGCTTCTTCATGCATTTGACACCTATGTGACCAAGGCGGCAGTGCCACAAATATGTGGGACTATTGTTATCAACTTTAACTCTTTTGGTATTCACACTATGAATATGTGTATCATCACGTACGAGATTCATTAAGAATAAACCATTAACCATTGGAGCATGACCATAAAACATATCTCTCATATAAATAGAACAAACATTATTCTCGGATTTAAATGAGTAGCCATCTCGAACTAAACGAGATCCAGACACAATGTTCATGCTCAAACTTGGCACTAAATAACAATTATTGAGGTTTAAAACTAATCCCGTAGGTAAATGTAGAGGTAGCGTGCCGACGGCGATCACATCGACCTTGGAACCATTCCCGACGCGCATCGTCACCTCGTCCTTCGCCAGTCTCCGTTTATTCCGCAGCTCCTGCTTTGAGTTACAAATGTGAGCAACTGCACCGGTATCAAATACCCAAGAGCTACTACGAGTACTGGTAAGGTACACATCAATTACATGTATATCACATATACCTTTTGTTTTGCCGGCCTTCTTGTCCACTAAGTATTTGGGGCAATTCCGCTTCCAGTGACCACTTCCCTTGCAATAAAAACACTCAGTCTCGGGCTTGGGTCCATTCTTTGGCTTCTTCCCGGCAACTTGCTTACCGGGCGCGGCAACTTCCTTGCCGTCCTTCTTGGAGTTCTTTTTACCCTTTCCCTTCTTGAACTTAGTGGTTTTATTCACCATCAACACTTGATGCTCCTTCTTGATTTCTACCTCTGCTGATTTCAGCATAGCATATACCTCAGGAATGGTCTTTACCATCCCCTGCATGTCGTAGTTCATCACAAAGCTCTTGTAGCTAGCTGGAAGCGACTGGAGGATTCTGCCAATGACCGCTTCATCCGGGAGATTAACTTCCAGTTGAGTCAAGCGGTTGTGCAACCCAGACATCTTGAGTATGTGTTCACTGACAGAGCTATTTTCCTCCATCTTACAGCTAAAGAATTTGTCGGAGACTTCATATCTCTCGACCCGGGCATGAGCTTGGAAAACCATTTTCAGCTCTTCGAACATCTCATATGCTCCATGTCTCTCAAAACGCTTTTGGAGCCCCGGCTCTAGCTGTAAAGCATGCCGCACTGAACGAGGGAGTAATCATCGGAACGTGACTGCCAAGCGTTCATAACGTCTTGTTCTGCAGGGAGAACAGATGCGTCACCCAGCGGTGCTCGTAGGACATAATCTTTCTTGGAAGCTATGAGGATGATCCTCAGGTTCCGGACCCAGTCCGTATAGTTGCTGCCATCGTCTTTCAGCTTGGTTTTCTCTAGGAACGCGTTGAAGTTGAGGACTACGTTGGCCATTTGATCTACAAGACATATTGTAAATATTTTAGACTAAGTTCATGATAATAAAGTTCATCTTAATCAAATTATTTAATGAACTCCCACTTAGATAGACATCCCTCTTCTATTCATCTAAGTATTACATGATCCAAGTCAACTAGGCCGTGTCCGATCATCACGTGAGACGTACTAGTCAACATTGGTGAACATCTTCATGTTGATCGTATCTTCTATACGACTCGTGCTCGACCTTTCGGTCTTCTGTGTTCCGAGGCCATGTCTGTACATGCTAGGGTCGTCAAGTCAACCTAAGTGTTTGCATGTGTAAATCTGTCTTACACCCGTTGTATGTGAACGTTAGAATCTATCACACCCGATCATCACGTGGTGCTTCGAAACAACAAACTGTCGCAACGGTGCACAGTTAGGGGGAACACTTCTTGAAATTATTATGAGGGATCATCTTATTTACTACCGTCGTTCTAAGTAAACAAGATGCAAAACATGATAAACATCACATGCAATCAAATAATAAACGTGACATGATATGGCCAATATCACATAGCTCCTTTGATCTCCATCTTGGGGCTCCATGATCATCTTGTCACCGGCTTGACACCATGATCTCCATCATCATGATCTCCATCATCGTGACTCCATGAAGTTGCTTGCCAACTATGACTTCTACTACTATGGCTAACGCGTTTAGCAATAAAGTAAAGTAATTTACATGGCGTTTCTCAATGACACGCAGGTCATACAAAAAATAAAGACAACTCATATGGCTCCCGCCGGTTGTCATACTCATCGACATGCAAGTCGTGATTCCTATTACAATAGCATGAACATCTCATACATCACATATAGATCATTCATCATTCATCACAACATTGGCCATATCATATCGCAAAGCACTTGCTGCAAAAACAAGACGTCCTCTAATTGTTGTTGCAAGTTTTACGTGGCTGAATTAGGGTTCTAGAAAGAACGTTTTCTTACCTACGTGAAAGCCACAACGTGATTTGTCAACTTCTATTTACCCTTCATAAGGACCCTTTTCATCGAATCCGCTCCAACTAAAGTGGGAGAGACAGACACCCGCCAGCCACCTTATGCAACTAGTGCATGTTAGTCGGTGGAACCGGTCTCACGTAAGCGTACGTGTAAGGTTGGTCCGGGCCGCTTCATCCCACAATACCGCTGAAGCAAGATAAGACTAGTAGCGGCAAGAAAGTTGACAACATCTACGCCCACAACAAATTGTGTTCTACTCGTGCAATAGAGAACTACGCATAGACCTAGCTCATGATGCCACTGTTGGGGAACGTTGCAGAAAATTAAAATTTTTCCTACGGTTTCACCAAGATCCATCTATGAGTTCATCTAAGCCACAAGTCATGAGAGAGAGATTGCATCTACATACCACTTTGTAGATCGCGAGCGGAAGCGTTCAATGAACGGGGATGAAGTAGTCGTACACGACGTGATCCAAATCACCGGAGATCCTAGCACCGAACGGACGGCACCTCCGCGTTCAACACACGTACGGTCAGCGTAACGTCTCCTTCTTCTTGATCCAGCAAGGCAAAGGAGAGGTTGGGGAAGAAGGCTCCAGCAGCAGCACGACGGCGTGGTGATGGTGGAGCTGCAGTACTCCCGCAGGGCTTCGCCGAGCTCTACGGAGGAGGAGGAGGTGTTGGAGAGGGAGAGGGAGGCGCCAAGGACCAGGGGTGCGGCTGTCCCCTCCCCCCCTTTATATAGGAGGGCCAAGGGGGGGCGCCGGCCCTAGGAGATCCAATCTCCTTGGGGCGGCTGCCAAGGGGAAGTTTCCCTCCCCCCAAGGCACCTAGGAGGTGCCTTCCCCTTGTGGGAGTCCTTCCCTTTGAAACCCTAGGCGCATGGGCCTCTTGGGGCTGGTTCCCCTTGGCCCATGTAGGCCAAGGCGCACCCCCTAGAGCCCATGTGCCCCCCCGAGGCAGGTGGCCCCACCCGGTGGACCCCCCGGGACCCTCCGGTGGTCCCGGTACAATACCGATAACCCCGAAACTTGTCCCGATGGCCAAAACAGCACTTCCTATATATAATTCTTTATCTCTGGACCATTCCGAAACTCCTCGTGACGTCCGGGATCTCATCCGGTACTCCGAACAACATTCGCGTTACTGCATATACATATCTTCACAACCCTAGCGTCACCGAACCTTAAGTGTGTAGACCCTACGGGTTCGGGAGACATGCAGACATGACCGAGACGGCTCTCGGGCAATAACCAACAGCGGGATCTGGATACCCATGTTGGCTCCCACATGATCCACGATGATCTCATCGGATGAACCACGATGTCGAGGATTCAATTAATCCCGTATACGATTCCCTTCGTCAATCGGTATTTTACTTGCCCGAGATTCGATCGTCGGTATCCCAATACCTCGTTCAATCTCATTACCGGCAAGTCACTTTACTCGTAACGTAATGCATGATCCCATGATCAAACACTTTGATCACAATGAGCTCATTATGATGATGCATTACCGAGAGGGCCCGGTGATACCTCTCCGTCAAGCGGAGTGACAAATCCCAGTCTCGATCCGTGTCAACCCAACAGATACTTTCGGAGATACCCGTAGTATACCATTATAGTCACTACGTTGTGACGTTTGGCACACCCAAAGCACTCCTACGGTATCCGGGAGTTACACGATCTCATGGTCTAAGGAAAGGATACTTGACATTGGAAAACTCTAGCAAACGAACTATGCGATCTTATGCTATGTTTAGGCTTGGGTCTCGTCCATCACATCATTCTCCTAATGATGTGATCTCGTTATCATTGACATCCAATGCCCATAGTCAGGAAACCATGACTATCTATTGATCAACGAGCTAGTCAACTAGAGGCTTACTAGGGACATGTTGTTGTCTATTATTCACACATGTATTACGATTTCCGGATAACACAATTATAGCACGAATAAAGACAATTATCATGAATAAGGAAATATAATAATAATGCTTTTATTATTGCCTCTAGGGCATATTTCCAACATGGCCTATCTATTTACTTTTATTGCTGAGTCATCATCCTCTTATAAAAAGCACCAGTTAGAGAGCACCACTGTCATTTGTATGCATTGTTATTAATTTATATTGAGTATGACTATGACTGGATCTCTTTTACCATGAACTACAATGTCTCTAGTCAGTCCTTGATCTTCAGGGGTGCTCTGCATTTACGTTTTGCTGTCTCAGAAAGGGCTCGCGAGATACCATCTTGTTATATCATATCATGATTGTTTTGAGATGGTGTTGTCATCCGAGATTTATTATTATTGCTCGCTAGTTGATTATGCCATTGATATGACTAAATGTGAGACCTAAATGTTATTGTGAATATGGTTAGTTCATAGTCTTTGCTAAAACCTTGAATGCTGGCCTTACATATTTGCAACAACAAGATCAAACTGAGTTTGTAAAAGTTTTTCTTTATCACTTTCAATTTGTTAACTGAATTGCTTGAGAACAAGCAATGGGTTAAGCTTGGGGGAGTTGATACGTCTCCATCGCATCTACTTTTCCAAACACTTCTGTACTTGTTTTGGACTCTAATTTGCATGATTTGAATGGAACTAACCCGGATTGACGCTGTTTTCAGCAGAATTGCCATGGTGTTATTTTTGTGCAGAAATAAAAGTTCTTGGAATGACCTGAAACTTCACGAAGATTACTTTTGGAATAAATAAAAAATATTGGTGAAAGAATCAACCAGCTGGGGGGGACCCACACCCTGTCCACAAGGGTGGAGGGCACGCCCACCCCCTGGGGCGCGCCCTCTGTGCTTGTGGGTCCCACAGACCTCCACCGACCTCAACTCCAACTCCATGTATTCACGTACGGGGAGAAAAAAAATCAGAGAGAAGGATTCATCACGTTTTACGATATAGAGCCGCCGCCACCTCCTGATCTTCCTCGGGAGGGCAGATCTAGAGTCTGTTTTGGGCTCCGAGGAGGGGAAATCGTCGCCATCGATCAACCATCCTCCATCACCAATTCCATGATTCTCACCGCCATGTGTGAGTACTCCCATCGTAGGCTTGCTGGACGGCGATGGGTTGGATGAGATTTACCATGTAATCGAGTTAGTTTTGTCAGGGTTTGATCCCTAGTATCCACTATGTTCTAAGAATTTTTTTTTGAATATGTACTGCAAGGCAACAGCCTCACAACTCTTTATTGAAAACAACAAAGTAACAAAGTCTTGTTACAAGTACAAACAAGTACAGAAAAGAAGAATAGAAATACTTACAAACTTACAACCCAAGCAGGGCAAAAGAAAAACACTACCTAAGGGAGGTTAGAGATCCAAGTTAGAAGGCTATCCTTGTATTTACATTTTACCCTATGAGAGAGAAGGGTTATGTCATGGATAAAATTGTGCCTCCAGGCTCTGAAAGAAGGTGTCTCATTCCTGAAAACCTTGCCATTCCTCAATATCCAAATGTTCCAAGCTGCTGTAAAGACCACTTCAGTGAAGAAAGGATGCCCAAAATCCTTCCTAGCCTTAACTGCCATGTTGTATGTAGTCATCCCAGGCTGTGGGTCCTAGATAATCTGCAAGTAATTCCAGACTCTTATGCTAAAATTACAAGAGAAGAACAAATGTGCACAATCTTCATGGATCAGATATGGACATAGGACACAAGTGTGATCTTCCACATGCCAATGCCTCCTGAGTAGCATGTCTCTGGTGTTTAAACGATCCCTCAGCAGTAACCATCCAAACATTTTGATTTTCAATGTACATGAAGATTTCCAAATCCATTGGAAGATTGGATCTACAACAATATGTTGATGCTCATACACATAAAATGATTTGGGTCTGAAACAACCCTTATCAAAAGGCCAAATCCATGTGTCATGAATTTCAGAACAAGAATAAGCATGTGTTAGCTGCTGCAGACATTGAAGCTCAGCAAAGGCTTGTGTAGAGAGGGGCAAATGCAAATTTGACAAAAGCTCCTGGGAAAGCACATCAGACACTGAAAGCTGCTCATCAATAACAAAGGAGAAGAGCCTGGGAAATTTTTCACTGAGACAGGAACCCTTAAGCTCAACCAACCATCTGTCAGACCAAAAGAGAGTGGACCTGCCATCACCCAACATTGGAGTAGCCATCTGACAATATTTGTTAGCCAATTTGAACACATCACGCCACCAAAATGATCCACAGAGTGTGGTAGTATGGGGGACAGAGTTGGCATAGTAGGCATTCCAAATAAGGCCAACCCAAGGGATGTCATGATGATTATAAAATTGATGCAAGAACTTCATAAGCAAGGCCTCATTCTGCACCCTGAGATTAAGCACACCAAGGCCCCCTTTGTTTTTGGGTAGGCATACCAAGTCCCAGGCAGCCAGGGATTGTCTTGGGGTATCAGAATTGCCTCTCCATAGACATTGTCTCTGAATCCTTTCAATTTGCTTCAAAATTCCAGGTGGGATGACAAGTGTGCACGAATATATGGGCATTGATGTTAAAACAGACTGAAGCAACTGCAACCTGCTACCTTGATTCAGAAAACATGAAGTGGCAGACAATCTTCTTTCAATCCTATGCACAAGAGGCATGAGGTCTAGGATTGAGGGCCTTGTAGTCCCCATGGGCAGCCCCAAGTATGTAAAAGGCATGGTTCCTATACTGCATCCAAGAATTGAGGCCAACCTGTTAGCTTCATCAGCTGACATGTTCATAGGCACCATAAGTGATTTTGCAAAATTCACAGATAATCCTGTTGTGGCAGCAAAAACATCAAGCATGTCTTTAAGAGCAAGCAGTTGGTGATCAATAGCACGCAACACCATTAGTGTATCATCAGCATACTGAACTACGGGATAATCCTGGCTGTTAGAAGGGATTGGCAAAGTCAGAATTCCTTTACTGCACATGTCATTCACAACAGACTGAAGCAGGTCAGCAGCAAGGACAGAAAGAAGAGGTGACATTGGGTCTCCTTGCCTCACTCCCCTCTTACATTTAAAATGGTTACCAGGAACACCATTAAGAAGCACAGAAGAAGAACCAGAAGACAAAATAGTTTGCATCCAGGAAATCCACTTGTCATTAAAGCCCTTGTATCTTAAGATTCTAAGAATGGCATCATGCTCAATAGTGTCAAAGGCTTTAGTAAAATCCAATTTCAGCAGTACTATTGGTCTTTTTGAAGCATTACACTGGTGGATGTACTCAAAGCACCAAGCTAGACAGTCCTGAATAGACCTGGATTAAATAAATCCATATTGGTTTTTATGAATACAGGAAAGGATAACTTTATGCAACCTGTTTGCTAGAAGTTTAGTGAGGAATTTCAAACAGGTATTTGTCAAAGATATTGGCCTATAATCATTCAAACCCTCAGGTGAAAGCTTTTTTGGAATCAAGGTTATGAGGGAACTGTTGATACACTCAAAATCAAGATGCCCCTCAGAAAACTCTTTGACCAGTTGATGAAAGTCATCCTTAATTATATGCCAACACTTCTTAAGAAAAAGGCCAGTGAAACCATCTGGCCCAGGTGCTCTGTCAGGAGGCATTTCCTTAATAACACAGTCAATTTCTTGCTCAGAAAAGCGCTTGGTCAAGTCATCTAGTCCTTGAACCTTCTTGATAATATTTGGCATATCAAAACCCATTTGTGTATGATTTATGCATCCCATCCTCTGCTTGAACTCCTGCAAAAATAGTCCAGCAATTGTTGCATGATCTGAGGTCACTTGCCCATCATCAGAAGTTATACTAGAAATAGAGTTATTCCTATATCTCTCAGTGGCCATGGCATGGAAAATTTTGGTATTTTCCTCTCCCACTTTAATGCTTCTAATGGTACATCTCTGCTTCCAGTAGATAAATTGCAACCTTAGAGTTTCCTCCAAATGCAACTTTACAATTTGCCTGAAAATTTCCTTAGGCCCAGACAAGGGCCTTAACTCCTCAAGACCATCCAGACAAAGAATTACTTTATTGCAGTTGGAAATTAGAGCCTTGATTGTAGAAAGACTAATGTGCCATTGTTTGAGTGCCTGCCTGAGAGCTTTGAACTTTGCAGATATTATAGCAGCAGAAGATCTCTTATGAACTGGCCTACTCCAAGATTCACTGACACAATCAAGAAAACCAGGCAAATTAGTCTAGTAATTTTCAAATCTAAAAACTTTGGCCTTGGGAATAGATGTTTTGATTTGCACCACACATGGCACATGATCTGAAGTGGTTCTAGCCAGAGGTAGGACCATAGTGTTAGGATAAGAACATGTCCATGAAGGGGTTGTAAAAAACCAATCAATCTGTTCAAGCAAAGGAGCAGTTTGCATATTTGTCCATGTATACCTTCTGCCTTTGAGAGGTAATTCAATTAAGCCGAGGTGCCCAATAACCTCATTAAAGATAAACATGTCATTCATATCACCACCTGGTTTATTTCTATTTTCCATCGATCGCATGAAATTGAAATCACCTAGTAACAGCCAGTTTGCATCTTCAGGGATAATTATATCATGTAACCAATTAATAAAATTATCTCTAGCTGGGTTTTGACAGGGTCCATAGACTGAAACTAGAGTCCAGTTTTGTGAGTTATGAACAGACGTGAACTCCACCACGATACCAAAGCTATTGGACTCAATTAGCTTTCCAGCAAACAAAGCCGTATTCCATACAACTAACAACCCACCCGAAGCTCCAGACGAAGGCACATGGATAAACTGATCAAAACGTCGTGGACAGCACTTACGGATGAAACGCTGATCAATGATCTCACATTTTGTTTCTTGGAGACAAGCAATGTAACAAGCACTTTCATCGATTTTCTGACGAACTGCACGCTTTCTGTCATCTGAATTCAGACCTCGCACATTCCAACAAAGGTCTTTCCAATCTCTAACAGCATACTGATTCATTACAGACCATAATAAAGTAACAGCAAAAGACTGTCACATAATGACAGTACCAGTTCAGCCAAGGGATAGCATAAAAGTTCAAACAAAGCCTAAGAAATAAAAGTAGATAAATGGTTTTCACAAGGGTTAACCATAAACCCCACCAATTGAAACGATCAGCTTTCACTGGAACTAGTAGAAGCAGAGTGCTTGCTAGAAGAAGCCTCAAGCTTCTCCTTAGTAAGCTTCTCCGGTGCAATGCCAAGGCGAAGGCCAACCTGCTGTAGCACATTAATTGGCGTGGGCGGCGGTACAACAAGTTGATCTGCATCTTGAGGAGGAGCCCGCGGCAGTTGACCATCCACAGTAACCTTGCGTTTCTTCTGAGGCTTTGCTCCAGGTTTCTTCAGAGGGGACTTGGCTGGAGCAGAATGCCTGAAACCATCACGTAGTGCTGAGAGCCTGGCACTGCGCCTAACTTCAGACTCAGCAATCACAGGCTTTGGTTTATGAGCACGAGCTTGGCGCTGCCGTGGAGCTGCAGAGAAGTTGAAAGCAGACATCTCAACAACAGACAAGGCTGGATCAACCATAGCACAATCCTCAGCAACAGTGTCAAAACAGAGTGCACGAGCAACAGGCGGCTTCCTTGGAGGAACATTCACCGTCCGACGAACAGGTGAAGGAAGAAAAACCAGCTTGTTCTTCATAGCAGAGTAAGAGAACGACACTTCCCAAGAGCGCTTAGACAATGAGACTGGTTTAAAAGGATTGAAGAACTGCAACCCTCGAGGAATGTGCATTATATCAAAGACTGGCATCATACGCTGGAAAGATCTTGTCCATTGCATTACCGGAGGAAGCTCTGGTCTGAAAACTGTCATTACTTGACCAATAACAACAGGAGGCTGAATCAGAGGAGGCACATAGGCTGCGACAACACCTTGCTGATCATTGACGGATCCCTCAGCAGAATCAACAGGCCCTGAGTTCTCCAAAACCACTGACACTTGAGAAGCAGGTTGTGCCTCATCCTCATGAATCTCCTCAATAATGACGTTATCATGCTGGTTATGAGGCAATGGATCATCAGTGTGAGCATGAGGGTCCTCATTCCAACCCAGCTCTGGGAACTCGGGCATGACAAAATTAACATCAACAAAAGGCATGTTCCCGGGCAGCGGGTGAGGGTTTCCATTGAAAGGCATCGGATCTTCATCAGCTGGCATAATGTCAGCAAATTCTGCAGAGAGAACATAGATAGGTGCTGTCCAAGAAAGACGTGTAGGTCCAAAGTCTACATACTCACGATAGACAACATCTCTAGGCACTTGTTGAGGGCTTGGGAAAGAAACATAAACAAGAGTTCTGACTAGCCGCGAATCATCTTGATGCCAGATATGAAAGCGACCAAAAGTGCTAACTGCCTCAGAAATATTCTGTGTCATGCGGTAATCCAAAGGAACACCTAACATCATAATCCAGCCCCTATGAAAACCCTGAATAGCTCTGTGATTGATGCCTTGATCATGAGGAACAAACCGAACAAAGTGACCATTGCCAAGATCATAAGGAGGATGATTTATAATGGCATGCCTAGATGCAGGAGATCGAAACTCAAACAAACCAACACCCTCAATCCATTGCTGATCACTAAGAACGTCACGGTGTAGCTGAGTTATCACAAAATCACTAACCAGTTGCCGAAAGTGATGAATCTGTCCAGGTGGCGGCGGAGGCTCGACAAAGCCAATGGCGAACTGCTCATGGCGACGCTCTAGCGCAATGGCTGGAGAGTAGAAGGTTCGAGGCACGCGGGTTGGCCCTCCATCGATGATCTCGAACCCCGGCGGAAGGAACTCGAGAGGATCCAGGGGAAAATTTGCCATGTCTTGCTCTGGAGGAGGTGGAGCAGGTTGGTGGTGCACGGGAAGAGGTGAAGACGTGATGGGACTCGTCTGCACCGGCGCGTGGTTCGCCTCTATACCCGAGGAGTCCCTAGAGGAGGCAGTAGGAGGCTGACTCGTGGCGGGCATGGGAATCAACAGTGTAGATTTTTCTGGATTTTGTTTCATTTGTTTAACTCTCCAAACATAACCATTATCCACTGCCCAATTAATGCAATCCCGACGACGATGACCATAGCGTGAGCAAGCCAGGCAGACAGGGCAAGAGACCGACAAGTGGCCCCGCTGGTGACAGTTGGAACAAGTTAGAACACGGTCCACCATGTCATTGACCATCTCATCAAACAAATCCACAGCTTCCTGAGTAGATGGGATATCCATTGGCTGGGTGGTGGGCTGTAGCCCATCATGGAGGACTGGCCCAACATGGGATGCAGGAGAATCGAGGGCGGATGTAACCAAACTAACAGCCTCAGGTGGTTCGCAAGGCAAGTGAGAGATCTCAGCCGGAGAAGCAGGCCGTTGAATCCGCGGCGAGCCAACAGAACCGAAAACAATCGGCGGAGAAGCAACAGTCCAAGTGAGATTCGCCGACGGCGAGGGTCGAATGATCAGACGCTCATTTGCCGAGACTACATATCCAAAATCAGAAACTGTATCAATGCAAGCTTGCGTGGCCGGATATCTATAACCCTTGCACACATCATAATTGTGGAAAGTTGCAAAAGAAAGTTTCTTTTGCACCAAACCAGAAGATCTAAAAGAGGACTTAGACGGTGGTTTATGCATAGCGATCATCCCGAGCGCCGCCCGTCTCTTAGATGGACTAACTAAGATCCATTCCGCATCACTTTGTAACTTCCATAGTTTAAACTCACGAACCCAATTTTGCCCTCCACGGCCCCAAAGGTTAAAATAACATTTGAATTGCGGGCAAGCAAAAGATCGAAGATCAACAATATAGAAACCAACTTGCTTGGAGGAAACGTTGAAAGAATAAACCTTGTCACGTAAGCATGAGACACCCAACTCGATCGCAGATCCACCAACAGCAGCCTCCAGAGTCGCCGCCACAGAATGATCATCAAGCCTGAAAGCATGACGGCTAAAGGACACCACCAACGTGAAGTGGCCTGTGTCCTCCAGAGGGTGGACCGAAAAACCAGTAGATCTGAAAACTTTATCCGCAAACTCCAAACCCTTGGAGAAGTCCAAGCCAAGGGTTGATCCCGATGAGAAAACCATCCCCCCTGGGTGAGGGGGAGACGCCGGAGAGTTTGGTAGGGAAGGATTAGGGTTTTAGTGGTGGTGGGAAGAGATCTCCGGAGGTGAAGTGGGAGGTGGGAGGTGGGAGGTGGGAGACGCCATCCTATCGGCGGTCATTTTTTGTTGTTGTAAGTTCAAGTACTCAAGTACTATGTTCTAAGATTGATGTTGCTATGACTTTGATATGCTTAATGCTTGTCACTAGGGCCCGAGTGCCATGATTTCAGATCTGAACCTATTATGTTTTCATGAATATATTTGTGTTCTTGATCCTATCTTGCAAGTTATAGTCACCTACTACGTGTTATGATCCGGCAACCCCAGAGTGACAATAGTCGGGACACTTCCCGGTGATGACCGTAGTTTGAGGAGTTCATGTATTCACTAAGTGCTAATGCTTTGGTCCGGTACTCTATTAAAAGGAGGCCTTAATATCCCTTAGTTTCCAATAGGACCCCGCTGCCACGGGAGGGTAGGACAAAAGATGTCATGCAAGTTCTTTTCCATAAGCACGTATGTCTATATTCGGAATACATGCCTATATTATATTGATGAATTGGAGCTAGTTCTGTGTCACCCTATGTTATAACTGTTGCATGATGAATGCCATCCGACATAATTATCCATCATTGATCCATTGCCTACGAGGTCGTTTCATATTGATCTTTGCTTCGTTACTTTTCCATTGCCACTATTACAATTGCTACAAAACTGCTACTGTTACTTTTGCCATCGTTACTGCTACTTCCATACTACTTTGCTACGAAATACTTTGCTGCAGATATTAAGTCTTTCAGGTGTGGTTGAATTGACAACTCAGCTACTAATACTTGAGAATATTCTTTGGCTCGCCTTGTGTCGAATCAATAAATTTGGGTTGAATACTCAACCCTCGAAAACTGTTGTGATCCCATATACTTGTGGGTTATCATAATCTTCCTTTGCGGTGCATTTGTTGAGATCCGATGAATTGTGGTTTATGATCAGATTATCTATAAATATTTTTTGAGCTAGGCAGTTGCTCTAGCTAGTGCTTCACTTAAATCATTTTGAGCATGGTGGTGGTTATATTTTAAATAAATACATGTA
Source organism: Aegilops umbellulata (assembly GCA_032464435.1). Classification (NCBI taxonomy): domain Eukaryota; kingdom Viridiplantae; phylum Streptophyta; class Magnoliopsida; order Poales; family Poaceae; genus Aegilops; species Aegilops umbellulata. Next base: position 409,131,476 of record CP136058.1, read on the forward strand.
CTCTCATGCTTCACTTATATTATTTTGAGAGTTGATAAATTTTGAAGAAATGCACTCTCATGCTTCACTTATATCATTTTGAGAGTTGATAAATTTTGAAGAAATGCACTCTCATGTTTCACTTATATTATTTTGAGAGTTCATGAATTTTACAGAAATATTTGCACTATCATGCTTCACTTATATCATTTTGAGAGTTGATAATAGTAATGGTAATTTGCACAAGATATGAATTTGGTCCCAAAGTGATGAATATCCAAGAGGGATATAATAAAAACTTTCATGCAAAGATCATTGGATATGATAAGTTTGATTCCTTGCGATAGTTTTGTGATATGAAGATGAAAATATGTGAGTCATGTAGGTGAGTAATTATGGTTTAGTAAGAGTATTGGTGTTAAGGTCTGTGATTCCCTATGCAAGCACGTAAAGTCAATAGTTATGCAACAAAGTTATATCCTACTTGTGCTGCATTATTCAGTGTTAGTTATTTTAAATGTGTGTTTATGACCGTTTTCATTTTTTGGTTGGTCGCTTCTCAATCTATTTGCTAGCCTCCATTTGTACTAAGAGGGAATGCTGCTTGTGCATCCAACTCCTTAAACCCAAAGTTGTGCCAAATGAGTCCACCATACCTACCTATATGCGGTATTTCCATGTCGTTCTAAGTAAATTTTCATGTGCCAACTCTAATTTTTCCATTTTGTGTGCCCGTACCGCTCATGAAGCAGCACGGGCGGCCAATATTTTCCATGTTAGGTGGGTTATTCTCATGATGACTGTTTATTCATTTGTCATTGCACGAGAGTGTGGCAGGTAATAGGGATGCCCAGTCCCGAAATGAAAAAAATTAATATGATGATAATAATAAATTCCTTGAAAGTGTTGGTATGGAAGGCATCTGTGGATACGACAATCCATGGATTGTGAAAGAATGGTGGAAAGCAATAAACTTTATTTCCTATTTGGGAACGGCCTATAATGTGTCTAGCATGGAAGGTATTGGGAATTCTCGGCCATTTTTGTTGACAGGAAAATCATGCCTCTCAAAATAATTTTATATCTCAATTTAAGCTTTGAGCTCTCGCACCTCTGCAAATCTCTGCTTCCGTCTATGAAGGGCCTATCTATTTACTTTTATGCATTTTTTATTTTGAGTCTCTATCTTCTCTTACAAATCACCAACTAGGGAACACTATTGTCATACTTGTACATTGGATGTAGCTAATATTTGAGTGTCTTTCATGAATGTATCAATGATTGAGCATAATGGGCTAGGGATAGCTTTCTTTAGCATTGATATTTTGAAAGTCATGCTTGCTTGTCATTATGCTTGAGTATTGATGTCTTCATGTCAAATTATAGACTATTGCTTTGAATCATTCAAGTCAAAATGTCCATGCTACAAAAGAAAAGATTATATGATGAATATGATAGGTAGCATTCCACATAAAAAATCTATTTTTATCATTTACCTACTCGAGGATGAGCAGGAATTAAGCTTGGGGATGCTCGATATGTCTCCAACTTATCAATAATTTTTCATTGTTCCATGCTATTATAGTATCAATCTTGGATGTTTTATATACATTTTCAAGCAACGATATATCATTTTTTGGGACTAACCTATTAACTTAGTGCCCAGTGCCAGTTGCAGTTTTTTCTTCAGAATATCAGTACCAAACAAAGTCCAAATGCCACGAAACTTTTTGGAGATTTTTTTCTGGCAATAAGAGACCCTGGAAGCTTTGGGAGGGGACGACAAGATGGAGCAGTGGCCCACAAGGCACCAAGCTTGCGGGGCCCACGTGGCTCCGTTTGACCTAACTCCACCTCTATAAACTCTCTAAAATAGTGAAACCACAAGAGGAGTCCACGAAATACTTTTTCCACCACCGCAAGTTCTAGAACCACGAGATACCATCTGGAGGCCTTTTTTGGCACTCTGTCGGAGGGGGATTCGACCATGGAGGGGCTCTACATCATCCTTGCTGCCCTTCCAATGATGCGTGAGTAGTTTACCACAGACCTTCGGGTCCATAGTTAGTAGATAGATGGCTTCTTCTCCCTATTTGATCTTCAATACAATGTTCTCCTTGATGTCTAGGAGTTCTATCTGATATAATCACTTTTTTTGCGATGTGTTCGTTGGCATCTGATGAATTGTGAGTTTATGATGAGATCTATCCATGAATATTATTTGAGTTTTCTCTGAACTCTTTTATGCATGATTACTATAGCTTCGTATTTCTCTCCCATCTATTGATTTGGTTTGGCCAACTTGATTGAATTATCTTGCAATGGGAGAGGTGCTTTGTAATAGGTTCGATCTTGCGGTGCTTGATACGTCTCCAATGTATCTATAAATTTTTATAGTTCCATTTTATTATATATCTGTTTTGGATGTTTTATATGCATGAATATGCTATTTTATATTATTTTTGGGACTAACTTATTAACCTAGAGCCCAGTGCTAGTTTCTATTTTTTCCCTTGTTTTTGAGTTTTACAGAAAAGGAATATCAAATGGAGTCCAAACGGAATGAAACTTTCGCGGTGATTTTTCTTGGACCAGAAGACACACATAGGACTTGGATAAGAAGTCACAGGAGTCCTGAGGAGGCCACAAGCCCTAGGGCGCTCCCTGAGGGCTTGTCGGCCCCTCGGAGCTCCTCCAACCCTAATTCTTGGCCTATAAATTCAGAAATATTCCCAAATGACCAGAAGCGCCCACCAAAATACTTTTCCGCCACCGCAACCTTATGTACCCGTGAGATCCCATCTTGGGGCGTTTTCCGGCATCTTGTCGGAGGGGGATTCAATCATGAAGGGCTTCTACATCAACTCTATTGCCCTTCGGATGAAGCGTGAGTAGTTTACCAAAGACCTACGGGTCCATAACTAGTAGCTAGATGGCTTCTTCTCTCTCTTTGATCTTCAATACAATGTTCTCCTCGATGTTCTTCGAGATCTATCTAATGTAATATTCTTTCGCGGTGTGTTTGTCGAGATCCGATGAATTGTGGATTTATGATCAGTTTATCTATGAATATTATTTGAATCTTCTCTGAATTCTTATATGCATGATTTGATATATTTGTATTTCTCTTCGAATTATCAGTTTGGTTTGGTCAACTAGATTGGTTCTTCTTGCAATGGGAGAGGCGCTTAGTTTTGGGTTCAATCTTGGGTGTTCTCACCCAGTGACAAAGTAGGGGTAGCGAGGCACGTATTGTATTGTTGCCATCAAGGGTAAAAAGATGGGGATTTCATCGTATTGCTTGAGTTTACCCAACTACATCATGTCATCTTATTTAAGGTATTACTGTCGGGTTAAGGGTTCTGGCAAAACCCTTGAGGTTCGAACTCTGGGGTGCGCACAAAGATCTCTCTCCCCCTAGCTCAAACTCTCACCATAATCTCAAGGCCTAGCTCGCTGAACCCACGGAACAAGGGACACAAGAGTTTATACTGGTTCGGGCCACCGTTGAGGTGTAATACCCTACTCTAGTGCGGTGTGGTGGATTGCCTTGTAGGCTGGGGATGAACAAGTACAAGGGATGAACAACCTCCTGAGGAGAGGCGTTCTCGAGCTCTATGAGCTGGTGAGGGTGGTCTTGGTGGAATGGATCCGGTCCAAGATCAGTTGCCTCCTATGGTGGTGGCTAGTCCTATTTATAGAGGCCCTGGTCCTCTTCCCAAATGTTTAGGCGGGAAGGGATCCCACAACGAACAATTTGAAGGGGGACAACTAGTACAAGCTATCCTGACAAAAGGTGGTCTTTGCCTGCCAAAGGCTCTGGTGGTGACGACGTCATGGGCTCCGGGATGACCTCCGTCCTGTCGTCCTACTGGTCGTGGTCTCGTTGCACCAATATGGAAATCTTTGCCTGATGCCTAGAGACTCCTCGCCTGCACCTGCCCCTTTAGCACCAAAGAGGCAACCGGTACTCTGGGCCCGCTGGCGCCCGTCTGGCCTTTGTAGTCATGGCTCACGTCACGGAAACCTCGCAAGGTGTCCCTCGCCTTGATCTCTCCGCTCCTCGTGAGCCAGCCTAGTGAGGCCGCCCCTAAGGCGGTCTTGCGTCGTCCGCCTCGCGAGGGTCTTGAGTGTTTGCTGATGAAGATGGGTCGTACCAAGCCGCTAGTGGAGCCACGCCATGGGCCGCAGGCAGGCAAGTCTGGGGACCCCCGTTCCCAGGACGCCGACAGTAGCCCCCGGGCCCAAGGCGCGCTCGGACTTGGCTTCGAGGCGAAGTCAAGGGGCAAGTGCTGAGCGCCCCGGGCCCCAAACCACATGCGACCTTGATTGATGTGTGGTGATTGACGGGATGTGGGCATCTTCGCTTCCCCATGCTGCGTCGGCAACTGCCCGACTTGACCAGTCCCTAGTGCATGCAGAAAATCCATCATTACCAGCGACCGTGGAGGCCGTCGGTTGGCCTCCTCCTGCTATAAATCCATCATTACCAGCGACCGTGGAGGCCGTCGGTTGCCCATCTCTTCCTACATTCTTCTTGCTTCCTCTTCCTCTTCCTCGCTCCACCGCCCCGCAACGATACCCATGGCGCAACGAAGAGGTTCTCGGCCGCGGAGAAGGGGAAGGCTCGTCAAGAGGGGCCCCGCTCCCCTCCGCCCAAGATGGGGCGCGGTCGCCCTTGCAAGCACGCCGCGACCCCCGCTTTGCTTCCTCGTGGGCGAGGACGAGTTTCTTCGGGGTCCGATGCTGCTCCGGGCAGCCGAGGTGGTGTTTCTCCGCCTGGTCGAAGCCGCCTGAGGCGTGGCGGTCCCGTCGACGAGGGAGGTGCACCATGGTCGCTAGGCCTCCCCGACCATGCTTCCACTTGGTGGAGATGCTGCCGGAGTTCATTTTGTGATCAGAGAACCCGACCGGCACCTGGCTCCAGCTTTCGCACTCCCTTGCCGGTGATCTGGTGGCCACGGGTCCCGGCGGCCTCTAGCTGTAGGCGGACGGCTGCTGCAGCAAGGCCTTGTGGGTCGCGGTGGAGGTCTCCGTTGCGGGTGATGTAGCCCTGGCCCGTGGCTGGCAGACGTTTGCCCGCGCACGCAGTCTGAGAAGGCGGTGCACCCTCCACTTCAAGTACGATGGTGCCGCGACCCTCTTTGTGAGAGTGTTCGGGGAAGACGGTCGCCGCGCTGGGTGCTGCCCTGAAGACAGCGACGGTGATGAAGTGCCCGGCCTTGGCGACGGTCGCGACGAGGACGAGGGCGAGCTCGCCCTCGGTGATGGCCGCTGCTCGTCCGGCAGCGGCCGCTCCTCCTCCAGCGAAAGCTCCAGCAACGGCGGCTACGACCAACCGCACCGTCGCCGGGCTTGCTTCGAGGACGGTGCGGGTTGTCCCATCGTCATGCCCCAGTGAAGCGCGAGGAGGGCTCCGGCTGAGTTTGTGGAAGCGCTGGGAGCTGATTCTCAAGAGTAGCTGCGGGCATAGGGGCCGCTTTTGCCTGTTTTTCTTTCTTTTCTTCCTGCATCACAAGAGACAAGTATGGGGCCCCGCGGGGGCGTACGATGAACCGTAACGCTTTTTCTGCCTATGCTATGTTTATCACTTCTGAGTTGTATTGTGGTATCAGTGTTTTATGTAGGCATGTAAGGACAACTTAGCTCGATATGTCTGAAGTAGTTTCCACCTCGTGAGGCGCGCGTCTGCCAGCGCCTAATGACACCTCCCTACTGCGGACTTGGGAGGCGTCGAGATACTGCAAAAATTCATTAAGAAACCCTTATTCTACCTTGCTCAGGGCCCCAGGCGTGGCCGGTCATGACCTAGCGCACCACATCGCGGTACCCGTGGGGCACGGACTTTAAAAAGGGGTGCAACGGTTGCGAGCTCGAACGAGGGTGCCTCGTGAAGACCAGGGGAAGCGCTTATGCGCGCACCTGTCCAGCCCCCTCGCGAGGCGTGCGAGGGAGAGTGTCGGGCAAAACAGAGAACTGAGGGAAGAAACAGAGAGAAAAGGGAATCGAACCAAGCCATTGAGAAACACCATAATTCAAATTCCATTGAAGAGGGCAAGCCAACTACGGAAATCAAATGAACAGCCGCGTCCGGCTCCTAGTCTAGTCTTCTCACCAGCGCGGAGCTAAGTGTTGCCACTAGGACGTGGGAGGGAGCCCCCGAGGCCCGAGGGCGGCACTCCGGAGACTCCGGGGCGTGTACAGCCCCACTCATTATTACGTGAGAGTGTCACGAGTGGAGACCTTCACAGGCACTGGGCCTTGCTTCATGGGTAGAACTTCCGGAGGTGCTGGATGTTCTAGGCGTTCTGGATGGGGATCCCGTCCTGCGTCTCCAGGCGCATGGCGCCAGGCCTGGAGACGTGGGCAATCCTAAACGGGCCCTCCCACATAGGTGAGACCTTATGCAGACCTTCCCTGGAGAGCACCCGCCTTAGGACGAGATCACCCACCTCGAGCATCCTGGAGCGGATGCTGCGGCAGTGATATCGTCGCAGTGCCTGCTGGTACCTTGCCGCCCAGAGCGAGGCTTGGTGGCGGCGCTCCTCCCCCAGCACGAGGTCCATCCCCCGCATGGCGTCCTAGTGCGCTTCGTCAAAAGCCAGGACCCGCGCGGGGCGATGCTTGACCTTGTGAGGGAGGACTGCTTCAGCTCCGTAGACGAGGAAGAATGAAGTCTTGCCCATTGGCTTGGTGGCGGTGGTGCGGATGGACCACAGCACGGACTGGAGCTCGTCGTGCCAGCCCCTACCGCAAGCCTCGAGCTTCTTCTTGAAGGTCCTGGTCTTGAGGCCCCTGAAGACCTCCGCGTTGGCGTGCTCGGCCTGGCCATTGCTCCTGGGGTGTGCCACTAAGGCATAGCATATCTGCGTTCCAAGGTTAGCACAATATGTCTTGAAGAGATTGCTAGTGAACTGCGAGCCGTTGTCGGTGATGATGCGGTTAGGGACCCCAAACCGGCTCATGAGGCCCTTAATGAAGTTAACTACAGACCCGGCTGGGATGGTGCCGACGACCTCCACCTCTGCCCATTTGGTGAACTTTTCGATGACAACGTAGAGGTAGTGGTAGCCCCCAGGCGCTCGAGGGAACGGTCCTAGGATATCCAGCCCCCAAACCATGAACGACCATGAGAGCAGGATAGTTTGGAGGCCTTGAGCTGGCTGGTCGATTTGATTGGCATGGAATTGGCAGGCCTCGCAGGATTTCACTAGCTCGACTGCGTCATTGAGTCCCGTGGGCCAATAGAACCCGCTGCAGAATGCCTTGCCAACCAGGGTACGCGACGACGAGTGATGCTCGCAATCTCCGCCGTATATGTCAGCTAGCAGCTCGCCCCCTTGCTTCTTGGAGATGCATCATAAGGAAACATCATTCGGCCATTCTTTGTAGAGCTCACCATCTTGGATACAGTATGCCATGGCCTGCCGGGCCACACGCTCTACATCCTCCTCCTTCTCCGACAGCGTCCCCTGCATCAAGTATGCCCTGAATTCTTCGGTCCAACACCCCTCTTGGGGCTCGAGTGCCAGTAGCAGGCGAGCTCCTGAAGTCGGGCCACAGGCGGGGGCCCCTGAGGTCGGTGGCGGGGGGAGCTCCTCCTGAGGTGATACGAGCTCGACAGCGAGGGGAGCCGCCGAGGGCTTGAAGACTCGCTCCTCGAAGACGCCGGGTTCTTGGGGTTGGCGCCTTGACGCCCTCTTGGTGATCTCGTCGGCCTCCTTGTTGGTGTCGTGCGGTACATGCTGTAGCTCCAGGCCCAAGAATTGCTTCTCCATCTTGCGCACCTCCGCGAGGTACGCCTCCATGTGCTCGTCCCTTGGCTCGTACCCCTTGTTAGAGAAGTTGATGAGGAGTTGGGAGTCGCCCTTGATGGTGAGACGCTTCACTCCCAAGGCCGCCGCTGCCTTGAGACCGGCGATCAACCCCTCGTACTCCACGATGTTGTTGGAGACCTTCTCGCCCCACTGGAAGCAGAGCTGCACGGCGTAGTAGAGCTTGTCTTGGTGGGAGAGATGAGCACGGCTCCAGCCCCCGCGCCTTGGCGTGCGAAGGCGCCGTCGAAGTACATGACCCAACCATATGGTGCTTCACTTCCTGGCGAGAGAGATAGGCTCTCGCCGACTTCCTGTTTTGGGGCGTCGATCCATTCGGCCACGAAGTCGGCTAGGGTGGCCCCCTTGATGACCCTGGTTGTGCTCAACTCGAGTTGAAATGCCTGAAGTTCGATGTTCCACTCGGCGACCCTTCCCTCGGCATTAGGGCTCCGGAGTACCCTCTCCAATGGGTAAGCTAAGACGACCTTGATCGGGTGGCCTTGGAAGTAATGGCGCAGCTTGAGCGAGGCCACCAGGAGCGCAAGCAGAAGCTTCTAAGGCATGGGGTACCGCGCCCTTGCGTCCCGCAATACCGTGCAGAAGAAATACACCGGGTGCTCGACGAGGGCAGGAGCGTCGATGGAGTCCGCAGCTGCTGGAGGTTGCGACACCTCCGGAGGTGGGGTGACCTCCGGAGCTTGGTCACCCTTCGGGGCCTCCGCTGGCCCTGGAATACCGTCTTGTGGGGGGTGGTCGTCTGTGGGCATCGCCATGGCCTCAGCGACGCCGTCTCATGACCGCACCATCCCAGCTGACGGCGCGACATTGTGCGGCGGGTTCTTGGCCTGGCGCTCCTCCCGAACTGCCACCAACGCCGTGCTGGCGGAGTGAGGCGTAGCGGCCAGATAGAGCACAAGAGGCTCGAGGTGGCGAGGTGCCACCATCACCGTTGGGCTCGTTAGGTATCTCTTGAGGTCTTGAAATGCCAGATCTGCCTCCGGGGTCCACTCGAACGGGCTCTTCTTCTTCATCAGCTTGAAGAACGGCAGGGCGCGCTCTCCCAGCTTGGAGATGAGGCGCCCCAGCAAGGTCACGCAGCCTGCAAGCTTCTGTATTTCCTTGAGAGTTTGTGGTGGGCTCATGTCTTCTATTGCCTTGACCTTCTCGGGGTTAGCCTTGATCCCCCTGTGAGACATGAGGAAACCCAGTAGCTTGTCGGAGGGGACACCGAACACGCACTTCTCCAGGTTGAGCTGCAAATCCACCTGGCATAGGCTAGCGAAGGTCTCCTCTAGGTCTTGAATCAGGGTTCTCGCCTCCCGAGATTTTACCATGATGTCGTCGACATAGGCTTCAGCGTTTATCCAGAGCTGCTGACCCAGGGCAATGTGAATCAGCCGCGGGAAGGTCGCCCCAGCGTTGCGCAGTCCGAACGGCATGCAGGTGTAGCAGTACACCCCGCAGGGGTCAAGAAGGCGGTCTTCTCCACATCCTCCACCGCCATCTTGATCTGGTGGTAGCCTGAGAACGCGTCCAGGAAACACAGCAGGTCGCACTCGGCGGTGGAGTCGACGATCTGGTCGATGCGCGGAAGCGGGAACGGGTCTTGGGGAAAGGCCTTGTTGAGGTTGGTGAAGTCGACACACATGCGTTCCTTCCCGCCTTTCTTTGGCACGACGACGGAGTTCGCCAGCCACTTCGGGTATCGGACCTCGCGAATGACACCTGCCGCTTCCAGCTTGCGAGTTTCCTGGATGATGAAGGACTGCTTCTCCGTGGACTGTCGCCGCGCCTTCTGCTTCACATGGCGCACATTGGGGCACACCCTTAAGTGATGCTTGAATACCCCCCTTGGGACCCCTACCAGCTGCTTGGGTTCCCAGGCGAATACCTCCTTGTTCGCGCGCAGGAACTCCACCAATGCCTCCTCTTGATCTGGGTCGAGGTTGGCGCCTATGGTGAAGGTGGCTCCCGAGGGTCCACCTTCCTCGACCGTCACTTGCTTCACTTCGGCCCGATCTTGAGTGAATAGCTGCTTCTTCTTCGCCGGCGCGGCCTCCTTAACCCCTGGGGTGGCCTCACCGGCCGGGTGTGCTGCCGCTGCGGCCCTGAAGGCAAGCTTGAGGGCCGCCAGAGCCTCCTTGGTGTCTCCAGCCATGGTGAGGACGCCGCTGCCACCCGGCATCTTCATGAGGTTGTAGGCCAGGTGAGTCGCTGCCATGAACTGAGCTAGAGCAGGGTACCCGAGGATGGCATTGTACAGGAGGCCGATGCGGGCGATGTCAAAGTCGATAAGCTCGGTGCGGTAGTTGTTGCGGTATCGAAGGTCACGGGGAGGCGGATCTTCCCTAGGGAGCTGGTGGAGACGCTTCCGACTCCGGAGAAGGGCTTGGTGGGACGGAGCCATTCGTGTGGTACGTGAAGCAAGCCGAAAGCCTCCATGGAGAGCACATTAAGGCCAGCCCCGCCGTCGATGAGGGTCTTGGTGACGGCTACGTTGCAGATGGTGGGGGTGCAAAGCATCGGGAGCACGCCCGAGCTGGCAGTGGTGACGGGGTGATCCCCTGAGTCGAAGTGATGTCGGCCTTGGGTGCCGCCCACCTTCGAGGGCCCCCCTACTGCGCGGAGGCGGCGTCGATCTGGCAGAAGAACTGCTTGACATGGCGGCCTGAAGGCGGCGCATGCGAGCCGCCGAGGATGGCCACGACGGTGACAGGTCCGGGCGCGAAGTGCACAACGAAAAGGTTGTGCAGCTCTTCCCAAGAAGCCCTAGAGGATTCTGGCAAGTTGAGCAGCCAGGCCCGCGGCGCGCCAGCGAGGGCCATGGGGAACCAGTTTGCCATGGCCTTGTTGTCGCCTCCACCTTCCAGGACGGTCTCCTCGTACGCCAGCAGGAAGGCCGACGGATCCGCCGCGCCGTTGTAGCATGGCGGCATCTCCGGATTGAACTTGGGCGGCCACTACACCCGCCGCAAGGCGGGGGTAAAGGACCTGAGCCCCCTGGCACCGTCGCGGGCGTCTGTTAGCTCAGCTAGAGGAGAAACGCCGGCCATGGGGAAAGAATAGGGAGGCGGTGCCGGCGGATAGGCAAACTTCCGCACACCCCTACCTGGCGCGCCAAATGTTGGATTACGGGTTCCGGCAAAACCCTTGAGGTTTGAACTCTAGGGTGCGCACGAAGATATCTCTCCCCCTTGCTCACACTCTCGCCACGATCTCAAGGCCTAGCTCGCCGAACCCACAGAACAAGGGACACAAGAGTTTATACTAGTTCGGGCCACCGTTGAGGTGTAATACCCTACTCCGGTGTGGTGTGGTGGATTGCCTTGTAGGATGGGGATGAACACGTACAAGGGATGAACAACCTCTTGAGGAGAGGCGTTCTCTAGCTGTATGAGCCGGTGAGGGTGGTCTTGGTGGAATGGATCCGGTCCAAGATCAGTTGCCTGCTATGGTGGTGGCTAGTCCTATTTATAGAGGCTGTCGGCGTTCTGGGAACGGGGGTCCCCACACTTGCCTGCCTGCGGCCCGCGGCGCAGCTCAAAGGGGGCCAGCACGGCCCAACTTCATCAACACAAGACCCAAGACCCTCGCGAGGGGCCAAGCCTCGCGGGGCGGACGACACAACACTTCCTCAGGCACGGCCTCGTCAGGCTGGCTCACGAGGAGGCGGAGAGATCAAGGCGGGGTACCTCGCGAGGTGCCCATGACGCAAGCCATGACGACCAAGGGCGCCAGGCGGGCGCCAGCCCGCGCAGTGTCCTCCCTTTCCTCTTTGGTGCAAAGGGGGCAAGCGCGCAGTGTCCTCCCTTTCCTCTTTGGTGCAAAGGGGCAAGTGCAGGCAAGAGGATCAAGCAAAGGCATCCATTTCGGTGCAACGAGACCAAGACCAGTCCAACGGTGGGAAGGAGGTCATCGTGGAGCCCAGAACGGCGTCACCACAGGGCCTTTGGCAGGCGAGGACCAACTTTAGTCAGGATAAGTGTACCAGATGTTCCCCTTCGAATTGGCCAATTGTTGGCGCCCTTCCCGCTCAATATTTGGGAAGAGGCCCAGGGCCTTTGCCTATAAATAGGACTAGCCACCCCCAGGGTAGAGGCATCTAGCATTGGGCAATCAGGCCAGCAGAACCTGGGATCAGAACAAGCAGAGAACAAGGAGAAAGAGAGAAAGGCGGGTGAACTCCTCCTAGCAGTTCACCCCCGTAGCCAAGAGCAGACCCTCGCGAGGCTGTTCTTCCCTGTATTGTTCATCATCACCAGCCCAAGAGTTAGATCCTTGTGGGACGGAGAGGTAGAGGCCATAATCTCCGCGCGCACCCCAGAGTTCGAACCTTAAGGGTCAGCCGGAACCCGAAATTCGACATTTGGCGCGCAAGGTAGGGGTGCGCCGGAGTCCAGCTCTCTACCGCTCCGCGTCCCGTCGCACCGTCATCACCATGTCCGGCGACCAGGCGGGCAACAAAGATCCATGGGCGGCGTGGCCCACCCGCGCGGCGCCGCCCACCTCGGGCGACCCCGCGCCCTAGGCAGCTCGCGGTCCGCAGGGCGCTTCGGGCCGCGGGCGGCGCGGACAGGCTTCAGCAACCCTTACGCCGCGGCAAGCGCGGTCGGCAGCAAGGGCTTCCAATCATGCCGCGGCCACGGCACCGTACACCCGCCGGGAGCAAGCGAACCCGAGGGCCGCGCTCACGGTGGCCCGAGAGTTGCTGCAGTGTAGGCTGCTGGAAGGCGGCCGCGACGTGCTGCTGGAGCGGGTCGCCGAACTCCTGGGCTTCGCCACTTCGGGGGCTCACCCCTTCTGCATCCAGCTTCCGTCTCAAGCTCAGGGCGGCGCGCGCGGGGGCCCCGCGCGCTCCCGCGGGCCTCTGGGCTACCCCAGCACCAGCGAATCCGTCGGCGCCGAGCTGGCGGTAGCGCTACCCCCGCCCCCGGCGCGTGAAGGAGAGGGGCTCGATGCAGCCCACGGCGCCGGCGGGCAGCCACGCTACCACACCGCGGTGGGCACGTCAAGCAGCGCCGCATGGCGCATGGAGCACTCCAGCACAGCCTTCGGGGTAGCGGCGCCAGAAGAATACGTGCCCCGCATGATGGACCAAGTGCACGCTCACGAGGACGAACAAGGCTCGCTTCTCAGCCCAAGATGGGGAGATGAGACACTAGACGCTGAGCTCTTCCAGGAGCCCCGGGACGGCTCCGTCGGCCACGCTGGAGGCGACAATTATCGGGTACCACTAATTCCTCAGGAGCAGGCATACGCTAATCATGGATCGCAGGAGGTGCAGGTCGCCGCAGCGAGCATCTGCCCCGCTCCCACAGCCTCCTACCCCTCGGGAGGAGGCCGTAGGGGGCTGCAGGAGAGGGGCAGGGACCCCACATCACCATTGCGGCGTTTGGAGCAAGGCGTTCTCAGGAGGTAGGTCCTCCGCTGGGGAGGCGCCTGAGGGCCTGCCCCTGGCGGAGGACCCGTGGTCGTCGAGGGAACCGCTGGCGACCGCTCTACCCCAGCGGCGGCGTCCTAGTTTCCGGTCATCGTTGGTGGCACTAGAGTGTGGCGCAAGGCGGGGCCCTCGTCTGGCGATATGAAGCAAGGCCGGTACCTGTGAAGAAGGCCTAGTGCCTGTGAAGCTCACCGCCCCGTGACACTCTCACGTAATAATGAGTGGGGCTGTACACGCCCCGGAGTCTCAGGGGTGCCGCCCTCAGGCCCTGGGGCTCCCTCCCACGCCCAGTGGACAGCACTTAGCTCCGCGCTGGTGAGAAGACGTCCAAGACTAGATTAGGTGCCGGACGCAGCCTTTTGTTTGCTTTCATTGCCTTCCTCTTTTTGGTTGTAACTTTTCCCCGGTTGGATTTAAGTTGGATTCTAATTTGAGATTTGCGTGCGTTCGGGGAAGGGGTGCTTAGTCTCGTTCGAGCTATTTCTCGCGTTCTGGTTACCGCTTCACCACAGCTGCCTCCCCTCGCGAGCCCCTCGCGAGTCGGGCCGGGCCAGGCTCGTGCGCAGCCCAGACTGCCGCTATTGCTCCTTCTCGGGAGGACTTTCCGGTACCTGCAGAGGATGTCCCTTTATAAAAAGGCCCGGAGCCTGTGAAGAAGGCGAATGCCTGTGAAGCTATCACGTTTATAAAAAGGCCCGGAGCCTGTGAAGAAGACGAATGCCTGTGAAGCTATCGCGTTTATAAAAAGGCCCGGAGCCTGTGAAGAAGACGAATGCCTGTGAAGCTATCGCGTTTATAAAAAGGCCCGGAGCCTGTGAAGAAGGCGAATGCCTGTGAAGCTATCGCGTTTATAAAAAGGCCCGGAGCCTGTGAAGAAGGCGAATGCCTGTGAAGCTATCGCGTTTATGAAAAGGCCCGGAGCCTGTGAAGAAGGCGAATTCCTGTGAAGCTATCGCTATGAAAAGGCCCGGAGCCTGTGAAGAAGGCGAATGCCTGTGAAGCTATCGCGTTTATAAAAAGGCCAGGAGCCTGTGAAGAAGGCAAATGCCTGTGAAGCTATCGCATTTATGAAAAGGCCTGGAGCCTGTGAAGAAGGCCAGTGTCTATGAAGCCCCTCGCTAACAGCACCTGCGCGTCCTACGATTCCAACTAGAGAACACTCAGGACACCACGTCCTCCCACGAGCTGCCTCGGGGCTTGCGCGAAACAAAGGTAAACCAGCCAGCCGCCAGGCGCAGGTGCTCGCGCAATACAATTGCTGCTAATACGATCGACACAAGTTTTACATGAGGGGCTTCCCCTCCCAAAATGCTCTCATGACCATCAGGCCAGACACCTGAGTTCTATCCATGCAGGGCAAAAAGACAGGAGCAACACGCAGTCAGTCTGACAAATCCCCCAAGGCATCCTTGGGAGCGCCTCCCGAGCCGCCGCTGGCATCGCTGGACTCGCCACCGCTACCTGCATCGTCGCCAGCGGCGTCAAGGCCATCCACCACACCGCCTTCGTCGGCAGCCACGATCACGTCGTCGTCATCCGAAGTGAAGGCCCTCACAAGAGCGCCCACGTTGATTTCCACCCAGTCCGCCAGGTTGCCTCGGACGGCCTGGGGGATTGGGGCGATGGCGGCGTCGAAGTCGAAGTGGGGATCCATGTCCTGAAGATGGCTGAAGACACGGGAAAAGGCGCGCCCGAGCAGGGCGCGGCTCCTCTCCTCCACCAACCTGTCGGCCCTGACCGACTGCGCCTCCAGCTGCGTCACCACGGCGGTGAAGAACTGCAGGTTGCCGGCATGGTTGATCGTGTGCGGCTCGCCGACAGTCGCCTCGCAGATGTTGCCCAAGGCTGCGTTTGCCCTCTCCCTGAGTGTAGCCAGCATGGGGCCATGCACGTGCTCCAGGACCTGCCGCTGGCGTATTTCATCAGCGTTCTGGCGCTTGACGGCCTCGGCCTCTTCCACCCGCTGACGAAGACGGAGTACCTCGGCCTGAAGGGCAGCCGACTCCTTTTGCGCTGCCTCAAGGGAGGCCCGGGAAGCGTCGACCCGGCGCGTCGCCTCATCCTGTTGGGCCCTCAGAGCTGCGGTTCTTCCCTCAGCCTCGACCCGGATCAACTGCAGCTTCCTCTCGAACTCGCGCTCGAGGCCTTGGCGCGCTGTCGCCACCCGACGACCAACCTCCTCCAGGACACGTGCCTCCCGCGCAGCGACTTCATCTTCCGCGTGCGTCACCAGGCGCTCCCTCGTCTCCAACCGCTCGTACTCGCGGGTGCGTTCGACGGCCTCCAGCGTCAACGCCTCCTCACGTCTCTGGAGCTCAGCTGGCTCGCCAGAGGCCACCCTCATCGACGCAAGGGCCGCCTCGCGTAGTTCCACCTGCTCCTCTAACGAGTGGCATCGGGCCCGGAGCTCCCGAGCCCGCTCCTCTGCTGCTTCTCGCCGTCGGTCGGCTCCCAGGGCCTCTTCAGCGGCCTGGGATCGGGCCACCCGGGAGGCCTCCAGCGACGCCTTCGCTTCTTCGTCTTCATGGTTGCGCTGGTGGCGCGCGAGGGCGACGGCGGCCTCCATCTCGCGCCTCTCCGCGGCCAGGCGCAGGCCCTCGGCCTCCAGGCGCGCGTCTTCATCGGCAAGCTCCTCCCCAAGCAGGTCTACCGCGCCGCTCGCCCTTCGAAGGAATTCGTGGCGGCGAGCGCGGCACTCCCGAGCACGCTCGAGCACGTCTCCCGCACCATCGTCTGTCCCAGGAAAGCGCCTGGAAGCACGAATCACCGCTCCCCCTCCGGGCAGGGGGCTGGGGGCTGGCGCCCCCACAACGGCCGGGCGCGCGGCATCAGAAGCTCGGCCTGGGGCCAGCACGTCTCCCGAAGAAGGGCGCGGGGGGCGCCTCAGCCAGCCGCAGCCCGCGACCAGATGAGAAGCCCACGGTAGGCTGGCCATGTCAAGAGAGGGCCCATGAAGGAAGATCGTAGGAAGAGAAGGGCTGCGGGGCACCTCAGGACGGTCCGCCGCTTCGTTCGTCCTCACCACAAGAGCCGTGCTGCTCGGGACGTTTTGGGGCGACGGGGGAGGTGAAGCCAAAGGGGGCGGAACCTCAGCGGCTTCCACGACCTCGACAGGAAGAGGCCTGCAGAGCAAGGATCAGTAGACGCAACAAGGGGATCAGGAGCCAGGAAAGGAGAAGGCTTACTCGTCGGTGGCGAAGTACTTCCGGAGCTTCAGCAAGCGACAAGGGAAGTCATCACCCAGGGCCTCCCTTTTCCTCCGAAGGGCCTCAAAGTCCACATGAAAGCGGCCCAAGAGAAGAGCGCAAGGATCAACCTGTGACGAAGACGAAGCAGCAACGCTATCCGCGTCAGGGGCACCTGCTTGGCGCGCGCTGCCAATCACCTCAGCAGAAGACGCGGCCGGGGCCTCAGGAGCCTCAGCCCCAGGCGCTGGGAGCGACTGCTTGCCACTCACAGCCTCCGCAGCATGGGCCTCAGGAGCTGCTTCCTCGAGGGCATTGCCAAGCGCAGTCTCCTCATCGGGAGCCTTATCGGTCTCCGCCATCTCACGCATCCCTGCCCCGCCACTCGAGGAGGATTCGCCTTGACCGACCGGAAGGGCGGTCACCACCACAGGGTTCTCGCGAGGCCCTTGGAGGCCAGCGGGGCGCAGCCCCCATTCATCGAAGGAGGGCATCTGCTTCACGAAGTCATCCCTGTTCTGGCAGAGGTACAGCAGGGCCCCTCCTCTCTGGATGCTGCCCGGATTGGGGTCGCCAGTCAGGACCAAGAGCACGGTCCTTAGCGCCGCAGGCGTCAGGTCTTGTTCCTGGAGCCTCATGCGATCACCATGCCCGCTGAAAGCCCACATTCAGCGAGAGTGACGTTGGAGAGGGGCAATGCGGCGTAACAAGAACTCCTTCACCACTTTGGGCGCCGTCACGCCGAGCGACCTCAAGGACGTGAAGCGGCGCCAGACAAAGGCGAGCCGGGGGCTCATGAGCGTCTCCTGGCCCCAGCCCGAATTGGGTGCTGCAGGGGAAGTTGGCTTCGCCAGCAGGGGGCTGGGCACCCCGACATCAACGTACAACCACCGCTCGTGGAACCCAGTTGAAGGCGGAGGAAGCTTGAAGTCAATCCCCGAGGCCGCAGTCTCGGGCGCGGCAACGAAGCTCACACACGCTGAGCATTGAGTGGGGTCAGTAAGGCGCAAAGAGAAGAAGTGGCGCAGCAAGGCCACGGAAGGAGGGATGCCCATTATCGCCTCGCAAACAAAAGCAAGGACCGAAAGGAGGGTGATGGATTAGGGACCCAAATGCATCATATGGATCTGATAATGAGAGAGGACGGCCTTGAAGAAATCAGAAAATGGGGGAACCAGACCCGCCCACAAGGCATCGGCGAAATAATGGACCTCAGTGATTATCCTGTCAGTGGGGAAGTGAGACGTAGACCAGGCCGTCGTCCTCCCACACTCGTTGAAGGTGGTGGCCAGAGCCGGGCTGAGCTTACCCAGGCACTCTTGATTGAGTATGATCGATCTGCCGACGGCGGGGTTCACCGACGGCGGCGAGCGGGACGGAGTCATGGGTTTCTTACCTTTCTCCTTCTTCGTCGGGGCCATGGCGATGGAAAGGAGGGGGAAGATGAGAGATGGGATTGGAGACAAGAGTCGGAGGTCGAAGGGAGGAAGGATAGGGGACGGTCGAGCAACAGGAAGGGGAGCGGCTGTGTACAACTACGAGTCCGCATAGCAAGGCGCAAAATAGGGAAGCGTGGGGGAACAGTGTTGCCCACGTCCAATCAATTGCCACGCGGCGCCGCCCGAGGCCACAGGCTATTAGGGCCCGCGGCGCTTCGCCCTTGCCCTTTCGCCTCTCGGCACGGCCAAGTCCGGGCGCGCCTTGGGACCGGGGGCTACTGTCGGCGTTCTGGGAACGGGGGTCCCCAGACTTGCCTGCCTGCGGCCCGCGACGCGGCTCAAAGGGGGCCCAGCACAGCCCAACTTCATCAACACAAGACCCAAGACCCTCGCGAGGGGCCAAGCCTCGCGGGTCGGACGACACAACACTTCCTCAGGCACGGCCTCGTCAGGCTGGCTCATGAGGAGGCAGAGATATCAAGGCGGGGTACCTCGCGAGGTGCCCATGACGCAAGCCATGACGACCAAGGGCGCCAGGCGGGCGCCAGCCCGCGCAGTGTCCTCCCTTTCCTCTTTGGTGCAAAGGGGGCAAGCGCAGGCGAGAGGATCAAGCAAAGGCATTCATTTCGGTGCAACGAGACCAAGACCAGTCCAACGGTGGGAAGGAGGTCATCGTGGAGCCCAGAACGGCGTCACCACAGGGCCTTTGGCAGGCGAGGACCAACTTTAGTCAGGATAAGTGTACCAGATGTTCCCCCTCGAATTGGCCAATTGTTGGCGCCCTTCCCGCTCAATATTTGGGAAGAGGCCCAGGGTCTTTGCCTATAAATAGGACTAGCCACCCCCAGGGTAGAGGCATCTAGCATCGGGTAATCAGGCCAGCAGAACCTGGGATCAGAACAAGAAGAGAACAAGGAGAAAGAGAGAAAGGCGGGTGAACTACTCCTAGCAGTTCACCCCCGTAGCCAAGAGCAGACCTTCGCGAGGCTGTTCTTCCCTGTATTGTTAACCATCACCAGCCCAAGAGTTAGATCCTTGCGGGACGGAGAGGTAGAGGGCATAATCTCCGCGCGCACCCCAGAGTTCGAACCTTAAGGGTCAGCCGGAACCCGAAATCCGACAGAGGCCCTGGTCCTCTTCCCAAAGTTTAGGCGGGAAGGGATCCCACAACGGCCGGCCAATTTGAAGGGGGACAACTAGTACAAGCTATCCTGACAAAAGGTGGTCTTCGCCTGCCAAAGGCTCTGGTGGTGACGATGTCGTGGGCTCCGCGACGACCTTCGTCCCGCCGTCCTGCTGGTCTTGGTCTCGTTGCACCAATATGGAAATCTTTGCCTGATGCCTCGGGACTCCTCACCTGCACCTGCCCCTTTAGCACCAAAGAGGCAACCGGTACTCTGGGCCCACTGGCGCTCGCCTAGCCTTGCTCGTCATGGCTCACGTCACGGAAACCTCGCGAGGTGTCCCTCGCCTTGATCTCTCCGCTCCTCGCGAGCCAGCCTAGTGAGGCCGCCCCTGAGGAGGTCTTGCGTCGTCCGCCTCGCGAGGCTTGGCCCCTCGCGAGGGTCTTGAGTGTTTGCTGATGAAGATGGTCCATACCAGGCCACTAGTGGAGCCACGCCGTGGGCCACAGGCAGGCAAGTCTGGGGACCCCCGTTCCCAGAACGCCGACAATTACTCCGTTCTTTTGAACTTAATACTCTAGATGCATGCTGGATAGCGGTCGATGTGTGGAGTAATAGTAGTAGATGAAGGCAAGAGTCGGTCTACTTTACACGGACGTGATGCCTATATTCATAATAATTGCCTTGGATATCGTCATAACATTGCGTTTTTCTCTCAATTGCTTGACAGTAATTTTATCACCCACGTTATTATTTTCTTTTAAGAGAGAAGCCTCTAGTGAAACCTATGGCCCCCGGGTCTATTTTCCATCATATATTTTCAGATCTATGAACCAAAAACCCTAAAATACCTTGCTGCAATTTATTTGTTTTTACTTTGTTTTACGTTTTAGTAATCTTTTCTATCTATCTCTATCAGATCTCATCCTTGCATGTGGCCGTGAAGGGGCTGACAACCCCTTTATCGCGTTGGGTGCAAGTGTTTGATTGTTTGTGCAGGTGCATAGATTGGAGACTTGCTTGTACCTCCTGCTGGATTGATACCTTGGTTCTCAAACTGAGGGAAATACTTATCTCTACTTTGTTGCATCACCCTTTCCTCTTCAAGGAAAAAATCAACGCAAGCTCAAGAAGTAGCAGTGCTCAATACCAGTGACAGAAGGGGACATGACATGTATGTATCGTTGCTATTAAGGGTAAAAGGATGGGGTTTATTCATACATGAGTTTATCTTGTATACATCATGTCATCTTGCTTAAGGAGTTACTCCGTTCTTTATGAACTTAATACTCTAGATGCATGCTAGATAGCGGTCGATGTGTGGAGTAATAGTAATAGATGCAGGGAGGAGTCGGTCTACTTGTCTCGGACGTGATGCCTATGTATGATCATTGCCTTGGATATCGTCATAATTATTTGTTTTTATATCAATTTCCCAATAGTAATTTTTTTTCCCACCGTACGCTATTTACTTGAGGGAAGCCTATAGTGAAAACTATGGCCACTGGGTCTATCTTTTATTAAATATTAAACCCAAAAATACCTTGCTATGTTTTTATTTTATCTTATTTATTTTGTATTTTTGTCCGATCTATCTATCAAACACCATACAAATTAATCTTGCTCGTAACCGTTAAGGGATCGACAACCCCTTGTTCGCGTTGGGTTGCAAGGATTTGTTCTTTATGTGCAGGTGCTGCTAATGAGGTCTTGCTTGGTTCTCCTACTGGATTGCTAACTTTGGTTCTTAACTAAGAGAAATACTTATCTCTACTATACTGCATCATCCTCTCCTCTTCAAGGAAATCCCAATGCAGTTCACAAGTAGCACGTGTTGTGTAGGAAAACGGGTTGGCCTGACATCCGAGACAGAGTGCAGGACATCCAAGCGAGACTGGATAAGCACGACCTGTGTATAGACATCCAGGCCGGTATCCGGGTAATGGTGGGAAAATCCAAGCAAGAGCCCACACGATTCGAGCGATGACCAGACAATCCAAGCAATTGTACGAACAATCCGACTCCAGGGCCACCCTTCAGCTACCTCCACCTAACCTAGCCAGACATTTGAGGACTCTACCCAGATGATCCGCGAAATGCCCAAACAAGGTACCAATTAGGATGTTCGGCTTTTAAGAGGAGAAAAGCCATTTTGGCGGTAGGATTTTCGCTTAGGTATTTTTGGAGCTGTGTAAGTGTAGGATATGCATGTAAAGAAGTTGACTTGAGCAATTCTTCGACAAACCCCTTTGATCCCCTCTTAATAGTGCGGGATCCCTATAACTCGAGATTAATTCTTTCTAGGTTTTCACCATGCTTGATGATTCCAAAATGTATGATATTTTTTAAAGTTATTTTGTGCCTACACAGTAGGCTTTGAGGAATTTTACCGCGTTCGTGCACTACCTTTTGTCGATTTTCTCCATGATACGTATTTTGGAGCAAATAATATTATGGAAGAAATCCCAAAAAATGGTGGAATCACGTCAATCAATGTGATTATCATGTACGATAAAAAAAATAAAACACATGGGGGCATTTCTAGCCTGTGCAGCTCATCCAGAGCACAAGACGACCAACCATACAAGCGCATGCGGGCGCCGCCTCCTCTTGTTCGACTACTTCCGCCCTACGTGATCGAATCTGAGGGCAGACGTAGTCGCACATCAGAAACACATCCAGAAGGCAGAACCCTAGCCCTCGGAAGGCATCCGAAGGGGGCATTGGCAAGGAGGAGATTTCCATCTTCACCACCACGTGTAAAGCGGAAGTCGACATCATTCATATTCACCAACCACCATCATAAACATCCATCTCCATCTCGTTGTAATATCGAAACCATAGTGGCGCATCGTGTGTATTACTTGTTCGTATCATTTACGCTTATCATCACTGCTTTCATGATGTTTGTTGTCCCTATGTACGAGTAAACCCCTAGTTCTCGGGGATATGGATGAACCTTGGTATGTATAGGAGCTGAAACATTCATAAGTATATGAGATCCTCTTTTGAATTCTTAGTTTAATAATTTCATGAATATTGTGAAGGGGCCCCACTCGGCATTATCGGCGCAAGACCATGAAGTGTATCACTGTCGTTGTAAAGGTTAGGAAGTGAAGGTAATTCGAGGTGACGCTAAAAGCCTTTGCCCCTAGCTTTTACAATTGATAGGGGAATTCCAAAAACTCTTAGTGAGGTCGCATCCATGGGGCAACACCTAATTGCTGTAGTTCAAACCTACAGGGGAGACCACGGTGGTGGCGTGCATGGCACAAAGTTTTCCTAGAGTAGAACGTGTTCTATACCCGGCTCCGCCCAGCATAAACGTCAAGAGTACCCAAGTATCCAAACGATACTATAACGTCGCATAGGTTGCGTTACAAACATACCGGCGTGAATTCTTGACTCCCTGAGAACGCCTTACTCTTCCGTTGGTTCCTTTGTTACTTGTCCTACTATTTTTATGTATGTTTATATTATTATTTGAGTTCACACTTCACCAAAACCAATATTTATTTCCGCCCTCACTTTGCTTTGAGTCTACAATTATTTGCAGGCACAATTATGTAGGACACTACAAGAGACAAAATCCAATTCTTGTGCTCCATGTGGTGGGATTGATACTTTTACTTTGAAAAGGCTACAACTAAACCCTGTGAATTTGTGTGTGTGTGTGTGTTTGTGTATTGGTGGGTCTCCATGACCCCTACACAATTACGCCAAATTGACTAATATCCTATGTATACACTTAGCAAAACATGATTAAGGGCGTGATTGCACTTTGAGTCTCCCCCTTTTTGTTGTTGATGACAATACACATATAGCTCTCACTTGAATGAAAAATGTTAAGCTTATGAGATAAACCGACTTGTGTGACTTAGACAAGATCCCCCTAGACATGTGCATAAATTATCTTGATGTGAAACATGATGCGCAAGGAAAGAGAAACCCCATCCCCCCTCTCCCTAAATCATGCAACCATTTATAAGCATTTGACTAAATGATATGTATATCAAATGCATAGGGTTGTGCAGAGTTGAACCAATTAGTACAAGAGGAGTTACCTAATACAAAATTATATATGCATTGCAGCAATATAAGCGTAAACTCCATTATCATCAATAGGTTTTACAATAAGATTCATCACAAGTGACATAGTCTCAAACGCGATAATAGCAACACATAGTTCTCATGTCAACAAAGACGAATCCAAACAAGACATGGGACTGAGACACACTCCTAGGATACCTCTCCCCCTTTGTCACTAAGTACCACAAAGGTCGAAGAGAGATTACTGAAGAGATCACTTCGCATCCTCATCATCGTAGTCGCCAGCCACCTTCATGAAGAACTCAGCATAGGCGCTCGTAGTTGACAGGACTTTAATCTTGCTTTGCTTTTTTACTTTGCCTTTTACTTTTCACTTTGCATATCTATACCAAAAATATTATCTATCAGATCTCACTCCCATAACTGACCGTGAAGGGATTGACAACCCCTAATCGCGTTGGTTGCGTTGAGCTATTGTTTTGTGCAGGTACGAGGGACTTGCGTGTAGCCTCCTACTGGATTGATACCTTGGTTCTCAAAAACTGAGGGAAATACTTACGCTACTTTGCTACATCATCCTCTCCTCTTCGGGGAAATCTAACGCAGTGCTCAAGAGGTAGCAAATATCTAGGCATGATCATGTATATAGGCATCACGTCCGCGACAAGTAGACCGAAACGATTCTGCATATACTACTATTACTCCACACGTCGACCGCAGGCCCGGTCCTGGAGGGGGGCGAATGGGGCGGCCGCCCCGGGCCCCCGGATACCAAGGGCCCCCCAGGTAGGAGGCATGCTCTACACTACTGGGCCTTGGAGGAAGTTAGCGAAGAGCGCAGTCACGAGTCACGACGCCTAGGGTCTGGTGAGGCCACGCGCGGGCGCGGCCGCGCACAGATGAGATCAGTTCTCAATTTTCATCCGCTGTGCATCCTAGTGGAGATGAGATAGCCCTCCCTGCATATGCCCCGACGCCGGGTCCTAAGATTATTATCGCTGATGATGAGATGACCCCCAGTCCTGGAGTCGCCTTCTTGTACGAGGAGAAGAGGGAGTCTCCTGTTCCGGTGAACATCAGTCATGGCGCCGCCCAGACGTACCTCGCCAGGCGCGTTCATGCTCCTCCGGTGCCTGGGGTAATGCGGCAACCCATCTCATTTTCTCTTCTAGAAAAGAAATCGATCTCACTTGTGTAGCTTTGGAGACTGATATTCCTACTATGTGGTCTTCAGTTAGTGATCCAATTGGATATATGGTTGGTAACATAGGCTTCAATGTTGATATATACTGATTGTATTTTGCTGTTCACAACATTGGGGACATGATTTACACAATTGTGCCTACGCATTTCTGAGGATCTCTCCATTCTAACAGCAGAATCATATATACGCATGTGATTTATGATTATCCCAATTTGTTAAACTTGTCCGTGTTGTGTTCTATAGCGGCCACATTTTGGGGTCACTCTCATCCTCCTGGGAGATTTATGTCAAGGGAACTGTTAGAGACTATCAAGTAGGCCAATAATTTGCTTACAATTAGCCTCATTATCCAAAGCAAGTTCATGGCAGCGACACCATAAAATTCAAGTGTTTCAGTGCGGCTGTAATTCCAACATTTGCTACTTTGCAGTCGTGCACGGAAAATTTACTTATGTACTAATGCTTCATTTTTCCTAGTATACAATTTACAAGCTTCACATATCTATATGCATCTGTTTGATTCTCTTTTCTTTTCAGGGTAGGTTATCGGTGGATCTTACCGACAGAGAAGGTTATCAATGGATATGTCAACTCCTTACGCCTGATTTCCTAAGAGGTGTGTGAAAATTAGACTTACATTCGCCTCATTGTGTTATAGACTTATTGTTACTTACCATGTACTAAAATATAGAAAATAGTTGTCACATATTCTTGCCAATGAATTACTTTTAGCTTGGTTATTAAATTTAGAAGTATGCTCTATCCAATCGATAGAATCGAAACTAGCTCGTTATTATTACGATGTTTGTATTAGAGGGCCCCGGGTTCTAGTTTCGCCCCGGGCCCCCGAAATCTCAGGACCGGCCCTGATCGACCGCTATCCAGCATGCATCTAGAGTATTAAGTTCATAAGAACAGAGTAACACATTAGGCAAGATGACATGATGTAGAGGGATAAACTCAAGCAATAGATATAAACCCCATCTTTTTATCCTCGATGGCAACAATACAATGTGTGCCTTGCTGCCCCTGCTGTCACTGGGAAAGAACACCGCAAGATTGAACCCAAAGCTAAGCACTTATCCAATTGCAAGAAAGATCAATCTAGTAGGCCAAACCAAACTGATAATTCGAAGAGACTTGCAAAGATAACAAATCATACATAAAAGAATACAGAGGAGATTCAAATATTGTTCATAGATTATCTTGATCATAAACCCACAATTCATCGGATCTCGACAAACACACCGCAAAGAGAATTACATCGCATAGATCTCCAAGAAGATCGAGGAGAACTTTGTATTGAGATCCAAAGAGAGAGAAGAAGCCATCTATCTAATAACTATGGACCCGAAGGTCTGTGGTAAACTACTCACACATCGTCGGAGAGGCTATGGTGTTGATGTAGAAGCCCACCGTGATCAATTGCCCCTCCGGCGGAGCGTTTTCGGCCCCAAGATGGGATCTCACGGGTACAGAAGGTTGCGGCGGTGGAAATAGGGTTTCGTGGTGCTCCTGGATGTTTTGGGGGTATATGGGTATATATAGGAGGAAGAAGTAGGTCGGTGGAGCTGCGAGGGGCCCACGAGGGTGGGGGCGCGGCCAGGGGGGCATGCGCGCCTCCCTTCCTCGTTGCCTCCTCGCTTCTTTCTTGACGTCCGCTTCAAGTCCTCTGGATCACGTTTGTTCCGAAAAAACTCTACCGGAGGTTTCATTCCCTTTGGACTCCGTTTGATATTCCTTTTCCGCGAAACACTGAAATAGGCACAAAAAAACAACAATTTTCACTGGTCCTTCGGTTAATAGGTTAGTCCCAAAAATAATATAAAAGTGATTAGTAAAGCCCATTAAACATCCAAAACAGATAATATAATAGCATGGAACAATCAAAAATTATAGATACGTTAGAGACGTATCAAGCATCCCCAAGCTTAATTCCTGCTCGTCCTCGAGTAGAATGAGAAAAAACAGAATTTTTGATGTGGAATGCTACCTAGCATATTTCTCAATGTAATTTCCTTTATTGTGGCATGAATGTTCATATCCGAAAGATTCAAGACAAAAGTTTAATATTGACATGAAAATAATAATACTTCAAGCATACTAACAAAGCAATCATGTCTTCTCAAAATAACATGGCCAAAGAAAGTTATCCCTACAAAATCATATAGTCTGGCTATGCTCTATATTCATCACACGAAGTATTTAATCATGCACAACCCCGATGACAAGCCAAGCTATTGTTTCATACTTTTGATGTTCTCAAACTTTTTCAATCTTCACGCAATACATGAGCATGATCCATGGACATAGCACTATATGTGGAATAGAATGGTGGTTGTGGAGAAGACAAGAAAGAGAAGATAGTCTCCCATCAACTAGGCGTATCAACGGGCTATGGAGATGCCCATCAATATATATCAATGTGAGTGAGTAGGGATTGCCATGCAACGGATGCACTAGAGCTATAAAAGTATGAAAGCTCAAAAAGAAACTAAGTGGGTGTGCATCCAACTTGCTTGCTCGCGAAGACCTAGGGCATTTGGAGGAAGCCCATCATTGGAATACACAAGCCAAGTTCTATAATGTAAAATTCCCACTAGTATATGAAAGTGACAACATAGGAGACTCTCTATTATCAAGATCATGGTGCTACTTTGAAGCACAAGTGTGGCAAAAGGATAGTAACATTGTCCCTTCTCTCTTTTTCTCTCATTTTTTATTTGGGCCTTTTTCCCCTTTTATGGCCTCTTTTTTTTCTTCCTTTTCGTCCGGAGTCTCATCCCGACTTGTGGGGGAATCATAGTCTCCATCATCCTTTCCTCACTTGGGACAATGCTCTAATAATGATGATCATCACACTTTTATTTACTTACAACTCAAAAATCACATCTCAATACTTGGAACAAAATATGACTCTATGTGAATGCCTCCGGCGATGTACCGGGATATGCAATGAATCAAGAGTGACATGTATGAAAGAATTATGAATGGTGGCCTTGCCACAAATACGATGTCAACTACATGATCATTCAAAGCAATATGACAATGATGAAGCGTGTCATAATAAACAGAACGGTGGTAAGTTGCATGGTAATATAACTCGGAATGGCTATGGAAATGCCATAATAGGTAGGTATGGTGGCTGTTTTGAGGAAGGTATATGGTGGGTGTATGATACCGGCGAAGGTGCACGGTATTAGAGAGGCTAGCAATGGTGGAAGGGTGAGAGTGTGTATAATCCATGGGCTCAACATTAGTCATAAAGAACTCACATACTTATTGCAAAAATCTATTAGTTATCGAAACGAAGTACTACGCGCATTCTCCTAGGGGGATAGATTGGTAGGAAAATACCATCGCTCGTCCCCGACCACAACTCATAAGGAAGACAATCAGTAAATAAATCATGCCCCGACTTCATCACATAACGGTTCACCATACGTGCATGCTACGGGAATCACAAACTTTAGAGCAAGTATTTCTCAAATTCACAACTACTCAACTAGCATGACTCTAATATCACCATCTTCATATCTCAAAACAATTATCAAGTATAAAACTTCTCATAGTATTCAATGCACTTTATATGATAGTTTTTATTATACCCATCTTGGATGTTCATGATATTAGGACTAATTTTATAGCCAAAGCAAACTATCATGCTTGTCACAGCCTCATAGTTGTTTGTAATTAGTTGCATCTGCGTCCATGCATCATGTTTAAATTCAAAGGAAATTTGAATTGGGGATGACCAAGCCCTAGAACTAAATCAAGTCAAATAGGTTCAACTAAAAAATATTTTTCAATGAACCCAAAATTCCCTTAAAAATGTTCATAATTTATGGAACAAGGTGAAAACCTAAACCAAAAATGGTGGACATTTTTCCAGGACATAAATGGGCTTTGAATTAATCCAATATGTATTTGAATTGGAGCTTTAAAATTCTATAAATATTCTTACAGCTCCAAATATTTTGAAACTTGTTGAGGGTCTCTGAAATAATTCAGTTAGTTCCCATAAAAAAGTTTCAAAATTTTAAAAAATGGTTTAGTGCCAAAACTAAATCAAAAACAATTACAGAAATAGAAATCAGAAATGGAAGAGAGAGAGAGAGAGAGAGAGAGAGAGAGAGAGAGAGAGGAAACCTTACCTGTGCAACCCACCTGGAGCCCAAGTGGCCAGCCCAGCCCACTTGGCGACTTGCCAGTCATCTTCAACCTCTGCCAGTAGGCAGAGGGAGAGACTTCGCACAAGGCCGAGCGCGCCACCTCCTGCTTCACGCTGGCTAGCCTCCCCCAAGTCCACCTGCACGCCCAGGAGATGAGGGCGGCCCCCTCTCACTTTCCCCTCCTTCCTCTGCCTCGCCCCCTTCCTCCGGCCTCTCTTCCTCGCGCCGTCGAGCACACCCGAGACCGCCGCTCACCGCTGCCGCGGCCATCGTGCACCCTCGCCCTTCCGCCTAGTCCAGAAGCACCGCCGAAACCTCGTCGCCCTCCCAATCGATCTATGGGACACCGGGAGGCCCTGCTTCATCGTCATTGCGGTCATCTTCAACCTCGGGCACCCGAGCCCCTCACCGTCGATTCGCACCATCAAGGACGTCCCCGAGCCCACTGACCTACTGCGCCGCCTCCCTGTGAGCTCCTGCTCCCAACCCCTCTCTCCCAGCCATCGAATCCCTCCTCTATCCCCCTGGCCACTGCGGCCGAAGCTCGCCACCGTCGTGCCTCGTCACCGTCGTGGCTAGAGCCACTATTGCTCGAAGCCGAGCACATCACTGTGCTCAACGCAGCTCCAGGAGCCCGCCCGGCCTCTCAGCAAGCTTGCTAGCCAAGCGTAGCCCGCGCATAGCCGTGGTCCAGCCGCCGATGTCGCCTTTGCCGTCGCCGCTGTAGCCCGTCCTGGCACCGCCCACGGCCACCACCCGATGCGCCTCGACGCGCTGCATCCGTAGAGCCCAGCGCGCGAGCTCTCATCGCCGGAGATGGCTGGACGAGGAGCGCCGCCGCGTCCTGCTTAGCACCGGCGACTAATCGCTGGTTAGGTGACGTGACGGATTATTTTAGCCACTAAACCGCGGTTAGTTTAACAAGGTCAAACTGACAGTGGGCCCGACCCTGTTAATATTAGATTAGGTTTGTTTTAAAACCTGTTAGCTAACTGAGCCAATGACATGTGGGGCCCACGGGTCAGGTTTGACCAGGACCGGCCCTATTGACCAGCTGACGTCAGCATGACCTAGAGCTGACGCAGTAAGCATTTTCTGGAATATTTCTAATTCAAAAATGATTTGGAAATTTTAGAAAATGTTGCAAACTTTGAAAAATCATAGAAATTCAACCATAACTCAGATGCAAACAAATTATATATGAAAAATGATCAGATGAATCCAATCTATCCATCTACACCTTTTTCATGCATGTTAGAACAACTTATGACTTCTGTTTAGGACAATTCAATTAAATGGCATTTAAAAAATCACATGTGGAGTTTGAATTTGAACCACGGGTTCAAACCAACTTCATTTAAACCATTGATAGTTGCATTAGCTCAAACCACAACATTTTGCCATGTCATTATCATGCATCATATTGTTGCATTGCATTGATTGTGTTTCCTCTCTGTTGCTGGCATCTGTCCCCTCTGAGTAGACGTGGTTCTGACGATGAGATCGGTGACACCGATGAAGAGCTATAGTATCTTCAGAAGTGTCAAGCAAGCAAAAACCCCTTGTTCATTCCGATACAATCCCACTCTGTCGCTCCTGCTCTCTTTTACTGCATTAGTACAACAACGATTCAACTGTTACATGCTGCGGTAGTTGAACCCCTTTCCTCTGCATGACCTATCATTGCCACAGTAAATAGATGAAACCGACTAGCATGAGTAGGATTTGTTTGAGCCTTGGTGTGCCTACTCATTCATGCTTGTTTGTCATGCCTGCTATTGCTTAGAGTTGTGTCAGGTCTGATTCATCGGGGATGAGTTGGAAAGTTGTGAACATGTCTTCCTGTTGAGAGCTAAGTGTGTGAATACGATTTGGTAAAGGTAGCGGTGAGAGGCCATGTAGGAGTACAGGATGGGTTGTCTCATTGTAGCCGTCCTCAGGAACTGAGTTCTATGTTTGTGATCCATGAACAATTACTACCACACATTGGGCTCCGGGCGCTCCAAGCTCTCTCGACTTATTAATCAACCTGATCTCTGTCCAGGAGTTGCAACTAGTTTCTAGTGTTTGTAGGTACTGTTAGTAGTCTACCAAGTGGCACCCGGTATAGGTGGGCTTGGGACAGACTAGGCACAGTGGCACGGTGTACCAAGTGGCACCCGGATGGTGGGCTTGGGAACCCTGCTCACATCGTTTGGGTCCATGAGCGACACCCCGACCGGATCTCCTTGTGGATGGAACCCGAATAGGCGATAAACCTGGACTAGAGACTTGTGTGGTTAGTCAGGTCATGGCCGACTCCCTCGCCAGGCTTCCGCTTGAAGGTTGACAAGATACACAACGTGTACATGGTGGTAAGTGGCAAGAGCGTGTGTGAAGAAGTACACCCTTGCAGGGTTAACGTCATCTATTCGAATAGTCGTGTCCGCGGAAAAGGACTTCTGGGTTGCCTGTACAGTTCATAGACAAGTGAAAGTGGATACTCTAAAATGCGCAAGATAAGTTTGAGTGCTATGGAAGGCATTCTCGTAGGGAGACGGGAGCGGATCCATAGTGGTGTATTGATATGGTGAATATGTGGACTCGTGTGCGCCACCTCAAAAGAGTTACTTGCAGTCGTAGTTCAGGATAGCCACCGAGTCAAAGTTGGCTTGTTGCAGTCAAACTCCACCACCCCTTTGTTGATACTGATGCATATGTAGATAGTTCTGATGTAACTCTTGCTTGGTACATATGTACTCACGTTTGCTTAATTTATGTTTTTGCAGAGAGACGTCAGTCTCACTAGTAGTTTGGGTGGACTTCGATGTTTAGATTGTTACCTCAGCTACGATCTTGTACTCTCGGCAGGGTCTTGTAGATAGTCAGGCTTCTCAGCCCTTTTCATTTGTAGTTGTCTGTACTCAGACAAGATAAGCTTCCGCATGTGCTTGTTGCTTGTATGACTTAAATGCTGGGTCATTAGACCCATGTTTGTAATATCTGGCTCTTCGGAGCCTAATGAATAAATACTTTGATTTGTAGAGTTTTGTTGTGATGCCATGTTGTATTTACACATATCAGGCATATTGTGTGTATGATTGAAATGGTATGTGTGGGATCCGACAACCTAGTTGTTTATCCCTGGTAGCCTCTCTTATGGGGAAATGTAGTCTAGTGCTTCCACTCACCATGGTAGTCTTCTACAGCCCGGTTCACCGGAGTCCTGCTAGCCCAGTTACTACTGCTCCGGAACACTTAGACTGGCCAGCATGTGACCCACTTCGTTCCTGTGTCTATCCCTTTGGGGAAATGTCACGTGGTGACTTCCGAAGTCCTGCTAGCCTGCTACAGCCTGGGTTCCCGGAGTCCTGTTAGCCCAGTTGCTACAGCCGAGATTCAGACGCTGATGACCGACACATTCGATGCTGGTTCATGTAGGCTTGTCCCCGTAAGTTAGCGCCACTTTGGGTTCACGACTAGTCATGTCAGCCCGGGTTCTCTATCATATGGATACTAGCGACACTATCATATACGTGAGCCAAAAGGCGCAAACGGTCCCGGGCTAGGTAAGGTGGCACCCGTGGAATACCGTGCGTGAGGCCGCTACGTGATATGATGTGTTACATACTAGATCGGTGTGACTTAGGATTGGGGTCCTGACAGCTTTGGTATCAGAGCCTGGCTGCCTGTCGGATTACCAAGCCAAACTGATCGAAGTTGAGTCTAGAAATGCTTTAGTTATATGTAGGGGAATTGATTGTGGGATGGAACATAAGGCTCTTGTTACTCCTTATACCTCATGTCCTTTGATCCGAGTCATCTTATCTTCCCTACGGGGTTAAGGAGCTAGGACTTCTCTTCTTTATATCAGGATCACGTGTTAGTAATCCATAGACTTATAGGATTGATGGATTCAAGTCTCAATTCAGTTTCTACTACTTCTGTATGTTCATAGCTGGTCTCAGAACCATGATATTGTGATGTTGAGTGGTTATGCCACCATTTTGCAGGATGTCTCAAATCTTTTTGAGCATTTAAAACCGTTATGCTGTCCGAGTCATCCCAGGTTTCGAAATAGTCTGATGCATTTGCAACCCCCTTCTTTCCGTTTCCGTGTCACGACCATTTTTTCCAATAAAAATATTTATTGAAAGACTGATCTTTTGAGTCCAGTATGAGGAAAAAATCCTCCTTACTGGTAGACAATCTCTTGATACAATAAGCCAGTAGCAAAAATATATTACAGGGTCGAGCTAAGGGTGCTCAACAATTTATTACAAACGCGCCAATAATTATACATAATGGCGGATATAACACAATGGTGTGGTGGCATACTACTGACTCGAGCTTAAAGTGATGGTGGAATAACACAGTGGGGAGTGGATAACATGACTCTTAAACTAGCATCTCATCAAGCGTCGAGGTGAGGCTCGATGAATTTATTCGGGTTGCGGAAGCGGATATAATACAGTGACCAAATCCAGGGTCGCACGAGACTGACTGGGACTCCTCTAGGCATCAGACTCGCTATCGAATTCTTCATCCATGAGATCGCCTTCGTCAGCATCTGGCCAAATCAACAAGCCAGGTGAGTACTTTGAAGTACTCGCAAGATAGTTCGGACGTAAGATATAACAAATGCATGCATGAATGCATTATGATTAATTTACTAATGCACATTCAGAATTTAGCAGGCAAGGTAAGTAAAAGGGAATCGGCGGTAGTCCGCCTGAAATCCAAACAAAATAATTGGAAACCGATCGGGTGTCTGAAGCGACGCCTCGAAAGGTGAACAAGTAAATAAAGATCATGCCACAGTCTGGCGTCTAAGCGACACCACGTAAAGGGCTTAAACTGAAAATAAAAGACATACGTGCCACAGACGGACGTCGGAGCGACATCACGGAAAGGGCTTGTATTGAAAGGAAATAACAGTACTGCCACAGTCGGACGTCTGAGCGACATCGCAGAAAGGGCTTCTGCTGAAAGTAAATAATAACAACGCCACAGTCGGATGTCTGAGCGACATCGCAGAAAGGGCTTTTGGTGAAAGTAAATAACAACAACGCCACAGTCGGACGTCTGAGCGACATTGCAGAAAGGGCTTATAATGAAAATAAAAGATAACAACGCCACAGTCAGACGTCTGAGCGACGTCGCAGAAAGGGCTTCTGCTGAAAGTAAATAATAACAACGCCACAGTCGGACGTCTGAGCGACATCGCAGAAAGGGCTTTCTTCATAAGGAAAATAATACTCATAATAAATAATCAACTCATGATAATAAACGGGTTAGTCCATCCATAGGAATAAACATTTAACTGGGCTTAGCACTCATGTGATTCACCGGAGTATCTGTCACCAGAAACTGACACTTGTCAGGATAAGATAATGCAGAACTTGAACATGGATAAGATGATTCGAGGATATATGACTCTGCAGAGTTTGTACTAAAATTACCCACAACTAACGGATTTCTGTAGTCCCGAAGGACTAGTTCCGTTTACGGTAGTTCGGAAGGAAACAAAGCGATCCAGTACACAACCATCACACCTCACGATGTCAGGAATCACCCTAGACAACGTACAAGAAAAACTTTGAGACGGGGAGATCACAATCTCGAATAGCATGGGATCAAATTTATATACGTGCGCTCTAAGGGGTGCCCCCCTCTCGGTCCCAACCGGAAACACCCATGCCCCCTGACCGGATGACTGGCTTTAAACCAGGGCCATGGAACCATCATCACGGCCTCTCCTTTTGGTGTGTACCAGGAAAGCGGTCTGCAACCTACTAAGCCATATCCCTTGCGGAAAACTTGTGGTAGTACGGGAAGGGAAATGGATTGGAACCGAACCGATACGGGCTGATACTGAAGTCGAATAGTATGGCATAAGACTGGCATGCTACAACACTGCCATCTTACCCATCCTCATGCCAACACATGGCCATGCACATTCACATCCAACACGTATGGATCATCGAACTCACTTGCCTCAACTATGCATGAAAAATAACGTTCATCGGTATGCTCATCAACATGCCATGAAACTTGGTAAATACAAACATGCCAAAACACTTATCATATCAAAAGTTCAAACATGCTTGCCTGGTTCTTAGTAGTCGGAGCCTAGCTCGGTGAAGTTCGCGGCCCCGTCACCTCCTTCGGTATCTACGGTTTAAAGGAAACATACGCGCTAACGTAAATACCGAGAGGTGCATAAAAATTATTCCAAATATTTTTCAAATAAATCTGATAAAAAACTAGACAAAATTTCAGAGAGGACAGAAAAAGAATCACTCAAAAATACTCTTCTGTTTAAAAGTTATTAGTGTTTTTGCCCAGGGACCTTTCTGTAATGAAACAGAAACTTTCCAGGGTCTTCTTTATAAAACAGAAAACGTTTCAGTCCCGAATACGCCAGTTCAGTGGAGAAAGCGTATTTTGCCCGAAGGCGTTACCAGAAAACGATTCAAAAAGAATAAAAATCTGACGGGGTGGACCCGCCCGTCGGGTTTGAAAACGGAGGCAGAGTTTTGGCGCCAGAGGGCCGCGGCGATCGCCGGCAGCGATCCACGGCGAGGCAGGAGGATCGGAGGGTACCTCCGAGTTCAGGGCGCCATTCCGCGTCGGTTGGTGGTGGTGCTGGTCGCCGGCGAGCTTCACGTCGACGGCGGCCTTGACTCTGGCGGGCGATGGTTCGGGCGTTGATGGATTTCGCCGGAGAGGGCTGCAAGCATCGAATTGAGGTGGGGGGTTAGAGCACTAGGTGTAAGAGAAGGCTACGGACGATGTTTGGGCGCCGGAGGAGTTCTCACCGGAGAGAACGTTGCCGGAGCCTGAGGCGGACGGAGGTGGCCGGAGTCAAGGAAGAAAGGCCCCTCGAGGCCCTTCCAGTGGCTAGGCGGGGTCTGGCGAGGTGGTGGAGTTGTGCGGGGGCAAGAGCAAGCTCGAGGGGGAGGGTATATATAGACGGCCCGAGGCGGTTGCCGTGAACGGATGAGTCTGGCGGGCGATTACGGCGGTGCTGTGGGTGGACGGTCGGCTTAGGGGCTTGAGCTTCATCTAGGTGAAGCACTGGTGCCATCCCAGTGTCCAGCTCAGCATGGGAGGGAGGATTACGGCCTGCCCTCGATGAAACGGCCGCACGGCACGTCGGCGGCAGAGAACGCGCTCTGTGCGTGCCAAGCCACGGCGACGGTGTTGCATGCATGCGCTGGCAAGGAGGTGGCCACGCGGAGCTCTCAGAGGGTTTGGGCGGTGCTGAACGGCGTTATGCCGCAGTGTTGCCCCCTGTCGGCCGCTAAGGTGGTTCTGCCGCCGCGGGACACGCCGGCGCAGGCGGGCCAGGGCGCCACCGATGCCAGGGAGGCGCCAAGCGCGCGTGTGGTGCTCCAGACAAGAAGAAGAGGCTGCGAGCACGAGCCAAATGCACAGTTTACATGTGACTGAAAATCTGACGAAGAAACGACACTGAATCTCTGAAATTCACTGAATATGAACAATAACAGTGCATGCCAGGTGTTCGACAGAACGATTTTGGCATGCAGGGATTTTTCCTTGAGCTGGTTTTTGGTGGAGTGGCTTCTCATTGCACGAGAAGGCTGCCTGAATTTTGGTAGAATTTTTGGAGAAGAGGAGATATGAATTTTACCAAATTTGGCAAATCTGGTCCAAACTTGCAGAGGTTGCAATTTGAAAAATTTGAAAAGAGGGAGAGTGGATCAAGATGGTTCTGGGTTGTGGGTGCTAAGGACAATCTAGAGGAGTTGGTTTGAGGTCAAAACTCAAATGCAATATGGTACTTGCTTTGAAAATCACTCAGGCTCAAAATAATTGTCAGAAAAGATTTGAGAGATAAAATGATTGAAATAAAATCCAAAACTTGTTTGGACTTGTTGGGACAGAGAACTTAGATTGTTTCAAGAAGGAGGGAAGGTTTTGGAGGGGTTTTACCACATGGGCAAAAAAACAATTCATGGGTGGTTTTCAAGATATGAAAAACCCCAATTTTCATAGAGTTCTTTTATTAAAAAAAATAATTAATTTTCAAAAATATGTTTTGAGCAGGGAGCCAACAGAGAAAAAGTATTAAAAGATCAAACACCATAGTTTGCAGAAGATACAGAAATAAAAATCCTTGCCGAATAAAAGGAAGTTTTTTTTAGAGGAAGGTTTTCTGGCAAAAATTTTAAATGGCCTCTCTTTTCAAAAACAAACAAAGTTTTTGTTAAAAACCCAAAGGAAAAATTTCAGAATGTCACAACACCTACCCCCTTAGGAAAAATCTCGTCCCCGAGATTTTAGCTGATCCTTAAATAAGTGTGGATGCTCTGCTCGAAGAAAATCCTCTCTTTCCCAAGTTGCTTCACTTTCGGTGTGATTGCTCCACTGAACTTTGAAAAATTTGATGGTTTTCTGTCGGGTCCTCCTTTCAGACTCCTCTAATATCTTTACTGGATGTTCCCGATAGGTGAGGTCTGGCTGCACGTCTATGTTCTCATGGGATACTTGTTTCTCTGGGTTGCTTACGCACTTCCTTAACTGCGAGACGTGGAATACGTTGTGGACATCGGATAATTCCTCGGGTAAGTCTAGCTGGTAGGCTACCGTGCCTCTTCGTGCCACTATACAGAAGGGTCCGATGAATCTTGGTGCTAGCTTTCCCTTAATCTTGAATCGTTGCAATCCCCTCATAGGGGATACTCTTAGGTATGCGAATTCACCGGGTTCGAAACTGACTCCACGATGTTTCTGATCGTAATAACTCTTCTGTCGACTTTGAGCGGTCTTGAGTCGGTCTCTGATTAGCTTGACCTTTTCCTCGGCTTCCTTGAGCATGTCTGGGCCGAAGATGCGGCTGTCTCCGATCTCTGACCAATTTAGTGGGGTACGACATCTCCGTCCGTATAAAGCTCCAAAAGGTGCCATTTGCAGGCTGGCCTGGTAACTGTTGTTGTACGCGAACTCGGCATATGGTAGGCTTTCTTCCCAACTGGTTCCATAGGAGAGGACACATGCTCTCAGCATGTCTTCTAAAACTTGGTTTACGCGTTCCGTTTGCCCATCAGTCTGGGGGTGGTATGCTGTACTAAAGGCTAGCTGAGTTCCCAGAGCCTGTTGTAAATGATCCCAGAACCTCGAGACGAACTGGGTTCCTCTGTCAGATATCATAGTCTTTGGGACACCGTGTAGACAAACTATGCGGGAGAGATATATCCTGGCAAGCTTCTGAGTGGTGTGGGTCGTCTTTACTGGAATAAAGTGTGCCACCTTGGTTAACCTGTCGGTGATGACCCATATGGCATCATTCCTGTGTCGTGACCGAGGTAGTCCGACAATAAAATCCATCCCTATTTCATCCCATTTCCACTCAGGTATTTTGTTTGGTTGCAGTAGTCCGGCTGGTCTCTGATGCTCAGCTTTTATGCGTTGACAAGAGTCGCAACATGCAATGAAGGTGGATATGTCCCTCTTCATACCGTGCCACCAAAATCTTTCCTGGATATCCTTATACATCTTGGTTCCTCCAGGGTGGATCGAATATGAGGCGGTGTGGGCTTCAGCTAGAATTTGTTGTTTGAGGTCTTCTAGGTTTGGCACGCAGAGTCTGTCTTCGTACTCTATCGTCTATGACAAATTCCGAGGCCTTGCCCATACCCACCTTTCTTTTAATGCCTTCGATGCTGGCGTGACCAGGCTGAGCTTCTTTAATTCTCTCCACAAGGTCGGGTTGTATTTCTACCATCAACAAGTTGAGTTTGGCAAATTCTTGTTGGAATTCTGGTATTAAGTCGGGCAGACTGTTGTCGTCAGAGCTGGGGTTCCGACTAAGAGCATCGGCCACTACATTTGCTTTTCCTGGATGATAGTGGATACCGACATCATAATCCTTTACTAGTTCCAACCAGCGTCGTTGCCGTAAATTTAGTTCTGGCTGTGTGAAAATGTATTTGAGACTTTTATGGTCCGTATATATTTCACATCGATTTCCAAGTAAGAAATGCCTCCATTCTTTGAGTGCATGAATGACAGTTGCCATTTCTAAGTCATGAGTGGGATAATTTTCCTCATGCTTGCGAAGTTGTCTTGATGCATACGCCACCACCTTGCCTTCTTGCATCAACACGCATCTGAGACCCTTTCTGGACGCGTCACAATACACTTCAAAATTCTTGTGTATGTCTGGCACAATTAATACCGGTGTTGTCGTCAATTTCCATTTTAGCTCTTGGAAACTTTTCTCACAGGCTTCTGTCCATTCAAACTTCTTGTCTTTCTTGAGTAACTGCGTCATAGGCTTGGCTATGGTGGAGAATCCTTCAATAAATCTGCGGTAATATCCTACCATCCCTAAGAAACTCCGTATGTCCGTTACGCTGGCTGGTGACTTCCAGCCAAGTACGGCCTTGACCTTCTCCGGGTCCACTGCGATACCGTCTTGGGTCAGTACGTGGCCTAGAAAGCCTACTTGTCTTAGCCAAAATTTGCACTTGCTGAACTTGACATACAATTGATGTTTCCTGAGTTCTCCTAGCACAATTCTGAGATGTTCCGCGTGCCCTTCTGGTGTCTTGGAGTATACCAGAATATCGTCGATGAATACCACAACGAACTTGTCCATAAACTTCATAAATACTTTGTTCATGAGGTGAACAAAATAGGCGGGGGCGTTTGTTAATCCAAATGGCATCACTGTGAACTCATATAGTCCATATCTGGAGGTGAAGGCTGTCTTGAGGATATCTTCTGTTCGCACCTTTAATTGATGGTATCCTGACCTTAAGTCAATTTTTGAGAATACCTTGGCCCGAGCAAGTTGATCAAACAAATCGTTTATCCGTGGCATCGGGTATTTGTTTTTGACTGTGACCATGTTAAGTGCTCGATAGTCAATGCACAATCTCAGTGTTCCGTCCTTCTTTTTGGCGAACAAAATTGTTGATCCCCAAGGTGAGGAGCTGGCTCGAATGTATCCTTTGTCCAGCAATTCCTTTATTTGTTTCTTCAACTCAACCAAATCGGATGGTGCCATTCTGTATGCCTTCTTGTATATGGGGGTGGTTCCTGGTGCTAGCTCAATGCTGAATTCTATCTCTCGGTCTGGTGGCATGCCTAGTAGCTCTTCGGGGAATACATCCAGAAATTCACACACTACTGGAACCTTGTTTAGCTCAGAAACGTCCACCTTATTCAATCTCGGTTGCCGGGGTATTTTTCTTTCCTTGGCGGATACCCTTATTGTCTTCCCGTGGTGGTGTGTGAGAATCACGGTCCGGTTGAAACAGTCAATAAAACCTTTATTGGTGGTTAGCCAGTCCATCCCTAGGATGACATCCAGTCCTTTATTTTCCAACACAATAAGATTGGCGTGAAACTTCAATCCTTTGAACTCAATAACCACACCCTGACAGTAGCTCTGAGTGACTTGTTGAATCCCAGGGGACTTGATGATCATTGATTTCTCCAAAGGAAGCATCGAAAAATTATTTTGCAAAGCAAAACTTTTCGAAATAAAAGAGTGAGAAGCTCCAGAATCAAACAAAACCATTGCAGGTATTGTGTTGACAGGAAACGTACCGAGTACGATATCTAGAGCATTTTGTGCCTCCTCTTTGGTTACGTGGTTCATATGACCCTTCCTGTGGTTGTTGTTGGGATTGAAATTGTTTCGCTTGGGCGCGGAATTATTGCCGCCGTTGTTCGGCCTTGGGGCTGAGTTTCTAGGCTTGGGACACTGCTTGGCATAGTGTCCTTCCTCTCCACAGGCGTAACAAGTAATTCCGGGGCGATATGTGAACTCCTTGTCCCTTGCATGGAAATTCTTGATTGGGCGTGAGACGTTGGACGCGGATTTGTGTGTCCCACCCTTTTGAAAATCTGTCTTGCTTCGATGACTGCGAGCAAGGTTAGTCTGGTCCCTTTTCCTCTTGCGGAAATCTTCCAAACTGCGTCTCTCATTTTCCAGAGTAATGGCTTTGTCCACTAGTGTCTTAAAATCTGGAAAAGTGTGCACGACCAGTTGGCATTTAAGCGCGGGTGCTCGACCGTCGAGGAATTTCTCCATCTTCTTGCTTTCAGTCATACGCTCTTCATTGGCGTAGCGAGACAATAGAGTAAATTGACCGTTGTAATCTGA
Source organism: Aegilops umbellulata (assembly GCA_032464435.1). Classification (NCBI taxonomy): domain Eukaryota; kingdom Viridiplantae; phylum Streptophyta; class Magnoliopsida; order Poales; family Poaceae; genus Aegilops; species Aegilops umbellulata. Next base: position 409,172,007 of record CP136058.1, read on the forward strand.
CACTGTCATGTTCCTTTGTTTGAGGTCATCGAACTCTCTCTTTTTGATCTTCATAATACTCTTAGGAATGTGTGCGCCACGGAATCCTTCCTTGAAATCATCCAAGTTATATCATTTTCGTTGGGATGCATGTGTAGGAAATTCTCCCACCAAGATGCAGCTGCTCCTGTGAGATAGTGCGGAGCATAAAGTACCTTTTCGGGGTCTGAACATTTTGCAATAATTAATTTTCTCTCCATATCTCGAAGCCAGTCTTCGGCCTCAAGAGGCTTGTCAGTATGAGAAAATGTTGGGGGACGTGTCTTCTGTAGCTCAGATAACTTGGAATGCTGCTGATACTGCCCATGGTGATTTCCCATGTTGATGACTTGGTTCATCATTTCCCGATGTTGTTGCTGACTCTGCTCATAAAGGCGGCACATTTGGGAAAGTTCCATTTCACTGTCCTGTTGACTCGACTGACCTTGAGTGAAATTGTTGCCTGGTTGAGCGTTATAATATTGACTTGACTGCCCTTGTGTAAAATTGTTGTCCGGCTGAGTGCCATAATTTTCCTCTGGCGGAGCTGGCATGGAGCGAGTCCAAGGACGAGACATTTTTCACTCTGGGGATATATTTTGTAAAACCCATAAGAAAAACAAAAAGGGTCGCAACAACAAATCCATAAATGCACAAGGTTGGCCAATAAATTAAATAGCCAAAATTACTTAAGGAAAACAAATCGATTTGCGCACGGAGAAGGACTGCTCATTACGTATCTTACATGCGGCGATAATTATACAATGCACCACTCAGGATATGCGTACATAATCCTGACATGTTATTTAGGCTAGTGCACTTCTCCACTTCCTACATGATGCGCAAACAAGCTGCTCCTCACAACATATCTTACAAGGCAGTGCATCGCATGACGGCTAAGCGTACTTAGTCGGAGATGTTGATGATGTCCTTGGCCCTTCCAAGGGTGAGGCGTAGCGAAGCTGGGGACTCGACTTCCTCCTCACTAATAGGCTCCATACGAGTAGTGCTGCGCCGAGTAGATGGAGCGGGTGCCAGCGGCGGAATAACACGAACATGAGTTGGCGCAAAGGGTGGTGCGGTGCGCGCTGGAGTGGGCGCAATGACTTGGTTGAACTCTTCGGTAGAAGGTAGGCGACGAGTAGGTGCATAGGATGCTGATGACGAGACAAAAGTCAGTGGTGGTGCGGTGGGCAAGAGCTCCCTCCTGTTGGCAGCACAGCCATGGATTGAGTCCATGCGGGCGGCCACGAAGTCGTCCACCAGGTTGTCGAAGGCGGCCTCCAGGGCCTGGAGATACTCAATTAGCATCTCAAAGGCTTCGTCTCGCTCTCCTCTGGGGCAGGAGTATGCGTAGTGACAGGTGTAGGGCACATGGCATGGGAGATAGCGGTAACGACGAGCCTTCATCACGGGAAGAACATCCCTGAGACGAGCTATTGCCTCGCGAGCTGCCATCTGAATAGCATGCCTCTCCGTGGGCACGGCTCTTCCCACGAACCGGAAGCGGTGTAACTCACCACGCCCTCCCCTGAACTGCACCGAGGCCTGGTGCATGGTCAGACTGTCGTTGACTCTATGCTGGCAGAGATTGACGACTGGGCGCACAGATGGCCCCATCATGACCTGAACGATGAAGGAGAGAAGCTTAACGAACCCATCGGGCACGTTGGCGAAGGTCTGAGACTCGCAGCTGTTGTCGGCCATCTACAAAAGTAGGCAAAAATTCTGAATGGTCAGATCATAAATTTATGCTGACTCTCAGAAAAATGACTACAATTGCAAAAATACAATTTAGCTCTATTATGCTAATAACCCATTAGCGATCGCACCTAGTGGCTTCCTACAGTCAGCCTGGCTCTGGTACCAAGCTTGTCACGACCGGTTTTCCAATAAAAATATTTATTGAAAGACTGATCTTTTGAGTCCAGTATGAGGAAAAAATCCTCCTTACTGGTAGACAATCTCTTGATACAATAAGCCAGTAGCAAAAATATATTACAGGGTCGAGCTAAGGGTGCTCAACAATTTATTACAAACGCGCCAATAATTATACATAATGGCGGATATAACACAATGGTGTGGTGGCATACTACTGACTCGAGCTTAAAGTGATGGTGGAATAACACAGTGGGGAGTGGATAACATGACTCTTAAACTAGCATCTCATCGAGCGTCGAGGTGAGGCTCGATGAATTTATTCGGGTTGCGGAAGCGGATATAATACAGTGACCAAATCCAGGGTCGCACGAGACTGACTGGGACTCCTCTAGGCGTCGGACTCGCTATCGAATTCTTCATCCATGAGATCGCCTTCGTCAGCATCTGGCCAAATCAACAAGCCAGGTGAGTACTTTGAAGTACTCGCAAGACAGTTCGGACGTAAGATATAACAAATGCATGCATGAATGCATTATGATTAATTTACCAATGCACATTCAGAATTTAGCAGGCAAGGTAAGTAAAAGGGAATCGGCGGTAGTCCGCCTGAAATCCCAACAAAATAAAAGTAAACCGATCGGATGTCTGAAGCGACGCCTCGATAGGTGAACACGTAAATAAAGATCATGCCACAGTCGGGCGTCTAAGCGACACCACGTAAAGGGCTTAAACTGAAAATAAAAGACATACGTGCCACAGACGGACGTCGGAGCGACATCATGGAAAGGGCTTGTATTGAAAGGAAATAACAGTACTGCCACAGTCGGACGTCTGAGCGACATCGCAGAAAGGGCTTCTGCTGAAAGTAAATAATAACAGCGCCACAGTCGGACGTCTGAGCGACATCGCAGAAAGGGCTTTTGCTGAAAGTAAATAACAACAACGCCACAGTCGGACGTCTGAGCGACATTGCAGAAAGGGCTTATAATGAAAATAAAAGATAACAATGCCACAGTCAGACGTCTGAGCGACGTCGCAGAAAGGGCTTCTGCTGAAAGTAAATAATAACAACGCCACAGTCGGACGTCTGAGCGACATCGCAGAAAGGGCTTTCTTCATAAGGAAAATAATACTCATAATAAATAATCAACTCATGATAATAAACGGGTTAGTCCATCCATAGGAATAAACATTTAACTGGGCTTAGCACTCATGTGATTCACCGGAGTATCTGTCACCAGAAACTGACACTTGTCAGGATAAGATAATGCAGAACTTGAACATGGATAAGATGATTCGAGGATATATGACTCTGCAGAGTTTGTACTAAAATTACCCACAACTAACGGATTTCTGTAGTCCCGAAGGACTAGTTCCGTTTACGGTAGTTCGGAAGGAAACACAGCGATCCAGTACACACCCATCACACCTCACGATGTCAGGAATCACCCTAGACAACGTACAAGAAAAACTTTGAGATGGGGAGATCACAATCTCGAATAGCATGGGATCAAATTTATATACGCGCGCTCTAAGTGGTGCCCCCCTCTCGGTCCCAACCGGAAACACCCATGCCCCCTGACCGGATGACTGGCTTTAACCCAGGGCCATGGAACCATCATCACGGCCTCTCCTTTTGGTGTGTACCAGGAAAGCGGTCTGCAACCTACTAAGCCATATCCCTTGCGGAAAACTTGTGGTAGTACGGGAAGGGAAATGGATTGGAACCGAACCGATACGGGCTGATACTGAAGTCGAATAGTATGGCATAAGACTGGCATGCTACAACACTGCCATCTTACCCATCCTCATGCCAACACATGGCCATGCACATTCACATCCAACACGTATGGATCATCGAACTCACTTGCCTCAACTATGCATGAAAAATAACGTTCATCGGTATGCTCATCAACATGCCATGAAACTTGGTAAATACAAACATGCCAAAACACTTATCATATCAAAAGTTCAAACATGCTTGCCTGGTTCAGAGTAGTCGGAGCCTAGCTCGGTGATGTTCGCGGCCCCGTCACCTCCTTCGGTATCTACGGTTTAAAGGAAACATACGCGCTAACGTAAATACCGAGAGGTGCATAAAAATTATTCCAAATATTTTTCAAATAAATCTGATAAAAAACTAGACAAAATTTCAGAGAGGACAGAAAAAGAATCACTCAAAAATACTCTTCTGTTTAAAAGTTATTAGTGTTTTTGCCCAGGGACCTTTCTGTAATGAAACAGAAACTTTCCAGGGTCTTCTTTATAAAACAGAAAACGTTTCAGTCCCGAATACGCCAGTTCAGTGGAGAAAGCGTATTTTGCCCGAAGGCGTTACCAGAAAACGATTCAAAAAGAATAAAAATCTGACGGGGTGGACCCACCCGTCGGGTTTGAAAACGGAGGCAGAGTTTTGGCGCCAGAGGGCCGCGGCGATCGCCGGCGGCGATCCACGGCGGGGCAGGAGGATCGGAGGGTACCTCCGAGTTCAGGGCGCCATTCCGCGTCGGTTGGTGGTGGTGGTCGCCGGCGAGCTTCACATCGACGGCGGCCTTGACTCCGGCGGGCGGTGCTTCGGGCGTTGATGGATTTCGCCGGAGAGGGCTGCAAGCATCGAATTGAGGTGGGGGGTTAGAGCACTAGGTGTAAGAGAAGGCTATGGACGAGGTTTGGGCGCCGGAGGAGTTCTCACCGGAGAGAACGTTGCCGGAGCCCGAGGCGTACGGAGGTGGCCAGAGTCGAGGAAGAAAAGCCCCTCGAGGCCCTTCCAGTGGCTAGGCGGGGTCTGGCGAGGTGGTGGAGTTGTGTGGGGGCAAGAGCAAGCTTGGGGGGGCTATATATAGACGGCCCAAGGCGGTTGCCATGAACGGATGAGTCCGGCGGGCGATTACGGTGGTGCTGTGGGTGGACGGTCGGCTTAGGGGCTTGAGCATCATCTAGGTGAAGCACTGGTGCCATCCCAGTGTCCAGCTCAGCACGGGAGGGAGGATTACGGCCTGCCCTCGACGAAACGGCCGCACGGCACATCGGCGGCAGAGAACGCGCTCTGCGCGTGCCAGGCCACGGCGACGGTGTTGCATGCGTGCGCTGGCAAGGAGGTGGCCACGCGGAGCTCTCAGAGGGTTTGGGCAGTGCTAAACGGTGTTATGCCGCAGTGTTGCCCCCTGTCGGCCGCTACGGTGGTTCTGCCGCCGCGGGACACGCCGGCGCAGGCGGGCCAGGGCGCCACCGACGCCAGGGAGGCGCCAAGCGTGCGTGTGGTGCTCCAGACAAGAAGAAGAGGCTGCGAGCACGAGCCAAATGCAGAGTTTACATGTGACTGAAAATCTGACGAAGAAACAACACTGAATCTCTGAATTTCACTGAATATGAACAGTAACAGTGCATGCCAGGTGTTCGACAGAATGATTTTGGCATGCAGGGATTTTTCCTTGAGTTGGTTTTTGGTGGAGTGGCTTCTCATTGCACCAGAAGGCTGCCTGAATTTTGGTAGAATTTTTGGAGAAGAGGAGATATGAATTTTACCAAATTTGGCAAATCTGGTCCAAACTTGCAGAGGTTGCAATTTGAAAAATTTGAAAAGAGGGAGAGTGGATCAAGATGGTTCTGGGTTATGGGTGCTAAGGACAATCCAGAGGAGTTGGTTTGAGGTCAAAACTCAAATGCAATATGGTACTTGCTTTGAAAATCACTCAGGCTCAAAATAATTGTCAGAAAAGATTTGAGAGATAAAATAATTGAAATAAAATCCAAAACCTTTTTGGACTTGTTGGGACAGAGAACTTAGATTGTTTCAAGAAGGAGGGAAGGTTTTGGAGGGGTTTTACCACATGGGCAAAAAACTAATTCATGGGTGGTTTTCAAGATATGAAAAACCCCAATTTTCATAGAGTTCTTTTATTAAAAGAAAATAATTAATTTTCAAAAGTATGTTTTGAGCAGGGAGCCAACAGAGAAAAAGTTTTAAAAGATCAAACACCATAGTTTGCAGAAGATACAGAAATAAAAATCCTTGCCAAATAAAAGGAAGTTTTTTTAGAGGAAGGTTTTCTGGCAAAAAATTTAAATGGCCTCTCTTTTCAAAAACAAACAAAGTTTTTGTTAAAAACCCAAAGGAAAAATTTTAGAATGTCACATTCTGATGTCCCTTTGGGCCAGTTCAATCACACTAATCGGTGAGTTGAGATAATTTATTGCCTCGACATATATGTTGGAGCCATTATTATGACCCTAGGCATCCTAGAGAACCACTCAGTAATCTAGCAATGCTTTATATTCCCAGTGTGATGATTCTGGCCATCATTCTTGAAAGCATCCTGTGATGCCACTTAGTTTGTAGGCATTCTATTTCTGGGTTCTTGAACCCAAGATTCACCCTACTTACTTCATGTTGATAGTGTTTGCTAGTTCCTTTAGGATATTAGTAACCTTGTGATAGTCCTCGAGGTCCGTGGTATATCATTCTTCCAATACCATGAGCCAATATGGAAGAAGTTCTTTTGAACCAAAAGGTCACAATCAGAGTGCTCTTGATGAGTTCTTCATTCTATATTGTGACTCTGCCAATTCTACCTCTCCGCATGGATTATCCGGAAGAAACCTGTTGAACTTAGTTCGACATACTAATCTATGCATCCACAACTCAGAAATTTATATGCTCCTTGAGTTGTCCATTTTCAGTTGTATTCCGACCATCATCTATCAATTGATAGTCAAGAGTATGTGTGCAATCATGTTCATCGATGCCTATTATTCTTGTGGTCCGTCAAGCCATTCTATTCCGGAATGACTAGGAGAAACAAACTCCAGTATCTCATCCATATCCAGGGTTGGGTCAAAATAGTTGTGTCGAAGATATACCCCGCGGTATAACCCGGCCGGAGGTATGACCCGTCCGGACTTGGCGCTTCACCGGTGACCCACCAGAGGACTAGCGACTCACGGGTCTGGCGGCTCACTGGTCAGACGACTCACGAGCATGCCGACTCACGGATGACCCCGACGGCGGGTCAGATAGAAGACTAGGCCCAAGGCCCAGAAGGCCGGCTCATGTTATGGTAGGCCGGCTTAAGAGGAAAGGCGTGAGGAATATTTCCTTTACGAGGAAGGAAGACCCAGACTTGTATTCAACTTGTAAGAAAAGATAGACTAGTCCTAGTCCTACTAGGACACCACATGTAACCCGCCCCTCTAACTTATATAAGGAGGGGTAGGGCTCCCCAAAGAGGGACAAGAAACAATATCTAGGGCTAGACACAAAGGAGAAGCCGGCTTATGCGGCGACTCCCTCATGAGCATAATGAGACCTAGCCACAAACAGCATGTAGGGCTATTCCGGATGATGTTTCCCGAGGCCCGAAGCTGTCTAAATGCTCGTCTTGTGTGATGATCCGCCTTGCGTCTCTCGATTCCGACCAACCCCTTCAAGCTACCGCATAGATGCGTTGGCCTCGCGACTAAGTCCTGACACTAAGGACATCTGTCGTGACAATTTCACGACAGTTGGCGCCCACTATGGGACCTGCACATGGTGGTGATGAGTTCTTGGGGGGATCTCTCCTAGGGTTCGAGAAGCTCGCAATTTCGTCAGATAAGGAAGAGCTGACAAGTTCATTGTTTTGTGATCTGAACATGATTAACTATGGAGCCAGTGTAGACAAGATGGAGAAGGATCAAGAGGATTAGGGTTCCATTGGTTGTCGGTTGAGCCGCCGCAAGATGTCGACACTGGTTGGATTTTCAGCTACCGCCGTTACGGCAAGCCACGTGAGACTAACAAAAATTTCTATCTCTGCCCGTGGCAGTGTCCGTTCCCAGTTGTTCTTCGGTCGCAACAACCAAAGGCACACAGCCAGTGTACGCATAATCTGCGGTTTAATCAAAGCAAGTCCGAAGGCTACTCATGTTCTGACATCTCCAAATCAGTATTTTTTTAATCTCTGTTTGCTACACGGAGGAGCAAACATCTCAAAGGCACAAGTTTCTAGGTCAATCATGACAAAAGAATTAATCTTACGTGAAGCTTCTTCAAGTGGTCTAGTCACATCAGGTTTCAGTCTACAGTTGCCGTGTCTACACACAGTGGATTAAATTTTCTGTTGGGGACGATCAGCGCAGAACTACGGACTAGACAACTCCGACCATGCACGCACCTGGTGCAGAACAGGAAATCATCAGCATACTTGATACGGAGGCTGTCGGCCGCACCGGAATATGTCCAACGTTATCCAGTACTGGTATCTGCGTTCATCTGAAAAACAAATCAGGTGTTATCTCTTCTCAGTATTTTTAGCACATAATTCTTTTGAGAACAATTACTCTGTCTTTCAATATATTTTATGCAGGACAAAGTCCACTACAAAAGTGATGTCATAGACATGAGGCTCGCACCGGTTTAAACTTTGTGGCCGATTCTCGCGCCTGCGCCGGCTTAAATGTCCTGGCCAACTCTCGCGCCTGCGCCGGTTTAAATGATCACTGCCGCGGCCGACTCATCAGTCCACGCCCACGCGTGCTGGTCTCCAACACCGCGGCCGACTCCCTCGTCAATGGACGCGCGCACGACACCACTCCCGCAGTCCGGTTTACATCAGCACGCCGGTGCCGCACCCACTCTCATAAGTCGCCCGACGGATACGCGAGCAAGTCTCGGCCCCCGTTGCTGGGTTTACATCTATACGTGGCCAACTCATTTGTCCGCCTGCGATTGACTCACCCGTCCGCGCCGGCTTACAACACCGTGGTCGACACACCTGCGATTCGGCCGTGATTAAATTTCAATTTCATCGTGGTGATCATCAACTCCGCAGTGGATAAACATATCAGGTGAAATCCATTCAGTTTATTTTATTAAACATATTGTTTTCATCAAAGAACAATTACTTTGGTCTATATATTTTTATGTGCGGCAAAGGTGGTGCCATGTTGTGCCTATGAAGTGTACGTCAGCACCATTACGCACCGGCTTCTGCGCCCGCTTACTGATGGAACAGGTGTGCGCAAGTCGCCGCTCGTGCAGTTTAATCTACATCAACCTGCCGGAGCCGCGTTGAGCCGTCGGGGTTATATTAGTCACCGGTCTGCCTGAGCCGCTGGAACTATATTAAGTCGCTGGTCTGCCTGAGCCACCTCTGTCGCGATAAATGGATCATCTGTCGTCCAAACAAATCAGGTGATATCCATCCAAGTTTGTTTTATTAGCACATGTTGTTTTTGTCAAAGAACAAGTTTATCTTTGCCTTGGTCTGCAATATTGTTTATGCAGGGCAGTTATTTATGAAAAAAAGTGATATTATACCATGGAGATGGAGGCACGCCAACATCTTTTCGCACAGGTGGTCGTCATTACTCAACGGACTCCCGCACCGGCTTACAATGTTGTGGCCGTGTATCGCGACCGCGCCGGCTTACAACGTCATGGCCGTCTCTCACGACCGCACCGGCTTACAACGTCGTGGCCGTCTCTCGCGACCACGCCGACTTACAACAAGGAGGACAACTTGCCCGTCCGCACCGGCTTACAACGCCACGGCCGGTTCATCTGTCTGTGCCGCCTCAGATATTGCGGTTGTCTTTGCCGTCCGCCTCTCGCGGCCTGGTCTACATCAACACATCGGGCCACATCTGTCTGCATGAGCTGTTTATTGAGTATGAGCAAGTCACTGCTTGGGAAGCCCGGTTTTCTCTTCCAACAAATTGGAGGCAAATTATCATATATTATCAATCGTCGTCTGCACTGGATGTCTCAATGGGCAGGCGCACAAATCGCCGCCACTACAGTTTGGTTAAGCTTCAAACAACCAGTTGGAAGGAACCATTGGCCGAGTTGCTGACACGGCTCATACGGGATCATTTATAACCCGCCGCAGTCACCTCATTCACATCGCGTTATCAACGCCAATGATATACACCTTCTGCTATGGTCAAATATGGAGAATCGCAAGCCAACTCTTCGAGTCATCTTGAGACTCGGGGGCTACAATGGTATGGCTCGGCAAAATTAGCCGGTTTCAATGAATTCAAGAACTCCGGGTCATTGAAGGGAAGATAACCCGGCCCCGGAGGCTACTCTTTATTGGCGAATATTTAAAGGCCGTCAGAAAAATTTCCGGCTCAAAATGAAGATTCCGATTTAAAATATAGCTCAAGAGACATCTCTCTCCCGCAAAGTTTTGAAGCTATCAAATCCGGTTCAAAATCCGGCTCAAGGTAAATTTGTCTCTCACAAAGTTTTGAAGCTTTTAAATCCGGTTTAAAGTTCCGGTTCAAAAAGATTTAATCTCTCGCAAGTTCGAGTTTTCCAAAAAATTAAAGGTTGCCAAAAGAACTTGCTGCCATGATGCGCGGTTCAAACTTGGATATCCTGCCTTACGGCTTATCTTATTATGATCACTTGGGGGCTTCCTGCTCATCGAGCATAGCTATCAGTACCCTCTTGATCGGTGTAATGCCAAAACTTATATGGTCATTTGGGGGCTTCCTGTTCAAACATAGGTCGTATTCGAACCAAAGAGAACATAGCTGTCAATACCCTCTTGATCGGCATAATGCCAAACCCACTTGGGGGCTTCTTGATCATATTTGAATCATAGCTTCACCCCTTTGGGTCTAACATGGATCGTATTCGAGTCAGCGTCATTAAACAACTCTTATGGTCACTTGGGGGCTTCCTGTTCAAACATAGGTCGTATTCGAACCAAAGAGAACATAGCTGTCGATACCCACTTGATCGGCATCGCCAAAGCCACTGGGGGCTATATGATCGTATTTGAATATTAGCTTAACCCCTTTGGAACGGTTTACTGATCGTATCCGAATCAGAAGCCTCAAAAAGTCTTATTTTGTCTCTGGTAAAGTTTATTGCAGCCACAACCTTTTTGGGATTATATCTCAAATATATATAAGTATTTTATGCTTAACCCGGCTTGGCTTTTGACTGTAAGTCGCCAGTTTATGACAATCATCATCTATGTGAAAGCATTGGCTTCTAAGGATTGGGTTATCACCCTTACTGCACAGGTCATGTAAGCCGGCAGTACAAATTCAATATCATAGTGGTTATATGTGAGATATTATGACCCGCCCTGGTTTGACGCTAAGTCGCCAGGGCATATGTTGTTTAACCTCTCTGCAGGATTTGCAGAAATATGACATATAAATGATTAAGTTCAAGCTCATTACCAAAGTTGATGCTTCAAAATGATGATCCGTTCTGGATTTTTCTCAAAAGGCTATAAGCCGTCGGGTCAAAAAAAATTTGGTTTACAATGAAGACGTATTAAATCGCCATCGGCCAGGAGCCGCCGGGTATTTAAACTCCGGATTTACTTGTCAACAGATAAGGTTATTCAAATCTTTAATAGCCGACATGGCTGGATTTTCATTATGATATTGAATGATTGAGGTTTTCATACCGGATTATATTATTCAAATCTTGAATAGCCAACATGGCTGGATTTCTATTGTGATTATCAATAACCAGTGTTACGATTGAGGTTTTCAAAGTCGCTTTAGCGCAACGGCTATTATTTTTATCAATGGATATGATTTATTCTACAATGGAAGGAATAGTCCCGAGTCACTGCAGGCTTACGACCCGACACTTGGGGGCTACATTATTCAGATTGGGATTATATCAAATATGCAAGTCCCATGTCACTGCCAGCATGCACCATGGCACTTGGGGGCTAATGCAAAGTCATTTTTTGCTCAACTTATTAAAGACCCGACTCATCACATTCTAAATGAGCCGGCCCTTGGGGGCTACCAATTGCTCCTGTTAAAATTCAAGGTACACAATCCTTATTCCATTATATTGAAGGATCCACTGCTCAGTTGGTAAAGCACAAAGCTCTTAACCTTGTGGACGTGGGTTCAAGCCCCAGGATGGGGTTTACATCATATGATATTATTTTGAATGAAAAGCCCCAGCTCAGTATTATCTTACTAAGCCAGCCCTTGGGGGCTACACGTTACTGCTCAAATCTACACCATCATATTTACAAAGTCCCTGCTCATTATTACATAATGACCTGACACTTGGGGGCTAATGCATATTCCTCTTTGTTGAAGACAATTCTATGATGACCCGGCTACACTACTATGACTATAGCCGACTCATGGGGGCTACACAACTAGATTTTATTTAAAACCACAGTGATAAGTCCCGCCTTATTCATGCTGATTAAACCGGCCCTTGGGGGCTACAGGTAATATGGATATAAGGGAGAAATATCTTCAGATTCTCAGTTTGAGTAGATCAGATTGACCCGGTGTCTGCAAAAATCATAAACCGGCATCAGCGACAATTATGACTCGGCATCATCTATTTATAACCCGACAATTTTGGTAATTACAAACCGGCAAGTTTTATATCTTCAAGCCGGCTGAATATAAGTTGAATATTTGAAGACCAATATTTTTGTCAAAGTCAGAGCACTGAAAGCCGACTCAAGTGGATTATCTCTTACAATATTTCTCAACAAGAGACCAATGTCAGCAAATTGATTCTGAAGCTGGCCTGTTGACCCGGATTTTTCAAAGGAAGTATTTGGATTTTTTGCATTGGCAAAATTTGAACATATCTACTAAGGAGATATGCAATGAGATTATGGATACATATCAAGAAGGAGATGACAAGGAATTAAGGATGATCAAGTGCCGGCATACAAGAATTTTTAACCCGGAACACGATCTGTCAAAATTGTTCTTGTGTTTGTTTTACAGGATCTGTTTAACATGGATAAATCCAAATTAAACTGGGGGCTAATGTCGGGGATATACCCCGCGGTATAACCAGCCGGAGGTATGACCCGGCCGGACTTGGCGCTTCACCGATGACCCACCGGAGGACTGGCGACTCACGGGTCTGGCGGCTCATTGGTCAGACGACTCACGAGCCTGCCGACTCACGGATGACTCCGGCGGCGGGTCAGATAGAAGACTAGGCCCAAGGCCCAGAAGGCCGGCTCATGTTATGGTAGGCCGGCTTAAGAGGAAAGGCGTGAGGAATATTTCCTTTACGAGGAAGGAAGACCCAGACTTGTATTCAACTTGTAAGAAAAGATAGACTAGTCCTAGTCCTACTAGGACACCACATATAACCCGCCCCTCTAACTTATATAAGGAGGGGCAGGGCTCCCCAAAGAGGGACAAGAAACAATATCTAGGGATAGACACAAAGGAGAAGCCGGCTTATGCGGCGACTCCCTCATGAGCATAATGAGACCTAGCCACAAACAGCATGCAGGGCTATTCCGGATGATGTTTCCCGGGGCCCGAAGCTGTCTAAATCCTCGTCTTGTGTGATGATCCGCCTTGCGTCTCTCGATTCCGACCAACCCCTTCAAGCTATCGCATAGATGCGTTGGCCTCACGACTAAGTCCTGACACTAAGGACATCTTCCATGACAATTCCACGACAAGTTGTGTACCGCAGATCAAAATGCCAATCCAGCTTCTGATTATGTTCTACCCTGAAGTATTTCCCTCTTGATGTCAGAAATGTCATGAGAATTGCACCAACTCTTATGAATTCTTGATGCAGTGATACTTCTCGCCATCATCATTCGTTCCTCGGTTTCGTGTTGTTGCAACCGGAATACCAACAAGTGAACCGTGATGTGTGAAATCAATACTCCTAGCAACCCCGTTGCTTGGTGGTTAATGGACGATAATTTCATTCTTAGCGTGTTGGTTATTGAATCATCATCCTAAGATTGATCATGCTACCTAGTCCATATTTCCTGGTGCACTCTCCGATCAATGAGTTTGGATTATGATAATTCCTCGCTCTTTTGATCCTATCGTCTTGCCTGAAGAGCAAGATTGTTCTCGAGCTTAATAACATATCAGTGGTTCGTGATTTTCCGATTATCTTCTCGGAAGTATCACCAGGTTGTCCCCTGACTGTTATGTTGAGCTCGTGATCAAGTTGGTTTTCTTATAAATCACCCCTTCTCCAAGAATCTGTGTTGGATATCCCTGAGCTAGTTGGTGGAGCTAGACAACAACTTGGAGAGTTGGAAGGTAAAAGCTTTGCTTAACTTAGTTCATCTCTAAGGGAGATCTTCTATGTGTGTGTGTGTTGAAGAAGGATGGTATTTTCCATCGATTGACCCTCGTGATCAGTTAATGGACCTATCACCTTATCCAATCTTTGATTTGAGTATGGGCTATCGTCAAATCAAATCGGAACCGGCGATATTCATAATGTTATCTTACTCGTGGTTGTTTCCTTGGGCATACACCATTATATCCTTTGGGTCTGACCAATGCTATCATTTGGTTCACATAATGGTGGAATTCCAGTGATATGGAAATTACAATGAGTTGCTATTCAGCCCATCAACATCATCCTGTCTCCTCCATGATTCATGTTGAACATTGAGCTAGTGTTGGAAACTTTTGTAAGCATTGCCTTCGTGTTCCGCTCATGAAGTATATGCTTGGTGTACGAAGTGAATTCCTCTAATTCATGTGCATTCGATGCAAGTTGCCGTCGTGAATTCGAGAAAGCTTGTTTTTTCTTCCTCCAGAACAATCCCAAGTCAGTCATGCATATGTGAAAAGTATTCTATGGTTTGGAGACTTGCCACCTTCATTCTATATGTATCCCTAGCACGCCAAGCCACTGATTGATTTGTTCAAGATAAATGAGTCTGTTCTAGAGTATTAATCCTTTAGACTTCCGCGTGGAGACTTCGATATCATTAATTATGGTTCCCGACCAGAACTCGGTAGTGTTTTTTTGTAAGACTTCCATGTGTTCATGCTTGTCTTGGACAAGGTGTTCACATGTGTGTATCAGAACCAACTCATATTTTGGAGCTTGCTATCGTAGTTCATTTCTCGAGAATCTCACGACATTATCTCGTCAATTTGTGTTGCAACTCTTCTTTTCAGACATGTTGAGTCTGAAGTATCCTGTTTCTAGCCAGATCTGAATCTCAGGCAGATATGATGGTTGGAACATTCCCAACATTTGCATTTTCCCCCAGCTTGCACCCCATTGTGCCAATTTCATGGGCTGCCCTCCTTGGTAATTGCAGTCCAGAGTCATCTTATTGCATGACGCCGAGGGATATCCAAGAGTGGAAGTGTTTCCCTGGTTCTGCGAACTGAAAGAGCAGGATCCAGTGTATCTTCCCCGTGCGTCAACTTGTTTCTAGAGTGCCAAACCGACCACATAACGGATACTATGATGGCCCGGTCTCTACTCGTGAATCTGTCATCACAGATTATGTCTCTCGCCCAATTGTCTAGGTGTAGTCGTGGCATATGGAAGTCAAAGAGCTGTTGGGCTTCATCCCAAAAAAAGTTTTGCGTGTGAGCAAATCTACAGGGTGTGCTCCATGTCCTCATCCATCGCCATGCATATTTTGCAAAGTCCTATCTGTCTCAAATGTCAGTGCTTTAGGGTACACTCGTCAGGCAGAATTCCCCTAAGCACCCGCCAGAAGAACACTCTCACTTTTGGCATCACGTTTAACTTCCACAAGCCATTCCACAGCCGCTGATTATCAACTGAGGATCCGGTACCCGGCCCTTCTTCTAGAGCTTGACGCTCCTTGCGAATCATAAGAGCTAGGTACGCCGATTTGACGGTGTAGTTGCCTGAAGACTCATGTGCAATGCAAGAAAATCATCACCACCACCAGACCGGAGTGGAATGTTGAGGATGGCCTCCGCATCTGGTAATATGAATGTGTTCCGAACCAACTGTCGCCGCCATGTCCAGTTTTCAGTATCAATCAGATCGCTTACCCTGGATATATTAGTATTTGAAGGCCTGAACAATGGCGACATTGTTGTTGTAGATGGGATCCAACGGTCGTCCCAGACCGCGATCGAGGATCCGTCGCCAGATATAATTGCCCTCCAAGTAGCAGATGAACATTTAGGAGCTGAAGCTTGCATGAAATCTGAGTCTGGGAAATACCTGCCCTTTAGAACTCGAGCACACAGCGAGTCTGGGCTTGTCAACAGCCGCCATCCCTGTTTACCGAGTAGGGCCAAGTTGAAAAGATGTAGGTCGCGGAAACCCATACCTCCATTACACTTGGTTGTTGCAAGTTTCTTCCAAGATATCCAGTGTAGAGAATGCTTATCAATCGAGCTACTCCACCAGTATCTTGCCATATTGGACGTCAAACTCTTGCACACCTTCTTGGTCAGAAGAAAACAACTTATGCTAAAAGTGGGAATCGCCTGGGCAATTGATTTGATCAAAGTTTCTCTTCCTGCACAAGCAAACAATCTCTCCGACCACCCTTGCATCTTGCTTCGTGAACGTTCACCTATGTGGTCGAAGGTGCCACTGGTAATGTTCCCCACAACCGTGGGTAGACCAAGGTAACGTTCACTAAACGCCTCGACGTGCACATCGAGCGTACTCTTCATAGTCTGCCTAGTAGCAACCGGAGTATTGGGGCTTAAATAAATTGCGCTCTTCTCCCGGTTAACACACTGGCCCGACGCAGCCCCATACAATTGCAAAATATGATTTAATCTTCCTGCACATCGACTGTTAGTTGTCATAAAAATGAGACTATCATCTGTGAATAGCAAATGATTCACCCATGGAGCTCTGAAACTGACTCGGATACCTCTATCAATCTGGCCATAATATTTCAGCAGGGATGAAAAACCTTCTGCACACAACAAGAACAAGTAGGGTGACATAGGATCACCTTGCCGTAGTCCACACGTGGGAATGAAATAGGGTAGTTGTTCACCATTCACCCGTACCGAGAAACGAACCGAAGTGACACACTTCATGATCAATCTCACCTAGTTGATGCCAAAGCCAAATTTAAGGAGGATTGCTTCGAGGTAGATCCATTCCACCCTATCATAGGCTTTCATCATGTCTAACTTAACCGCACATGCAAAGTTCTTCCCCTTCTTCCTCCGCTTCATGGCATGCACACTTTCGAATGCAACCAATATATTGTCGGTGATGAGGCGACCGGGAATGAAGTCACTTTGTTGTTGGCTAATTATCTCATCCATAAAATATCTGAGTTTGTTTGTAATAGCTTTAGCCGCTATTTTGTACAAGACTGGGCATAGAGAAATCAGACGGAATTGAGTAATATTTTGGGGATTGTGTACCTTCGGTATAAGTGTTATAGACGTATCATTCAAACCCAAAGGCTGATCCCCTCCATTAAGGAAGCCAAGAACAACACTTGTTATATCATGACGTAATAACTCCCAGTGCTTCTGGAAAAAACCCGCCGTGAAGCCATCAACACCAGGTGCCTTTGATGGCGCCATCTGAAAAAGAGCATTATGCACATCTTCCGGAATAAAAAGTCCATCAAGAACCGAGTTCATCTCTGGGGTGATCTATACAGGCACATGCGATAACACCTCAGTCGCGTCCGTCGACCCTCGCGAGGTGTAGAGTTGCTGATAGAAGTTCCGTATCTCAGCTTTGTCTTCGTTTCCATCAGCACAAACCGACCCATCCAACCACTAAGCTCTGCCACTATGAGTTCTAAGGATGGACGCCCACCTTGTCAATACGGTTATTGTATACTAACTTTCTTTCAGCTAGACCCTCTACTTAATATTTTCTTCACAGAACATCAAGCAATACCTTTACTTTGCTCTCTGCCTTTGTTGCGGCTCGGATGGCTTATGAGTTCTAAGGATGGACGCCCATCTTGTCGGATACTGCGCAACCTGCCGCCTCCCCGGGGTCATAGCTGTCTACTTTTGTATTTCTTTTTGTCAAACTCACAAAGAAAAGTGCAGCTGAGAGGATCGATCCGATGACCTCTATGTACGAAAGGAAAGAACGCAAACCAGTAGGCTATCCCATCGGTTGTGATATACATACTTTTTTACTTCTTTTATTTGCTCTATCATTTCGTGGTTTTTCTCTCCTGCCGTTTTTATTCTGTTTTTTTCTTTCTTTATCCTTTTTGCTTTTTCCTAAATGCCCGGATTCCTTTCAAATTCATGAATTTTTTTTAAAATCGATGAAGCTTTTTTTCGAAATCCATGAACTTTTACTCAAGTTCGTGAACCTTTTCAAAATTGATGATTTTTTTAATTTGTGAACTTAAAAATCAATGAACATTTTCCAAATTTGATGAACTTTGCCAAATCCATGGTCCCAAGTACTAGGTGGCGTGAGCTGCGGACGATGACGGGAGAGATCCCTAGACTCCTCCCAGCGCCCTACCGTCCGCTCCTCCCCTCCCCTGTCGCTACCAGAGGGCGTGAGCGGGTGAAGCCTGGCCAGCGGCGGCGGTAGCAGGGCTCCTTCGCCCCCTTGTGCGTGGATCCGATGCAGGATGGATCTGTCGGGCAAGGGCACAAATATTTGACATATATCCCAAGTTTCAATTTTTTCATGCCAACTAGCGAGTAAACGAAGATACAAAATTGTAGATCCATGGTGAACAACACGTTCCTAGGGGAGAAGAAAGGAGGGGGGCGCCGCCCCCTCCTAGTCCAATTCGGACTAGCCCATGGGGGGCCCGCGTCCACCCCTTGAGGCCCTTCTCTCCTTTCCCCTCAAGCCCATTAAGGCCCATTACTCTCCCGGGGGGTTCTAGTAACCTCTCGGTACTCCAGAAAATACCCGAAACACATCAGAACCATTCTAGTGTCCGAATATAACCTTCCAATATATGGATCTTTACCTCTTGACCAGTTTGAGACTCCTCTTCATGTCCATGATCTCATCCCGAACTCCGAGCAAACTTTGATCATCAAATCACATAACTCATAATACAAATCGTCATCGAACGTTAAGCGTGCGGACCCTATGGGTTCGAGGACTATGTAGACATGACCGAGACACATCTCCCATTAATAACCAATAGCGGAACCTGGATGCTCATATTGGCTCCTACATATTCTACGAAGATCTTTATCGGTCAAACCGCATAACAACATACGTTGTTCCCTTTGTCATCAGTATGTGTACTTGCCCGAGATTTGATCGTCGGTATCATCATACCTAGTTCAATCTCGTTACTGGCAAGTCTCTTTACTTGTTCCATAATGCATCATCCCATAACTAACTCATTAGTCACATTGCTTGCAAGGCTTACAGTGATGTGCATTACCGAGAGGGCCCAGAGACACCTCTCCGATACATGGAGTGATAAATCCTAATCTCGATCTATGTCAACTCAACAAACACCATCAGAGACACCTATAGAGCATATTTATAATCACCCAGTTATGTTGTGACGTTTGATAGCACACAAAGTGTTCCTCCGGTATTCGGGAGTTGCATAATCTCATAGTCAGGGGAACATGTATAAGTCATGAAGAAAGCAATAGCAATAAAGCTAAATGATCATTATGCTAAGCTAACAGATGGGTCTTGTCCATCACATCATTCTCTAATGATGTGATCCCGTTCATCTAATGACAACACATGTCCATCGCTAGTAAACCTAACCATCTTTGATTAACGAGCTAGTCAAGTAGAGGCATACTAGGGACACTCTGTTTGTCTATGTACTCACACATGTACTAAGTTTCCGGTTAATACAATTCTAGCATGAATAATAAACATTTATCATGACATAACGAAATATAAATAACAACTTTATTATTGCCTCTAGGGCATATTTCCTTCAATGTCACACTTGCACTAGAGTCAATAATCTAGATTACATAGTAATGATTCTAACACCCATGGAGTCTTGGTGTTGATCATGTTTTGCTCGTGAGAGAGGCTTAGTCAATGGGTCTGCAACATTCAGATAAGTATGTATCTTGCAAATCTCTATGTCTCCCTCCTTGACTTGATCGTGGATGGAATTGAAGCGTCTCTTAATGTGTTTGGTTCTCTTGTGAAATCTGGATTCCTTCGCCAAGGCAATTGCTCCAGTATTGTCACAAAATATTTTCATTAGACCCGATGAACTAGGTATTACACCTAGATCAGATATGAACTCCTTCATCCAGACTCCTTCATTTGCTGCTTCCGAAGCAGCTATGTACTCCGCTTCACACGTAGATCCCGCCACGACGCTCTGCTTGGAATTGCACCAACTGACAGCTCCACCTTTCAATATAAATAAGTATCCGGTTTGTGACTTAGAGTCATTCGGATCAATGTCAAAGCTTGCATCGACGTAACCATTTACGACGAGCTCTTTGTCACCTCCATAAACGAGAAACATATCCTTAGTCCTTTTCAGGTATTTCAGGATGTTCTTGGCCGTTGTCCAGTGATCCATGTCGGTGTCGAAACCGGCGGATCTCGGGTAGGGGGTCCTGAACTATGCGTCTAAGGCGGATGGTAACAAGAGGCGGGGGACACCATATTTACCCAGGTTCGGGCCCTCTCGATGGAGGTAATACCCTACTTCCTGCTTGATTGATCTTGATGATATGAGTATTACAAGAATTGATCTACCACGAGATCGTAGAGGCTAAAACCTAAAAGCTAGCCTACAATTATGATTATTGTCGTCCTACGGACTAAACCCTCTGGTTTATATAGACACCGGAGGGGGCTAGGGTTACACAGAGTCGGTTACAAGGGAGGAGATCTACATATCCAAATTGCCAAGCTTGCCTTCCACACAAAGGAGAGTCCCATCCGGACACGGGACGAAGTCTTCAATCTTGTATCTTCATAGTCCAATAGTCCGGCTGTCCGAGGACCCCCTAATCCAGGACTCCCTTAGTAGCCCCTGAACCAGGCTTCAATGACGATGAGTCCGGCGCGCAGATTGTCTTCGGCATTGCAAGGCGGGTTCCTCCTCCGAATACTCCATAGAAGATTTTGAACACAAGGATCGTGTCCGGCTCTACAAAACAAATTCCACATGCCAAGAGTATAATATTTCCACAAATCTAATCTGCTGACAACTTCACGTAACGTGACATCCTGCCATGGTCCGGTCATTACGAACCATTTTTCCCAGCCCGCCACTGCCCGTGTTGTGAGGCGGTTTTATTGGCACGTCCTGTCAAAGCAGAGATCGTGTTCCCCTTATCACGGGATTCTCATCAATATGGGTATGGGTAACCCAATCGTGCATGTTGGTACGACTCCTCGATATTTAGGCAAGTTCCAAACGGCCACGCAGAGGACGCTTGATATCACCCTCTTTATAAAGGGGCCAAGGCATGTCCTTTTCTTCTCGCGCTCGATCCTTCCCTTCCCCCACCTCGAATTCCAACACCCAAGGCTCGGGCTAAGCGCTTCAGACCTTCAGTCATGTCCGGATCCAACCTTCAAGGCCAGTGGATGGCATCCTCTGTCACAAAGGAGGACATAAAGAAGCTAATCGAAGCCAGGTATCTGACCGCCGAAATCTCGCACAGGCTGCCTGCTCAAGGGCAGGTCATCCCCACTCCCGAACCCAACGAGAGTGTCGTATTAGTTTCCCACTTCCTCTGAGGGCTAGGCTTTAGCCTTGATCCCTTTGCTAGAGGGCTTATGTTCTATTACGGGCTCGATTTCCATGATTTGGCTCCGGATTCCATCCTTCACATCTCGTCATTCATTGTGGTGTGTGAGGCCTTCCTCCGCATCACCCCACACTTTGGCTTATGGCTCAAGACTTCAATGTGAAGCCGAAGATGATCGACAGGTCACACGCAGAATGCGGAGGTGCCATAATAAGCAAAGGCGTTGATGCTCCATGGCCAATGGGTTCCTTCCCGGAGATGTCCGACTCATGGCAGCGGGAGTGGTTTTACATCACAGCTCCCCGAAGTACTAAGTGGGTAGCTGACCCTGCCTTCCGTTCGGGCCCCCGCCACAACTGGCGTCATGGGTCAACAAGGGGCTAGACTGGGGGCCAGTTAATGATGTGCCGACATTGCAGAGTCGCATCCGAGATCTCCTCGAGAGAGATGTCAGCCTCGTCAAGGTAATGCAAGTCATGCTAGTTCGTCGGGTCCTGCCATGTCAACGTTGACCTCTCCGTATGTGGGAGTTCAACCCGGAAGGACCGCGAACTATTCAGCAATTCTTCGACGTGACGCTCGAAGGGATGTATGGATTGCTCTTCGGATCACGAATAAAGTGTCCGGACACCACCGAGGTTGCGGGTCTAAACTGCAATCGTCCAGATACCCATGTAAGTATTTTTGCGACCGAACACACTGTCTTTTCATTTTTCCTAACATCATTCTGAAAAAATTGCTCTTGGCCAGGACTGGATAAGAAAGGCGAAGATGATCAGGTGTTCGTCCCCCCTTCCTGAAGGCTCACCGGATCCTGTACTAGCCAGGATGCTTGAGCTTGCACCTTATCAAGCATCATCAGGGGAAGATAAAGGGAGTAATAAAGAAGCCTAAAGCGGGCCTCACGCATTACTCATCCAAACTAGGGGAATTAGTGTCTCCGCGAAGGAGGATAATCGGGGAGAAGAATCTGAAATTCCGTCTCCCCAAGGAAGGGAAAGGACCGCCACTGAAGACTTGGAAACAAGGGTTTCCAAACGAGGGAAGAAACCTTCACCAGGGGGCCCTGCCCCAGAGGGCATCCTTACTGCACCTTGCCCGCAAGGGGATCATCCCTCCACCGAGCTGTAAGTGAATAAGAGTACTTTTGGTAAATATATCCTGCTTCATCTCCGAGGACAATAACCGAGATGTATGTCTTGCAGTTCGGATCGTAGCCCTTCTCAACAGAGTTCATCTTCGGGGGATCTTCTTCCGGAGATGATGGAGAGCGAAATGCCTCCCCCTGTCTCCCCGCCTCATGAGGCGGACGACCCTGAGGTTTCGTCACGGAGGATTTCTACGGATCCGCCAAGGCCGGAAGGTAACCCTTCGGCCATCTGAAGTCCGGAGTATTCGGCTCCTAAGGAGAGCAACAGAAAGAGTCCGGGACTGTCCGGTGCATGACCGGACGCACTGATGGGTCTTCTGGAGCAAGCGGCTATCTCAGAGGCGCATCGTACTTTAATGGGTACGATGGTTGAGAGGATTTCATCCGCAAAAAGTGGGTTGCATGAAGCTTTATGAGCCTGCTAAGAGGCTTTGAGGTACGCAAAGTAGTATATGTATTTTTTGACGGTACCGCACACGCTAGGTGTGCCCTATGCAGATAGTAGCCCCTGAGACTCTGGTTGCTGCCCAAAGGCGGCAAACAGAGGATCATAGTCCCAGGTAATGATCATGCTGCTTTCATGTGCAGGCGGCTGAGAGTCCGGTGGCTGGCCGGACTGGTGAGTTTGCCAAACTGAGGCGGCAACTTGATGCGGCAGATGCCGACATCATGCTTGTAAACAAGCGGCTTGACGAGGCACAGGGTATGTATTCGCTGGTGGTCAACAGATATTAAGAGGAGCATGATGCTAGTATTTGTAATATGTTGTGACTGCAGATGGAGTTGCTGCCGTGGCGACCCTTCGGGCGGAGCTTGCCTGAGCCAAGGAACAAGCCAGGAGAAGCGATGCGGCCGCCCTAAAGGCGGCCGAAGAGTTAAGAGATGAACAAGCTGCTCATCGCGAGAGCGAAGATAAAATAGCCAAGATGGCTGTTGAGCTGAAGGATGTCGTCGACCAGTATGAGCGTCTTGAAAAGGAAATCCAAGCGAAAGTGGCAGACCTAGAGAAAGCCATGGTAGCAGCCAAGGAAACCCGCTCTAAAATCAGAGCGATGAAGGAGGAGCTTCATCAAGCCAGAGATATCACGGCTGGGAAGCCCTTTTTGTTGCGGACAAAGTTTGGAGATCTGAAGTATGCCCCTCTGGATCAATTATGGAGTGTTGCAGACGCGTACTTGGACTTGGCAACGAGTGCTGCTGATGCGACTGAGTTTTTCAAAGATAAAAAAGATCACGAAGTGGAAAAGTTGTTCTGGTCGCAGTTCAGTGCTCCAACGCGTCTGCTACTGTTAAATGAACAAATGGCCAAGTGAGCGGAACTCCATAGATTGTTCGGACTTGCCATGAGGTCTATCGTGGATCATGTTCGGCCGGAAGGACCAAGGCCAAATAGTTATTTTGGTTTAGTGCAACGATTCCTTGGTGTTGTGCCGCATATCGACGCTGTAAAGAGGTCGGCGTGCATAGAGGGTGCGCGGATGGCTCTTGCCCGTGTTAAGGCATACTGGGCAGAGATGGAGGCCACCGCTATTGCAACCCAGGACCCGGCCATAGGCCAGGTCTCGGTCGAGCATTATTTTGAAAAAGCCCTAGAAGGTGCTCGTTTAATAGAGCTCAGTGCTCGAAGAGTATCATGTTCAATTGACATGTATCCCGATTGTAAAAACAATGCTATTTGGATTATAAATGCTGTGTTTATACTTTTTCCTGAAAGTATTATGATGCCTCATGTGTGGCCGTTTATGTATGTATATAACCTGAAAGTTTGCAGTTGTCGGCTTCAGCCCCCACGCATATAATGCGGGAGTGTTCGAAAAAGCACGTATTCACACTTGATCCAACGTCTTGGTCCATTAAGGAGGTGATGGCGCGACAAACAAGGCAATCGGACTATATAGCTTTAACACTTTCACTTAGCCATAGGAGTTTAACGGTGGGGCTACTATATAGCCCCTGGTACTTCCGCGCTCGTCCGAATACGGGGCGCGTACATACATGGCCGGGAAACCGGCCCTTCGTTAATGCAGAGGAATCGCGAAGGTTCCGCTGAGTCATCGAGTGGTTGACCAGTCTCGCGCTTTATCATGACAGTCAGTTTTTGGCTTTTTCTACTGAGGTGCTTGTCCAGATGAACTAGGGCACAATCGCAGTAGTTCTCCCAGTGCCACCTTAGCCGATAGAGCGAAACATAAGGTAGCAAAACACGGGAGCCGGGCAAACCCAACTATTGACCAAAGACATGATTCAGAGCTGATGCATATAAGGCCAAAATCGCGACGCTGAACACTCCCTAAGGTGTTCGGACTTTACAACATATACTGGGCTGAGTAACGCCCTTGACAATGAACCCTTAATTTCCAGGTACGTGCATTAGTCTGATGTGGCGAAATGCCAATAACGCCAGCATCGCTCTTGGTTGTGTTGAGTATCCGTAGGGTGTGAAGCAACAAGAGACAGTAAGAAAGGTTTACACAGGGTCTTAATCTAAAAAGAAGCCTTTGAGCGAGGCCCTGCTGCACGTCTGTGCCTGTGTCTCCGTTGTGCCGTATCCTGGAAGGTTGTAGCACGATTATCATCTGTAAACGAGAACAACTCAGGTGAAAGTCTTCGTGCAAAAAATTGGTTATTCTTAATAAACCATTAAAATTCAATCTAAATAAGGTCGAGCCGAACTGTAGTCCTTTTTACATGCGGGAAGCCCCTAGCGCCACCTATGGGGGTGTATCCATCGACCCAATCTCAGGTTTGTCTGAGCTGTTACAGCTAGTGGTGCGCCGGACTCGTCTAGCCGTGTTCGCGGTCTTGACGACCGATCATTTATTCTGGTTGGAGAGGTCGTTCAGTGTTCGACTGCTAAAGCCGCCACACATTCTTATGCATGTAAGGAACACTCGGTGTTTCCGCTAACTATGATGATGCCACGCGGACCGGGCATCTTAAGCTTGAGATAAGTGTAATGCAGTACTGCATTAAAACGAGCGAAGGTCGTTCTTCCGATTAGTGCTTGATAGTCGCTTTGAAAAGGAGCAATGTCAAAGGTTAACTTTTCACTTCGGAAGTTGTCGGGATAACCGAATACAACCTCTAGTACTAGAGAGCCTGTGCAGCGGGCCTCTGGGCCTGGTATTACTCCTTTAAAGGTTGTATTGCTTTGACTGATTCTTGTCGGGTCTATCCCCATTTTGCGGACTGTGTCCTGATATATCAGATTAAGACTACTGCCGCCGTCCATAAGGACTCGGGTGAGATGGTATCCGTCAATTATTGGGTCTAGTACCAAGGCAGCAGATCCTCCGTGTCGGATACTAGTCGGGTGATCCCTGTGATCAAAAGTGATCGGGCAGGCCAACCAAGGGTTGAACTTGGGGGTGACGGGCTCCACGGCGCATATGTCTCGGAGTGCGCGTTTGCTCCTCCTCTTGGTTACATGAATCATGTTCACTATTTTGACCTCTGGTGGGAATTTTTCTATCCCCCAGTGTTTTGCTGGCGAGGCTCATCCTCGTCTTCACTTGGTGTCTCCCTCCCCTTGTGTTCGGCATTTAACTTGCCGGCCTGCTTGAAGACCCAGCATTCTCTGTTGGTGTGATTTGCAGGTTTGTCGGAGGTGCCGTGAATCTGACATAATCTGTCTAGAATCTTGTTTAGGCTGAACAGTCCATCTCTGCTGCCTTTGAATGGCCTTTTCCGTTGACCGGATTGACAGCCCCTGAATCCGGCGTTTACTGCCGTGTTGTCTGGGTTGTCTTCATTGTTTTGACGCTTGCTTTTATTGCGACATGGTTTTCCATTGCCATCCCTGACTTCGGATGTGCCTGGGTCGCTGGTGCCGCTACGGGCCAGCCAACTATCTTCGCCCGTGCAAAAGCGGGTCATAAGGCTTGTTAGGGCTGCCATTGTCCTCGTTTTTTCTTGGCCGAGGTGTCTGGCGAGCCATTTTTCCCGGACGCTGTGTTTGAAAGCCGCTAAGGCTTCGGCGTCCGGGAAGTCGACAATTTGATTCTTCTTAGTGAGGAATCTGTTCCAAAGCTTTCGGGCAGACTCTCCGGGCTATTGAATTATATGACTTAAATCGTCTGCATCCGGAGGTCGGACATAGGTCCCTTGAAAAATAGCCCTAAAAGCATCCTCAAGCTCCTCCCAACATCCAATTGAGTTTTCGGGGAGGCTCTTCAGCCAGTGCCGAGCTGGTCCTTTCAACTTGAGGGCAAGTATTTGATGGCGTGGAGATCATCTCCGCGAGCCATATGGATATGAAGGATAAAGTCCTCAATCCAGACCCCAGGGTCTATTTTTCCGTCGTATGCCTCTATGTTCACGGGTTTGAATCCCTCTGGAAATTCGTGATCCAGCACCTCATCGGTGAAGCATAGGGGGTGCGAGCGCACCCCTGTATTTGGATGTGTCATGGCATGCTGACGGTTGTAGTGTTAGGTTTTGCTTCTGTGCCGAAGCGCGCTTCCTAGATCCGTAGATGGACCTCTCCATACCGCCTTTTTGGTGCAAGTCCTCACGTAAATCTTGTGTTGACTTATGTGTGACATCATCAGCCGCCCTATCATGGTCACGGGGTGGTCGGTCCGGCTGATCGGCTGCTTTATTTTTGGCTGTATAGGCTCTAAAGCCTTGTCATCGAATTCAGGCAACAGCTTGCGCTTTGGATAGCTCTTTGTGTGGTGACTGCCACCGTACTTTTCTTCAGTGTCGAGCACTTTGTTCCATCTACCATTGAGTGTGTTTTGCGCGGCCTTGAGCCTTTGCTTCTGCTTCTTTAGACTCCTTGCGGTGGCAATAAGCCTTCTATGGTGGTTCTCTTGCTCCAAGTGCCTTTCCGGGATGATGTGTGCATCGTCGTTCGGACTATTCTCCTCTCCGGAGATAGGTTGGTTAGCTTTACCCTTGGCGTCGCCCTGATCGGACAGCGGCTCCGTACTATGTTCGCCGTCCGCTCGCTCATCCTGCTCTGTCGGTGGGTCTATGTGGTCGTCGTTTCCTCTGGAGTCGACCGGGGTATTATTCTTTCTTGCGCTGTTATCGCTGGTTTTGCCGAGGCGGGATTTGGAGCGGCGCCTACGTCGTCGCTTTGGTTGCTTCTCAAGGGGGTTATCCTTCGCTGCATCCTTCTGTTCCTCGTCATTGTTTTCTTTGGGTGTATCCACCATATATATATGTCGTGTGATAAAGTGGTTGTCCAGTGCCCTGTGGGCGATGGTTCCTGTTCCTCTCCTGCATCGTCGTCCATACCGTCGATGTCTTCGGAGTCGAAATCAAGCATGTCGGTTAAATCGTCAAAAGTGGCTATTAAGTGGGTGGTGGGTAGGGAACGAATTTCTTCGTCGTCCGCTTCCCACTCAAGCCGGACACAGTTTGGCCAAGGGCCTCCTGACAAGGAGAGAGACCTTAATGAATTTAGCACATCGCCCAGGGGTGAGTGCTGAAAGATATCCGTGGAGGAAAACTCCATCATCGGTGCCCAATCAGATTCGATAGGCACTGACGCAGCCGGTTCGGGGCCCGTGGCCGGGGATGAATCCAAGGGTTAGGCAACACGGGTCTCGTAGGAGGTGAAGTCAGTTTTCGGCTCTATCGCCACTGAGTGCGCGGCCTCCGTGGCGGGGTCCATCCACCCGTCCTCGGATGGCGCAATCTGCTCTGGATTGAGGGCCGGAGTAGCCACATGTGTGATCTCCCGAACACCTTCCGATGGCAGGGCTAGGTCATGCTCGTCGTGACTGTGCGGCGCACCTGACATGGGATCGAATCCGTCAAAGATCAAGTCTCCGCAAATGTCGAAAGTATAGTTTAAGCTTCCAAACCTGTCCTGATGGCCAGGGGCGTAGCTTTCGATCTGCTCCAGATGGCCAAGCGAGTTGGCCTGCAGTGCGAAGCAGCTGTCTGGGGAGAAAAACCACTTCCTGGATTGCATCGTTGCCGATGATCGAAGGTGCCATCAAGCCTTATGGTTACGGCATGGTGGAACTCTTAATGAAAGCACCAATGTTGGTGTCGAAACGCGGATCTCAGGTAGGGGGTCCCGAACTATGCGTCTAAGGAGGATGGTAACAGGAGGCGGGGGACACAATGTTTACCCAGGTTCGGGCCCTCTCGATGGAGGTAATACCCTACTTCCTCCATGATTGATCTTGATGATATGAGTATTACAAGAGTTGATCTACCACGAGATCGTAGAGGATAAACCCTAAAAGCTAGCCTATGATTATGATTGTTGTCGTCCTACGGACTAAACCCTCCGGTGTATATAGACACGGAGGGGGCTCGGGTTACACAGAGTTGGTTACAAGGGAGGAGATCTACATATCCGAATTGCCAAGCTTGCCTTCCACTCAAAGGAGAGTCCCATCCGGACACGGGACGAAGTCTTCGATCTTGTATCTTCATAGTCCAACAGTCCGGCCAAAGGACATATTCCGGCTGTCCGAGGACCCCCTAATCCAGGACTCCCTCAATCCACTCCTGGATTACTTTGGTACCTCCCTGCTAAACTAATAGCAAGGCACACATCAGGTCTAGTACACAGCATTGCATAAATGATAGAACCTATGGCTGAGGCATAGGGAATGACTTTCATTTTCTCTCTATCTTCTACAATGGTCGGGCATTGAGCCTGACTCAACTTCACACCTTGTAACACAGGCAAGAGCCCTTTCTTTGACTGATCCATTTTGAACTTCTTCAAAACTTTGTCAAGGTATGTGGTGAAAGTCCAATTAAGCGTCTTGATCTATCTCTATAGATCTTGATGCCCAATATATAAGCAGCTTCACCGGGGTCTTTCATTGAAAAAATCTTATTCAAGTATCCTTTTATGCTATTCAGAAATTCATTATCATTTCCGATCAACAATATGTCATCCACATATAATATCAGAAATGCTATAGATCTCCCACTCACTTTCTTGTAAATACAGGCTTCTCCAAAAGTCTGTATAAAACCATATGCTTTGATCACACTATCAAAGCGTATATTCCAACTCCGAGAGGCTTGCACCAGTCCATAAATGGATCGCTGGAGCTTGCACACTTTGTTAGCACCTTTTGGATCGACAAAACCTTTTGGTTGCATCATATACAACTCTTCTTTAAGATATCCATTAAGGAATGCAGTTTTGACATCCATTTGCCAAATTTCATAATCATAAAATGCGGCAATTGCTAACATGATTCGGACTGACTTAAGCATTGCTACGGGCGAGAAGGTCTCATCGTAGTCAACTCCTTGAACTTGTCAAAAACCTTTCACAACAAGTCAAGCTTTGTAGACAGTAACATTACCGTCAGCGTCAGTCTTCTTATTGAAGATCCATTTATTATCTATGGCTTGCTGATCATCAGGCAAGTCAACCAAAGTCCATACTTTGTTCTCATACATGGATCCCATCTCAGATTTCATGGCCTCAAGCCATTTCGCGGAATCTGGGCTCATCATCGCTTCCTCATAGTTCGTAGGTTCGTCATGGTCAAGTAACATGACTTCCAAAACAGGATTACAGTACCACTCTAGTGCGTATCTTACTTTGGTTGACCTACGAGGTTCAGTAGTAACTTAATCTGAAGCTTCATGATCATCAACATTAGCTTCCTCACTGCTTGGTGTGATAAGCCACAAGTATAGGGGATCGCAATAGCTTTCGAGGGTAGAGTATTCAACCCAAATTTATTGATTCGACACAAGGGGAGCCAAAGAATATTCTCAAGTATTAGCAGCTGAGTTGTCAATTCAACCACACCTGGAAACTTAGTATCTGCAGCAAAGTGTTTAGTAGCAAAGTAATATGATAGTGGTGGTAACGGCAACAAAAGTAAAGACAACAAAAGTAATGTTTTTGGTATTTTGTAGTGATTGTAGCAGCAGCAACGGAGAAGTAAATAAGCGAGAACAAGTATATGGAAAACCCGTAGGCACCGGATTAGTGATGGATAATTATGCCGGATGTGGTTCATCATGTATCAGTCATAACATAGGGTGACACAGAACTAGGTCCAATTCATCAATGTAATGTAGGCATGTATTCCGTATATAGTCATACGTGCTTATGGAAAAGAACTTGCATGACATATTTTGTCCTATCCTCCCGTGGCAGCGGGGTCCTATTGGAAACTAAGGGATATTAAGGCCTCCTTTTAATAGAGAACCAGAAAAAAGCATTAGCACATAGTGAATACATGAACTCCTCAAACTATGGTCATCACCGGGAGTGGTCCCGATTATTGTCACTTCGGGGTTGCCGGATCATAACACATAGTAGGTGACTATAGACTTGCAAGATAGGATCAAGAACTCACATATATTCATGAAAACATAATAGGTTCAGATCTGAAATCATGGCACTCGGGCCCTCGTGACAAGCATTAAGCATAGCAAAGTCATAGCAACATCAATCTCAGAACATAGTGGATACTAGGGATCAAACCCTAACAAAACTAACTGGATTACATGATAAATCTCATCCAACCCATCACCGTCCAGCAAGCCTACTATGGAATTACTCACGCACGGCGGTGAGCATCATGAAATTGGTGATGGAGGATGGTTGATGATGACGACGATGACGAATCCCCCTCTCCTGAGCCCCGAACGGACTCCAGATCAGGCCTCCCGAGAGGTTTTAGGGCTTGGCGGCGGCTCTGTATCATAAAACGCGATGATTTCTTCTCTCTAATTTATTTCTCCCCGAAAGCCAATATATAGAGTTGGAGTTAGCGTCGGAGGATGTCCAGGGGGCCCACGAGGTAGGGGGCGCCCCCCACCCTCGTGGACAGGGTGTGGGCCCCCTGGTCTTCATCTTTGGCGAGGATTTTTTATTGTTTTTTCTAAGGTGTTCCTCGGAGTTTCAGGACTTTCCGAGAATATTTGTTTTCTGCACATAAAACAACATCATGGCAATTCTGCTGAAAACAACGTCAGTCCGGGTTAGTTCCATTCAAATCATACAAGTTAGAGTCCAAAACAAGGGCAAAAGTGTTTGGAAAAGTAGATACGACGGAGACATATCAACTCCCCCAAGCTTAAACCCTTGCTTGTCCTCAAGCAATTCAGTTGACAAACTGAAAGAGAAAAAGAAAAACTTTTACAAACTCTGTTTGCTCTTGTTGTTGTAAATATGTCAAGGCAGCATTCAAGTTTTCAGCATATATCATAACTAACCACATTTGCAATAATTCTCAGGTCTCGTAATTACTCGTATCAATAGCATAATCAACTAGCAAGCCATAATAATAAATCTCGGATGACAACACTTTCTCAAAATAATCATAATATGATATAACAAAATGGTATCTCGCTAGCCCTTTCTGAGACCGCAAAACATAAATGCAGAGCACCTTTAAAGATCAAGGACGGACTAGACATTATAATTCATGGTAAAAGAGATCCAATCATAGTCACACCCAACATAGATTCATAGTGATGAATGCAAATGACAGCTGTGCTCTCCAACTAGTGCTTTTTAATAAGAGGGTGATGACTCAACATAAAAATAAATAGATAGGCCCTTCGCGGAGGGAAGCATGGATTTGTAGAGGTGCCAGAGCTCGGTTTTGAGATAGAGATAAATTATATTTTGAGCGGTATACTTTCATTGTCAACGTAGCAACGAAGGGATGGAGATATCTTCCATGCTAAACACATTATAGGCGGTTCCCAAACATAATGGTAAATTTTATACTCCCCCTCCACCAACAAGCATCAATCCATGACTTGCTCGAAACAACGAGTGTCTCCAACATACATCAGGTCCCAGGGGGAGTTTTGTTTGCAATTAATTTTGATTTAGTTTGCATAAAGCATGGGACTGGGCATCCCTGTGACCAGCCATTTTCTCGTGAGTGAGGAGCGGAGTCCACACCTCTTGAGAATAACCCGCCTAACACGGAAGATAAGGACAACCTTGGTTGATACATGAGCTATTCGAGCATACAAAACAGAATGTTTATTTGAAGGTTTAGAGTTTGGCACATACAAATTTACTTGGAACGGCAGGTAGATACCGCATATAGGAAGGTATAGTGGACTCATCTGGAATAACTTTGGGGTTTAAGGGATTGGATGCACAAGCAGTATTCCTGCTTAGTACAAGTGAAGGCTAGCAAAAGACTGGGAAGCGACCAACTAGAGAGCGACAATAGCCATGTGCATGCATTAAAATTAATAAACATTGGATGCAAGCATGAGTAGGATATAATCCACCATGAACATAAATATCGCGAAGGCTATGTTGATTTGTTTCAACTACATGCGTGAACATGTGCCAAGTCAAGTCACTTAAATCATTCAAAGGAGGATACCACCCCATCATACCACATCATAATCATCTCAATAGCATGTTGGCACGCAAGGTAAATCATTATAACTCATAGCTAATCAAGCATGGCACAAGCAACTATGATCTCTAATTGTCATTGCAAACATGTTTATTCATAATAAGCTGAATCAAGAATGATGAACTCATCATATTTACAAAAACAAAAGAGTTCGAGTTCATACCAGCTTTTCCCATCTCAGTCAGTCCATCATATATCATCATAACTGCCTTTCACTTGCACGACCGAATGGTGTGAATAATAATAAGAGTGCACGTGCATTGGACTAAGCTGGAATCTACGAGCATTCAATTAAACAAGAGAAGACAAGGCAATATGGGCTCTTGGTTAAATCAACAATAATGCATATAAGAGCCACTTCAACAATTTAATCATGGTCTTCTCCTACTGACCCCCAAAGAAAAGAAAAGAAATAAAAACTATTTACACGGGAAAGATCAAAACAAGCAAAAGAAGAACGGGAAATATTTTTGGGTTTTTTCTTTTTAATTACTACTACAGCAAGAAAGTAAACTACTACTGATTTTTTTTGTTTTTCTTAAGGTTTATCAAACACACAAGAAGAAAGCAGGAAAAATAAAATAAACTAGCATGGATATTACAGTGAAAGAGTATGAGCACCGACATCTAGAAATGAGTGTGTGTGAACATAAATGTAATATCGGTGAGAAATACGTACTCCCCCAAGCTTAGGCTTTTGGCCTAAGTTGGTTTATTGCCAGGGAGAACCTGGCGGATACCCGTATGTGTGGCTGGGGTCGTACTGTGATACAACAGTTATCGCCTGCTGAGCTGCAGCGTGGAGTCGGGCTGCTTCCACTCTCCTCTCGTAATCATCTGCCTCCTCTCTGGCGCGCCAAATGTCGGATCACGGGTTCCGGCAGACCCTTAAGGTTCGAACTCTGGCGTGCGCGTGGAGATTCTGCCCTCTACCTCAACGTCTCGCAAAGAACTAACTGCTAAAAGAACGACACAAGAGACACACTGTCGGCGTTCTGGGAACGGGGGTCCCCAGACTTGCCTGCCTGCAGCCTGCGGCGTGGCTCGAATGGGGGCCCGGCGCGGCCCATCTTCATCAACACAAGTCTCAAGACCCTCGCGAGGGGCCAAGCCTCGCGAGGCGGACGACACGGCGCTTCCTCAAGAACGGCCTCCTCAGGCTGGCTCAGGAGGAGGCGGAGAGATCAAGGCGGGGTGCCTCGCGAGGTTCCCATGACGCAAGCCGTGACGATCAAGGGTGCCAGGCGGGCGCCAGGCCGCGCAGTGTCCTCCCCTTTCCTTTTTGGTGCAAAGGGGGCAAGCGCAGGCGAGAGGATCAAGCAAAGGCACCCATTTCGGTGCAACAAGACCAAGAGCAGTCCAACGGTGGGAAGGAGGTCACCATGGAGCCCAGAACGGCGTCACCACAGGGCCTTTGGCAGGCGAAGACCAACTTTAGTCAGGATAAGTGTACTAGATGCTCCCCTTCAAATTGGCCAATTGTTGGCGCCCTTCCCGCTCAAATATTTGGGAAGAGGCCCAGGGCCTTTGCCTATAAATAGGACTAGCCACCCCCAGGGTAGAGGCATCTGGACATCGAGAGATCGAGGAGTATTCAGAGCAAGCAGAGAACAAGTAGAGATAGAGAAGAGAGGCTGAACTCCCCCAGCAGTTCATCCCCTAGCCAAGAACAGACCCTCGCGAGGCTGTTCTTCCTTGTACTGTTCTTCTTCATCAGCCCAAGAGGCAATCCACCCACCTCACACTGGAGTAGGGTATTACACCACATCGGTGGCCCGAACCAGTATAAACCCTGTGTCTCTTGTGTCGTTCTTTCAGCGGTTAGTTCTTTGCGAGACGGTGAGGTAGAGGGCAGAATCTCCGCGCGCACCCCAGAGTTCGAACCTTAAGGGTCTGTCGGAACCCGTGATCCGACATTTGGCGCGCCAGGTAGGGGTGCGCCGGAATCTGTCCTCCACCGCTTCGTTCTCCTCCGACTGTCGCATCCATGTCTGACGCCCGTCGGGCCCGCGCGGAGCGCCGGGCCGCCATCGCTTCCCGCGTCGTCCAGACGGCCCCCGTCGATGGGCGTCCTCGTCATTCTCCGTCGCCCGCCGTCAACGCCGCCACCGGCCCGGCGGGGAACGAGCGGCAAGCATCGCCCCAGCACCCGCCTATGCAGCAGGGCGACCGCACCATGACATCGACGTTTCCGGTCGTTGCGGCCCTCCTGGGCGGCTCGCAGGCGCCGCCTACGAGCCGCCACGTCAAGCCGTTTGCCCACCAGATCAGCGCTGTTTCCGCACGACAGGGGGCTCCCCCGGACCGGGCGGTGCGCGGGGTCGGTCTGACCTTCAGCTCGGAGGACTACCCCGCTAACTCGGCCGGCTCGGGCGCACTCCCCTTATTGTGCACCCCCACCATCTGCCAGGTGGCCATCACCAGGACCCTCGTCGACGGCGGCGCGGGCCTCAGTGTGCTCTCGGTCGAGACCTTCAACCTCCTCTGCCTACCCCGAGAGCGGCTGCGACCCAGCCGACCTTTCTCGGGCGTCAGGGGCGAATCGTCCGACTCCTTGGGACAGATCCGGTCCCAGTAACCTTCGGCACCTACGACAATTTCCGCACGGAGATGGTCGACTTCGACATCGCCCCCATCGGCCTCCCTTACAACACCATCCTCGGCTACCCGGCACTGGCTCGGTTCATGGCCGCCACGCACCCGGCGTACAACCTCATGAAGATGCCCGGGAGCAGCGGTACCCTCACCGTGCACGGAGACACCGGGGACGCCCTACGAGTACTCAAGCTCACCTTCAAGACGGCGGCATCGGCGCAGCCCATCGACGCGGAAACCCCTTAGCCCAAGGGGGCTGCGCTCGCCAAGAAGAAGCCGTTGTTCACCCAAGACAAGGCAGAAACCAAGCAGATACCCGTCGACGAGGACGGATCCTCTAGTGCCACTTTCACCATAGGCGCCAACCTCGGGCCTGAGCAGGAGGAGGCCTTGGTCAAGTTCCTGTGCGCGAATAAGAAAGTGTTTGCTTGGGAACCCGATCAGTTGGTAGGGATCCCCAGGAGCGTCATCGAGCATCACCTCAATGTGTGCCCAAATGTGCGCCCCATGAAGCAGAAGGCCAGGCGGCAGTCCGCAGAGAAGCAGGCCTTCATCGTCCAAGAGACCCGCAAGTTAGAAGCCGTTGGGGTCATCCGCGAGGTCCGGTACCCAGATTGGTTGGCCAACCCTGTCATTGTGCCCAAGAAAGGGGGGAAGGAACGCATGTGTGTCGACTTCACCAACCTCAACAAGGCGTGCCCGCAAGATCCGTTTCCGCTCCCCCGCATCGACCAGATCATCGATTCCACCGCCGAGTGCGACCTGCTGTGCTTCTTGGATGCCTTCTCCGGATATCACCAGATCAAGATGGCGGTGGAAGATGTTGAGAAGACCTCCTTCTTGACCCCGTGCGGGGTATACTGCTATACGTGCATGCCATTTGGACTGCGTAACGCGGGGGCGACCTTTCAGCGGCTGATGCACATCACCTTGGGCCCGCAGCTCGGGAAGAACGTCGAAGCATACGTTGATGACATTGTGGTGAAATCTCGTGAGGCCAAGACCCTGATACAAGATCTGGAGGAAACCTTAGCGAGCCTCGACGCAGTAAGCCTGCGGCTCAACCCAGAGAAATGTGTGTTTGGCGTCCCCTCGGGCAAGCTTTTGGGATTCCTCATATCCCATCGTGGCATCGAGGCCAACCCCGAGAAGGTCAAAGCGGTCGAGGACATGAGTCCGCCAAAGACCCTCAGAGAAATGCAGAAGCTCACTGGGCGTGTGACCGCACTAGGACGCTTCATTTCCAAATTAGGGGAGCGAGCACTGCCTTTCTTTCAGCTGATGAAGAAAAAGGGGCCCTTTGAATGGACTGAAGAGGCAGACAAGGCGTTTTAGGATCTCAAGAGGTACCTAACCAGTCCCCCAGTCATGGTGGCTCCGCGTCCTCAAGAGCCCCTGCTGCTTTATCTCGCTGCCACTCCCTACTCCGCCAGCGCAGCCTTGGTGGCGGTTAGGGAGGAGCGCCAGGTCAAGACCGCAGCGGCTGCCCGAGGCAAGGCAAAAAGGGAACAAGGGAGGCTCGAGGAAGCCAAAACCACAGATGAGGAGGATCAGCCGCCGAAGAACGCACCGGAGACAGGAGAGGCCGCACACACGGATGGTCCACCTCCCGCGGTCACGTTGTCCTGTGAGGTGCCCTCACCTCCCGAGGGCGCCGCGACCCAAGATGCTCACAGCCTTGTCGAGCACCCGGTCTACTTCGTTAGCACGGTGCTACGGGACGCGAGGGCACGATACCCAATGCCTCAGAAGCTCCTCCTCGCGCTGCTAGTGGCATCGCGCAAGCTGCGTCACTACTTCCATGCTCATCCGATCAAAGTCGTCTCATCATACCCCCTGGAGAGGGTGCTCAGGAGCCCTAACTCGGCCGGAAGGGTCGCCGAATGGAACATAGAGCTGCAGGCGTTTCAGCTCGAGTTCAGCACAACTAGGGTCATCAAAGGAGCAGCGTTGGCGGATTTTGTGGCGGAATGGACAGAGGCGCCAGGCCTCAAGGACAACGAGGATCGTTCCCTCTCCCCAGGGAGCGAGGCGCTAGAAGGCTGGGTCATGTACTTCGACGGGGCATTCTCCAGGCATGGCGCGGGGGCTGGTGCGGTGCTGGTATCACCCACTCAGGATAAGCTCTACTATGCAGTACAGCTCTGTTTCCAGCAAGGAGAAAAGGTCTCCAATAACATAGCAGAATACGAGGGACTGATAGCCGGGATGAAGGCCGCAGCGGCCCTGGGAGTGAAGCGCCTCACCGTCAAGGGCGACTCGCAGCTTCTGGTCAACTTCTCCAATAAGGTGTACGAGCCGAAGGACGAGCATATGGAGGCCTACCTAGTGGAGGTCCGCAAGATGGAAAAGCAGTTCTAGGGGCTTGAGCTGAAGCACGTGCCCCGAGGCACCAATCAGGAAGCTGGCGACATAGCCGGGCGGGCATCCAGGCGGTTGCCGCAGGAACCTGGCGTCTTCAAAGAGCGGCTCTTCAAACCTTCAGCGCAGCCGACGTTATCAAACACGGCTCAGCCTCAGGAGGAGCTCCCTCAGCCGCCAGCCTCGGGAGCCCTGGTCTGTGGGCCGACCTCAGGAGCACGCCTGCTCCTGACGATGGAACCTCAGGAGGAGTGCTGGATCGCAGAGCTCCAGAATTATTTGATATAGGGGGCCATACCAGAGAAGGAAGAGGAAGCAGAACGTGTGGCGCGGCAGGCCACGGCGTACTGCGTTAGAGATGGAGAACTCTACCGGAAGCGACCAAACGATGTATCTCTGCGCTGCATCTCCCAGGAGCAAGGAAAGGAACTGCTGGAGGACATACACGGCGGAGACTGCGGACACCACTCATCGTCACGGACACTCATCGGCAAGGCATTCCGCAGTGGGTTCTATTGGCCCACCGCGCTCAGCGACGCAATCGAATTGGTGAAGGCTTGTGAGGCCTGCCAATTCCATTCCAAGCAGATCCATCAACCAGCGGGAGGCCAGCAGACTATACCCCTCTCGTGGCCCTTCGCAATTTGGGGGTTGGATATCCTGGGCCCGTTCCCTCGGGCACCAGGGGGCAACCGTTACCTCTACGTTGCCATCGACAAGTTCACCAAGTGGGCAGAAGTGGAGGTCGTCCGCACCATCCTCGCGGGCTCTACGGTCAAGTTCATCAGGGGTATCGTATGCCGGTTCGGGGTGCCGAACCGCATTATCACAGACAACGGTTCGCAGTTCACCAATAATCTTTTCAAAACATACTGTGCTAACCTTGGAACGCAGATATGCTACGCTTCGGTGGCACACCCGCGGAGCAATGGGCAGGCCGAACGAGCCAACGCGGAGGTCCTGAGAGGCCTCAAGACCAGAACGTTCAAGAAAAAGTTGGAGGCCTGCGGCAAGGGTTGGTACGACGAGCTCCAATCCGTGTTGTGGTCCATCCGCACAACCGCGACCAAACCAACCGGGGAAACCCCGTTCTTCCTGGTCTATGGGGCCGAGGCAGTCCTTCCTCACGAGGTCAGGCGTCGCTCCGCACGGGTCCTGGCGTTCGACGAGGCGCAGCAGGACGCCATGCGGGGGATGGACCTCGTGCTAGGGGAGGAACGCCGCCGGGAGGCCGCGCTGCGAGTGGCAAGATACCAACAGGCACTACGACGATATCACTGCCGCAACATCCGCCCCAGGACCCTCGAGGTAGGAGACCTCGTACTCAGGCGGGTCCTCTCTAGGGAGGGGCTGCACAAGCTCTCTCCCATGTGGGAGGGCCCGTTCAAGGTTGTTCATGTTTCCAGGCCAGGCTCCGTGCGCTTGGAGACTCAAGAGGGGGAGCCAATCCAGAACGCGTGGAACATCCAGCACCTCCGGAGGTTCTACCCCTAAAAGGCCCAGAGCCTGTGAAGAAGGCGAACGCCTGTGAAGATCATCTCTTTTTGGAAAAGGCCCAGAGCCTGTGAAGAAGGCGAACGCCTGTGAAGATCATCTCTTTTTGGAAAAGGCCCAGAGCCTGTGAAGAAGGCAAACGCCTGTGAAGATCATCTCTTTTTGGAAAAGGCCCAGAGCCTGTGAAGAAGGCGAACGCCTGTGAAGATCATCTCTTTCGGGAAAAGGCCCAGAGCCTGTGAAGAAGGCGAACGCCTGTGAAGATCATCTCTTTTTGGAAAAGGCCCAGAGCCTGTGAAGAAGGCGAATGCCTGTGAAGCTCATTACCTCTAAAGAGAAAGGCCCGGAGCCTGTGAAGAAGGCCAATCCCTGTGAAGCTCGTCGCCCCGTGACACTCTCACATAATAATGAGTGGGGTTGTACACGCCCCGGAGTCTCAGGAGCGCCGGCCTCAGGCCCTGGGGCTCCCTCCCATGCCCAGTGGCAGCACTTAGCTCCGCGCTGGTGAGAAGACGTCGAAGACTAGACTAGGTGCCGGACGCGGCTTTTTCATTTGCTTTCCGCATTTGACGTGTTTACTCGCATTTGAAGTCTTATTGAAGTTATCGCTGTCGTTGATTTGTGGTTTGCCGATTTTCGCTCCTCGCTTTGGTTTCTCTCATAAACGACCTCGCGAGGGATGGTTCACACGTCCTCGCGAGCGTTTCTGCTCTAGCCAAGGGAAGGTTGCATGGCCCGGGCACGATACAGGAGCACCCCTCTAGTCCGTGCCCCTCGGGCACCACGACGAGCACACAGGGCCTGGGTCGGTTGCCCCCCGGCAGGGGTCAAAAACTATCTACACACAGGCGTATAGTTAAGAAGCGCAAAAATAAGACCAAGGTATTGGCCAAACGGTAATAATTCCCAACACGCCCCAGCGGGGCTCCATGCATCTGCTTTGTCTTACACAGGAAACAAAAGGAAAGGAAAGGACGATCCTAGCGCGGCCCTCCTCACGACAGCCTGCGGAGGCGTCCTGGACCGCCTTTGGACCTCAGGCAGACTCCCTCTCGCGCTTCACCAAGGCGCGATGGCGGGCGGACGAACCACCACCTCCCGAGCAGGCCCGACGGCATGGGGGCTGACTGCGGCCACCACTGGAGGAGTTGCTTGAGGAAGAGTTCACGAAGCTTGGGGAGTCGCGACCGCCGCCACCCGCGCAGGCACTGTCTCACCCATCACCGTCGGGGCGGGGCCCCCAGCCGCGGTCGTCCTCTTTAGGTCAACACCCCATGCGACGACCATCTTCCCCAAACACCCTCACGTAGAGGGTGGCGTCGCCATCAAACCTGAAATGCAGGGTACACCGGCGCCCCAGGCCGCGGGCACGGGCGAACGCCTGCCAGCCACAGGTTAAGGCCAAGCCCCCATTGGCGGAGAGCTCCAACGCAGCCCATGAAGACCTGCTGCAGCAGCCCTCGGCCTGGAGCCAGAGGCCCCTTGGAGCTCCGGCCGGGAGTTCGCCAAGGAGAAAGCGAGGGAGTTGGAACCGGGCACTAGTAGCCTCCGCCGGCCAGACGATGAACTCCGGCAGCGCCTGCGCAGCGCGGAAGCGTGGCCTGGGGGAGCGCGTGCCCCAGGCGCGTCCCCCAGCCATAGCGGCTCGGCCACCACCACGTCGGGAGCCGTCCCCGTGGCCATCAGACACTGCCGGGGCGGCCACCAGATGCTTCCGAGGGCGCCCACAGCCACGCTTGGGCGGAGGAGAGGCAGGACCGACCTGGAGGGCCTTCCCCTTCTCCGCGGCCGAGTACTTCCTCGATGGAGCCATCACGCCAAGACGGAGCAAGAACTAAGGCGGAGGAGGAAGCAGGAAGAGATGGACTAGAAGGGCACGCGCGATGCCTAATATATAGCCGGCGAAGGCCAACCATCGGCCTCCACGATCACAGGTAATCATGACACGATCTGCCTGTAGGGACTTGTCCAATCTGCGCGGTCACCGAGGCGTCGTTGGGAAGTGGAGACGCCCACGTCCAATCAACCGCCACGCGGCGCCCAAGGCCGCAGGCTGTTAGGGCCCGCGGCGCTTCGCCCTTGCCCTTTCGCCCCTCAGCACGGCCAAGTCCATGCGCGCCTTGGGCCCGGGGGCTACTGTCGGCATTCTGGGAACGGGGGTCCCCAGACTTGCCTGCCTGCGGCCTGCGGCGTGGCTCGAATGGGGGCCCGGCGCGACCCATCTTCATCAACACAAGGCTCAAGACCCTCGCGAGGGGCCAAGCCTCGCGAGGCGGACGACACGGCGCTTCCTCAAGCACGGCCTCCTCAGGCTGGCTCACGAGGAGGCGGAGAGATCAAGGCGGGGTGCCTCTCGAGGTGCCCATGTCGCAAGC
Organism: Aegilops umbellulata; assembly: GCA_032464435.1. Lineage (NCBI taxonomy): Eukaryota > Viridiplantae > Streptophyta > Magnoliopsida > Poales > Poaceae > Aegilops > Aegilops umbellulata. Next base: position 409,213,619 of record CP136058.1, read on the forward strand.
CGTGACGATCGAGGGTGCCTGGCGGGCGCCAGGCCGCGTAGTGTCCTCCCCTTTCCTCTTTGGTGCAAAGGGGGCAAGCGCAGGCGAGAGGATCAAGCAAAGTCACCCATTTCGGTGCAACAAGACCAAGAGCAGTCCAACGGTGGGAAGGAGGTCACCATGGAGCCCAGAATGGCGTCACCACAGGGCATTTGGCAGGCGAAGACCGACTTTAGTCAGGATAAGTGTACTAGATGTTCCCCTTCAAATTGGCCAATTGTTGGCGCCCTTCCCGCTCAAATATTTGGGAAGAGGCCCAGGGCCTTTGCCTATAAATAGGACTAGCCACCCCCAGGGTAGAGGCATCTGGACATCGAGAGATCGAGGAGTATTCAGAGCAAGCAGAGAACAAGTAGAGATAGAGAAGAGAGGCTGAACTCCCCCAGCAGTTCATCCCCTAGCCAGGAACAGACCCTCGCGAGGCTGTTCTTCCTTGTACTGTTCTTCTTCATCAGCCCAAGAGGCAATCCACCCACCTCACACTGGAGTAGGGTATTACACCACATCGGTGGCCCGAACCAGTATAAACACTGTGTCTCTTGTGTCGTTCTTTCAACAGTTAGTTCTTTGCGAGATGGTGAGGTAGAGGGCAGAATCTCCGCGCGCACCCCAGAGTTCGAACCTTAAGGGTCTGCCGGAACCCGTGATCCGACAGTAATAGTATATCTTTGTTTCGTCTAAGAATCAAAGAAGGCAGGAGCAGGGAGAGTAATACGGACAACGTGCCATTTGTTAAAAATTAAACGATATAAGAGAGGTGATTCAGGCCTCTCGACAAACTGGTGCGAAGCCATAGAGTTATAATCTAAATATGCAGGAGGCAACTCCGTATCCACTTCACGGATGTCTATTTCAAGAAAATTAGCTAAGCGGGTTGCATAAATTCCTCCAAAGAAATCTCCATTATGTCTATTATGATGCAACCTACGAGCTACAATGGCTCCCAGATGATAAGATTGGTCTCCTAACACAGCACTCCTAAGAATACTGAGGTCAGGGACACACATGTGACATGCTTTATCCTTAGCATTTATGCATCTACCGATGAAGAGAGCAAAATAATGTATAGCAGGAAAATGAATGCTCCCTATGGTAGCCTACGTTATATCTCTAGATTCCCCTACAGTTATACTAGCAAGAAAGTCTCTAAATTCAGATTTAGGGGGATCCCTAATACTGCCCCATGATGGAAGTTTGCAAGCAAGAGTGAAATCCTCTAAGTCCATTCTATAAGATTTATCATAAAGATCAAACATGACTGAAGGAGAATTACGCGAAGATGAATACTCAAACCTCCTCACAAACGAACTTGTGAGATCATGATACTGGGGGCATTTGCTAGCCTCAAAATCCTCAAGACCGGCATTGCGCAAATATGCTTTGAATTCTTCTTTAATTCCCGCACGGTCCATAAAATTTTCCGACGGCCATTCGCAAGGTCGTACTGGAGCGTCTCTTGGTGGATCTTTGTCAGCATCACGCATAGCAATTCTGGGTCCTTGCTTCCTTGAAGAACCACCTTGGAACATCTTCCTAAGCATATTGCTTTTCTCTGAAAAATTCTGAAATTTTTAGTAACTTCAAACAAAAGTGAACCAACCTTAATAAAACTGATAGCAACTACTCCTACAAGTGCCTAGAGCCTATATCAAGCATTAGAACTACTTGGAACCATATAAATTTGACATGCAAGCTCAAGAACATGGTCACCTATGCAGCACAAATTTGCAAAGAATAGAGCACTGAACAAAAACTAGTTGGACCAATGGAGGAGTCGCATACCAAGGAACAATCTCCCCAAGCAGTTTTGCGAGAGGTGCTTTGAGCAAGGAGATCGAAAATCACAGCAAAAGTGGCTGGAACTCGTGCTTGAGTTGGTTTTTCGGGTTTGTGTGAGGCAGAGGAAAAAGATGGGTGCGGGGATAAGTGGAGGAGGGCCACCGTGGGCCCACTAGGCAGGGGACGCGCCCTCCACCCTCGTGGCCAGGTGGCAGCTCCTCCCAAGGTAATTTTTGCACAGTAAATCCTCAAATATTCCCGAAAAAATCATATTAAATTAGCATGTCATTCTGCGGACTTTTATTTTCGAGATATTTTTATATTGCATGGATAAGACAGGAAACAGACAGAAAAATACTAATTTTACTTTATTTCAACTAAAGAACAGAAAATATAAAGAGGGTACAGAAGGTTGTGCTTCTAGTTTCATCCATCTCATGCTCATAAAAAAGAATCCACTAACAAGGTTGATCAAGTCTTGTTAACAAGCCCATTCCGATAATCATGAAACCGGAGAAATTTCGAATAACACTAAGTTACCTCAACGGGGATATGCACATCCCCAATAATAAGTACATCATATTTCTTTTTGACAGTAGGAAGAGGAAATTCAAAACCTCCAATTATTATCGATGGAATTTTTCCAATAGAGTTGATACTGTGGGCTTGAGGTTGTTTCCTCGGAAAGTGTACCGTATGCTCATTACCATTAACATGAAAAGTGACGTTGCCTTTGTTGCAATCAATAACAGCCCCTGCAGTATTAAGAAAAGGTCTTCCAAGAATAATAGACATACTATCATCCTCGGGAATATCAAGAATAACAAAGTTCGTTAAAATAGTAACATTTGCAACCACAACAGGTACATCCTCACAAATACCGACAGGTATAGCAGTTGATTTATCAGCCATTTGCAAAGATATTTCAGTAGGTGTCAACTTATTCAAGTCAAGTCTACAATATAAAGAGAGAGGCATAACACTAACACCGGCTCCAAGATCACATAAAGAAGTTTTAATATAATTTCTTTTAATGGAGCAAGGTATAGTAGGTACTCCGGGATCTCCAAGTTTCTTTGGTATTCCACCCTTAAAAGTATAATTAGCAAGCATGGTGGAAATTTCAGCTTCCGGTATCTTTCTTTTATTAGTAATGATATCTTTCATATATTTAGCATAAGGATTTGTTTTGAGCACATCAGTCAATCGCATAGGCAAGAAGATAGGTCTAATCATTTCAGCAAAGCGCTCAAAATCCTCATCATCCTTTTTCTTGGATGGTTTCGGAGGAAAGGGCATGGGTTTCTGAACCCAAGGTTCTCTTTCTTTACCATGTTTCCTAGCAACAAAGTCTCTTTTATCATAACATTGATTCTTTGATTGTGGGTTATCAAGATCAACAACAGGTTCAATTTCTACATCATTATCATTACTAGGTTGAGCATCATGGTGAATATCATCATTAACATTTTCATTAGGTTCATGTTCATTACCAGATTGTGTTTCAGCATCAGACATAGAGATATCATTTGGATTATCAGGTGGTTCAGCAATAGGTTCAGTAGAAGTTTGCATAGTTCTATCGTTTTTCTTTTTATTCTTCTTAGAAGAACTAGGTGCATCAATATTATTTCTCTGAGAATCTTGCTCGAATCTCTTAGGGTGGCCTTCAGGATAAAAAGGTTCCTGAGTCATTCTACCAGTTCTAGTAGCCACTCTAACAGCATAATCATTTTTCTTACTATTCATTTCATCGAGTACTTCTTTTTGAGCATTAAGTACTTGTTCTACTTGAGTGGTAAGCATAGAAGCATGTTTGCTAACAAGTTTAAGTTCACCTTTAATATTAGCCATATAATCACCCAAGCGTCTAATCATATAAGCATTTTCTTTTAATTGTCTACCAAAATAAGCATTGAAGTCATCTTGCTTAAAAATAAAGTCATCAAACTCATGCAAGCACTGACTAGCAATTTTAGTAGGAGGGACTTCAGCTTTATCATATCTATAGAGAGAATGTACCTTTACTACCTGTGTCGGGATATCGGGATCAGGAGGTTCTTCAGTAAATAAGTGATTGAGATCATATGTTTCTTCAACAGGCGGTAAATTAAGACCATGTATTTCTTCAATAGGACGTAAATTCTTAACATCTTCGGCTTTAATACCTTTTTCTTTCATAGATTTCTTTGCCTCTTGCATATCTTCGGGACTGAGAAATAGAACACCTCTCTTCTTCGGAGTTGGTTTAGGAATAGGCTCAGTAATTGGAGCAGGAGCTGGCTCAGGAGGTGCCCAATTATTTTCATTTGTCAACATATTATCCAATAGAATTTCAGCTTCATCCGGTGTTCTTTCCCTGAAAAGAGAACCAGCACAACTATCTAGGTAATCTCTGGAAGCATCGGTTAGTCCATTATAAAAGATATCAAGTATTTCAGGTTTCTTGAGTGGGTGATCAGGCAAAGCATTAAGTAACTTGAGAAGCCTCCCCCAAGCTTGTGGGAGACTCTCTTCTTTAATTTGCACAAAGTTGTATATTTCCCTCAAAGTAGCTTGTTTCTTATGAGCAGGGAAATATTTAGCAGAGAAGTAATAAATCATATCCTGGGGACTACGCACACAACCAGGATCAAGAGAATTAAACCATATCTTAGCATCACCCTTTAACGAGAACGGAAATATTTTGAGTATATAAAAGTAACGCGATCTCTCATCATTAGTGAACAGGGCGGCTATATCATTTAATTTAGTAAGATGTGCCACAACAGTTTCAGACTCATAGCCATAAAAAGGATCAGATTCAACCAAAGTAATTATATCAGGATCGACAGAGAATTCATAATCCTTATCAGGAACACATATAGGTGAGGTAGCAAAAGCAGGGTCAGGTTTCATTTTATCTCTAAGTGATTCTTTGTTCCACCTAGCTAATAACCTTTTTAGCTCATATCTATCTTTGCAAGTTAAAATAGCGGCAGAAGATTCTTTATCAAAAAGATAACCCTCGGGAATAACAGGCATATTTTCATCATCACTTTCATCATCGTATGCAGATTCAATAATTTCTTTTTCTCTAGCCCTAGCAATTTGTTCATCAAGAAATTCACCTAGGGGCACAGTAGTATCAGGCATAGAGGCAGTTTCATCATAAGTATCATGTATAGCAGAAGTGGCATCATCAATAACATGCGACATATCAGAACGAATAGCAGAAGCAGGTTTAGGTGTCGCAAGCTTACTCATAACAGAAGTTGAATCAAGTGCAGAGCTAGATGGCAGTTCCTTACCTCCCCTCGTAGTTGAGGGATAAATTGTTGTCTTAGCGTCTTTCAAGTTCTTCATAGTGTCTAGCAGATATAAATCCCAAGTGACTCAAAGAATAGAGCTATGCTCCCCGGCAACGGCGCCAGAAATTAGTCTTGATAACCCACAAGTATAGGGGGTCGCGACAGCTTTCGAGGGTAGAGTATTCAACCCAAATTTATTGATTCGACACAAGGGGGCCAAAGAATATTCTCAAGTATTAGCAGCTGAGTTGTCAATTCAACCACATCTAGAAACTTAGTATCTGCAGGAAAGTGTTTAGTAGCAAAGTAATATGATAGTGGTGGTAATGGCAACAAAAGTAAAGACAACAAAAGTAATGTTTTTGGTATTTTGTAGTGATTGTGACAGCACCAACGGAAAAGTAAATAAGCGAGAACCAGTATATGGAAAACTCGTAGTCACCGGATTAGTGATGGACAATTATGCCGGATGTGGTTCATCATGTATCAGTCATAACATAGGGTGACACAGAACTAGCTCCAATTCATCAATGTAATGTAGGCATGTATTCCGTATATAGTCATACGTGCTTATGAAAAAGAACTTGCATGACATCTTTTGTCCTACCCTCCCATGGTAGCGGGGTCCTATTGGAAACTAAGGGATATTAAGGCCTCCTTTTAATAGAGAACCGGAACAAAGCATTAGCACATAGTGAATACATGAACTCCTCAAACTATGGTCATCACCGGGAGTGGTCCCGATTATTGTCACTTCGGGGTTGCCGGATCATAACACATAGTAGGTGACTATAGACTTGCAAGATAGGATCAAGAACTCACATATATTCATGAAAACATAATAGGTTTAGATCTGAAATCATGGCACTCGGGCCCTAGTGACAAGCATTAAGCATAACAAAGTCATAGCAACATCAATCTCAGAACATAGTGGATACTAGGGATCAAACCCTACCAAAACTAACTCAATTACATGATAAATCTCATCCAACCCATCACCGTCCAGCAAGCCTACGATGGAATTACTCACGCACGGCGGTGAGCATCATGAAATTGGTGATGGAGGATGGTTGATGATGATGACGGCGATGAATCCCCCTCTCCGGAGCCCCGAACGGACTCCAGATCAGCCCTCCCGAGAGGTTTTAGGGCTTGGCGGCGGCTCCATATCGTAAAACGTGATGATTTCTTCTCTCTGATTTTTTTCTCCACGAAATCCAATATATAGAGTTGGAGTTGGCGTCGGAGGATCTCCAGGGGGCCCATGAGGTAGGGGGCGCGCCCTAGAGGGGGGGCTCCCCCCACCCTCGTGGACAGGGTGTGGGCCCCCTGGTCTTCATCTTTGGCGAGGATTTTTTATTGTTTTTTTAAGGTGTTCCGTGGAGTTTCAGGACTTTCCGAGAATATTTGTTTTCTGCACATAAAACAACATCATGGCAATTCTGATGAAAACAGCGTCAGTCCGGGTTAGTTCCATTCAAGTCATACAAGTTAGAGTCCAAAACAAGGGCAAAAGTGTTTGGAAAAGTAGATACGACGGAGACGTATCATGGTGTAGGAATCACTGGAACTGATTTCTGTGATTAACCACTTTCCAATTCAGGAGAAGGTACGATTACCTCATCAAGTTCTACTTTCCTCCCACTGACTTCTTTCGAGAGAAACTCCTTCTCTAGAAAGGATCCATTCTTTAGCAACAAAGATCTTGCCTTCGGATCTATGATAGAAGGTATACCCAACAATTTCTTTTGGGTATCCTATGAAAACGCACTTCTCCGATTTGGGTTCGAGCTTATCAGGCTGAAGCTTTTTCACATAAGCATCACAACCCCAAACTTTAAGAAACGACAGCTTAGGTTTCTTGCCAAACCATAGTTGAAAGCACAAGTGCTCCCTGGGTAATTTTGGTAATTAATGTTAACATATCTCTTGTTGGACTAATGTTTCTACCTAATATGTTTCAAATGGGTTCAACAATGGAGTGGCATGGACTAGAGGATGTGGAACCCCTTCAATATGCTAAGGACAAATGATTGGCTCAAGTTCAAAGATCAGGACTCTACATTTTCTATTTTAGTGATCCAAGATCACATTGAGTCCATAGGAAAGCCAATACTATTAAGAAGGAATGAGGTGTTTCTTAATGTCTTGCTTACTCAAAGTGCTTAATGATATGCTCCAAAGCCCTCAACCACTTCCTCACTTCCAAATATGTACCAAACCAAAAGTCAAACTCAGCCCCACCGATTCTTTCTATCCGAGCCACCGAGTTCAGTTGACATAGCCACTGCCAGAAACCCTAATCAATTCGGTCTCACTGATGGGATCTTGGTCTCACTGATGGGATCTCGATCTCACCGAGATGGGCATGCAAACTCTCTATTGTCTATTGCAATATTTTCGGTCCCACCGAGATATGCAATCGGCCCCACTTAGTTTGCTTGGCCAACTCTCTGCTTCACTTATTACCCAAATAGGTCCCACCGAGTTTGAGTAATCGGTCAAACTGAGTTTTGGATTTACCCTAACCCTAGCACATCGGTCCCACCGAGTTGATCCAGTTGGTCCCACCGAAATGCCTAACGGTCACATTATGAACCAAATCGGTCTGACCGAGTTCTTTGAATCAGTCCCACCGATTTTGGCGATTTGTGTGTAACGGTTAGATTTTGTGTGGAGGCTATATATACCCCTCCACCCACTCTTCATTCATGGAGAGAGCCATCAGAACATGCCTACACTTCCAATACATATTTTCTGAGAAAGAACCACCTACACTTGTGTTGAGGTCAAGATATTCCATTCCAACCACATGAATTTTGATCTCTAGCCTTCCCCAGGTTGCTTTCCACTCAAATCTTCTTTCCACCAAATCCAATCATATGAGCGAGAGTTGAGTGTTGGGGATACTATCATTTGAAGCACAAGAGCAAGGAGTTCATCATCAACACACCATTTGTTACTTCTTGGAGAGTGGTGTCTCCTAGATTGGCTAGGTGTTACTTGGGAGCCTCCATCAAGATTGTGGAATTGAACCAAGGAGTTTGTAAGGGCAAGGAGATTGCCTACTTCGTGAATATCTACCCTAGTGAGGCAAGTCCTTCGTGGGCAACGACCATGGTGGGATAGACAAGGTTGCTTCTTCGTGGACCCTTCGTGGGTGGAGCCCTCCGTGGACTCGCGCAATCGTTACCCTTCGTGGGTTGAAGTCTCCATCAACGTGGATGTACGATAGCACCACCTATCGGAACCACAGATAAAAAATATCCGTGTCTCCAAATTGCGTTTGCACACTCCAATCCCTTCTCTTTACTTTCTTGCAACTTGCATGATTTACTTTCTGCTGCTCATATACTCTTGTATGCTTGCATGCTTGCTTGATATGTATTGTGAATGTTTAAACTTGTGCTAAAACTCCACATCAACTTAAAGAGGGCATGTGCTAAAACATACCCTGGGCCATACTGATAGGCCGTCGTGGGTGCACGACTCCGCCCACTAGTGCTGATGTCAGGGATAGCATGGCAACAGTGTCACACCGGATGGAGATCTCCGTTGGTACGGCGCACTGTGGCCGAGCCATCCCCTGGTGTGGGCTTCACTGTTGCTACTCCCCATCCCATCCTCCTTAATGAGGGCATGGGCTTCGTTGGTGCCGTGGGCCGACTCCCCGGGGCCAGCTTATCTGGAAGCTGCCAGGCAGGAGTCGGCTTGTCTTGACCTCACCTTCCGGATTCGGCCGTCTACGGGCAGCCGACTATTTATCCAACCGGCTTCCAGAAGATAGCTCTTCATCTTGGCGTCTTGAGGGGCGCGGTCAGCCCTGATGTCTTGAAAGGTTCTGGGCCTCGGGTTAGCCTACCCGTGGCCCATTACTCCGACAGTAGTCCCCGAAGCTGGTGAGGCGCCGCGGGCGACTGGTCGAGGAGCCTCAATAGTTTCCTTTCTCCGGCTACTTGAGGCGAAACTTTGTTCGACTTCTGCAGGGCCGACTGGCAGGAGTCGGACTCGCCCGATCTGACTTGTCCAAAATTTTCGAATGCCTCGGCGAGATCCAAGTGGCGTGCTAGCCAAGCTTCCAGGCCGCCGCCCGTTTCAGGCCTGTCACGTGGCGACGAGCGGCCGGGCCAGTCTGCCCACCCACGCGCGCGATGGGACACGCCTACAGGCGGGGCCCGCCACTACCACGCCTCAGCACGCGAGAGGATCCGCTGCGGCCGTGGTGGACGATTGAGGTTCCCGCGAAGTTACCGCACGTAGTAACTTTGCGCGATAAACGTGGGGGCGTGGGGTAGTGGGCGTAGTAAATCCCACAACCGCCCCCTCGGCTTCGCAGCCCACTGGTCTATAAGTAGGGGGAGGAAGGGGAGCGGCAGAGCATGCGCGCCCCTCCTCCTCACTGCTTCTTTCTCTTCTTCCTCTCGCCACCGCGCCCAAAGCTATGCTGAGCGCCGCGGTGATCCGGTCCCGATGAGCTCTTCTTCCGCCGCTGCGCCTCCCGCAGTGCACTTCGGCACGTGGGACGGTTCGGAGGTCCACAATGATCACATCGATTTCCTCCGCAAGACACATTGGCTGCCTGGCAAGGACTTCGTGAGGGTCCGCCTCGCGCCGAAGAAGGAAATATCGCCGGCGCCGGAGGAGGGAGAGCGGGTCGTCTTCCGCTCACACTGCCTATGCGGCCTAGGCCTACCAGCGAGCGGCTTCTTCAGCGCCTTCCTCGAATTATACGGCCTCCAGCTGCACCACCTCACCCCCAACACGGTGGTGCTGCTGTCTGCCTGCATCGCCTTGTGCGAAGGCTTCCTCGGGGTTCTCCCCACCATCGAGCTCTGGGGGGAGTTCTTCTACTCCAAGATCGATAACCAAGCCGCACGCGTGCCGGCTCAGTGCGGCACATTCATCGTCGTGTGGAGGTCGGGGGCCGACAACCCATTTCCCCCCATCAAGCTGATAAAGTCGGTGAAGATGTGGCAGCGGTCATACTTCTATGTGAAGAGCGTCTTCGCGGAGGGCGACTGGGTCAATCTGCCGGCCTACGTAGCCGGCCCACCGGCTGGGCGGCAGCCCAACTGGTCGTATCAGGCCAGGACGCTGACGCCCGCAGGAGCCGGCGCCATCACGCGACTCTGAGTGCTGACGTAGTCGGAGGGCCTGACCGGGCCAGATTTGTTGGCCGCCTTCTGGCGCGCCGAGTGCTCCCACTCCAAGGTCGCCCCCACCTGATCTGCCAGATGAGCGGTCATCGAGACCCGAGTCGGCTGTGCACCAAGGAGATGCCTCGCGAAGAGGTAGCCTACATGGTGAACTATCTTGCGGACTGCAAGCTCTCGGAAGAGTGGCAGTTCGGCAAGGAGCCATATTCACGCGCCAATCCTCCGCCCTTGGTGAGTTGTTTCTTTTTCTCTTGTTCTCTGACTTCTTTGCCGCCGAGTCCGTCTTGTCCAACCTGACCAGTCGGCTTTGGTCAGAACCCTCTCCTCCATCCAGCAGCCGGCACCGCGGGGCCGGCCCGTGAATTCCTCCCCGACCGGGCGGAGAGCGACGTCGACGACCCCAACTTGGGGGCGGCGGCCTTGGAGGACGACGTCGAGGGAGGAGGCGGCGAAGTGGGCGGCCCGAGGCTCGGGGCCAGTCTCGAGGACTGGTCTGACGATGATGCAGAGGAGGTCGTCCCACGCCACCAACAGGGAGCCGGCCAGCCCGGCGCGAGCTCTTCTGCCACGCCGGACGTCCAAGGCGGCACGAAGAAGCGCAGGGGCACGCTGAGATGTTCGGCAGCCGGCCGAAGAAGCCCAAGGGCTCGACCGTGGCGACAAAGCGGGACGAGGCGACCGCAAAGGCCAACCGCTTCCGCAAGGAGGTGAAGAGGCTGCCGCTGGTCTCCGCGTAAGCGCTACCTTTCTCGTGCTTTCATTTTTTTCTTTCGTTGATCTTGTCTGAGTTTGCTTGTTCGTCACCCTTGGGTACAGGGCTCCCCTCTCTCTTGATAAGGTCGTTGTCGCCTCCATCGTGGGGTCGGCGGAGACTTCCACCACCACTTGGTGGATTGACCCCGCTGCCGACCTCAGGGAGGCATCAGAGCGGAACACGCGAGAAGCACGCAAAGAGCAGGCGGCCGCCCTCCTGGAAAAGGCGGAGGCCACCGCCCAGAAGAAACTGGCGGAGGCCGAGGCCGCAGATGTGGTGAAGAAGCAGACTGAAGAAGCTGCGCCCGCCAATCGGCGGTTTTTGTCATTCCACTGAACTCCGCGCCGCCGTCCCCGGAGTTCATGGGGCAGACTGGGGAGACGGTGAGAACCCGGCCATGGAGAGGGATGGCGGCGACGCCTCTATGCCGGATGTGATTGTGCCACCACCGCCGCCATCCGGGAGCGCACAAGGCGGACAGCCGGCGGACCCGCAGGTGTCGCCGGCTGAGGACGAGGTGGTGGCGGGCCTAGTTCTCCAGGTCGGCACGCCGACACATTGCCGTCTTACGAAGGCGGCCTCGGCGCCGCGCCCTCTGGAGATCGTCGCCGCGAGCTCCTCGATCCCGGATGCCGAGGCGACGAGCGCCGCGCCCACTGGGTGGGTGCGGGGAGGCACGACGGGCCCGTTGAACCGGGCGCTTCGGGACGTCCAAGCCAAGATCTGAGCCGAGGGCGAGGCCATCAAGGAATACACCAAGGCGCATCTGGCGTCGCGAGCAGCCGTCCGCGTATGTTTCCTTCTTCTTTGTTTCTTTGTGGGGGCGCGCCAGCGCACCCACTGGGTGTAGTCCCCGAGTTTCGAGCCGGCTGCTGAGCAGGCGGCTCGGAACTCAAACCGGCGAGTCCCAAGCACTAACATTTGTTTGAAATTTTTCCACAGGATTACCACAATCTTCGCGTGACCACCTTCAATGCCAACATCGAGGAGCTGGCCAAGCGGACCGCTGACTTGTCGGACAGCCGGAGTGAGTTTTCTTTCTTCCCCGCGGGGGCGCGCTGGCGCACCCGCAGGCTGTAGTCCCCGAGATTCGGGCCGACTGCTGAGCAGTCGGTGTCGGGGGTTGGGTGCGACATATGCCAAAGGATGGCTTATCATGGTGGGGGCGAGTAGAACGTCGCCGGTGCCTGGAAGCGGGATGAGGCGTAGACATGCCGCCGGCGAATCTTACCCAGCTTCAGGGCTCTCCAAGGAGATAACACCCCTACTGCTGCTCTGCGGGGTCTCCGCATGATCACTATGGCAAAGTGTATACAAGGTTGCTCCTTGAGTTGTTTCTTGGAGGTAGGAGAAGGCAAGGCTAGGTCTCTCCCCCTTGTGTTCTCTGGTCTAGTGCTAAAAGAATCCAACCCTTTGCATGGGTGCCCCGGGGGGTTTATATAGGCCTACCCCCCGGGGGTACAATGGTAACCCGGCTGGGTGCGGGTCCCAGCCGTCTGTCTCTCAGGCCGCCGTCTTCCCCGCCGACTGGCCTGGTACGGAGCCGACAGGCCTTGCCCGCCGCGGGCGGGTCTTGCCGGCTGCGGATTACTGTAGCCGTGCTTCTAATGACGCTGGCTTGGTCATGGGGTCATGGCAACAGCGCCGCCGCCTGACGGGCGATCACTGTTGCCACTCCTCGTCTTGTCTGGTTAATGGCGTGCGGGGCCCGTGGGAGGAGCCGGCCGACTCTCGGAGGCTGACTCCCACGGGGACCGTCTTGTGGCGCTCTCGCCATCTTCTGTACCCCCGCTGACCAGCGGGGCCTGCCGTCTCTAGGTCGTACAGGCGGGCCGACGTGGCCACAAGGTTCCACCCCCTGGGGCTGATGTCAGGGCTGGCATGGCAACAGTGTCGTGCCGGACAGAGATCTCCGTTGGTACGATGCATTGTGGCCATGCCTGCCCTTGGTAAGGGGTGGGCATGGCCCGTACTGAGGCCACGCCCCGTCCCGTCCCTCCTCACGAGGGCATGAGGGTGGTTGGAGTCGCAGGCCGACTCCCCATAGTCGGCTTCTCTGGAAGCCGCCAGTTAGGAGTCGGCTCATCTTGTAGTCGTCCCTGAGACTCGGCCGTGGGTAGGTAGTCGGCTGCGCCGCAACCGACTCCCAGAGGCGGCCCTCCGTCCAGAGGTTCCTGAGGGGCGAAGCCGGCCCCGATGTCTTGAAAGGTTCTGGGTCTCGGGTTAGCCTACCCGTGGCCCATTACTTCGACAGTAGTCCCCGAAGCTGGTGAGGTGCCGAGGGAGACATGTCGAGGAGCCTCAGCAGTTTCTTCCTTCCGGTGGCTGGATCTAGGGCCTACCCGCCGTCTTCCTCCAAGCCGACTATCGGGAGGCGATCTTGCTCAGGCTGTCTCCGCCAAGCCGACTATCGGGAGCCGGACTCGTCGAAGGCCTTCTTGTTCCATAAAGAGTTTGAAAGTCGCAGCGGGATTCAGATGGCGTGTCTGATAAGCTTCCCAGCAGCCGCCCGTTACGGACCCGCCGGGCAGTGCCACGTGGCCGGGCCAGTCTGCCCGCCCACGCGCATGACGGGACAGGCCCGCAGGCGGGGCCCGCCACTACCGTGCCTCGGCCTTTAAACGGATCCGTTGCGGCCGCGCGGACGGTTGGGATCCCCGCGCAGTAACTTCACGTGGTAAATCATGGGGGGCGTGGGGCCCTGGGCGCAGTTAATCCCACGACGCCCCCTTGGCTTCTCAGCCTACGGGCCTATAAGTAGGCGGGGGGAGCGGGCTGCAAAGCACGCGCACCCGCTCTCCCTTGCTTCCCTTTGCTTCTCTTCGCTTCTTCTTCCTCCCGCCGCTTCTGCGCCGAACTACGTCGCGCTTGCAGCGATGAGCTCTTCTTCTGCTATCGTGCCCGCCGCCGTGCGCTCCGGCGTGTGGGATGGCTCCGATGTCGACGACGACCACATCGAGTTCCTCCGCAAGACGCGTCGCCTCCTCGGCGCGAACTTAGTGCAGGCTCGCGCCCCGCCGGCGAAGGAGGTGTCGCCGGCGCCGGAGGAGGACGAGCGGGTCGTATTCCGCTCGCACTTCATGCGCGGCCTAGGGCTGCCAGCAAGCGGCTTCTTCCGCTCGTTCTTGGAGTTCCACGGCCTCCAGCCGCACCACCTCACTCCGAATACGGTGGTGCTGCTGGCTGCCTTCGCCACCATGTGCGAAGGCTTCCTCGGCGTCCTCCCCACCGTCGAGCTGTGGGGGGAATTCTTCCATTCCAAGCTTGGTACGCACGTCGCCGGCGTGCCGGCCCAATGCGGCGCCTACATCGCGATGCGGAGGTCGGTGGCCGACAACCCGTTCCCCGCCATCTCGCTGATTAAGTCGGTGAAGATGTGGCAGCGATCTTACTTCTACGTGAAGAACGTCGCCCCGGAAGGTGTCTGGGTCAACCTGCCACATTACAAAGCCAGCGCGCCAGCGGGAAGGCTCCCCAGCTGGTCCCACCGGGCTAAGACGCTGACTCCGGCCGGTGCCGCTGCCGTCGCGCGACTCCGAGTGCTGACGCAGTCGGAGGGTTTGACTGGGGCCGACTTGCTGGCCGCCTTCGTGGCGCGCCAAGTCCTCCCGCTCCAAGGCCGGCCTCATATGATCTGTTAGAGGAGCGGCCACCGAGACCCCAGTCGGATGTGCTCCAAAGACATGCCCCACGCGGAGGTGGCGGACATGGTGAATTACATCATGAACTGCGGTCTCACGGAGGATTGGCAGTTTGGCATGGAGCCGTACTCACGCGCCAACCCCCCGCTGGTTGTAAATTGTCTCTCTTCTTCTTCTGTTTCCTTTTTGCAGCCGAATTCGACTCCTGATCTTTTTAGCCTTCGAATCAGAATCCTCTCGTCCAGCCCTCGGCCGGCACCGCGGGGCCAGCCCGCCAGTTCGCCCACGACCGAGCGGAGAGTGACGTCGACGACCCCGACCTGGGGGCGGCGGCGATGGAGGCTGACGCCGACAGAGGCGGCGGAGGAGAGGAAGGCGGCCTCAGGCCTTCGGCCACTTTTGCCGACTGGCCTGCTGATGACGATGGAGAAGTCGCCCTGTGCCACCAATCAAGAGTCGGCCACCACGGCACGAGCTCGTCCGCCGCCTTGGGCGGTCTAGGCGGCGCGAGGAAACGTCGGGCCGGGCCGAGTTCCCCTAGCGGCCGGGAGAAGAAGTTCAAGGGGGCGGCCGCCGCGGCCAAGCGGGAGAGGCGGTCGCGAGGGCCCAACGCTTCCGCAAGGAAGTGAAGAAACCGCCACTGACTTCTGCGTAAGTGCTTCCGTCTTGTTTTACTTTCTTCTAGTGGATTTTGTCCAAATCTTTTATATGCTTTCCCTGTTCCAGGGCTCCCCTCACCCTCGGGAGGGTTACCGCCGCCTCCATCAAGGGGTCGGCAGAGACGTCTGCCGCCACTCGGCGCATTGACCCCGCCGCCGACCTCCAGGAGGCGACGGAGTGGAATGCGCAGGAGAAGCGCGATGAGAACGAAGCCGCCCGCCGAGAGAAGGCGGAGGCCGAGAAGGCGGCCGCCTCCGCTCAGAAGAAGCTGGATGAAGCCGAAGCTGTCGTCGTGGCAAAACAGCAGGCCGAAGAAGCCGCGCGCCGCCAGTTGGCGTTGTTCGTCATCCCGCTGAACTCAGCGCGGCCGCCTCAGGATTTCACGGAGCAGACCGGGGAAGCCGGCGGCGATCATCCCATCATGGAGAAGGAAGGCGGCGAGGCCTCCCAGTCGGGCACGGTCGTGCCGCCACCGCTGCCTCCACCGCCGTCTAGGAGTGCGCGAGGTGAACAGCCAGCAGACCTTCCGGTGCCGCCGACTAACGACGAGGCCATGGCGCAGGTACTCCTCCAAGTCGCCTCGCCAACGCGCCGCCGTCTTGAAAAGGCGACTTCGGCGCCACGCCCCCTGGAGGCCGGCGCCGCCAGCTCGGCCATCCCAGACGTCGAGGCAACGAGCGCCGCGCCCGTCGGGTGGGTGCGAGGAGGCGGCACGGGCCCGCTGAACAAGGCGCTCCTGGACGTCCAGGCGAAGCTGCGAGCTGAGGGCGACGCCATCCAGAACTGCACCAAGGCGTATCTGGCGTCGCGAGCAGCCATTCGGGTATGTTTCTTCTGACTTGGTTTTTCTTGTTCTTCTCTGTGGGGGCGGGCCAACGCACCCACTGGGTGTAGTCCCCGAGTTCCAGGCCGGCTGTTGAGCAGGCGGGTCGGAACTCCACTGGAGAGTTCCAAACACTTACTCTTGTTTGAAATATTTATCACATGATTACCACAACCTCCGGGTCACCACCTTCAACCGCAACGTTGAGGAGCTGGGCAAGCGGACTGCCGACTTGTCGGAGAGCTGGAGTGAGTTTTCCTTCTTCTTCGCGGGGGCGCACTGGCGCACCCGTGGGCTGTAGTCCCCGAGATTCGGGCCGACTGCTGTGCAGTCGGGCCGGATCTTCCCAGCGACCTTCTTTGTTGACGACTTACGTATTTTTTCTTCTTTCTTCAGAGGCCAACGTCGTTCTTCAGCAGCAGCTGGGCGAAGCCAACACCGCCTTGCGTGCCAAGGAGGTGGAGTGCAGCAAGCTCGTCGCAGAGCGCGACCTGCTGGCTACGCAGCTGGCGGAGCAGAAGGAGCTGCTCAAGAAGGCGCAGGAGGAGGCGGAGGGGAAAGAGACTGCAGTCCTGGCCGAGTTCGAGACCGAGCGCTCCTCCTGGACCGACAAGGAGGTGGTGCTGACCTCCGGCTTTCATGAGATTGAGGATATCGTCGATGGTGAGTTTTCTTTGCTTTCTTTCTTTGAGCCGCCGTCTGCAGGTCGGGCTGACTCCTGATTTTCTAACTTGCTTCTTTTCGTCTTGGCAGACTTCTTCCCGGACCACATGCAAGCTGCCACTCAAGCCATCGAGGTCGATCGCGAGGCGCGGAGAGCAGCTGGCGAGGAGGTTGCCGCCAATGCCCCCCGGACCCTTGATGAGCAGCTTCTGAGCATCGAGGCTCGCCTGCGGCCGGCCCACCGGATGTTGCACCGGCTTCAACGTGTTGGCGCCCAGGAGATTGCTGCCTTGTAGCCAGACATGCCGATTCTACGCACCCCCAGCCGGACTGCCGACTGGCTGGAGGTCGCAGCCAACCGTCTTGAGGCTTGGAAGGGCTCCTCGGCACGGGCTGGAGCGCGCCAGGCCTTGGAGTTCGTCAAGGCGTGGTATCCAGACCTGGACCTGGACCAGTTATCCACGCTCCGGGCAGAGGCCCAGCCGGAGCTGGCAGCCATGGAAGACGCCCTTGTCAAGAGCGCCGCGGCGATCGCCGAGTACGCCGATACTAGTGTCTTCATTCTTGAGCGGGCTGACGACGGCGAGGAGGCACCTCCGGAGTGGTTTGGGATGAACCCGGATTACGACGAGGACTCGGCGGAGGTGATCGGCTCTAGCGCCGAGGAGGGAGGCGAGGTGGAGGTCGGAGACGAGACGGAGGCGCCAGAAGACGGAGCGGGCGACCAGCCTCAGCTCGACCGTGCCTCCAGCAACGATCCGCGCCCAACCGAGCCGGCTGCCGCTGGAGGCGATCAAGCCGAGACTGCTCAGCCGGCCGCCCCTACGTCTGACACCGCCATCTCCTCCGAGCCTCCAAACCCGTCTGCTGCTTCCTAGGCTGCTGCCTTATTTTATCTTATCTGCTTTAATAGTCTTTGAAGAACTTGTTAATTCGCACAATTCCACCCGCGGGGTGTATTTTGAAGTTCAGTTCGAAGATTCGGCCAAGGGACTATGTTATGTAAATATTTATCCGGGTTCTATCGTTTCTTGCTTATTGCCCTCTTGGCTTTTTCCTTTGCCGCCTTCCCTTAGTTGTCGTCTTTGCCAGTCAGACAGCCACTCTGCGAACTGCCGTTAGGTCAAGTGCTTGGCTACTTTTGGGGAGGCAAGTACTCAGCCATTTTTAGAGTCTTTTTAGCAAGTTGAATAGAAGGCGGTAAGCCGACTACTCAAGAGTCGGTTTTGCGAAGAAAGGCTGGAAAGCCGGCTTGAGCTATGTTTATGCTTTGAATCCTTGGCCATTTTTCGTGTGGGCGCCCATTCTTCCTTACTCCTTCCCACCAAACAGTCGCTCTGCGAGCTGTGGCTTCTGATAGGAGACGGCTTAGGCACCACACACTACTTGTCCGACTACAGGAGGCATTTCATAGCGCAAGGCGGCGAGTCCCCGGGCCGATTAGTCAAGCCCGGTGCCAAGCGGCATAACAAAGAGTAGCATACTCGAAGGCATAGTTCTTATCATACAGATAAAAAAAGGGGCAGTCCCCGAGCTCGTCTCGGGGGGCCTGAAGTCTTGGTACTTTTAATACAAAAGGGTAGCATGGTACATACTGCATTAACTGTAAAATCTTCGAAGAAGATTTGCATTCCATGGCAATTCTGTCTCCTTGCCGGAGTCGTCCCTCTTGCGTGCTCGGGGCTTCTGAGCGTCCATCAAATAGTAGGAGTCGTTGCCCAGCACTTTGCTGATGATGAAGGGGCCTTCCCAGGGTGCCAACAACTTGTGCTGGCCGACTGTCCGCTGGATCAGTCGGAGCACAAGGCCGCCCTCCTGGAAAGATCTCGGCCTGACCTTCCTGTTGTAGTAGCGGCGTAGGCTCTGCTGGTAGATGCTGGACCGGCTGAGTGCCAACAGCTGGCCCTCTTCCAGCAAATCGACGCCATCTTGTCCTGCTTCTTCTGCTTCTTCCTCGGTGTACATCGTGACTCGCGGGGAGTCGAACTCTATATCCGTTGGGATGACGTCTTCAGCGCCGTAGATGAGGAAGAAGGGCGTGAAGCCGGTCGACTTGTTTGGAGCCGTGTGCGGACTCCAGAGGACGGCTGGCAACTCGTCAAGCCAACAGTCGGCCGAACGCTCCAGTGGTTCGACCAGCCGAGGCTTGATGCCAGACAGGATGAGGCCATTCGCCCGCTCCACCTGGCCGTTTGACTGCGGATGGGCAACGGACGCTAAGTCCAGTCGGATGCCCTGTGTCGCGCAGAAACGGGCCAGGGCGCCTTTGGCAAAGTTGGTGCCGTTGTCGGTGATGATGTTGTGCGGTATGCCGTACCGAATTGTGATGTCGGAGATAAAGGTCACGGCAGTCGGACCATTCAACTTCTTGATGGGCTTTACTTCTATCCACTTGGTGAACTTGTCCACCGCGACAAGTAGGTGAGTTAGGCCGCCTCGCGCCGTTTTGAATGGTCCCACCATGTCCAGGCCCCAGACTGCGAAAGGCCAGGCGATTGGGATAGTCTTGAGCACTGAAGCCGGCTGATGCGGCTTGGAACGAAATTTCTGGCACCCCTTGCATTTCTGGACCAATTCCTTGGCCTCTTCTAGGGCAGTCGGCCAAAAGAAACCATGCCGGAAAGCTTTGGCGACGAGTGCTCTTGAGGCCGCATGGTGGCCACACTCGCCTTGATGGATGTCTCTGAGAATTGCTTGGCCTTGCTCTGGCTCGACGCAACGCTGGTAGACACCAGTGACACTGGGCCTGACCAGCTCTTTGTTGATTATGGTGTATGCTTCCGCCCGGCGTTGTACTTGACGAGCCAACGTTTCGTCAGTTGGCAGCTCTTTATTCACCAGGAATTTGAGGATGGGCTGCGCCCATGAGGGTGCTGCTATTTCTTCGACTGCCAGAACTGCGACTTGGACGAGGGCGGCTGGTCTGGGAGGCGGCGGGCTGGAGTCCGCGGCCGCTTGCTGGATCAATGAAGTCCCCGGGCCGACTGCTGCAGTCCCCGGGCCGAGCTCTGGAGTCTTCGGTCTGGTCACCGCAGTCCCCGGGCCGGGTTCTGAAGTCCCCGGGTCGGCTTTGACTGCGGCATTCTTGGAGTCGTCTACAAGGGTTTTTGTGCCGTCTGCTGGGGCTCTTGAGTCGGATCCGACTTCTTCAGGGGGAGCCGGCACAAAAATGGAATATGACTCTGGTGAAGGCTTGATAGACGGCTTGAGGAGGTGCTGAAGAGCAACGCCGGATGGTATTGCTTGGCGGGTGGAGCCGATTCGTGCCAAAGTATCTGCTTGGTCGTTGTCGTTTCTTGGCACGTGGAGGAACTCACACCCCTCGAAATATCCGCTGAGTTGCTGCACGAGGAAGCGGTAGCTTGCCATGTTTGCGTCATTGGCGTCCCAGTCACCAGATGACTGTTGGACCACCAAGTCGGAGTCGCCATAACACAGGATCCGGCGAATGCCAAGCTCTTTGGCAAGCCGGAGCCCGTGAATGAGCGCCTCGTATTCGGCGACGTTGTTGGAGGCGGTGAAATGGATCTGTAGCACATACTTGAGCTTGTTGCCTTTAGGAGAAGTGAGGACAACGTCGGCTCCCAAGCCTGTGCGCATCTTGGAGCCATCGAAATGCATCCGCCAATGGGTGGAGTCGAGCGCTGGCGGCAGGTACTGGGTCTCGGCCCAGTCGACGAGGAAGTCGGCCAGAGCTTGCGACTTGATGGCGGTGCAGGGCTGATAGTAGATCGTGTAGGGGGGCAACTCTATGGCCCATTTGGCCACTCGGCCAGACGCATCTCGGCTTCCGATGATCTCGGCTAGTGGGGCTGTGCAGACCACAGTGATTGGATGCTCTTGAAAGTAAGGCTTCAGCTTCTTAGCTCCAAAGTGCACGCTGTAGCACATCTTCTGGTAGTGGGGGTAGTTCTGCTTGGAGGTCGACAGTACTTCGCTTAGGTAATATACCGGTCTCTGGACAGGTAGTGCCTTGCCTTCCTCCTTGCGCTCAACTACGATGACTGTGCTGACTACCCGGCTGGTGGCGGCGATGTACAGGAGCATGGGCTCTTTGGGAGTCGGAGCCGCCAACACAGGGGGAGTAACCAACATCTTCTTCAGCTGGAGAAAAGCCTCGTCCGCCTTGTGGTTCCACTCGAAAAAATTGGTCTTCTTCATGAGCTGGTACAAAGGGAGAACTTTCTCGCCCAGCCGACTGATGAACCGGCTGATGGATGCCAGGCAGCCAGTGAACTTTTGCACATCCAACAGTCGGCTGGGTACCTCCATCCTCTCGATGGCCTTGATCTTCACAGGGTTGCACTCTATGCCGCGTTCGGAGACCAGGAAGCCAAGGAGTTGGCCGGCTGGTACTCCGAAGACGCACTTTTCAGGGTTGGGCTTGATCTAGAATCGACGCAGGTTCTCAAAGGTCTCCTTGAGGTCTTCCAGCAGAGTCTCACACTTTTCCGTCTTCACCACCACATCATCCACGTAAACGTGGGCATTTCTGCCGAGTTGCTTGAGGAGGCACTTCTGCATGCAACGCTGAAAGGTGGCGTCGGCATTCCTCAAGCCGAATGTCATGGTCAGGTAGCAGAAGGCTCCAAACGGCGTGATGAAGGCGGTTTTTAGTCTGTCCACCAGGTTCATCTTGATCTGGTAATATCCTGAATAGGCATCTAAGAAACTCAACAGCTCGCATCCGGCTGTGGAGTCTATCATCTGATCGATTCTCGGCAGAGCAAACGGGTCCTTGGGGCAGGCTTTGTTGAGGCTTGTGTAGTCAATACACATCCGCCACTGCTTGTTCTTCTTCAGTACCAAGACTGGGTTTGCTAGCCATTCTGGAAAAAATACTTCCATGATAAAGCCGGCTGCGAGGAGCTGGGCTATTTCTTCTCCAACGACTCTTCTTTTCTCTTCTGACAGGCGGTGCAAGGGCTGCCGGACGGGCTTCACATCAGATCGGACATGTAACTTGTGCTCGGCGAATTCCATTGGTACACCTGGCATGTCTTTGGGGGACCATGCGAAGATGTCCCGATTCTCACGGAGGAACTCGATGAGCTCGCCTTCCTATTTGCTGTCAAGGTTTGCACCTATGACAGCGTACCTCTCCGGGTGCTCTGGGTCCAAGGGTATCTTCTTCGTCTCCTTTGCCGGCTTGAACGAGCCCTCAGCTTCTGACTCCTTGGGGTCGGGCGACATCTTTGGCTGCTTGCCGGCCATCGCCACAACCCGATCAAGAAGCCGCTTCTCAGCTGCAATCACCAGGGACTCGGCCAGCCGACTGCTCTCAGCCGCGCAAGCGGACGACTTTCTGTAGTCGCCGGCTATGGTCAGAATTCCCTTGGAACTCGGCATCTTCATCTTTAGGTAGGCGTAGTGGGGGACTGCCATGAACTTGGCCAAAGCGGGCCTGCCAAGCAACGCATGGTATGGGCTCTCAAGGTCCACCACTTCAAACCAGACTGGCTCTCGGCGGAAATGATCCTTGTCTCCAAAGAGGACATCTATCAGAATCTTGCCAATTGGTGAGCAGGAAAGGCCGGGCACGATGCCGTGGAACACAGTCCAGCTGTTCTGAAGCTGTATTTGCTTGATTCCTAACTTCTCCATGGTATCCTTGTACAGGATGTTGATGCTACTACCTCCGTCTATCAGCACTCGCGAGAAGCGAGCGGCCCGCTTATCAGTGGCAAAGGTGGCCTCCAAGACCAAGGCGTAGGAGCCTGGGCTCGGCATCACCTCTGGGTGATCAGCCCTGCTCCAACCGATAGGCCTCTCAGACCAATGCATGAACTCTGGAGTATCTGACGCCACCGTGTTCACCTCTTGCCGCTGCAACCGCTTGCTGCGTTTATCATCTGCCACACTGGTGAACACCACATAGGCCCCATGCTCTTCTCGGTACTCGTCTTGTACTGCGCCGACTGGCCTGACAGCCGGCTGCTGGGGTAGAGGCGGAGGCGGCTGCCCAGCAGGCGGAGGAGGCATCAGGCCGTCTCCCTTGGCAATCCTGGTGAGCCAGTGGAACTTCCGGGTGGTGTGGTTTGACGACTTCACGCCACTGTGGAACTTGCAGGGACCATCTAGAGTCTGCTCGTAAGAAAAGGCCGGCAACCAGTTTGACTTGCCGCCTTTCTGTCGCTTGGGCGGAGGCTGCCCCTCCGGCTGCTGGTCTTCGATCGTTGCCACCTGCCGGCTACTGGAAGCCGGCTGCGGGGCCTTGCGCTTGTGGTCGCTCTGCTGTTGTCACCGACTGGCGTCTCCAGCCAGAGTTCTGGGAGCCTGAGGGGCTACTTTGCCAGCCGTGCTAACTTGGATCTCCGTCTTCATGGAAGAGTCGGCTGTGGCGTATTTGTCTGCTATGATTAGCAGCTCGTCCAGGGTCTCTGGCTCATCGCAGAGGAGCTTGTGCTTGAGGAGGGTGCCTTCTCTGCACCCGGCGGTGAAGTACTTGATGGCCTGCACCTCGTGCACGCCCTCGCAGGAGTTTCGGAGCTCGGCCCAACGCGTGAGGTAGTCGCGAGTCGACTCGTTGGGACCTTGCACGCACAAGGAAAGCTGGCGAGGCTTGGGAGGTCGCTTGTACGTGCTTGTGAAGTTGCGGACGAAAGCTTCGGTGAAGTCGACCCAGCTGTTGATGCTGCGGGGCTTCAGACTGTTCAACCATGTCCGGGTCATGCCCTGGAGCATGAGTGGAACGTATTTCACGGCAACGTGCTTGTTGCCGCTTGCTATGTCGACGGCCGTGGCATAGTCAACCAGCCAGTCTTCGGGCTTCACGGAGCCGGTGTACTTGGGAGTATCTCTGGGAAGAGTGAACCCTTTGGGAAAGGGCTCATCTCGAATGCGGGGGCCGAAACATGGCGGGCCCAACTCGTCCTCCTCTTCCAGCACCAGGGATCGGTGGAGCCGATCGATCCGGTGACGCGCGTCCTTTTCTCCGACTCCCTCTCGGCGGCCAAGGCGGTCGCCGAGAGTCGGATGCTCAACGAGCGGCGGGGAGACTCGCCTTTCTCTGCGAGGTGGAGGAGCCAAATAGTCGTCTCGCCGCTCCACTCCTCCTGGGCGGCCATCTTGGTCGCGCTCGATGGTGATGTGAGTCCGACTGCGACTGGCAGCCGGCTCCTTGTCTTTCCTTCCGCGGACGCCGCCAGTCGGCGTCTGAGACGTTGCGCCTTGATCTCGGCGGGGTGGCAGGTCGTCATTCTGTCGTTGCGGCGCCTCAGTGCGGCAGCCGGCCGCGTTCTGCATGGCAGCCACGTCGAGGAGTCACTGGACTCGCTCCTTCATCAGTCGGCGCTCTTCGCCTTCGAGGTTGTCCAACTTGTCTGCTGCCGCCTGGGCGGCTCGGATGTTCTCTGCGGGCGTGGCGTATACGGGGAGATTGGCCCCGAACATGTTGGCGATGTCCGCGCCGCGCTGCCGGACCGCGCCTAGGCGGCTAGGCCCCGCTGGGGCTGGCGAGCCGCCCACAACGCGATCCATCTCACGCTGGTAGGCTTCTGACAAGTGTCTCATGCTTGCCAGCTTCTTCGCGCCTTCGACGAGCTGGAGGCGGCGTGCCTCCAGCGTCTCGGCATCAGCGTCCTCTGGGATGGGCGCATCCAGGTCTCGCAGCGCCGCATCGAGCGGGTCATGAGCCCCGCCGTCAGAGTGCTCGCCATGACGGATGACGAGCACTTCTGTGACGGTGCTTCCGCCGCTCTCCGCGCGAGGGAGCGGCTCGTCGTAGACTACCACGTTGGTAGGGAACGCGTCGAGCGACGCGGTGTCGGAATCGACCAGCATCGGGTCGGTGGAGCCTACGGACTCCAGGTCTGCGGCAGGCTCGCCGGCAATGTGGAGTTTGTCGAGGAGGCCCGCGAGAAGGCTCTCGGGGCCACCGGTGCCTGCATCGGATGCAGGCTCGTCGGAGAGGCGAACCTCGCCGACAAGTTCGGCGAGGCAGCTGGCCGCGCAGGCGATCTCAGCGTCGTGCAGCGCGTAGGCGCAAACTCCCCCTGGCGTGCCGGGCTGGCTGCGCTCACCAGGGAGGAAAATGGTTCCCGTCCAGAGCAGGTCTCCGGACGACGGTGCACCTCGCCCCAGGGTGGGCGCCAAATGTCGGGGGTTGGGTGCGACATATGCCAAAGGATGGCTTATTATGGTGGGGGCGAGTAGAACGTCGCCGGTGCCTGGAAGCGGGATGAGGCGTAGACATGCATGCCGGCGAATCTTACCCAGCTTCAGGGCTCTCCGAGGAGATAACACCCCTACTGCTGTTCTGTGGGGTCTCCGCATGATCACTATGGCAAAGTGTATACAAGGTTGCTCCTTGAGCTGTTTCTTGGAGGTAGGAGAAGGCAAGGCTAGCTCTCTCCCCCTTGTGTTCTCTGGTCTAGTGCTAAAAGAATCCAACCCTTTGCATGGGTTCCCCGGGGGGTTTATATAGGCCTACCCCCCGGGGGTACAATGGTAACCCGGCTGGGTGCGGGTCCTAGCCGTCTGTCTCTCAGGCCGTCGTATTCTCCGCCGACTACTGGGGCCCGCCGGCTGGTGGGCCCCGCCGACGGGCCTGGTATGGAGCCGATAGGCCTTGCCCGCCGCGGGCGGGTCTTGCCGGCTACGGATTACTGTAGTCGTGCTTCTAATGACGCTGCCTTGGTCATGGGGTCATGGCAACAGCGTCGCCGCTTGACGGGCGATCACTGTTGCCACTCCCCGTCTTGTCTGGTTAACGGCGTGCGGGGCCCGTGGGAGGAGTCGGCCGACTCTTGGAGGCCAACTCCCACGGGGTCCGTCTTGTGGCGCTCTCGCCGTCTTCTGTACCCCCGCTGACCAGCGGGGCCCGCCGTCTCTGGGTCGTACAGGCGGGCCGACGTGGCCACAGGGTTCCGCTCCCTGGGGTTGATGTCAGGGCTGGCATGGCAACAGTGTCGCGCCGGACGGAGATCTCCGTTGGTACGACGCACTGTGGCCATGCCTGCCCTTGGTAAGGGGTGGGCGTGGCCCGTACTGAGGCCACGCCCCATCCCGTCCCTCCTCACGAGGGCATGAGGGTGGTTGGAGTCACGGGCCGACTCCCCATAGCTGGCTTCTCTGGAAGCCGCCAGTTAGGAGTCGGCTCATCTTGTAGTCATCTCTGAGACTCGGCCGTGAGTAGGTAGTCGGCTGCGCTGCAGCCGACTCCCAGAGGCGGCCCTCCGTCCAGAGGTTCCTGAGGGGTGAAGCCGGCCCCGATGTCTTGAAAGGTTCTGGGTCTCGGGTTAGCCTACCCGTGGCCCATTACTTCGACAGTCGGGCGGATCTCCCCGGTGACCTTTCTTCCTTGCTGACGACTGACGCCTTTTTTCTCTTCTTTTCGCAGAGGCCAACGCCACCCTGCAGCAGCAGCTGGGCGAGGCCAACACCGCGCTGCGTGCCAAGGAGGAGGAGTGCAATAAGCTGGCCGCGGAGCGCGATCTGCTGGTCACGCAACTAGCAGAGCAGAAGGGGCTGCTCGAGAAGACCCAGAAGGAGGCGGAGGACAAGGAGACTGCCCTCCTTGTTGAGTTCGCGAGCGAGCGCTCCTCCTGGACTGACAAGGAGGCGATGTTGACCTCCGGCTTCCACTAGATCGAGGATTTAGTCGATGGTGAGTTCTTCTCATTTTTCTTCTTTGAGTTGCCGGCTGTTGGTTGAGCCGACTTCTAGTTTTTTGACTTGTTCTTCATTCTTTTGTCTTGACACACTTCTTCCCCAGCCACTCGAACGCTGGCAACCAAGCCATCGAAGCTGATCGTGAAGGGCGGAGGGCGCGAAGATCGCTGCCGACGCCCCCCGAACCCTTGACGAGCAGATCCTGAGCATCGAGGCCCGCCTTCGGCAAGCACACCAAATGATGCGCCGGCTTCAACGTGTCGACGCCCAGGCGATCGCCGCCTTGTGGCCGGACATGCAGGCACCCCCAGTCGGACTGCCGACTGGCTGGAGGTAGCGGCTGGCCCTCTTGAGGCCTGGAAGGGCTCTTCAGCCCGGGCTGGAGCGTGTCGGGCCTTAGAGTTCGTCAAGGCGTGGTACCCTAGGCTGAGTCTAGCCCAGCTAGCCACGTTCCGGCTAGAAGCTCAGGCGGAGTTGGCGGTCGTGGAGGATGATCTCGTCAAGCACGCAGCATCGATTGTCGAGTACACCGACACCAGCGTCTTTGTCCCTGAGCAGGCTAAGAATGGCGACGAGGCGCCACCGGAATGGTTTGGGATGAAACTGGATGACGGCAAGGATTCAGCGGAGGTGATCGACTCCAGTGGCGAGGAAGAAGGCGGGGCGGAGGAGGGAGGCGAAGAGGAGGCGCCAGAGGTCGGAGCGGACGGCCAGCCCTAGCTCGACCGCGCCTCTAGCAACGAGCCGCGCCCAACCGAGCCGGCTGCTGCCAGAGGCGACCAAGCGAAGACCGACCAGCCAGCCGCTCCGGCAACTGGCACCGCCGACTCCTCCGATCCTCCAAACCCGTCTGCTGCTTCCTAGACTTGCCACTTTATCTTAGTTTTATCTGCTTAAAAGTCTCGATGAACTTGTTAATTTGCACAATTCCACCCACGGGGTGTATTTTGAACTTCTGTTTGAAGATTCGGCCAAGGGCCTTTGCTATGTAAATATATCTCTGTGTTCTATCTCTTCTTGCCTCTTGCTCTTTGGCTTTTTTCATTTGCCGCCTTCCCTTGGTTGCCGTCTTGCCAGTCAGACAGCCACTCCGCGGACTGTTGCTGGATCAAGTACTTAGCTTCTTCGAGAAGGCAAGTACTTAGCCTTTAGAGTTTTTTAGCAAGTTGAGTAGAAAATGGTGAGCCGGCTGCTCAAGAGTCGGTTGTGAAAGGCTGGAGGCCGGCTTAAACTATGTACATGCTTTGAGTCCTTAGCCATTTTTCATGTGGACACCCATTCTACCTTACTCCTGCCCACTAGACAGTCGCTCTACGAGCTGCGGTTTCTGACAGGAGACGGCTTAAGTGCCACACACTACTTGTTCGGCTGCAGGAAGCATTTCATAGTACAAGACGGCAAGTCCCCGGGCCGACTAGTCGAACCCGGTGCCAAGCGTCATAACAAATATCATACTTATGGGCATAATTCTTATCATATAGATAAAAGAGGGCAGTCCCCGAGCTCATCTTAGGGGACCCGGAGTCTTCGTACTTAATACAAAAGGTAGCATGGTACATACTGCATTAGCTGTAAAATCTTTAGAGGAGATTTGCGTTCCACGGCCGCTCCTTCTCCTTGCCGGAGTCGTCCCTCTTGCGTGCTCGAGGCTTCTAAGCGTCAATCAGGTAGTAGGAGTCGTTGCCTAGCACTTTGCTGATGATGAAGGGGCCTTCCCAAGGTGCTGAGAGCTTGTGCTGACCGGTTGTTCGCTGGATCAGCCGGAGCACAAGGTCTCCCTCTTGGAAAGATCTCGGCTTGACCTTCCGGTTGTAGTATCGGCGCAGGCTCTGCTGGTAGATGCTGGACCGACTGAGTGCCAACAGCCGGCCCTCTTCCAGCAGATCGACGCCGTCTTGACGTGCTTCTTCTGCCTCCTCTTCGGTGTACATGGTGACTCGAGGGGAGTCGAATTCTATGTCCGTCGGGATGATGGCTTCGGCACCGTAGACGAGGAAGAAGGGGGTGAAGCCGGTTGACTTGTTTGGAGTTGTACACAGGCTCCAGAGGACGGCTGGCAGCTCGTCGAGCCAGCAGCCGGCCGAACGCTCCATAGGCTCGACCAGTCGAGGCTTGATGCCGGACAAGATGAGGCCGTTTGCTCGCTCTACTTGTCCGTTTGACTGCGGATGGGCAACGGACGCTAGGTCCAGTCGGATGCCCTGCGTCGCACAGAAACGGGCCGAGGCGCCTTTGGCAAAGTTTGTGCCATTGTCGGTGATGATGTTGTTGAAGGACATATGCCCTAGAGGCAATAATAAAGTTATTATTTATTTCCTTATATCATGATAAATGTTTATTATTCATGCTAGAATTGTATTAACTGGAAACATAATACATGTGTGAATACATAGACAAACAGAGTGTCACTAGTATGCCTCTACTTGACTAGCTCATTAATCAAAGATGGTTATGTTTCCTAGCCATAAACAAAGAGTTGTTATTTGATTAACGAGATCACATCATTAGTTGAATGATCTGATTGACATGACCCATTCCATTAGCATAGCACCCGATCGTTTAGTATGTTGCTATTGCTTTTATCCATGACTTATACATGTTCCTTTAACTATGAGATTATGCAACTCCCGTTTACCGTAGGAACACTTTGTGTGCTACCAAACGTCACAACGTAACTGGGTGATTATAAAGGTGCTCTACAGGTGTCTCCGAAGGTACATATTGGGTTGGCGTATTTCGAGATTAGGATTTGTCACTCCGATTGTCGGAGAGGTATCTCAGGGCCTTCTCAGTAATGCACATCACATAAAGCCTTGCAAGCATTGCAACCAATGAGTTAGTTGCGAGATGATGTATTACGGAACGAGTAAAGAGACTTGCCGGTAACGAGATTGAACTAGGTATTGGATACCGACGATCGAATCTCGGGAAAGTAACATACCGATGACAAAGGGAACAACGTATGTTGTTATGCGGTCTGACCGATAAAGATCTTCGTAGAATATGTAGGAGCCAATATGGGCATCCAGGTCCCGCTATTGGTTATTGACCGGAAACGTGTCTCGGTCATGTCTACATTGTTCTCGAACCGTAGGGTCCGCACGCTTAACGTTACGATGACAGTTGTTATTATGAGTTTATACATTTTGATGTACCGAAGGAGTTCGGAGTCCCGGATGTGATCACGGACATGACGAGGAGTCTCGAAATGGTCGAGACGTAAAGAATGATATATTGGAAGCCTATGTTTGGACATCGGATGCATTCCAGGTGAAATCAGGATTTTACCGGAATACCGGGAGGGTTAGCGGAACCCCCCAGGAGCATAATGGGCCAACATGGGCCTTGGAGGAGAGGTGAGAGGGCTGCCCTCATGGGCTGCGCGCCTCCCCCCCTTCCCCTAGTCCTATTAGGACTAGGAGAGGTGGGCGCCCCCTCTCTCTCTCTCTCTCCCCCTTGGAGAATCCTAGTCCAACTAGGATTGGGGGGGGGGAATCCTACTCCCAGAGGGAGTAGGACTCTCCTGGCGCGCCAGGCTTGGCCGGCCAGCCCCTCCCCCTTGGCTCCTTTATATACGGGGGCAGGGGGCACCCCAAACACACAAGTTGATCTACGGATCGTTCCTTAGCCGTGTGTGGTTCCCCCTTCCACCAAATTCCACCTCGATCATATCGTTGCAGTGCTTAGGCGAAGCCCTGCGCCGGTAACACATCAAGATCGTCACCACGCCGTCGTGCTGACGGAACTCTTCCTCGACGCTTTGCTGGATCGGAGCCCGGGGATCGTCATCGAGCTGAACGTGTGCCAAGAACTCGGAGGTGCCGGAGTAACGGTGCTGTGATCGGTTGGATCGCGAGGAGAACGTACGACTACTTCCTCTACGTTGTGTCAACGCTTCCGCTTCGGTCTACGAGGGTACGTAGACAACACTCTCCCCTCTCGTTGCTATGCATCACCATGATCTTGCGTGTGCGTAGGAAAATTTTTGAAATTACTACGTTCCCCAACAGTTGTGCGGTATGCCGTATCTGATGGTGAAGTCGGAGACGAAAGTCACAGCAGTCGGACCGTTCAGTTTCTTGATTGTTTTGGCTTCTATCCACTTGGTGAACTTGTCCACCGCGACAAGTAGATGAGGCATGCCGCCTCGCGCTATTTTGAATGGTCCTACCATGTCCAGGCCCCAGACAGCAAAGGGCCAGGCGATGGGAATAGCCTTGAGCGCAGAAGCCGGCTGATGTGGCTTGGAACGGAACTTCTGGCACCCTTTGCATTTTTGGACCAAATCCTTGACGTCTTCAAGAGCAGACGAGTGCTCTTGAATCCGCGTGGTGGCCACACTCGCCTTGATGGATGTCTTTGAGAATCGCTTGGCCTTGCTCCGGCTCCACGCAGCGCTGGTAGACACCAGTGACACTGCGCCTCACAAGCTCTCTGTTGACTATGGTGTAGGCTGCTACCCGACGTTGCACTTGCCGGGCCGAGATCTCATTAGTTGGCAGCTCTTTGTTCACTAGGAAACTGAGGATGGGCTGGGCCCATGAAGGTGCTGCGACTTCTGCAACTGTCAGGACTACAACTTGGACAAGGGCGGCTGGGCCGGGAGGCGGTGGGTTGGAGTCGGCAGCCGCTTGTTGTGTCGATGAAGTCCCCGGGCCGATTGGTGCAGTCCCTGGGCCGAGTTCTGAAGTCCCCGGGCTAGTTGCTGCAGTCCACGGGCCGGGTTCTGAAGTCCCCGGGTCGGGTGCGACTGCCGCAACCCCGGGGCCGTCTGTCAGAACTCCCGTGCCGGCTGACTTGGCTCTTAAGTCAGATCCGACTGCTTCGGGAGGAGCCGGCATGAAGATAGAATCTGACTCTGGTGATGGCTTGACAGACGGTTTGAGAAGGTGCTGAAGGGCGACGCCGGTTGGTATTGCTTGACAGGTGGAGCCGATTCGTGCCAGGGCGTCTGCTTGGTCATTGTCATTTCTTGGTACATGGAGAAACTCGCATCCCTCAAAATATCCGCTGAGCTGTTGTACGAGGAAGCGGTAGCTTGCCATGTTTGCATCTTTGGCGTCCCAGTCGCCTGACGACTGCTGGACCACCAAGTCAGAGTCACCATAGCACAGGATCCGGCGAATGTCGAGCCCTTTGGCAAGCCGGAGCCCGTGAATGAATGCATGTATTCGGCGACGTTGTTGGAGGCGGCGAAATGGATCTGCAGCACATACTTGAGCTTGTTGCCTTTAGGAGGAGTGAGGACAATGCCGGCTCCCAAGCCTGTGCGCATCTTGGAGCCGTCGAAATGCATCCGCCAATGGGTGGAGTCGGGCGCTGGCGGCAGGTACTGGGTCTCGGCCCAGTCGACGAGGAAGTCGGCCAGAGCTTGCGACTTGATGGCGGTGCAGGGCTGATAGTAGATCGTGTAGGGGGGCAACTCTATGGCCCATTTGGCCACTCGGCCAGACGCATCTCGGCTTCCGATGATCTCGGCTAGTGGGGCTGTGCAGACCACAGTGATTGGATGCTCTTGAAAGTAAGGCTTCAGCTTCTTAGCTCCAAAGTGCACGCCGTAGCACATCTTCTGGTAGTGGGGGTAGTTCTGCTTGGAGGTCGACAGTACTTCGCTTAGGTAATATACCGGTCTCTGGACAGGTAGTGCCTTGCCTTCCTCCTTGCGCTCAACTACGATGACTGTGCTGAGCTTGTCGCCTTCGGGAGAAGTGAGGACGATGCCGTCTCCCAAGTCGGTGCGCATTTTGGAGCCGTAAAATGCATCCGCCAATTGGTGGAGTCGGGTGATGGCGGCAAGTACTGGGTCTCAGCCCAGTCGACGAGGAAGTCGGCTAGCGCTTGTGACTTGATGGCGGTGCGAGGCTGGTAGTAGATGGTGTAGGGGGCCAAATCTATGGCCCATTTGGCCACCCGGCCAGAAGCATCTCGGCTTCCAATGATCTCGGCCAGTGGAGCTGTGCAGACCATAGTGATTAGGTGCTCTTGAATGTACGGCTTCAATTTCTTGGCGGCAAAGTGCATACCGTAGCACATCTTCTGGTAGTGGGGGTAGTTTTGCTTGGAGGTCGACAGTACTTCACTCAAGTAATATACCAGTCTCTGGACTGGTAGTGCCTTGCCTTCCTCCTTGCGCTCTACCACGATAACTGTGTTGACTACTCGGCTGGTGGCGGCGATGTATAGGAGCATGGGCTCCTTAGGAGTCGGAGCCGCCAGGACAGGTGGAGTAGTCAACATCTTCTTCAACTGGAGAAAGTTTTCGTCCGCCTTGTGGTTCCACTCGAAAAAAGTGGTCTTCTTCATGAGTTGGTATAAGGGGAGAGCCTTCTCGCCCAGCCGACTGATGAATCGGCTGATGGATGCGAAACAGCCGGTGAACTTCTGTACGTCCAGCAGTCGGCTGGGTACTTCCATTCTCTCGATGGCCTTAATCTTCACAGGGTTGCACTCTATGCTGCGTTCAGAGACCAGCAAGCCAAGAAGCTGGCCGGCTGGTACTCCGAAGACGCATTTCTCTGGGTTGAGCTTGATTTGAAATCGGCGCAAGTTCTCAAAGGTCTCCTTGAGGTCTTCCAGCAGTGTTCCACGCTTCTCCGTCTTCACCACCACATCGTCCACGTAAATGTGGGCATTTCTGCCGAGTTGCTTGAGGAGGCACTTCTGCATGCAACGTTGGAAGGTGGCGCCGGCGTTCCTCAAGCCAAACGTCATGGTCAAGTAGCAGAAGGCTCCAAACGGCGTGATGAAGGCGGTCTTCAGTCTGTCGGCCGGGTTCAACTTGATCTGGTGATATCCTGAAGATGCATCTAAGAAACTCAACAGCTCGCATCCGGCTACGGAGTCTATCACTTGGTCGATCCTTGGCAAAGCGAACGGGTCCTTGGGGCATGCTTTGTTGAGGCTAGTGTAGTCAATACACATTCGCCATTGCTTGTTCTTCTTCAGTACCAGGACCGGGTTGGCTAGCCATTCTGGAAAGAACACCTCCATGATGAAGCCGGCTGCCAGCAGCCGGGCTATCTCTTCTCCAACAACTCTTCTCTTCTGACAGGCAGCACAAGGGCTGCCTGACTGGCTTGGCGTCAGACCGGACATGTAATTTGTGCTCGGCGAAATCCGTCGGGACACCTGGCATGTCTTTGGGGGGCCATGTGAAGATGTCCCGATTCTCACGGAGGAAATCGACGAGCTTGCCTTCCTATTTGCTGTCGAGGTTTGCACCTACGACAGCGTACCTCTCCGGGTGCTCTGGGTCCAAGGGTATCTTCTTCGTTTCTTTGGCCGGCTTGAACGAGCCCTCAGCTTCTGACTCCTTGGGATCGGGTGACATCTCTGGCTGCTTGCTTGCCATTGCCAGAACCCGGTCAAGGAGCCGCTTCTCAGCTGCGATCACGAGGGACTCGGCCAGCTGACTGCTCTCTGCTGCACAGGCGGACGACTTCTTGTAGTCGCCAGCTATGGTCAGAATCCCCTTGGAACTCGGCATCTTCATCTTGAGGTAGGCACAATGGGGGAGAGCCATGAACTTGGCCAGGGTAGGCCGGCCAAGTAACGCATGGTATGGGCTCTCAAGGTCCACCACTTCAAACCATACTGACTCTCGGCAGAAATGATCTTTGTCTCCAAAGAAGACGTCTATCAGAATCTTGCCGATTGGTGAGCAGGAAAGGCCAGGAACTATGCCATGGAATACTGTCCGGCTGGACTGAAGCTGCCTCTGTCTGATTCCTAATTTCTCCATGGTATCCTTATACAGAATGTTGATGCTGCTGCCGCCATCTATCAGGACTCGGGATAAGCGAGCAGCTCGCTTGTCCGTGGCAAAGGTGGCGTCCAAAACCAAGGCATAGGAACCGGGTTTGGGCATTACTTCCGGGTGGTCAGCTCTGCTCCAGCTGATGGGATTCGCAGGCCAATGCATGAACTCTGGTGTCTGTGATGCTACTGCATTCACTTCTTGCTGCTGCAGCCGCCTGCTGCGCCGATCATCGGCCACACTGGTAAACACGACGTAGACTCCATGCTCTTCTGGGTACTCGTCTTTTATCGCACCGACTGGCCTGGCCGCCGGCTGCTGGGGTGGGGGAGGAGGCGGCTGCCCAGCAGGTGGGGGAGGCACGAGGCCGTCTCCCTTGGCGATCCTGGTGAGCCAGTGGCACTTCCAAGTGGTGTGGTTGGATGGCTTCGCACCACTATGGAATTTGCAGGGAGCATCCCAAGTCTGCTCATATGAGAAAGCCGGCAACCAGTTGGGCTTGCCGCCCTTCTTACGCTTGGGCGGAGGCTGCCCTTCCAGCTGCTGGTCTTCGACTGTTGCCACCTGTCGGCTGGTGGAAGCCAGCTGCGTGGCCTTGCGCTTGTGGTCGTTCTGTTGTTGATGCTGACTGGTGTCACCAGCCGGGGTTCGGGGAGCCTGGGGAGCCACTTTGCCATACGCACTAACTTGGATTTCTACCTTCATGGAGGAGTCGACCGTGGCATATTTGTCTGCTATGATCAGCAGCTCGTCGAGGGTCTCTGTTCGTCGCAGAGGAGCTTGTGCTTGAGGAGGGTGCCCTCTCGGTACCCTGCGGTGAAGTATTCGATGGCCTGCACCTCATGCATGCCCTCGCAGGAGTTGCGGAGCTCAGCCCAGCGCGTGAGGTAGTCACGAGTTGACTCGTTGGGGCCTTGCACACACAAGGAAAGCTGGCGAGGTTTGGGAGGCCGCTTGTACGTGTTGGTGAAGTTGCGGACGAAGGCATCGGTGAAGTCGACCCAACTATTGATGCTGCGGGGCTTCAAGCTGTTCAGCCAAGTCCGGGCCATGCCCTGGAGCATGAGCTGAACGTACTTCACGGCAACACGGTTGTTGTCGTTTGCTATGCTGACGGCTGTGGAGTAGTCGACCAGCCAGTCTTCCGGCTTCATGGAGCCGGTGTATTTGGGCATGTCTCTTGGGAGCGTGAACCCTCTGGGGAATGGCTCGTCTCGAATGCGGGGGCTGAAACACGGCGGACCCAACTCATCTTCTTCTTCAAGCGCCAGGGATCGGTGGAGAGGGTCGATCCGGTGGCAGGGCGTCGTTCTCTCTGACTCCCTCTCGGCGGCCAAGGCGGTTGCCGAGTGTTAGGTGGTGGACAGGCGGCGGGGAGACTCACCTTTCCCTGTGAGGGGGAGGAGGCGGACAGTCGTCCCGTCGTTCCACTGCTCTTGGGCGACCGTCTTGGTCGCGCTCTATGCTGATGCGAGTCCGACTGCGGCTGGCAGCTAGCTCTTTGTCTTTTCTTCCGCGGACGCCACCAGTTGGCGTCCGAGATGTCGCGCCTTGGTCTAGACGGGGATGAAGGTTGTCATTCTGCCGATGCGGCGCATCGGTGCGGCAGCCGGCCTCGTTCTTCTCGGCAGCCGCGTCGAGGAGCCGCTGGACGCGCTCCGTCATCAGGCGGCATTCTTCGCCCTCGAACTTGTCCAGCTCGTCTGCTGCCGCCTGGGCAGGTCGGATGTTTTCTGCCGGCGTGGCGTAGACGGGGCGATCCGCCCAAAACAGATTGGCGATGGCCACGCCGCGCTGCTGGACCACGCCAAGGCGGCTGGGCCCGGCGGGAGCCGGCGTGCCACCCACAGCGCGGTCCATCTCACGCTGATAGGCTTCCGACAGGTGTCTCATGCTGGTCAGCTTCTTGGCGCCTTCGACAAGCTGAAGGCGGCGCGCCTCCAGCGTCTCGGCGTTGGCGTCTTCGAGAATGGGCGCGGTCAGGTCTTGCAGCGCCGCATCCAGCGGGTCGCGAGCACCTCCGCCGGAGTGCTCGTCGTGACCGATGACAAGCACCTCCATGACGGTGCTTCCGCCCCTCTCCGCGCGAGGGAGCGGCTCGTCGTAGACCACCACATTGGTGGGGAACGCGTCGAGCGACGCGGTGTCGGAATTGACCAACATCGGTCGGTGGAGCCTACGGACTCCAAGTCCACAGCTGGCTCACTAGCGACGTGGAGTTGATCGAGGAGGCTCTCGGGGCCGCTTGTGCCCGCGTCGGATGCGGGCTCGTCAGCGAGGCGGACCTCACCGACAAGATCGGCGAGGCAACTGGCCGCGCAGGCGATTTCTGCGCCATGCAGCACGTCGGCGCAGACTTCGTCTGGCGTGCCGGGCTGGCTGCGCTCGCTAGGGAGGAAAAGGGTTCCCGTCCAGAACAGGTCTCCGGACGACGGTGCACCTCGCCCCACGGTGGGAGCCAAATGTCGGGTGTTGGGTGCGACATATGCCAAAGGATGGCTTATCATGGTGGGAGCGAGTAGAACGTCGTCGGTGCCCGGAAACGGGATGAGGCATAGACACGAACGCCGACGTACTTTACCCAGGTTTGGGGCTCTCCTAGGAGATAACACCCCTAGTCCTGCTCTGCAGGGTCTCCGCATGATCACTAATGCAAAGTGAATACAAGGTTGCTCCTCGAGTTGTATGCTAGAGGTAGGAGAAGGCCAGGCTAGCTCTCTCCCTCTCTATATGATCTGGTCTAGTTCTAATGGGTTGGAACCCTTTGCATGGGTGCCCTCGGGGGTTTATATAGGCCTACCCCCCCAGGGTACAATGGTAAACCGACTGGGCGCAGGGCCCAGCCGTCAGTCTCTTCGCCTGACGTCTTCCTGGCCGACTATTGGGGCCCACCGACCAGGGGCCCCGCTGACTGGTCTGGTACGGAGCCGACAGGCCGTACCCGCCGCTTGCGGGTCTTGCCGGCTGCTGATTACTGTAGCCGCGCCTCTAATGATGCAGGCTCGGTCATGGGGTCATGGCTACAGCCGCGCCGCCTGGCGGGTGATTACTGTAGCCACTCCTCGTCTTGTCTGGTTAATGGCGCATGGGACCCGTGGGAGGCGCAGGTCGACTCCCGGGGGCCGGCTCCCATTGGGTCCTACTGGTAGCGCTCTTGCCGTCTTCTAGACTCTCGCTGACTAGTAGGGCCCATCATCCCTGGGCCGTACTGATAGGCCGTCATGGGCGCAGGACTCCGCCCACTGGTGCTGATGTCAGGGATGGCATGACAACAGTGCCGCGCCGGACGGAGATCTCCGTTGGTACGGCGCACTGTGGCCGAGCCATCCCCTGGAGTGGGCTTCACTATTGCTACTCCCCGTCCCATCCTCCTTAATGAGGGCATGGGCTTCGTTGGTGTCGTGGGCCGACTCATCGGGGCTGGCTTCTCTGGAAGCCGCCAGGCAGGAGTCGGCTTGTCTTGACCTCGCCTTCCGGATT